>BSBM01001160.1:10555000-11256758 GCA_027924585.1 Larix kaempferi | reverse complement strand
CGTGTTTTAAGATTTGGATTAATATCAAACATCTTTATCAAGTTTTGTACTTGTTTCCATAATTAAATATCTTTATCAAGTTTTCTACTTGTTTCCATAATCAACTATAGTTCAGTTTAACATCTTTATTAAGTTTCCTACTTGCTTCGTTCGTTAATCAGTTTCCTGTTTTCGTAGATAGAACAAGTTCCTGCATTTGAATTATGAAAGTCATGCAAGTAGTTTAAAATCATATAGTTGCATGTTAGCACATTTGCATCTGTAGTCAGCTTAGGATAGTTCAAGCCTTCAATCCTGCACATATAGTGATTGCATCTCATAAGCTCCATTCCCGGGTTGACAATTTAAATATTGGAATTATTTAACACATAATAAACACCAACAATATTCAGAGATGAAGTACAACACCATGGATAAATAGGCTTATGTGCTGGTAAAATTCCTTAAGTGTTTCAAGGATTACGTTATGCACTCAAAATTCATTGCTTATGTCCCTTGTAGTACAATCAAGGACATCCTCTATCAACCAGACAGTGAAGGCCGAAGGTTAAAATGGATTTCTAAAATCCAAGAATATGATTTGGAAATAAATCCAACCAAGCTACTGAAAGGTCAAGGTTTGGATAAGCTATTGGATGAGTCCAATTGTCACGCATTAGAGATCAATCTGATGGACCAACTACCGAATGATACTAAGGGAGGTAATCATCAAAATATACCACTTGATATCTCTGCTAAAAAATTTCAATATGAATGGTATAAATATATTATCTATTTTCTCCAACATCTAGTTTTCCCTTCTAATTGTGACAAAGCTAAAATGAGGTCTCTCAAACTTAAAGTTGTTAAATATTGTATTCTCGATGGATACCTATTTTGGAAGGATCCTCTTGGGGTTCTCCTTAATTGTGTGATTGAAGAAGATACTGAATTATTAATAACAAAATTCCACAAAGGAATATGTGGAGGACATCATGCATGGAGAGCTACTACATACAAATTCCTCCTAGTCGATTATTATTGGACCACTTTATTTGTTGGTGCTAACAAGATTGTCAAGGCTTGTATGGAATGTCAAATGTTTGTAGGTACGCAGAATCTCAAACCACTGCTACTCAAACCAATCAAGGTAGAGCACCATTTCAATAATGGGGGCTAGACTTCATTGGTGATATTAAACCAAACTCTAATGGTCAGCATAAATAGTTTCTTAACGCTATTGATTACTTCAAAAAATGGGTGGAGGCTATACCAACTAGAAATACAAACAACAATGTCATCATAAAATTTCTAGAAGATAACATTTTTTCAAGATTCAGTTTCCCTAGAAAGGTTGTCACAAACAACTCCCAAGCATTTAAGTCTACCAAAATGATTATTTTCTTCCAAAATTACAACATTGAGTTGGTTATATCAACAACTTATTACCCCCAAGGAAATTGAATGGCAGAAACATCCAATAAGAGTTTAATTATGACCATAAAGAATATGATTGAATTAAACAAAAAGTCTTAGGATTCTCATCTCCAGTATGCTTTGTGGGAAGACAAGATTAGTGTCAAAAGATCCATTGGTACTTATCCTTTTCAATTAGTCTATGGAAAATATTTATACCTTCTTATTCATCTTGGCCCACAAGTGATGAATTTACTACAACTAGAGCGGGATGAGTCAAATGATATGGAAAGAGGAATTAACAAATTGATAGAATTTCAACAGGTTAGAGAATAGATCGATGACACCACTAAAGCTCATCAGGACAAAATGAAATCTTCCTTTGACAGGAAATCCATAATCAGATATTTTCATCTAGGAGATTTGGTTCTAAAATGGGATGCTAGAGGGAAGAAAAGTCCAAGCACGGGAAGTTCTATAATATTTGGATTGGTCATTTCAAGGTTGTGATAGTATGAGATAATAATACATATGAACTGGCACATCTTGATGGTGACTTGTTGGGTAACCCTATCAACGACAAGTTTCTCAAATGTTTCTTTCACTACTGATCTCTCTTTCTGAAAAATTGTACCATTCTGCAAATAGTTTCTTAGTTTTTTCTCAAAATTTTCTTTCTTAAATTTTTGTTTTATGTAATTTTTCCAAGTTAACATTTCTCTCTGAAAAATTGTGAAAAAGAGAAGATAAAGAAGAATTTTTCAGTTCTGATCAGACTCCATAACCCAATGTACTAATCCACAAGTCTACAGTTCTCAACCTCTCCTGGAGGAAGAGGCTATCCTAGTTGGAGCCAATGTTGGTGCCAATTTTTACTTGAACTTCTACATACATTGGTCAAGGACAAGATGTTGTTCTTGAATAGTAGCCAAGATGAAATATAGTTCGCAAGAGAACATGAGAGGCATTTTGATCCAAGAGAAAAGATTTTATCTTGAATAAATAGTCAACGTGAAATTTCCAATGGTCAGGATTACACAAGAGATGGATCAACGGCCCAACTTGATTCAGTCTCATCAACATGCTCACTTTTCATTTTTGGAAGCACGGTCTTGAATGAATACCACTATGGATGCGCGGCACTAGATGAGTTGTTCGGGATCACAAAATTAGTCTTTGAAATACTCCTCACTCATGATCATGAAGCAGTGAAATTGATTGCTAGGGAACTCCCAATCGTGGGTCCCTCCAATCCATCAAATCATTCGTTAACAGTCCAATAATGTGGTGAGATGGGATGACAAGTAGTGATGTAACCAAAATAAAGGTGCACGATGCTAGACTCGCATGGAGACGTCAAGGTTGGAAAATCAACGGTTGTGATGTTTTCAGGCTCCTGAAAGAGCTCACCCTTTAACTAGACCCTCATGATCTTGAAATAAAATTATCATGTACATGTGTCCTCTCCACAAGGATTCACAATCATAAAAGCAGTATGAACAAACCCAGCTATATCTAATCCTAAAACTGTAAACAGTCTTTGTTGCGTGTGTCATAAGCTGCTTTTCTAGCATACCATTATCCAATGGCCTTATGCCATGTGTCCCCACTCCTTAATGGCTAAGGAGTTAAATGCTGACCTACAACCAACTCATTATTTCTTACCACATCGTGCCAACTAGTAGTCGCATTTATTGCACGAATTTGCTTATATAATGCATATTAGTTCATTGATTTTTCAAATTCAAATTTTTCGAAAGAAGCACAAAGCTAATATTATTCTGATATTTCTTACTACCTGAAAAAAAGGAAGGATTAAACCCTGCTTACCCGCCATGGATCTACCACCAGTGTCTTCCCCTGTAGCTTCTATACCATCTTCTCCCATACCAAATCCCACTGCAACTTCCATAGTTCCAGAAGAACACCTGTGGACTCCTTCTCAGAAATGTTTGACACTGTTACTTAAATTTCCAATATGCATCAAGTAGCTTAGGAGGCCAAGGAAATATTTGAGGCAGGAGGTGACAAATTACACATTTGGGAGTCGGGTCTGCCTCTCATGGTTATTCCACGAATGCATCATTTTCCTGAATTTGTGGGTTGGTGCATGGATTTATACTCTGAAGAATAGAATATGGTTATTGCTCAAGATGGTATGTCAGGTTTCCCTATAAACAAAGAGTTTATTCAGAAGATGTTAGACATTCTAACAGACGTGCCTCACAGAACTTTCAATAAATATTCTCTCAGTAGAAAGTACAAGGAGCTATCAGCTGAAGACGATGCTAGTTTCCTATGAACCCTTCTTCCACCAAATGAAAAACTACCAGAAGGTGAGCCTCCTTACCAAATTGAAATCTTTGATGAATTACCCAGAATAGAAATGGCTTTAACATGCCAGCTTCTAGTGTATACTAGTGACCAGCTAGTTAGTGAGATGATGTTGGGCATGCTTTTAGAATTGGTCCCTAATTTTTCTGAGCCAAATTTCTGCCTTGATTTTGCTCAATTCATAGTAGATGTCATCCATGATCAAATAGAAACCTTTTCCACTCTTAGATAGTTTACATATCAGTCATATCTTCTCTATATGATCATTTATAATTTCCAAACTAATTCCCATTAGACCATCTTGACCTAATAGTATATCATCCAACCAATGACAGATGTATTGAATTTGTAAACCAAGTAATGTCTAAGGTTTATGTAATCCTGAATGACACTCCTCTACCTAGAATTCTTCCAGATTACAAGAGGTTGCTACAATTAATCCCTTAGTGTACATATAGGGACTAGTTTCTACTTGAATGCCACACTGAGATAAGAATATATAGATGTGAAATACCTCCCTATTAGATCCCTATGTTTCTCACTCTGATAATTTCTCCCTTCGAATATATACATCAAAGGTTTAACTCAGATCAGGTTCATTTCTGGAAAAATAATAGCCTCATAACTTTCAGAATTCCCTATCAGGTGGGACCTTTGTGGTTAAGTTCTGCACAACTCATGTGCTAGTTGAGGAATTGTTGAAAGGATTGAATTTAACTCAAGGATTTGTTGGAATTATGAACCCAGGGGAATAATTTCAAAAAAATAAAAAGAGTGTAAGGTTAGTTGAACACATTCATCATCCTCTTAAGGAATTGGACCAAATTTCTAACCTAGAGACTTGGGAGGAGGTCAAAAAATATTCTTATGCCAGAATAACAGAATAAATACCATGTAGTACCCACTCCAGTTAAAACATATGTGAAGCTAAAAATATCTCAAATAGATAACATCTCTGACACAGAGATGACATATGTACATCAAGGAATGCCTAATGCCAAAAATCCCAGAATTGAGCCTCAATCTACCATCACAGTGTTTCAACAGCGTGGAGGCATAGAAACTTCCTCTTATTCTGCTCAACAACCTCTCCTTATTGAAAATTTTCCAATAGCTAAGTGGCTGCAAAGAGCAGAGTCATCTACTAGAACTCTTTCACCTTCATCTGAGCTAGCAGGAGATTTTTCATACATTAGGACTGAAAGTGCGTAATTAATAAAGGAAATGTCTCCCAGATCTCAGTTCACATTGCATGGGAAATCTAGGTTGTTATCTTCCATTGACCTTAAAATGGTACCTTCAAAATAGTGGTGTTGGAACCAACCGTTGCTGTAAAAAAACCTCACTCCTAAGCAATATAGGGCCACCCAAGTGACCTTCAAGATGGATGATTTTAGTGCACTTAAAAAATTCCAATTGCATAGGCAGATGGGAGACATGTTATCAAGAGATGTCTTGAGATCATCTATGAAAATTAATAAAATATAGGGTACTGTCAAAAGACTAGAGAAACTGCTTAAAGATGAAAAGGTGGCTAATAAATCCAAATTGTTTAGGATATCATAATTGGAGAATAAAGTAATTGAGAAGGGGTTGGACCGACTCAACGTTGCCCCTTCTCAAGGACTATTAAAATATAAGGACAAAGAGATTCAAGCTCTCAAGAAGAGATTGAAGATACCAGTCACTGAACATCCAGAGATGCTAGAGCTTGTGGCGGCTCAAGTGGAAACATAGAAGGTTGTAAATCTAGCACAAGAACTTACAAGTCCAAAATTCACATCCTAGAAAACGAAATAAGTGCTCTCAGGGAGGAAAACCACAAGCTATTAAAATCTAAGGGAATGGCACTATTGGAATCATTTTTTGTTGATCCAACTGACCAAATAGAAAAATTCATGGTCGATATGACCTTCAAGGATGTTGGACTAAATCAGATTAAAGAATATCTTAGGACGCACAAGGAGGAAGTTGAAGCATCAAAGAAGTTTGGATAGACCAAGGATGATTTTGTTATAGATTTGCAAGCTATTAGGGACAAGCCTCAAAGTGAATTGGAGAGCTTTGTAAGAAACATTCTTAGAGATCCCCTCTTTTATGGGAAAATCACCTGGCTTGGGATCGGATCTTAGCCATCATGAACAAGAACTGGAACTATTTTTCTATTAAACAAGAAGAATGGGAATTGTTCGTTTCATCAGTGAGAGAATCCAAAGACACCATCTCTCATTTAGGAGACAAGCCCGAGAGGAAATCAAGGGTCATTGACATTTAGAATTCCAAATCAGGTCCTAAATGGGAAGCGTTGTCATTTTGGGATAGAACTACAATCACAATGGAAACCTCCAAAGTAATTTCAAAGAAGAAGTTAGCTCAAATGGTCCATGAAAAGGCTTTGCAGCTGGCTAAGGATGTAAATTCCTTTAAGAAAATATTTGATGAATGCTTAGATCAAGGTCTTCCATCTCCTTGGGATGGGAATGGAGACCTATATCCTCAACAACATTATGTCACATTGTTGGTTGAACGACTAAGTGATGACCATAGTTTTGATGACATCACCAATAGTATTAAGTGCCAGATTGTATTAAATAAATTACAAAATGATTTTGGGTTGCTCTTTAATTTTTAGTTTTTATTCAAAATCCTTCTTCCACCGTACTCTCATTTTACTTATCTCGATATGTGTGCTAGAGAGTTGAGGTATTTGGAGTACCCAGTGGATAAATATTGGAAGAATATTTCAAAGTATATCATCTTGGAGACCACTCAGCATGTCTAGTCAACTATGTCACAAGGAACAACTCGCGTATCTTCATCACGACAAACCTATCAATTGCCAACTCAACAATTTTAGGTCCTCATCCAACAGGTCTTCCAAATTCCACAACCACAATACATGCAGAGGCCACCCGAAACTCGAGGTCAATATCACAAGAAGAGAAGAACCAAGCAAACAAGGCCTAGGACTGGTCAGCATCAGTGATGTCCTCAATATTAGATGAGATCTGCAAATGAAACGATTTTGTAACAGAAAAAAGGGAAATTTTTTTATCTAACATAATTTGTTGTAACAAAAAATAAATCCTAAATGGCTATAAATAGAGTCTTAGACCACTTTTGAAAAGGTCAACTATTTTTTGAGATAAGTGTAACTTCTTAGGGAGTTTGTCTGATCAAGCTTGTGTGCAAGCGTTATCATATATTTTGTAATGAGAACAATGGGGATTCAAAGATATAGATGTATACAGTCTTTCATCCATTCTTTTGTAACTTCATCTCTTTCACTTTCATGTAATTGGAACACAGGGTATAATACAAGCCCAGGAGGCAGGCTTTCATTCATTATTTGATTCAAATATATGGTGAGTGTTTATTTTCTTGTCACTATGTTATGAAGTCTTCATAATATGTTTCTTGCAATTAAATATGCAATTTATGAATGGTTATGTTCACTCTGCAATCATCTTTGTGTTATAACTGTTGAATTCTCTTTGCTCAATACATTTTCTATTCTATGAGATAAATAATTACTTTCACCAGTACCTTTCCTCATATCATTCATCCATTCTTTACATATGTTATTTTTTGTAGTATCAAAGTGATGCCCATGATTGTCCTTCACGTTACACATATATGTCCAGTTATTTTGTAATACAAGCAAGTTACCCAAATTCTTGATTACCATATTTATGCTCAAAGAATCCCAATTTAAACACAAACACAAGTAATTGATTCCCTGGCATAGTTCCAAAGTAGACTTAGAACACCTCAAGGGATAACAGTAGCTACCGACACAGAAGATCATGAGAAGGCACCATGAGAAAGAACAAAGGATTTAAAGTCTTTCATAATAATGCTTTTAGGACAAAGCATTTCCAAGGGGGAGGCAGTGCAATAAACAATATATATATATATATATATAGCACAAGGCATAAGAATCTCCCATATTGCATGATGGGCTTGTTCTCTAAAGAAACCCTAGCTACAGTTTTCTGAAAACTACAACAACTTGGAGTCAAGCCAATGATATCATTGGCCAAGTACCAACCAAGTCAAAATGTGGGAAGTAAATTGTTTTAATTTGTTGCAGTTTTCTTAAAACCCTAACCATAATTGTTGTTTTAGCACTATTGAGTTTTTCTTCAGAAATTTGTTTAAGATATACCTTTTTACTATTCCTTCCTAGCGTCAAATTTAGCAGTTTTTCTAGCAGACCTCTTTGGCTTCTTCATCTAGTTGTATGTTGTTTAACAATTTTATTTTTGGGCCCATACACTTAGATGATTGTGGGGTCTTTATTCATGTGTCAGCGCCCTATGATGTGATGGGAAGCCATAATGAATCCGGTCACCTGCCCAACCAGTTGTTGGTTGTGGAGCCTAATATTCCTGATTCGGAGATGTTATTGTTCAACCCTGTTACAACCCCAGTTTTATATGATGTGCAGGTGGAATGTACACTCATCCCAGTAGGGGGTTGTGGGGGGGAATTGCCCCCCCACGAGGGTCCGGTCGCCAGCGGGGGTTCGGGGGTGAAGCCCCTGAAAGAATTTGTTTGGGTTGTTTGTTGGCCAACAGTTTAAGGGCCCATGGTATTTGGTAGCCCGTGGTATTTTCCCATGGTAATTCCCCTTTAAAAGGAAGACATTGTAATACGGTTGTGTAATGTATTGTAGTATTGTAAATATCCATGTGATTGTGTAAGAGAGACTGAGAGAGAGTGAAGAGGAAGTTGCAGCGGATGTGCTACAGATTGTATCCTTCATTTTCTTGAATGGTATAATATAAAGGACTGGCAATTTCTCTGTGGATGTAGCCCATCTTGGGTGAACCACATTATATTGATGTCTTTCTTGTAATGTGTTTATGTGATTTATATTTGCATATTTTTTATTGTTATTGCTCTATGATTCTGTTTTTTTAAAACCGGTCGAATTAAGATGGCTATGAATGTAATACTCCCCATTCCCCAGGTATTTAGTGGCATTATACTTCAATTTTTGGAGGTGATATGTGTTCGCAAGGTTTTGGTTAGGATCTTACCCTTATTCCATGTCCGGGAGAAGGAGGTCACCGCTCAGAAAATAGAAGTGTGGGTTTAAACGATGGTTAGGAAATTTTCCTGGATTCGATTGCTGGACATAATAGGAGTAAAATATTGGGGGCTAGGGCACGTCTCAGAAGAAAACTAAAGTGCTACAAGGCGAGGGCAGAAGTGAATCAATTTTTGGTTGGAAAAGAAGTTAATATGGATAGGGTTGTAGTTTTTTCCCAGCGAGTTGTGGTTGGTCATGTCGAGTTTGAAAAGGTTAGTCACTTTGAGGTTGTGGACTTGGTAAATTCGAAGTGGCTCCTAGAATTTGGTTTGGCTCCTAGGTTAACATGCTCATTAATGGGTGGATATGCTTTATTTTCCTTCAGCGGAGGCGATGCCAAGTATCCTGGAGAGGGTTTGGTTGATTAAGGGGGGCTCTCTTGTTTTGAAACGATGGCATACCTCTTTCGATCTGGAGAAGCAAAAAAATGACCCTGTGGCATCTATGGGTCCTTTTTCCATGGTTTCTTATTGAACTTTGGACAACAAATATCTTTGAAGGGCTTGCAAATTCCCTAGGTCATTTCATTATAATGGAGAAACATATGCTATATGGCGCAGATAAATGAATGGAGTCCGTGATGGTGGAGCTAGATATCATGAAGGGGTTACCTGCTATGGTGGAGATAGTATGGGTAGAAAGGATTATTAAACAGAGATTGGATTATCACAATATACCCTTTTGTTGTCATCATTGTCGTGAGACGGGACATTTGAAGGAAAACTGTCCATTTTTATTTGTGGGAGAGGATGAGGTTTTGGGAAAAATCCCTTTTTTAGCTCGAGATCATTTTCCACATCTAAGCCCTTGGACTACTTCTGCTCCAGACCCGGTGGAAAAATTGGTAGGTATGTATCATTTGGAACCTCCTTTTGTGTATGAGGTTATTTCATGTAGAGAATTAAATTACATTGTATCTATGGAAAAGAAGGCACAAAAGAAATAGTCCTTTCCTGGTACTATTTCTTCTAATTCCCAAACAGATTTGGTCAACATTTCTTCTGTAGATAAGGTGGCCCAAGAGAATCATTCTTTTCCTGGTACTTTTTCTGTAGATGTCCAAACTAGTTTAACTGAGCATGCCATCAAATTTGAATTTAAAAATATGATTAATGCCAAGTTATCTCAGTAAGGGGATTGAAATTTGGTTGTGAATATGTAATGTCCCCTCCCTAAGGCTGTAATACCCCCATTTTGACCCTTAGGAAATATTGGTTTTTAATGTAAATATTGTATACATGCGATGTATGTTTCTCTAGAGTGGAGCTCAAGGACAAGGCCCCGCTAGTGTATGTTCGGATTTTATTTAAAATAGACAAATATTTGATATTTTTCTATCCATGTGCTATTAAGCCATGGAACAATGTAAAAGGATGTAAGTATTAATATTGCAATAAAATACCAAAAACTGGCTATGGAAACAATTAATAAGAGGAGGACATGTGTATCCACTAGGAAGTGGTGAGGGGGATTGTGGGGTTGAACCATATGCTATCAAATGTCATCTTGGGAACCCATTTGAATTTCTTGCTAACATTTAATTCTGTTGTAAGGAAGTAGTTGAAGAAATCGGTCCATGGCTTCAATGGAGCATGGGAAACCCAAAAATTCGTATGGCAGAGTATGGGCTCTATTTTCTTGACCCACAAGCCACTCTACCTCATGGGACTTCGTTCTTCATCATTCCCATTCCATTGTGGAACATCTAAGCTTCAGTTTTCATCCATTACACAGTGCCAATAGTGAGAGAAAATAGAAATCGCAACTTTGAATTAAGCCACGTTTTGAAGTGCCATAAGCACCCAGAATTTCGCGTGGACAGTAAAATATGATGGGGGATCCATAGATATGAACCTTGGGGCTACTTTGAGAGTGTTAGATCCCCATAAATCCATGGGAAAACCCAATTTTGATAGTCCGAAAATCCAATTACGGGATTGGGTCATTTGGTCACTGAATTGTGAGAATCCAAGTGTGAATGACAAAACAAAGGTTGGAACTTCTTGATAAACCCAGTGAAGGCTAGAATCTCAAGGATTTAGTAGCTTGGACCTTTCTATGCCCACCCTGAATAGCACAAGAGGGTAGGGGATCCTGAGGGACTGTGCAACAGAGAAGGAGACCTTCCTTGTGTTGGGTGTGGTAGGTATTGTGGGTGCCATGACTGTTTGAGTTTAATTGAGATGCATGTAGCTCTGTGGTTGAGCTCATTGGCTTAGCATCCTCCTTCCTTGTATGTTGCATGCTTGATAAACCCAATTGTGTGTTGGCTTAGCATGACTATTGTGTGAAACCATGGTTGTGAGAGAGCATGTTTAGTTCCTCCTTAGTGGATACACATCCCATCTCGGGGGTGGTCTCTCAGCTGAAAGAATATAGGTTGGATAGGGACCTATGGTTGGATGGAACGTTTCTCTCACATAGCCAATTGTTTGGACAACTTCATCATAAAGATAAGTGTTCTCCGTGGTTAAATTATGATCATTCTGTGTTCTATTCTGAATTTTTAACTTGATGACTGTTATTGGTATGTTGAATGCATGATGCAGTTGTGTGTGGATGATGTTTATTTCCATTGTGTATAATTTAATTATGCATTTTATTGAATCGTGAATTTAGTCATATGGCTTGGGGAAGAATTAGATACCCCCATGTGTGGTCATGTTCCCTCTGTGGGTCGGAACGACATGAGGGGACATTATAGAGTGGTATCAAATCCCATGTTGCAGCACTGGGGCTGCTTAGGCCAAACTGTGAGTTTACAGGAACATATTAGAATGTTTAAAGAGATATTGATGAAGTTTGGTCGACATTTTGGTTGGAAAAATGAAAAAATCAGAGTTCTCATGTGTGGTAGGGGATCACACCATTACATAGATCTCTCCAAGATATTTCCAACGGTACCAAACTTGCCTTATTTGGTTAAGGGATGAGGGAGATATGAGCTCTGAAAGTTTGCAGGAGTAGAGGCGTTTCCGCAATTCCACATTGCGGATTCGGAAACGTAAAAGTTCCGAAGTTACATTTTGACGTTCCACAATTCTGAGTTCCGCAGTACGCATTACGGATTGTGGATTGCAAAGTGACATTTTTTGAAGTTGAAAATTTGACATTCCGCAATTCCGAGTTCCGTAGTACGGATTGCAGACTGCGGAAGTGACATTTTCCGAAGTTGAAAATTTGGCTTTCTACAATTCCGAGTTCCGCAGTACGGATTGCGGAAGTGACATTTTCCGAAGTTGAAAATTTGGCTTTCTACAATTCCAATTTCAACAGTACGGATTGTGGAAGTGACATTTTCTGAAGTTGAACATTTAACGTTCCGCGATTCCAAGTTCCGCAGTATGGATTGCAAATTGTGGATTGCGGAAGTGACATTTTCCGGAGTGGAAACTTTGGCATTCCACAATTTCAATTCCCGCATTGCAGAAGGTGCGGATTGTGGATTGCAGAAGGGGTATTTTTCGGAGTTGGAAAATTGACGTTCCACATTTCCGACTTCCGCATTGCGGATTGCGGGTTGCGAGTTGCAAAAGTTGCGGGTTGCGGATTGCAGATTGCTAGTTCAAAAAAAATGTATAGGGCCTGAAACTCGATTTTTGGATAGTAGGAGCATGCAGAATTAGAATTGGATGAGTCATGTGGTATTTTGAGGCCATTAATGAAGGCCCTGAAAGAACCAACGAGGGTCTCGAGCCCATTATGCTCCAATTTGGCATAAAATTGGAATTAATGGCTTTTACAAATCGGTGTCCCGAAGCTTGGCAGGAGGTCGGATTGAGCTAAAATCGATATGGGGAGACTATGGAGCAGGGATAGTGTTAAGTTTAGAAACTTGGAGTCAAAATCCAAGGTATGTGGAGTCGGGGTGAGCAAGAAGGCCAAAAAGCATTATTTCGGGCCACTTTTTGTGGATTTTGAAATGTTTGCAATGGCTAAAAGTGACCCCAAATTTCAGATTTAAGAGATTTAATGAACTCTAAATTTCATCTTCTCATTAAAACAGACATTTTTTGTTAGACAGAGATGTTCCAAAAATGCACAGTTTGGAAGATAGCCATTTTTGGCTAAAATTTTGAAATTTTGAAAAAAGTTAAAAGTTAAAAGTAGTCAAACCATGAATTTTATAGAAGATGTGTTGATGTATTTGTAATTTCGGAATGTATTTCATATGTGTATATTGTATTTCTATAGAGATGTTATTATTCCTCTATACAGAAGTGTTTGTATTCCTATAGAGATGTTATTATTACTCTATACGGAAGTGTCGTCATTTATATTGTAAGTGTCGTAACTTATACTTGATGGGTTATTAAACCACTTTGATGGGGTCGGCCCTATATAATTCATGTGGGTTAAAGGGTTATTAGACCACCCTATTGTGGTTCGGCCCTGTCAGCATTATGCTATGTGGCTAAGTTGAGGCCGACCTAGTAAAGGTTATTAGGCAAGTCAAGTCATGTATAAATAGAGTGTGGGAGGCACTCTATTTGATCATTCACTTTATCACTCATACACTCATTGGAGAGTGGTGCAATATTGGAGGAGGAGAAGCTGCTTCTAGGAGTATATCTCTTATGCTTGGGTTTGTATCATGGCTCTATCTATCTCTGAGGAAGTTGCGGGGTTTTTCACCTTCTTGGTTTTCCCCAATAAAACTATGTGTCTCTTGTGTGCTTGCATTATTGTGTCCATGATTGATATGCTGTAGATATGTTGTACATGTTGTTCTCTCAGTTAAGATCCTAGATCAGATTGAATTAAATTCTGAAAAAATAACATGGTATCAGAGCTAGCCTGAAAGAAGGCATGGTATGGCATTTATGACACTTTTTGCACTTGCGAAGCTAGGGCTTGATATAGCAAAAACCAGTCATCATAGCACTTTCTCTATAAATTAATTTTAGCAATGTTTCAGGATCTAAAAATATTACAGGTCAAATATAAGATCCCAATGTACCTTTTATCCGAAGCACGGCATCTAATTCGCTATACTTTTTTTTTTATGGTCCGTACAATCTAGGGTTTTTGCCTCTTCCAAATCTTAGTCATAAATAGGTGACCTAGGAAAAAAGGTCACAACTTGGGCTAGGAAGCTCCAAATGAAAATTTTTAAAATGTGGAAGGTAGGGCACGGACTGTACTTTCACAGGTACAATTTTCAAATGCCAAAATTTAACTAGTGACACGTGGCACTCCGTACAAGTTCGCTCACATGTTTTATCCCATAAACAGGTCACGTTGCAACACTTGGGATAACTCAATCTCAGATAATCCATTTGAGGTAATACCTATGGGTTTGGAAATATAACAGGTAAGGCTACCACAGGAAGCATTTTCAGACCCTGTAGATCTTAAATTTCGGAGTTACACCGGAAACAATTAGGTGCATATTTCTATCAAAACATAATTATATTTTGAGCACCTTCATTCATGGCTCCGGGAATTTAGGGTTTATGAAAAAGTTGGAATTTTTGTAATCAAAGACCAAGGTTGGATGCTCCTCATCAAAATCGAAATTTAGAGACCAAGATCAAATTTTTTGGTTGGGCGGAAGGTCGGGCTTGATCAAACCCTAGTTCGGGACTTTGATCGGAAAGGTGAAAATTTAGGCCTTCTACAAAAATGGGAATTTTTTAAATCTGTGACCATAGATGGAAGCTCCTTGGAAAAATCAAAGTTTAGAGATTTGGATCAAACTATTTGGTTGGGTGAAGCTCCGGGAAACTCAAACCCTAATTCAGGGTCCTCCCTAGTGAATCCGGAAGATTGAAAAGCAAATTTTAGGGGTGAAACTTTGCAGTTTTCAAATTTTGAGTATACCAAGTTGATCAGCTCATCAAGGCGCATCTTTCTATCCTTTCAGAAGTTTGAAATTCAAAGTTTGAATTTTTAGGGTTTCCCTAACAAACCCTGATCCAGCTCTAAATCCAGTTTCTGCAAATCAAGTGGATTGGGTTAATCCTAGAATAGAATGGATTGGTCACCTGCATAAGTGAAGAAGTTCTTGTTTCAGAGGGAGATGAGGCTAAGGCCTTACATAAGAATATTACAAGAAATCTCGACAGGTATGACTTATCCAGGTATGTTTTGATATATGTTCATGATTAAGTTTATGGTATGTCTGTCTTCATTAAGGTTAGTACAATCTTGATTAACTTTAGACTTGTCGTATCACCTTGATAAAATTGTGACTGCAGATATTCATTGATTAGGGTGTTGACACTTATGATTGTACTCTAATGCATTGTGGTGTTGTATGAGGTTGATGTTGTCCGCTAACATGAAAGGTACATCAAGAAAGACAAATCATGTTCTAGTTCAAGAACATGTGACCATGGTGACATGAAGACAAAGATTCATCCATTGTCATGGATCACATAGAAGCTCTACTTACGAGGTATGTATAATTTGGTTCTACAATGCTTAACCTTTGAGATATACAGGTTACTAGCACAAGTCATTGAAGAGAACAAGAAGACATTGCTAGATATAACTAGCAAATATGATAACCATTTATGTTTTTCCTATATCAAGTTAGAATCCTACCTTGTGTTAGGATCTTATACTTTTGTATGGTTGATAATGATTATTCATGAAGTTAGAAATGTAAGTAATCAAGGGTTTATGCATATTATGTCTCTTACCTTGATTGATGATATGACTAACCAGAAAATTCCTTTGGTCATATAAGAATATGCATGAGTAAAAGAAGTATTCCCTGAAACCTTGAATACTAATGTTTATTATCTGTGTTTTAAATGATCATGACTATACATGTTTAATTTTATTGTGTTTTGATAGTATTGAGATTATACTAATGAATGTATGTATGAGACCTCAATGATAACACAATGATGATACTAGTAAGTATGCATAAGTGATCGAGGATGGATATAAGTTCAAGGACAGGTAATCCAGGAAGCAAAGATCAAGAGGGAGCACACTCCATTAGTTCCTGCAAGGAAGCAAATATTGAGAGGGAGTCCACCCTACAAACCAAACAAAGATAAGTATTTGAATTGTCATTTCTTGCATATTTGTTTGTTTAAATAATATTGTCCAATGATGTATATGCTTATGTTCCTAGACTTAGGGTGTGTACTATGCATATTAGAATAATTGCATTAATGAACAATATATTACTAATATGAATGTGATGGGTAAGTGGCCTATGGCACTGTACAACATTCCATTGCTACTTATCTAGAATGAAACCTTTTTGCTGACATGTTGGGAGTTGTGCACACTCTTAACAATGTTCTGGTATAGATTGGAAGGCATCTAGAAAGTTACGGGATATGGATAAATGTTGTATTGAAGCATTGGCTAAGATAATTGCATGACTGTATGACATATGCCTTTATGTATAAGACTTTGTTCTGTAAACTATGAGAAGTTTCTAATCATGCAATTGAATTTGACTTGTAGAAAATATCGTTTACAAACACCTACAAAAGAAGGACTACAACATTTGTTCCATCAATGAAGTTCAAACTGTCTATTGAATATATTGAAGAATCTGAAGTTCCCAGGATACGGGATACAGTAAAAGGATTCCATGGTCGAGAAGTACCAATCGATCATGTGTGGGATGTGGTCCCAAGATCAGATGGGAAGTCTGTGGTGACTTCCAAGTGGATCTATAAGATCAAGCATGCTACAGACAGCAGCATAGAGAAATATAAGGCAAGGTTTGTAGCTCGTGGATTCTCCCAGAAAGAAGGGACTGATTATGAAGAAACTTTTCTCCTGTGGCCAGATACACTTCCATTAGATCAGTACTTGCTTTGGCTGCAGTGATGAAATGGAAAGTACACCGGATGGATGTCAAGACAGCTTTCTTGAATGGTGTAGTAGAAGAGGAAGTGTATGTGGGTGGAGTAGCCACTCGGGTTTGAGACACATGACCGAGGGTCACATGTGTGTAAATTGAAGAAATCCCTGTATGGTTTGAAACAGGCACCCGGGACCTGGTATGGCAGGATAGATGGCTTCCTATCTAGTTTGGGATTTACCAAGAGTAAAGCGGATTCCAACCTTTACTACAAGGTTGAGGAAGGAAATCCAGTGATACTACTATTGTACGTGGATGACCTGTTTATGACAGGTGAGGATAGATTGATTGCCGACACGAAGAGGAAGCTTGCTACCGAGTTCGAGATGAAGGACTTGGGTATGATGCACTACTTTCTTGGTATGGAGGTGTGGCAGAGTGCAGATGGAATCTTCCTTGGATAAGGGAAGTATGCAGTAGAGATCCTGAAGAGGTTTGGGATGATGGATTGCAAGGCCATGGCCACACCTATAGCATCGAACCTGAAGCTTATGTGTGATGCTTCATCTGAGCAGATTGATGCTACAATGTATCGTCAGATGATTAGGTCCTTAATGCACCTGATGAATACAAGACCAGATATCTGCTTTGCGGTGAACACCTTCAGCCAGTACTTGACAAATCCGAGACATGTTCACCTGATAGCTGCAAAGCATATTCTGAGGTACCTGAAGGGTACAGTTTACTATGGGCTCAAGTATGAGGCGAATCAAAAGTTTAACCTGGAGGGTTATGTTGATTCGGATTGGTCAGGCAGTTCCATTGATCGAAAGAGCACTTCGGGGTGCTGCTTCAGTATGGGATCCGATATGATCTCTTGGTTTAGCAGGAAGCAGTCCTGTGTGGCACTGAGTACAGCCGAAGCAGAGTATGGCGTAGCTTGTTCGGCTAGTTGTGAGGCAGTATGGCTTAGGAAGCTACTGTCTGATTTGTTTGATATCTAGCTAAGTGCTACTTGTATATATTGCGACAACCAGAGTTGTGTGAACTTATCGGAGAACCCACTGTTCCATGACAAGTAGAAGCACATTGAGATCAAGTATCACTATATCAAGGATATGGTGCAAAGAGGAGCAGTAAAGCTCCTGTATGTTGCGACGGACGAGCAGATAGCCGATGTGTTGACCAAGCCGCTGGCCAGAGTGAAGTTTGAATACTTCATAGGGAGACTTGGTGTACTTCAGATTGAGATACCTTCCAAGGGGAAGTGATGAGTCCGGAGACACAAATGCACATGGTCCATTCTCGCATAGTGGTAGGAAAATCCTCCCATGCTGGTAGATGTAAGGGCCAAGCCATTCTCACATAATGGTAGGAAATTACTCCTATGGTGTAGATGTAAGGGATGGAGCCATTCTTACATGGTGGTAGGAAATTCCTCCCATGGTAACATGTAAGGGTTGGAGCTATTCCTACATGGTGGTAGGAAAGTCCTCCCATGGTAAGATGTAAGGGTTGGTCCATTCCGACATGGTGGTAGGTTGGTCCTCCCATGGTCATTGATGTAAGTGTTATGCCATTCCGACATAGTGGTAGGTTGGTCCTCCCATGGTCGTTGATGTAAGTGTTGTGCCATTCCGACATGGTGGTAGGTTGGTCCTCCCATGGTCGTTGATGTAAGTGTTGTTCCATTCTGACGTGGTGGTAGGTTGGTCCTCCCATGGCCATTGATGTAAGTGCTGTGAGCCGTTCCCGAATGGTGGTAGGAAATTCCTCCCATGTCGGTTGATGTAAGTGTTGTGTCTCACATGCTAGTAGGAAATTCCTCGCATGTTGGTAGACTGGGTCTCGTATGGTGGTAGGAAAGTCCTCCCATACTAGAGACATTGTGATATGCATCTAGGTTGTGCTCCATGGACGATGACGATGATCTGAAGACGATGATGTGACAGTATGGTACACAGGTTTTGCAGAGGCATATGATCAGTCCTTAAATGCTCTTGCAAGTTTTGCAAAGGCAGTGTAATCAGTCCTGGGAGATCTTGTAGGTTTTGCAGAGGCATTGTAATCAGTCCTGATGTGTACCTACTTGATGACTTGCTCGCAGAGATGTTGAAGACGTACATGAAGGCTAAGCCTACATCCAGTATGAAAAAGGACTGGCTCTGTAGAACTTTCTATGACGAGTAGATTGGAGATTGATTGAGATAGCAGCAGCAGTGATGATGATTCGATGACGATGATCCAGAGAAGAAGACTTGTGCTAGAAGATCTGTGTCGAGAAATGCCTTCCTAGTTAAGAGGGAGTGTTGATGTATTTGTAACTTTGGAATGTATTTCATATATGTATATTGTATTCCTATAGAGATGTTATTATTTCTCTATACGGAAGTGTTTGTATTCCTATAGAGATGTTATTATTCCTATATACGAAAGTGTCGTCATTTATATTGTAAGTGTCGTAACTTATACTTGATGGGTTATTAGACTACCTTGATGGGGTCGGCCCTGTATAAGTCATGTGGGTTAAAGAGTTATTAGGCCACCCTATTGGGGGTCGTCCCTATCAGCATTATGCTATGTGGTTAAGTTGAGGCCGACCTAGTAAAGGTTATTAGGCAAGTCAAGTCATGTATAAATAGAGTGCGGGAGGCACTCTATTTGATCATTCACTTTCTCGCTCATACACTCATTGGAGAGTGGTGCACTATTGGAAGAGGAGAAGCTGCTGCTAGGAGTATATCTCTTATGCTTGGGTTTGTATCATGGATCTATCTATCTCTGAGGAAGTTGTAGGGTTTTTCACCTTCTTGGTTTTCCCTGATGAAACTCTGTGTCTCTTGTGTGCTTGCATTATTGTGTCCATGATTGATATGCTATAGATATGTTGTACATGTTCTTCTCTCAGTTAAGATCCTAGATCAGATTGAAGTAAATTCTGAAAAACTAACAAGATGGATGGAACATTGGAACAGAGATCCGAAGGTTTCTGAGTGTTCCTTGTTATATGGAATAACTTCGCCCCATAGAAATGTTTTCATGATTCTTCCTAGATTTGCTTCTACAAGTGGCTGAAGTTGGCATTTCAGAATAAAATACAGCAGTGTAAAAGTGCAGAATTTTAGTAAAAATTGTCATTTTTGAATTATATGGTTTCCACACCTGAAGTCGGAAAGAAGCACGTGGATAGGAATTAGAAAACTTATCCAGCAGGGAACAGTGGTGCATAACCAGAATTTGAATGAGGTTATCATACATCATAGATATGTAGAGCAGAAAAGTTCCAGTGACTGTTTTGACAAATTGTTGACAATATGGGCAATTTCCAGAATTGCATGAATGGGCAAAGGAAATGAAGGCATAATAACTCTATGAATTATTCCATAAGTTTAATTCTGTTAAATATTTATGTTTTATAATTCTATATGCATTCCTAATATTTCTAATAAATATTTTTATAATGCACAATGCTTGCAGCTGATAAGATTTGAATAGTTATAGCAGAGGCAGCATACAGGAAAAGGAGTCTCCAAAGTAAAATGGTGACCATGAATGATGCTCAGAATCCTTATGAGCATGATGAAGATGTACTAGGATAAAATGTGCAAGAAGAAAATGCTGAAACTGAATCCAATGGGAGAAGGGAGCAAATAACTCCTCAGAATTTGGTTGAGACCATGGCAAGCTTCAATGAAATATTGATGAAGGCTCGGGAGGAACAGAACTAGCTCAATGCTGCTATTTTGAAGAGGCTCACTAATATGCAGTAGAGGATAAACCTTGGTTCCAACCCAAGCAATGTGGGCAAAGAGGAAAGAGATGCAGAGAGTCGCTCTAGAGGGCATTCTAGGAGGAGGACTCCAAGCCCAAGAGAGAGTATTGTGAGCAAAAATCATAGAACACCCTCCTCAAGATCTTCTTCCAGCAAGTCATGTGACTCCAGAGGTTCTCAAAGAAGTCCAAGGCATACTTCTAGCATAATTGAAGGAAGAAAGAAGTTCAAAGGAATTCCACAGGGAGAATTTAGGAAGGCAAGGCCTCCCACATTTGATGGAGAAGAAAATACTGGCCAAGAGGCAGAGGCATGGCTTCTTGGGATGAAGAAATATTTCAGGATTCATGATTACTCAGGGAATGAAAAGGCCATATTACAATATAAATGGGAGAGCTTCAATTTGGTGGGAACACCTCTTTCAAGTAAAAGGGATCAGTGAAAGAAGGATCAGCTGGGAGCGATTTAAGAAGTATTTCAAGGAAAAATATCTTTCTGCTAGGTACTATGACAGTAAGAGGAAAGAATTCAATGAACTCAAGTTTGGACAGAAATCTATGGAAGAACATGTCCATAAATTTTTGGAATATTTGAGGTATGTGGATTATATCAAAGATGAGAGGGTAAGGATCCAATGCTTCCTTGGGAGTATACCTCAAAGTTTCAGATATAGGATTGAGTTTGTTAATCCACCAAGTCTTAATGAATCCATTAGGACGGCAATGCATTGTTATGAGCAGAGTAAAGGAAAATCAGAGGTTCACCCAGCATGGAAAGGAAATCCAAGAGGGAGGTTTGATCAAAAGAAAAGTGGCTTCAAACCACCATTCAAAAATCAGCCCAAAACGTTTCCACATGGGCAGCAAGCAAGGAGTGGATTCAAGCCAGCAGTAGCAGCAGATAAAACATCAAAAGTACCACTTCAGTGTTGGGGTTGTGGAGGAAACGACATGCTTAGAGATTGCCCAAAAAAAAAGAAGAACCTCAGGTGTTTGCACAACTTAAAGGGAGCAGCTACAACAGAGGATATGGAAAAGGAAACGCCTCGAATTTATGCAGCGTTGGATAATCATTAGGCAGACCATCAATCAGCAGCGGTGGAAGTTGAAGGTAAGATTGCTAGGAAATCTATTTCTTTTTTGATTGATCCAGGATCTACTCATAGTTATGTTTCTCCAAAAGTGGTTCAAGGTTGTTCTCTTAGAAAAACAAAACACAATAAGTTTTGGCTAGTTCAGTTAGCAACAGAGACCAAGAGAAAAGTAAGCGAAGTAGTGGTGGAGTGCCCCATAGAATTGAATGGACTCCACACACGTGCAAAATTAAATTTACTACCATTAGGATCTTATGATGCTCTAATTGGTATGGATTGGTTGGAAATACATAGAGCCAAGTTGGACTGTTATGAGAAATCACTTGAATGTATTGATGAAGAGGGAAGACCGAGATTGGTAAGAGGAATTCCCAAGCAAGTTTCAATAAGACAGATTGCATCCTTACAGTTGAAAAATTTTTATAAGAAGGGTTGCCAATTATATGTAGTCCATATATCAAATTCATCAGAGGACAAAGGACCAAGGACAGAACACTTCCAAATATTGAAAGAGTTTAAACATGTTTTTCCGAATGAAGTGTCGGGATTTCCACCAAGGAGAGATATTGATTTTACCATCGATCTTGCTCCAGGGGAAGCACCGATTTCCAAAGCTCCTTCTAGAATGAGCACACCAGAATTGATTGAGTTAAAGATGCAGCTATAAGAACTAATGGACAATAGGTATGTTAGACCGAGTGTATCTCCTTGGGGAGCACCTATGCTATTTTTCAAGAAGAAGGATGGAACCTTGAAGTTGTGTATTGATTACAAGCAGCTTAATAAAGTGACAGTCAAGAACAAGTATCCATTGCCAAGGATTGATGATTTGTTTGATCAAATAAAAGAAGCTAAATTTTTTCCAAGATTGACTTGAGATATGGTTACCATCAAGTGAGGATAAAGGATGAATACATTCACAAGACGGCTTTCAGAACTAGATATGGTCATTATGAGTTCACCGTGGTGTCGTTTGGTCTTACCAATGCACCTGCCACATTCATGTGTCTCATGAATAATGTCTTCAGCAAGTATTTGGATAAGTTCATAATTGTATTCTTAGATGACATTCTTGTTTATTCAAGGAATGAAGAAGAACATGAGGAGCATCTAAGGATATTGTTGCAAGTCCTTAGAGAACATTAGTTGTATGCAAAGTTAAGCAAGTGTGAATTTTATCAAAAGAAGGTGCAATATTTGGGTCATGTTATTTTCGAAGAAGGTATTGCAGTGGATCCAGAAAAATATTGAAGCCATAATGAATTGGCCTACTAGAAAGAATGTTTCAGATGTCATATCTTTTATGGGTCTTTCTAGTTACTACAGAAGGTTTATTGAAGGCTTCTCCAAGATAGCACATCCAATCACTTCATTACAGAGTAAGAATGTCAAATTTGCATGGTCTGAAAAATGCGAGAAAAAATTTTAGCAGCTGAAGGAGTTACTTACCAGTGCTCCTATTTTGAAGATAGCAGATCCAAGGAAAGATTTTGTAGTGTGCACAGATGCTTGCATTGAAGGGCTAGGTGGAGTGCTCATGCAAGAAGTATTTGTGATTTTCTATGAGTCAAGGAAATTAAAAGAGCATGAAAAGAATTATGCCACACGTGATTTAAAATTAGCAGCCATAGTACATGCTCTCAAGATATGGAGACATTATTTGTTGGGAAGAAGATTCGAGCTTAGGACAAACCACATGAGCTTGAAGTATTTGTTTGATCAACCAAACTTGAATGCTAGGAAAGCTAGGTGGATGGAATTTCTCTGTGAATTTGATTTTTAAATTAATCATGTGAAAGGGAAAGAGAATAAGGTCGCAGATGCCCTCGGTAGAAAATTCCATATTGCGGCAGTAAGTGTGTGTAAATCAGATTTGAAGAAAAGAGTTCTTGAAGCCCAAAACGGTGATGAAACTTACCTTCAAATTAAAGAAAAGTTGCAGC
This sequence comes from Larix kaempferi, assembly GCA_027924585.1. Lineage (NCBI taxonomy): Eukaryota > Viridiplantae > Streptophyta > Pinopsida > Pinales > Pinaceae > Larix > Larix kaempferi. Next base: position 11,233,346 of record BSBM01001160.1, on the reverse strand, counting down.
AGAGAAATATAGATGAAAAATGTGCAGGGTATCAGCTTGGAGAAGATGATATCCTCCTCTATAAAGATATACTGTGTGTTCCAAATTGTGCAGATTTGAAGATTCTAGTGATGGATGAAGTACTTCAAATGCCATATTCTGGACACCCAGGATATCAGAAAACTATAACAACAGAAAGAAAGTAATACTTTTGGCGTGGTATGAAGAAATACATAGCTGAGTACATTGCTTGGTGTCGAAAGTGCCAACAGGTCAAGGCAGAGCATCAACACCCAACAAGATTGTTGCAGCTCTTGCCCATTCCAGAGTGGAAGCGGGAAGTGTTCTTTATGGATTTTATAACAGGTCTTCCCATGACAATGAAGAAGCATGATTCAATCATGGTAGTGGTGGACAATCTATCAAAGGTATCTCATTTCATTCTAGTCAAGTCCACTCACAAGGTTAATGACATAGCAGATATTTTCATAAGAGAGATATTCAAATTACATGGATTTTTCAAGGCAATAATTTTTTATCGTGATACAAAGTTCACTTCCAATTTTTGGAAAGGATTGTTTCAGGAATTGGGAACAAGATTAAATTTCAGTAAAGCATATCATCCTCAATTATATGGCCAAATTGAGAGGGTGAATCAAATTCTTGAAGATATGCTGAGAATGTATGTGATGGATAAACTATCCCAGTGGGAGGATTACCTACACTTGGTAGAATTTGCATACAATAACGGACATCAAGCACCATTGGGAATGAGTCCATTTGAGTCATTGTATGGCAAAGGATGCAGGACTCCAGTGATTTGGGATAACCCGGTGAAAAGGGTAGTGCTTGGACCAGAAATGATCAAGGAAATGGAACAAGAAATTGTTAAGATCAAGCAGAATTTAAAGGAATCTCGGGACATGAAAAAGAGTTATGTAGATTTGAAAAGAGTGCATAAGAAATTTCAGATTGGAGACCATGTTTACTTAAGAGTGAGACCAAGGAAAAGTTCCCTAAATTTGGGGATTTGTGCCAAGCTAGCACCAAGATATTGTGGGCCATTTGAAGTCCTTGATAGGTTAGGACCAGTTGCATATAGAGTTGCATTGCCTGCTAACATAAGAGCTCATAATGTTTTTCATGTATCTTTGCTTAAGAAGTATATACATGATCCTAATCATATGATTGATTGGAATGTGATACAGGTGGAACCCGAGGGAGAGTTCCAAGTGGATCCTATGCTTATCCTCGACAAGAAGGTCACATTGCTCCGGAACCGAGCCATTGAACAAGTAAAGGTGCAATAGGAGCACCTTAGTCCTAATGAGGCTACATGGGAGCTAGAGGATGCCTTGAGAGATGCATTCCCATTTTTGTTCAATTTTGAGAACACCGAGGACAGTGTTGTTCTAAGGCGGAGGGGAATGTAATACCTCCATTTTGACCCTTAAAAAAGATTGGTTTTTAAAGTAAATATTGTATACAAGCGATGTATGTTTCCCTAGCGTGGAGCTCAAGGACAAGGCCCCGCTAATGTATGTTCGGATTTTATTTAAAATGGACAAATATTTGATATTTTTCTATCCATGTGCTATTAAGCCATGGAACAATGTAAAAGGATGTAAATATTAATATTGCAATAAAATACCAAAAACTGGCTATGGAAGCAACTAATAAGAGGGGGACATGTGTATCCACTAGGGAATGGTGAGGGGGATTGTGGGGTTGAACCATATGCTTCCAAATGTCATCTTGGGAACTCATTTGACTTTCTTGCTGACATTTAATTATGTTGTAAGGAAGCAGTTGAAGAAATCAGTCCATGGCTTCAATGGAGCATGGGAAACCCAAAAATTTGTATGGCAGAGTATGGGCTCTATTTCCTTGACCCACAAGTCACTCTACCTCATGGGAATTCGTTCTTTTTCATTTCCATTCCATTATGGAACATCTAAGCTTCATTTTTCATCCATTACATAGTGCCAACATTGAGAAAAACTAGAAATCGCAACTTTGAATTAAGCCACATTTTGAAGTGCCATAAACGCTATAATTTCATGTGGATAGTAAAATCCGATGGGGGATCCATAGATATGAACCTTGGGGCTAATTTGAGAGTGTTAGATCCCCAGAAATCCATGGGAAAACTCAGTTTTGATAGCCCAAAAATACAATTACGGGATTGAGTCATTTGGTCATCAAATTGTGAGAATCCAAGTGTGAATGAAAAAACAGAGGTTGGAACTGCTTGATAAACCTAGTGAAGGCTAGAATTTCAAGGATTGAGCAGCTTAGACCTTTCTATCCTATCCTGAATAGCACTGGATGGAAGGGGATCCTGAGGGACTATGCAGCAGAGAAGAGGACCTTCTTTATGTTCGGTGTGGTAGGTATTGTGGGTGTCATGACTGTTTGAGTTTAGTTGAGATACCTGTAGCTCTGTGGTTGAGTTCACTAGCTTAGAATCCTCCTCCCTTGTCTATTTCATGCTTGATAAACCCAACTATGTGTTGGCTTGGCATGACTATTGTGTGAAACCATGGTTGTGAGTAAGCATGTTTAGTTCCTCCTTAGTGGATACACATCCCATCTCGGGGGTGGTCTCTTAGCTGAAAGAATATAGGCTGGATAGGGACCTTATGGTTGGGTGGAACGTTTCTCTCACATAGCCAGTTGTTTGGACAACTTCATCATAAAGATAAGTGTTCTATGTGGTTAAATTATGATCATTTTGTGTTCTGTTCTGAATGTTTAACTTGATGATTGCTGTTGGTATGTTGAATGCACGATGCAGTTGTGTGTGGATGATGTTTATTTCCGTTGTGTATAATTTAATTATGCATTCTATTGAATCGTGAATTTAGTCATATGGCTTGGGGAAGAATTAGACACCCCCATGTTGCGGTTATGTTCCCTCTGCGGGTCAGAACGACGAAAGGGGACATGACAAAGGCTCTATGAACATTTTGCTACATATCAACCCCATAGATCTTGGTATTAAAAATATTACGAAGGAGGGGTTAAGTTTTGAGGCATTAATTGTTAAAATATTTAATTTTTAAGACTTAGGATAAAATTGCCATGATTATTTTTGTATTATTTTTAATTATTATTTAACTCTATGTTGAGGATGTGCCAAGATGGCCAAGGAGGGCACGCTAGTGGTCTTGTGGGCCTAAGAGTTACAATCTAAAATGGCAACTATGAGAAAATCCATAAAAATCCACAAATATACCAAAAAGATAGAAAGCAACACAAAAGCAACCAATTCTGAAAAGCAGAAAGCAAGTAGGAAAAGCAAGAAAGTCCACAAAGAAGGAAGGAGAAGAAAAGCAGGAAAAAGCATAGGAAAAGCAGAGAAAAGCTAGGAAAAGTAGAGGAAATCTAGGAAAAGCGCGATGTTTCCAAAAGCAAGAAAGCAATCCAAAGTAGAAAGGCAATAAAACTAGGAAAAAGAAAGGCAAAAGCTAAAGTTGCCAAAATCAGTCAATGAGGGCGCATGGTTGGTGAAGGATACCCCATACATTGAACCAAGAAGGAAACTCATCCTATAAAAGAAGAAGAGTGCACCACTCTCACATATTTTGGTGATTTTGATAATTGTTTGAGAGCTATGCTTCTCAATGGTTGAGTGATGCACCTCAACTAGCTTTGGGAGATGAACCCCATTGCAAACCTTGTTCCAATTTCTTTGTCTCGGTATGAATGCAACATGTGCAGCCATTAGAATTGAAATTGACGATCCGATTTTCCATCCAGTACATTTGAACAAGTTCAAGTGAAGGAAAAGAGATCCAGCTAATCATTGCTCCAACACAAGATTTTCATCTAGTTAGAAGATTAATTCATGAGGGCACAGTCTATGATTTATTGCACTTGTGTTGTGTTCAAGATGGATCAATAATTTCATTCTTCATCCCATGGGTCGAATATAGTTGTGAAGGATTTCTTTCTTCTCATACAATCCATCAATTTCTATCTATATTGTAAAATCCTCAACCTTTGGGGATTCTAGCAATTTTATCAAGTCACCTCCAAATTCGTGATTAAAGATTGTTGTTTTCATATCATATGTTATCATACATGTTACTGTACATTATTAAAGAGTCATTAAATTAATTGAGTCATTAGAATGGTTAGATAGCTAGACTATCTCTTTATGCATGAATGTTTTACTAGTCTTGCAGTTTCTTTTACAAAAGGAGTTCTATAAGTCCAATTTTTATTCTATAAAGTGTTGAAGGTTTTTAAAACCCTCCTGAAGCCATCCCAATCCTTAAACTCATAATTTGTGGACCTATAAGTCAATTTGATTTAGCCAGAACTATAACTAGTCGAGCTGCCACTATAGCAGCAAACTTATCCCAAGTCGCCTAAACTCAATCTAGCTGCCCCAAAACCATTGTGTCTTTGGTTTATCAGTAGATTAGAGGGTAGACATGGGTCATACACCTTCCATTTTCTCTTGAATCTCGTGGAAAGGATCTAATTTTCATATGTTGGTGTACCCAGGAAGCCTTGGAGTAGACTTCCGTGGCAACTGATTTCGAAACATAAATGGTCCCAGTACTTTGTGCAAAGGATTGTTAAGCTATCTCAAACCTTGTTTTTTATGCTCCTACACCTTTGTTATTAGACTTTCCAAATCCAAAGAGTCCATTTTTCAAGCTTTGGGGTGGGTTTAGTTGTGGCTAGGACTAGTTTCTTCAATACTAGTTTTAATAATTAGTTCTAGTTTTGCAAATTTTCTAATCTAAAATTTTGTGATTAGTTAATATTCTCGTAATCTAATCTGAGGATATCACATAAGAATAGGGGGTAAATTCCCATGGACATTCTCAGACTCATTCTTTTCCTTCCTTAAACCCTTCAGAATCGGTAATAGAGTGTGGAGATACTTTTATCCCATTAATGGATATGGGGTTTCAAATTAGTAAACATTATGTTCAAACACCTAATTTGGTCTTGCCCCATAGTATGGAAAAATATTCCCCGGTATTTAACCCTTCAAGATAACCCTCATCAATTCAATCTAGGAATTCTGTTGAAAAAACTCACTTACAAGCGTACTCTGCAAACCCTAATAATTCCGTTATTCTTCATGTATCCTCTATTCTACACCAAAATATTACCATTAGAAAAAAGAAGAAAAATGTGAATGTTGTCTCTAGTGGTTCAGAATTAGAAAATGGAACCAATCAATTTCACTACATCCCTCTTTCTGCTAGAATCTCGATGGCTAGTGAAGATTCGATGACTGTCAGTGACCTAAAAATTATGGGGCCCTTAGAGCAAGTTTTCCCTCTAATGAGGGGTCTTAATTTCAATACTTTATTTTAATGTCTGTGGAGTTGGGAGATATGAGAAGGTTAGGGCTCTATCCCTACTTTTTAAATCTACTACACTGTATATTATCTTGATTCAATAATCTATGTGTGGAGAAATTCAAGCGATAGATACTTTCTCTAAGATTTTACCTGGTTGGAATCTTTGTGCTATTAGTTCAAATGGGTTATCATGAGGTCTCATAACTTGTTGGAACCCTAAGGTTTCATAGTTCAAATCTTATAAAATGTATGGTGGTATATGGTTGGAAGGGAGACTTTTTGCAAACAATAGAACTCTTAATGGATTTAATTGTTATGGCCCATATCGTGAAAGAGAACCATTTTGGAATCGTCTGAAGAGTAGTGTCTTGTTAAATTTATCAAATCTGGTTATTGCAGGGGATTTAAATTTTATGATATCGACGGGAGAGGTATGTGGACAATCGGCTAGATTAGATCCATTATAATATTTCTTGACACAAATGTTAAATAATTCAAACCTAATAGATGTACTCCCTGTAAAAGTTGAACCTAATTGGATTAATGGTCGAAGTGGAGTCTATGGCATTAGTAAAAGGATAGAAAGATTCTTGATATCAGAGGATTTGTCTAATAATCTTCAATGATTCAGAACGTGGGTTCACAGATCAATGATTTCGGATCATTTTCCAATTTTTTTTCAGCCGGAAAGGGAAAACACCAAACAAAACTATCCTTTTAAGTTTAATAGCATGTGGCTTAAAGAAGAGGAATTATTTTTAAAAGTTAGAGAGTGGTGGACTTCTATGGAGGTTCCTGTAGAGTTCAATGCTATGGAAATCTTGGTGTATAAGATTAAAAGGTTGAAGAATGAGATGGTACAATGGGAGAAGGAGAAGAAGAGGAAAGATGCAAAAAACCTTGTTCAGTTAGAGAATATGTTGCCCATAATTCTGAACTCTAATCCTTCAAGCACCTTTACAGAGGAGGAAAAGTTATTGTTACTTGAACTAGATAAACAGAAATCCGCATTACTTAAAAAGGAAGAAATGTCTTGGAGATTAAAAAGTAGATCCATTTGGGTTTCTTTAGAAGATAATAATACCTGGTTTTTCCATCAATGTGCTTCATTTAGAAGAAATATCAATTCTTTCTGGGATCTTCAGGATGATGAAGTAAATCCTATTTAGTCTCAATTGGAGTTAAAAAGTCCAAATCAAGCATATTTCAAAAATCAGTTCAAAGATCTTGGTTTTACTAACATTAAAGCTCAGTTGAAGGTGATTAGTCATTTTCCTTCTTTCTTCACCAATGAAGAAGGTTCTAGCATTGGGGATCCTGTCACTATTTCAGAAAATGAAGATGTTCTAAATCAATTCGCTTAGGAAAGAATGTCAGGGATAGATGGATGGATGATGGATCTTTTTATCAATATTTTTGAGATCATGGGCAATGATATCTTAAAGATGGTTGAATAGTCCAAGGAAGAAGGATATATGTCAAGAGCTTTAAATTCTACGTTCATTGCCATTATTCCTAAATCAAACAAGCCCAAGAATTTTAATGAATTCATACCTATCTCTTTATGTAACTTGGCTTATAAAATAGTTACAAAGATCATTTCAAACAAATTAACGTTGAAACTTATTGAAATGATGTCTAAGGAACAATTTGGTTTTTTGGCGAACATGTAGATTTTGGATACTGTGGGTATCACATAGAAAGTGATACATTGTATCAAAGTCAAGAATTTGGATTCTATGCTTCTGAAGATGGACCTTGTGAAGGCATATGATAGGGTCAATTGGGATTTATTAAGGCCAATACTTCTTCATATTGGGTTTCCAATCTCGGTAACAAATTGGATTATGGCATGTATTTCCTCAACACAATTTGTTGTTCTTGTGAATGGCTCTCCTACTTGTTTTCTCAAAATTTCTGGAGGACTTCGTCATGGTTGTCCACTTTTCGCCTTTTTATTTTTACTAGTTATTGAAGGTTTAAGTAGGATGATAAATCTATCTAAATAAGAAGGTAAAATAAAGTGGATTAAGATATCGTCAACTGTTTTTATTTCACACCTTCTTTTTGTTGATGGTGTTATCTTATTTAGGAGACGATCCAAAGAAGAGTGGCAACATTTTGTTGAAATTATTAAAATCTGATGTGCAGCTTCTGGTATGGAAGTGAGTATTCCCAAATCAGTTTTTATGTCATAGAGTCAGTAGTGAGGTTTTGAGACACATTTCAGCATTCCTTCCTGTTCCGACTTCAGAGTTGATTGAGGGCTTTAAATATATAGGATATTTTATAAATCCAAATAGTTACAGGTTTAATGATTGGCTTTGGCTGGTGAAGAAATATGAGAATAGGATTGGACATTGGTCATATAGGATGCTTTCTTTAGGAGGAAGACTAACTCTACTAAAATTTGTTCTCATAGGGATCCTGGTCTTTGGGTTTTTTATGGCTCAAATTCCAAAAGCTATTCTCACTATTATCAGGAGAAAGATGTTTATTTTTCTTTGGTCTGGAAATAATGATGGTGGGAAATATCATCATTCTAATTGGGAAAGATTGTCCAAGCCAAAAAAGTAGGGTGGATGGGATATCAAAAACCTTCATTTGTTCAGTATGGCTTTAAGCATGAAAAGCTTGTGGCGTTGTCTGTTTGGAAAATGTTTGTGGTGTGAAGTTTTGAAAGGTAAATATCTCAAACGTAACATTTTAGAATGGATAAGAAAACAAAAAAAATAGGTTAGCATTGTTTCAAATTTTTGGAGAGGATTCCCGGAGGCCTTCACTTGGATCAGTCAAGGTTTGGCTTGGAAGGTGGGTTTTGGGTGTAATGTCATTACCGAGGTAGACTCCATTCTTGGATTGGAAGAAAATTCTACTCTCTCCCGTAATCTTTTGGTCTATTTATTAGATATAGGTATTTCCTCACTGGCTGATATTCAAAGACCTCTATGTTTCATCCACTCGGATTCCTATTGGTTGAATGCTCGATACCTGGGCCTAATAAACAATTGGGCTAAGGAATGGACTATTTTTATTAATTCTTTGAATATGGAAGGTATCAGACTTTGTAGAAGGAATGATGAATTGGTGTGGGTTGGTAACAAGACTTCAGGACAAGTCTATGCAAAGATGGCATACAATGTTATTGTTGACAATTCCACTTTTGATGTGCCAAAGTGGTGGTTTGAACAGTTATGGAAGTGGCACTTACCTGCAAAACTAAAGTGTTTCTTGTGGCTTTCTTTAGAGAATTGTTTACTGACTTAGGATAATTTACAGCGCAGGAATTGGATTGGCCCCAACATTTGTGTTTTATGCATGAAAGCTGGGGAGACTATAAATCACCTTTTTGTGTCTTGTTATTATTGCTCACAACTTTGGATACAAATTTCGGAATAGTTAAACATTCAACAGACTTGGGGTAATGGAACTGTTGAAGACAGTTTCTTGAAATGGTTTAAAAACAACTTAGAATTGAGACTTCTTCCAACTTTCATTTGTTGGGAGATTTGGAAAACCAGGAACTCGGTTATTTTTTAAGGTAAGCCTATCAATTTATTTTCCAGCTCTATGAGATCTATTAATTTTTTCAAATAATATGAAGTGGTCACTATAAAGAAAACGATGCACAAACAGCGTGAGAATTTTACAGTTTCAGGAATGACTTCTGGGTTCTTTGATGGAGTGGCATAAGATGGTAGATGTGGAGCTGGAGCTGTACTCAGGATTAATGATGATCATATCTTCAGACTTAGGCTCAATTGTCGGCATGGAACAAACACAAAAGCTAAACTTTTAGCTTTGTGGTGTCTAGTTAAATTTTCCAATATTTTGGGTATTGATACCTTACGTATCTTTTGGTATTCTCTTGTTATTGTCAATTGGGCAAAAAAGTTATGGCCTCTGCAGGTTATCTCTCTTCTTCAATGGTGCTTTAGGATTAATACACTATTGGATGTCTTTCATGATCTTGAAATCAAGCATATGTATAGATAGCTCAACAATGAAGTTGATTCTCTCTAAAAAGAAGCTCTTTCTTCTGAAGTTGGTCTTTTGCTTTGGGAAGAAAGCATTGAAGGATCTCTGGTGGACAAAGGCTTAGTTTATTTTTTTTACTATGTGGATGTTTTAGCATGATGGATCCTTTCTTGTTGATGTTTTTAGTTCCTTTTTGGGACACAATCCTTGGCTATCACTCTGATAGGAGGTTGTTTGGCCCCTGTGGTTGGGAACCTCTGGTTGTGCAGAAAACATTTTTGAAATTTTTTCTTGGAGGATATATGTTGCAGCTATACTTCAAATCTTACTCTGGTGAATAAATATGTTTTTGGGAGATGTACTTTTTTATTTTAATGAATAGCAAAAGTACAGATTTTTTCTGCTTGAAAAAATCTAAATATAAATAAATATTAACAATAAATCAATAATTTATATTCAATTAACTAATATGTAATGAAGAGACACCTTCTTAATGAAAAGTCGCATCTCTTTACAAAAAGGTCTTGCTTTCCCACGATGGGGAAACAAGGTTCTATAAAAAAAAAACCATACATAGACTAAATTTGCGTACAAAATAACAATGATTCCATACTTGTCCCAAGTAGGGAAACCAGGTTTATTTGTCATCGGTTGATAATGCAAAAATAAACTGAACTTAAACAACACTAGAAACTATTCAATACCAATAAAACTAAAACATGTGCATTACACCTTAGGCATGAATGGTCTCATCGCTCGTCATCTGGAAAGGCCCATTTACAACTATTTCCATCTCGTCAAAATCTACCTCTCAATTCTAGCCATGTCTTATGTGAGCCTCAAGTGGAACGCACCTGCATCCGAGGTTTAATGTCATATTTTTTTATTGGTGCTTAATTCTTTTTATAAATCAAGTTAAATACATTTTAATACGAACTATTTAATTTAAAACACATGAATTTATTAATTGATATTGTTTTTGGTTTATTATATTTAATCTTATTTATAAATAAATCAAAATAAAAGATTTAATTATATAATTTTTTATATTTATGTTTTTAATAATAAGAACTTTTACAACTTTACATTCTTTCATATGTTAATGTATAATAATTTTGATTCTAATCAAGGATAATTTTAGGGGCGAAATTTAGTCCATGGGCTATTTTTCCATGTTTTTTTCCAAAAAAAGATTCGCCAATTTGCATTTTTTGATGGGATAAAAAATTTTCATTCTAAAAATCGCCAAATTATTATATAAACTATATAAAATCCTTCTAAATTGAAATAATTTTAAAAAAATATCGCCAAATATTTTATAGTTGACATTATAAGAATTAGTAAGATTCGCCAAGGTTTATACACTTTTAAATAAGTATAGGTCCTTAAAATTATCCCTTATTCCAATTAATGTAAATGTGTCGTTTTAATAAAATCTAATTTTCTTGATGTATAATAATTTTTACAATTTTTTTATAGATTAAATAAAAATAGAATGTATAATAATTTTGATTCCAATTAAAGTAAATGTGTCATTTTAATAAAATCTAATTTTCTTGATGTATAATAATTTTTACAATTTTTTGATAGATTAAATAAAAATAGAAATTTAATGATAATTGTTATTAATTAATTTTAATTTATAAAAGCTTAAGAAAGGTAAACAATTACTTGGATTTTTAATTTTTTTATTTATATATTCAAAAAAATTAAGAAAAGCATTACTAAATTATCATAGTTGTGATGTGTTAAAAAGTTATGAAGTTTGGTTGTATGACAAATATTTTTTGAATGTATAATAATTATTACAATTGTCTAAGCAATTAAATAAATAAATAAAAATTAGTAATAAAAAAATCAAATATTTTGGTTTATAATAATTTTGATTGTAATTAATGTAAAAGTGTCATTTTAATACAAATTTAATTTTCTTAATTTATAATATTTTTTATAAATTTTTTATATATTAAATAAAAATACAAATTTAATCGTAGTAGTTTTTTTTCAGAGAAAAAAACGAACTTTTTATATATTTTGGTTTATAATAATTTTGATTGTAATTAATGTAAAAGTGTCATTTTAATATAAATTTAATTTTCTTAATTTATAATATTTTTTATAAATTTTTTATATATTAAATAAAAATACAAATTTAATCGTAGTAGTTTTTTTTCAGAGAAAAAAACGAACTTTTGTTATTTCATTGAAATCAAAAAGTACATATCATACATGATCTTTTCACCCATGTCAAAACTTCCAAGTATGTAACTAAACATGATTGTATATTCTGATACAAAACCAACATCAGATATATAAGTTTTCTTACATCATAACTTATCAAAAAAGACCTTAAATGACCTCATAACATTAAAAAAGATTTATAACTTTCAGAAAAAAAAGGAGCAGCAAAGACCATTAGTAACAAGTTGTTCATCCACCCATTCTTCCCAAAGGAGAGCACCTGGATCACCATCAATAGCTAACTTTGATAAAGCATCAGCTGCAGCATTGTTTTCTCTATAGGTGTGGACAATAGAGAGCTTCTGAAACCTGTCCAATAATTCAGATGATATGTGGCACCAACGATGTAGTGACACATTCTTAAGATTGGATTTTTTATTGGCCCATTCTATGACAACTAAAGAGTCTCCATAGATCTGAATTGAGTCCAAACCACAAAGATGAGTTGCTTTAAGTAATCCCCAAAGACCTAGTAGTTCAGCCTTTGTATTTGTACCCATGCCTCTAGACAGTCGAAATTTGAGAGTGAGAGTCTGTCCACATCTGATTATGAATCCAAAGCAACACTTATATTCTGAAGCAGCTCCGTCAAAAAAGCCAATAACATTTTCAATTTCTGTCTGAAGGAGATTACATAATCTAATGTTCTTCTGTTTAATTTTATCACTCTTTGCATATAAGTGATACATATTCCAGAAAGAGAATAAGGTATGTTTGATAGACGGAGTGCTATCTTGAAAGATAGCCAAATTTCATGATTTCCAAATAGTCCTTGCCAATAAACCTGGGACAATGGTGTAATTCCTGTGCTTCAGTTTCCACTCCAGATAAGCAGTTTCCAATCTTTATAGAACCTTGTTTTCCACCAAGGATCTATAAGTAGTAGTTGTTATTAACTAACTTTAGTCTAGGAGAGCTTAAAAAAGGTAAAGAATTACTTAGTTTTCTCAATAATTTTATTTATATATTAAAAAAAATTAAGAGAAGCATTATTGAATCATCATAGTTTTGATGAGTTAAAAATTTATGAAGTTTGGTATTGTCACAAATATTTTGAAATTGAAATTTAATCTGGGTGTACACCATACATTGTAAGAGAATGTGTTTTCCATCTTCAACCCTCTTAGTGTCACAAATATGAAAAATTCTTTTACGCTAGTTAAACCAAAGATACACTTTTGATCTTCTAGATTATGGTTCATCATCTCATTATAGTATCTTAATTTTCTCTGATCCTCTAATTCTATATCTTACCATAATTCTTCTAGTGAGACCTCTTCCTTGATTCCCCAATGACTTAGCCAAGGCTTGGCATCTTTATGCCAACCCTCCTTGAACCAGTTTGGAGCAATCTTTGGAAGTATCTTGTCTTCCATGGTGTTCATCATTATTCTTGTATATTAGGTACCTAGTCATAGCCATGCTCTCAATGTGGGAAAGTCTTTCTTCTATGAGGAGGATAAGATATAGTGTATTGCCTTCAATTTTGAGATTATAAGTTATAAAAACTTTTGGATTTGTTATATCCTTCTCCATGATTCTCTAGAGATGTTGCAACCCCAAACTTTACAACCATATAAGATAAGACGAGCGACAGGAGTCTCAAAGAGGAATCTCTACATATGCTAGAGCCAAAGGTATGTTGGTTCACCATCGTTTTCAAGTCCAAATAATATTTCCACCCTCCATTTATCCTTTTTCTGAATGCTATAATTCAATTTAATCTTGCGATGCAAATCAATTCCAAGATATTTGTATGAAGTCACTTCCTCCAAGGTTTGTTGTCATACAAAAAATTAGCATAAATGATTTTTTTGGATTTGATTATCATAACCTTTGTTTTGTCAGTGTAATAGTCATACCCAAACTAAAAAAAAAGTCCTTGAGAATTTTTAGTTGCTTGTCAAGATCATAGGAACTCCTCACCATAAAAATAATATCGTCAATGTAGAGAAGAAGCATGATAATGATACCAACTAGAGTTATGTCGACTCAACTTACTTCTTCCAAACAACCCTCTAAGTTCTCAATGTTATGCCAAAAAGGATAAGGGACATGAGACAACCCTCGATACTCATAGCCAAAATTTTAAATATTTTGATTTATAATAATTTTAATCTCAATCAAAATAAAATGTGTAATAGGTATCTTTGTACATCTTCATTCTCATAAAAAAAATTTCCATTTCTATAATTTTACAAAATTAATAAAATAAAAATTAAAAATAACCAAATTTAAATATCTTAAATAATATAGAAAATTAGTTCATAGGTAAATTATAGGTAAATTTAAAATAATGCAATTTTATATCATTTTCATAAATTTCTCAAATGATATGATTTTAACAAACTTTTTATTATCTATCCACTGAGTTTAAAGATGATAATAATAATTAAAATTATTAAAACATTTAATATTATAATAATTAAAAATAACCAAAATTTATATAAAATAAAATAATTTGATAATCCTATATTTAAATAGGATTAGGTTGTGATGCAATAAAAGTAGCTCCAACTACTAGATTTGGGAGAAAATCTTTCATTCAACAAGTAAAGGAACACGTTGCAAAGGAGATAGGTAAGGTAAACATAAAACATTGAAGGGGTCCTCAAAGTAGGATGAGCCTCGGAAGCAAGTTCAAAACGATCATTTTATCCTTGAATCTAAGAGGTATTGGAGGTCCCTCCAAATATTTGCCTCAGATAAACTAATAAAATCCACATAGGTTGGATGTTATCCTCTTGTAAGAGACAATGTGGAAGGAAAAAGCATAAAGCACATTTTGCAAAAATTAAGTATAAAGAACATAAAGAACATTTTGGATTAGGATCTCTCAACCCTCCATGTTAGTGGAAACTTTCGGGGCCTTTTGATTAGAGGGAGACATTCATTTTCTCTTGTGAACCCATCTCTACTTGTTTCAAATCTATGCATTGAGTTTTGTTTTAAGACTCGGAAGAAAAGATTTTGGTCATAAATTGTTACAGCACTTATGAAGGTCATAAAGAATATTGGGATTTGTTTTTAGTTTGCATTGTATTAAGGGCAAGAATGTTATTATTGGAGATGATTTAATTTTTACAATGATTCATGTCGAAGGTCATAAGGAATATTGGGATTTTTTTTTAGTTTGCATTGTATTAAGGGAAAGAATGATATTATTGGAGGTGATCTAAATTCTTCAATGATGTTGAAATATGGGTAAGTAGTGTATAATAGGATGTGATGTTAGATTATCTATATACAAAATTGAAAATTGAGGACTTATTGATCTAGAGCCATTAAAGCTTCAACCCACCTAGTGGAATCGTAGATTAGGTGAAACAATATTTCCAAGAGACTTGATCGCTTCTTAGCCTCGAAGTCTCTTGAGTATTTTTTCATCAATGGGTAAGTCTAGGTCATGAATGGAGGATGGAGGTAATTGAAATCACACACCCATTCTTATACAAATAGAAAAAAGAGGATTATAGGAATCTCATTCAAGTTTAATATATTGTTGTTGGAAAATGAATATTTCATTAACTTAGTACTGAAAACGGAATGGATCCATTTTGATCCAAAGTCTAATGAAACAATAAGTTTTCGGTTTGTAGTAGCACTCGGGAAATTGAAAGGAAAAGTAGTTCATTGGGATAAAACCAAGAAGGAATAGATGGATAAGGATTTAAAATCAGTAGAGAAGGAAACAATAGATATATATCTCAACATTGAAGTGGGTTGTTTAACAAAGAGTAAAAAGAAAGGCTTAAGAAGTTGGAGCCAAAAAGTATAAAGTTCCTAGAATGTAGGGAAACAAAATGGTGTCTAAGGAAGGCTTTTTTTTTGGAAAAAGGGGTTATGAGAATATAAGGTTTTTTCCAAAAAAAATCCAATCATAGGAACAAAGGAAATACAATATGGGAAATGCAAAACGAAGAAGGGGAAATTGTTAGGGGATTCTTGGGTATAGAAACATTTAGGGTTTAAGTACATTTTAATGCTCTAAACAAAGAGCCTACTCAGACAAATATTGTAGATAATCTAAAGCTTACTACTTATTTTCCTAGCTTTGTTTTTTAAGACAATAATGAAATGCTTATGGAAGAAGTTACAAAACAGGAGTTAAATGCAATTCTTAGATCCTTTAGGAAGGATAAAAGTTCAAGACTAGATGGTTGTGCAATTGAAGTTTATCTTGTTCTATGATCTTGTGGAGGATGATCTCCTTAAGGTGGTTGAGGGGGTAAGAGCAAGTGGTAAAACATTGGGAGAATTAATTATACCTTCTTAGCACTAATTCTTAAAAGGAGAAGTTGAGGTTATTTGAGGAGTTTAGTAGAAGGTGGCCTTATAGAGCTATTAAAGAGGAAAAAGGGCTTGTGATATTGTGGGGTGAAAATAATGGGCTCTTTGGTATTAACACATCTTCTTTGTTATATTGGGGGGATCATATTCTTTGATCGTTATATATTAGGGGGATATCAACTTCTAGTTTTTGGTACTCATTGGAACACATACCTAAGGGGGTTTTTGGAGAAAATATAGCAAGGCCCTAGGAGGAAGGAGGATGGGGCCTAAAAAATATCCACCTGTTTGGCACCTCTCTAGTAGCAAAGAACTTATGAAGGGTTATAAATGTGGATGGGATTTGGAAGAAAATTATTGAATCAAAAGAATATTGAACTAGGATTCATCATTAATTGGATCATAAATCCAAGGAAATATATAAAGAATGTATCTAATCAATGGAAGGCACTAGTAATGGATTTTCCAGTAATTGGGCAATATTTGACTTAAAAGGTAAGTAATGGGACACAAGTAACAATAGAGGTTGATTCAATATTGAGAGTTAACAATGGAATGGTTAGAGGAGATGCTTATAGGTCTTTAAGAAAGATGATATTGCACCCTTGATCATGTTAATTAGGATCCAGGAACAACAGACATTTGATACCAAGGCTGGTAGCCAGAACAGGATTTGGGGCTTAATGGAATATAAGCACACCTATGGAAGATTTACATTGACAAGCTCAAAAGGGCTCATATTTAGAATAAGTGAAGATTTTAATTTATTAACATGGGATTATAATAAATATGGATACACAACAAGATTTTGGTACAAATATTTGTTTCCTTCAAATCCACAAAACAAAATTTGGTGGTGAGACAAAGTATGGAAGGTTAAGACGCCCAAGAAAACCGAAGTATTTCTATGGTTGTCTTTGAGAAACAAGTTTGGGAGAATATGAAAAATAAAGGTAAACAAGGACTCAGTATTTGTACTTTGTGTGGGTAACTAGATGGAAAAAATTATATGCTATGTTAATATCTTGCCCATTCTCAATGCACCAACGGAGGGACATTGAATTAATAGCAAGTGAGTAAAATGTATGGAAATTATCTACAATAGAAAAATAATTGAAAATATGGTTTGGCAAGAAGGATCTAAAAGAACTCAAGGAACTTCCATGCCTTATGTGTTGTGGAATATGGTTGGCCTAATGAAGACAAATTTATTCCAATTTTTCAAGTTATGTCAAGGCTTCACGCTTTGAAGTTTGGTTTCAAATATAAAAACTATAGAAAATTCCAAGTCTGTTAGGAAATTTGGTCGGTGAGCTATAGCTTGAAAATTCTATTATATGCAACTCTTTTATAGTGCATGGAAGCATGATGTAAATTTCAATAATGTTGGGTGTGTGATGTTTCTTTCTGACTCACATATATCATGTTCAAAGATGGAATTGGACTTGGATCAAATAATTATGCATAATTATTCATCTTTTATTAAAATGTGCAATTGATCAAGGGATCATATGAGGGGAGTTTTGAGGTCTAAAATGGGCCTCCTGAGGGAAATAATAAAATAAGAGTTTTGAATTTTGGAGGGAAAAAATAAAAAAATACTTTTCTTATCATATTTTTGACATATCTCCTTATCGGTTTATCAAAATTTCATGTTTGGGCACTCGTTGGATGTGAAATTTAATCTCACATCCCACCATATCCACATGGCATACTTTTAAGGCACCCACGGCATGAAAAATAAAATATTCAATTAAAAAGCGTATTTCAATACATAAAATTCATTTTTTATTGAATTTTTCATTTTTTGTGATGTATGTGCATCAAAAGCATGCAGTGTGGGTATGCATTGGATGTGGATTTGAATTTTGCATCCAACTAGTGCCCAATTTTGAAATTTGGGTAAACCAATAAGGGGATATGTAGAAAATACAATAAGAAAAAGTAGGTTTTAATTTTACCCTCCAATTGTTTTTACAAATTTTACCCCCATGGTTGACATCATCATCTTGAATCCTATTGGTTCTTATAAAGTGAATTATGATGGCACAACTTTTGTTTTGAGGCCCATTTTTTACCTCAAAACTCTCCTAATTGATAGAGGCTATAGGTGTATGGTGATTCCTCAATGGTTATAAATTGGATGCAACAGGTTGCCATTCTACATAATGTATATCTTAGACCTATGGTTGACATTTTTGTGAAAGGTTGCTAAAACTTTTGAGACAATCTCTTTTTACTCGTATCTTTGGAGATATAAACCATGAGGCGAACTAGTTGTTGAAGGTTGGTCAATAGTTAGGTACTAGAGAAGGTTAGTCAATTTAGTTAGTTGGAGTTATCTTTTTTGAAAGATAAAATTTCTATTGTAAATTTAACATATTTTCAGAAAATCCAGTAATTTATTTAAAGTCTATGTAATAGTGGATATTTGATTTTTTTTGTTGGTTAACACCAAAAAATTTATCAATATGTCCACAAAACACAAGGCATATAATTTTTTTCATGCTTAAATGAAAATTACAATTTTAATTATTTTTTTATCAAATAAGATTAGTAGACTTCTCATTTTAAGATTTGATATGATCCTCACCTTGATATGGCCCTTGTGAATTAAAAAAATAATTCTTATGATCTTATTATAGATCCCCTACACCAATACATGAATTTGTGTTGGTCATCTTTACCCATGCATGGCCATGATAATAAACTCTATCAATGAATGTATGGGCAAGTTTGTAAACACACACACACACACACAGATATATATATATATATATATATATATATATATATATATATATATATATATATATATATATATATATATAAACTTTCCCATGCATTCATTGCTAGTGTATATATACGGTATGTGCTTGAAGGAGATAGCCTATTCTGCACATGGATTGGCAAGCCGACACGCGGCATGAGCCGACCTCCACTTGGCGCCTTCCTTGGATATGGTTATCATCAGCATTCATGGAGACATAATGAGGGAATTAACTCAACCCAGGGACACTCCATCGTCCTCACATGGAATTATCGTCACAACCCTCCTTCAAATCAGGACCTGGACGACCATTCAAACACCATGATGAATCCTACTGCGCATGCTCATAGCCATGTTTACAACCAAGGGAAGGAAGCCCAGGTCTCTCTCATGATGAAGTGGTTAGGCAAGGCATTTCAATATGGAAGCTACAACAACCGACCTCAGTTCTTGGTCATCTCGAAGAATTGTGCTGGCAGTTTGCTTTGGGGTTTCCATAATCTTTAGACTGGTATCAATTCACGAGGGTTGCCCACGTTTATCAACATGGTTAGAATCAAGAAAACCAAGTGCAAGCACCCGATTGTTACAATCTGCTCCCATATGCCACATGTCATGTCCAAACAAGAAAAATCCAAAGCATCCTTCTTTGGTGTGGTTCATCTAGAGGCTCATCATCGACTGGGTAAGATGGAAGCTCACTTGGAGACGAACCTTCAACATCCTAATCCAAAGGAACTCATTGCGTACTTAGGGCATCTCATGGAGGATCCAGGATCCACTTGCACATGTGAGACCAACTATACCAAAATTCTCACTTGCTCTATTATACGAAGGCTCTCCTAAGTCAGGCTATCTCAAAAAGTGTGGTTGGGACGCTCCAAAATGACAACGACAGCTTAAGATTAGCAAACAAAATGGACCACTTGGAGAATTGGACCAAGCACTTAGCGAAGGCTCAAATGGATTTCAATGTCAAGCTAAATGCTCTCACCTGGGTACTCACTGGAAAGGTTTTCAATAAACTGACCTCTTCCTCTCTGCAAGCTTATCTCATTTATCACAAGAATCCAAATCCCCCTCCTCGAGGAGAGTCATCGGGCATGAAGGGATAAATTAACTCTGCTACAGACTTCAAGACCCAACCCATCGACATCTATGACTTAGGTTACTCCATCTACGACCTCCTCTAATTATCAAGTCTTCATTGTTTTGTCTGCCTCTATTTAATAGTCTATGGACATCCTTTTAGTAATCCTTTATTTTGTTGATCATAAACCCCATCCTGTGGGGGTAATTATCTATGTTCTTTTCTTTTTAGCTTTCAGCATGCTTCTCAATGGAAAAAAATCCCTGATCAGACATTTATGGCTATTATGCCTAGTGACATTTGTACTCTCTATTTTTTTATATAATATAGATATGAATTAATTATATATATATATAGAGAGAGAGAGAGAATATAGAAGAAAATAAAGTATCACAAAGTAAATGAAAATGCAGTAGTTCTCTACTAGGAGAATATAGAAAACAAAAAGTGAATGAGAAGATAAATAAATTATGTTAACTTTAACGGTGGTTGTTGAGGATTTTAGGTTAGCCATTAGAATGGGGGTGTTATTATGCAAAGGTAATTAGAAAAGAAAATTCAAAATATTTGAAAATGTACAAATGGGTTTTAAGGAACATGGTTGTTTAGGATTCTAGCTTAGCCATTAGAATATGGGTGTTATAATGCAAAAGTTGTTAGGAAAGAAAAATGTAAATACAAAATAAATTATCAATAATGTACATGTAGTTTTAAGGAACATTTTTGGAAATAAATCCATAGTAAATTACATGGTTAAGTCAAAACTAAATACAAATTTTAATTTTTAAGCATTTTTGTTTAGAGTTGTGGCTAGGTTGTTTAGAGTTGTGGCTAGGTTTGTTGTCATAAAAATTTAAAACCTTTAAATTTTCACTTTTAAGAGTTATGGTTTAGGGTTGTGACTTAACTATTAGAAGTAGGTGTAATTATGTAAAAGATTGGTTTCCCGTCATAAAAACTGAAAGAATATAAGTTTTAAGAGTTATTGTTTAGGGTTGTGTAGTAACTATTAGAAAATTGTGTAATTATTAAAAAATATATATATATATTTAATATAATAAAGCTAATATATATTAAATATATTTGATTAATTTAAATGAGTGCAAGTTTGGAGAATATTGTAGAAAAAAAAAGGTAATACACAATAAATGAAAATGCAGAGTATGTTAGGAAAACATTGGAAAAAAATACAAAATGAAAGAAAAGATAAAGTTAGATGAAACAATAAATGTTAATTTTAAGGATGGTGGTTGAGGGTTCTAGCTTAGCCATTAGAATGGGGGTGTTATTATGGAAAGGATATTAAAAAAAATTATAAATACAAAATAAATGAGGATGCATAGATAAGTTTTAAGGTGAATGGTTGTTGAGGACTTAATCATTAAAATGGAGTGTTACTATGCAAAAGTTGTTAGAAAATAAAAATGTAAATACAAAATAAATGAGAATGTACACATGGGTTTAATGAATATTATTTGGAAAAATATAAATACAAAATAAATTACATGGTTGAGTCAAAACTAAATATATAAAATTTCATTTGAAGGTGTAGCTTGGTTATTAAATCTAGAGTAATATGCAAAATGTTGATTTTTAATTTTTAAAAAGATTATTTGAAGGTGTGGCTTGGTTATTAAATCTAGGAGTAATATGCAAAATGTTGATTTCTTGTCATCCAAATTAAAAGAATTATGACTCAACTATTATAACTAGGTGTAATATTATGCAAAAGATTAGTATCCCTTCATAAAACCTAACCAAGTTTAAGTTTCATTTAAACGTTATTGTTTAGGGATGTGGCATAACTATTAACCAAATATAACTTTCATGTAAGGGTTATTGTTTGGGATGTGGCCACACTATTAGAATTGTGTAATTAAGTTTTTTTAAAAATCATAAACTAAGATTGGTTAAACTTAAATGAATATAAACTAGTGCCCAAATTTGAAATTTGGGTAAACCAATAAGGATATATGTAGAAAATACAATAAGAAAAAGTAGGTTTTAATTTTTCCCTCCAATTGTTTTTACAAATTTTACCCCATGGTTGACATCATCATCTTGAATCCTATTGGTTCTTGTAAAGTGAATTTTGGTGGTACAACTTTTGTTTCGAGGCCCATTTTTTACCTCAAAACTCCCCTAATTGATAGAGGCTATAGATGTATGGTGATTCCTCAATGGTTGTAAATTGGATGCAACCGGTTGGCATTCTACATAATGTACATCTTAGACCTATGGTTGACCTTTTTGTGAAAGGTTGCTAAAACTTTTGAGACAATCTCTTTTTACTCAAAATTTTTTATCAATATGTCCACAAAACACAAGGCATATAATTTTTTTCATGCTTAAATGAAAATTACAATTTTAATTTTTTTTTATCAAATAAAAATTACAATTTTGAATTTTTTTTATCAAATAAGATTAGTAGACTTATCATTTTAAGATTTGATATGATCCTCACCTTAATATGGCCCTTGTGAATTAAAAAAATAATTCTTATGATATTATTATAGATCCCCTCCACCAATACAAGAATTTGTGTTGTTGGTCATCTTTACCCATGCATGGCCACGATAATAAACTCTAGCAATGAATGCATGGGAAAGTTTGCACACACACACACACACACACATGTTTACAAACTTTCCCATGCATCCATTGCTAGTGTATATACGGTAGGTGCTTGAAGGAGATAGCCTATTCTGCACGTGGATTGGCAAGCCAACACGCGGCATGAGCCGACCTCCACTTGGTGCCTTCCTTGGATATGGTTATCATCAGCATTCATGGGGGAATAATGAGGACATTAACTCAACCTAGGGACACTCCATCTCCCTCACATGGAAGTACCATCACAACCCTCCTTCAATTCAGGACCTGGGCAACCATTCAAACACCATGATGAATCCTCCTATGCATGCTCACAACCACGTTTACGACCGAGGGAATGACACCCAGGTCTCTCTCATGATGAAGTGGTTAGGCAAGGTATTTTAATATGTAATCTACAACAAACGACCTCAGTTATTGGTCATCTCGAAGAATTGTGTTGGCAGATTGCTTTGGGGTTGCCATAATATTTAGACTGGTATCAATTCAAGAAGGCTTCCCACGTTTATCAACATGGTTAGAATCAAGAAAACCAAGTGCAAGCACCCGATTGGTACAATCTGCTCCCATATGCCACATGTCATGTCCAAACAAGAAAAATCCAAAGCATCCTTCTTTGGTGTGGTTCATCTAGAGGCTCATCATCGACTCGGTAAGATGGAAGCTCGCTTGGAGACGAACCTTCAACATCCTGATCCAGAGGAACTCATCGTGTACTTGGGGCATCTCATGGAGGATCCAGGCTCCACTTGCACATGTGAGACCCACTATACCAAAATGCTCACGTTGCTCTAGTATACGAAGGCTCTCCTAAGTCAGGCTATCTCAAAAAGTGTGGGTGGGATGCTCCAAAATGACATTGGAAGCTTAAGCTTAGCAGAAAAAAAGGATCGCTTGGAGAATTGGACTAGGTGCTTAGCGAAGGCTCAAATGGATTTCGATGTCAAGCTAAATGTTCACCTGGGTACTCACTGGCAAGGTTTTCAACAAATAGACCTCTTCCTCTTTGCAAGTTGATCTCATTTATCACAGTCGTACAAATCCCCCTCCTCAAGGAGAGCCATCAGGCATGAAGGGAGAAATTAACTCTACCACAGACTTCAAGACCCAACCCATTGACATCTATGACCGAGGTTACTCCATCTACGACATCCTCTAATTATCAAGTCTTCCTTGTTTTGTATGTCTCTATTTAATAGTCGCTAGACATCCTTTTAGTAATCCTTTATTTTGTTGATCATAAACCCCATCCCGTGGGGGTAATTATCTATGTTCTTTTCCTTTTAGCTTTCTAGGTTTTCGACAAGTTTTTAGCTTTTAGCATGCTTCTCAATGGAAAAAACTTCCTAATGAGACCTTCATGGCTATTATGACTAGTGAAATTTGTACTCTGTTTTTTTATATAATATAGATATGAATTAATTATAATTATATATATATATATATGTGTGGAGAATATAGAAGAAAATAAAGTATCACAAAGTAAATGAAAATGCAGTAGTAAGAACATTAAAGAAAATAAAGTACTAAAAAGTAAATGAAAATGCAGTCTCTACTCGGAGAATATTGAAAAAAGAAACAAAGTGAATGAGAATATAAATAAATTATGTTAACTTTAAAGATGGTTGTTGAGGATTCTAGGTTAGCCATTAGAATGGGGGTGTTATTATGCAAAGGTAATTAGAAAAGAAAATTCAAAATATTTGAAAATGTACAAATGGGTTTTAAGGTACATGGTTGTTTAGGATTCTAGCTTAGCCATTAGAATATGGGTGTTATAATGTAAAAGTTGTTAGGAAAGAAAAATGAAAATACAAAATAAATTATCAATAATGTACATGTAGTTTTAAAGAACATTTTGGAAATAAATCCATAGTAAATTACATGGTTAAGTCAAAACTAAATACAAATTTAATTTTTTAAGTATTTTTGTTTAGAGTTGTGGCTAGGTTGTTATATGTGATAGTAATGATACAAAATGCTTGTTTGTTGTCATAAAAATTAAAAAACTATAAATTTTCACTTTTAAGGGTTATGGTTTAAGGTTGTGACTTAACTATTAAAATTGGGTATAATTATGTAAAAGATTGGTTTCACATCATAAAAATTGAAAGAATATAAGTTTTAAGAGTTATTTATTGAACTATTAGAAAAATGTGCAATTATTAAAAAAAGAGTTTCTTTCATAAAATTGAGCTAATATATACTAAATATATTTGATTAATTTAAATGAGTGCAAGGTTGGAGAATATTGTAGAAAAAAAAAGGTAATACAAAGTAAATGAAAATGCAGAGTATATTAGGAAACATTGGAAAAAAATACAAAAGGAAAGAAAAGATAAAGTTAGATGAAACAATAAATGTTAATTTTAAGGATGGTTGTTAAGGGTTCTAGCTTAGCCATTAGAATGGGGTGTTATTATGAAAATGATATTAAAAAAAATTATAAATACAAAATAAATGAGAATGCATAGATGAGTTTTTAAGGTGAATGGTTATTGAGGACTTAATCATTAAAATGAAGTGTTATTATGCAAAAGTTGTTAGAAAATAAAAATACAAAATACAAAATAAATGAGAATGCACATATGAGTATATGAGTTTAATGAATGTTATTTGGAAAAATATAAATACATAATAAATTACATGGTTGAGTCAAAACTAAATATATAAAATTTAATTTTTAAAAATTTTATTTGAAGGTGCGGCTTGGTTATTAAATCCAGAAGTATTATGCAAAATGCTGATTTCTTGTCATCAAAATTAAAAGAATTGTAAGAATTATGACTCAACTATTATAAGTAGGTATAATTTTAAGCAAAAGATTAATATCTTTTCATAAAACCTAACCAAATATAAGTTTCATTTAAGCATTATTGTTTAGGGATATGGCATAACTATTAATCAAATATAACTTTCATGTAAGGGTTATTGTTTGAAATGTGGTCAAACTATTAGAATTGTGTAATTATGTTTTAAAAAAATCATAAACTAAGATTGATTAAACTTTAAAAAATATAAGATTGACTAAACATAATTAAATATTGATTATGATATAATATCCTTAGAGATTATTAAACATAATTAAATATTAATTATATTATAATATCTACTATAATAAATATATTCTTCGTTTAAAAAAATTCCATAAAACCATTGTATGAAAAATAATAAGATACATGTATAATCTAGATAAATGTCATAATATCCATTGTAAATGCCATTCACTTGCATAAATCTGAAAATTTAATACATCATAAAAGATGTCATAATATCTACTGTAAATGCCATCCATTCACTTGCATAAATATGAAAATTTAATATATCATTAAAAAAACAGAGATTGCTAAACCTAATTAAATATTGATTCTGTTATAATATCCACTCTATAATGAATAAGACAAAACAGAATAAAACAAAACAGAATAAGACAACAGAGATTGCTCAACCTAACTAAATATTAATTATGTTATAATATCTACTATAATGAATATATTCTCGGTTAAAAATAGTTCCATAAAACCATCGTATAAAAAATAGTGAGATGAATGTATAGTTTAGATAAATGTCATAATATCCACTTTAATAAATATGTTATTTGTTAAGAAAAAATTCCATAAAAACCAATGTATAAAAAGTATTGAGATGTATGTACAATCTAGATAAATGTCACATAAATTAAATTTTTTTAAAAAGTTATCACTTTTAATCCCTTTAAATATTTAGTAAGATAAGTTTACACTAATTTTAAAAATAGAAAAATAAAAACATTAGACTTTATTCAATAATTATTTATGTTTTTTTAAACAGATAATATATATTTTAATAATTTTTTTTTTTTTTTTACTTTGAAAATGACAATTAATATTTTAATAATTTTACTGTTTTTATTTCTTACTTTGAAAATGATAATTAATATTTTAATCTTACCTTATTTTTATAATTTAATTATATTTAAAAAATAAAATTAATTTAAGTTAATTTCAAATTCAATACACTACAAAACTGGGCATACTATTCACATACAAAGTACACTATAAAAAAACTACTATTCTTTACTTAGAAAATACACTACAAAAGAATACTACTATTCACTTATACCACAAGCCCACTATTGTTTACTTAGAAAATACACTACAAAAGAATACTACTATTTTTTTTTTAACCATGGGAACAGCAACCTCTTAAGGGTATATCCAACAGCCCGCAAGCCAGATATACCAGAAACTTGTGACTCAGCAGGGGCCCTTTATCCCAAGGGAGAGCCTCTATCCCAGGGATCGCCTACCCTTCGAGCCTTGTCACAGCGGGCCAATGAGCAACCCTACCCCCCGCCAGTTTTGAACTTGTGACCTCCTCGGAGATAACACATGTTCTTAACCATTAGGCCCACTCAGGTGTTCTTACAAAAGAATACTACTATTCACTTATACTACAAGTCCACTAATAAGGTCTGGACCTTAAAATCAAGATCCAAATCATAATTATGTTAAAAACCCACCACAACACCTCAGTTCACTAATATGTCTTAGACCTTACCCTTAAAATCAAGATCCAAATCATAATTATGTTGAAAACCCACCACAACACCTCAGTTCACTAGTATGTCTTAGACCTTACCCTGAAGGACCAAAATGAGCATTATGTTATAAAGCCCAACACAACACCCCACTCCCAGTGGCTATGTTATAAAACCCCTCACAACACCTCAAACCGTGATAAGATCTTGTGTTAAAACATCATATAAAATATGGCCTCCACATTTTGTTGGAAAACGGGATTTCAACAAAATCCAATGCTAATAAATTATTTTCGCTTTAAAAAGGAATGAAACAGTATTTAAAAAAATTGAAAATGAAACTATATTTTAAAAAGTTGGGATTATATTTTTTTAAATAGTAATGTAATAGTATTTTAAAATTTGAAAATGAAACAATATTTTAAAAGGTTGAGATTAAAATAAAATTAAAGAATAGTTCATAGCAAGAAGTTGACATCATGCTAAAATAATAGTTAAGAGCTGATTAATTTTTTGAAAATAATAGTTCACTGCAAGAAGTTGATATCTTGCTAAAATAATAATTAAGAGCTGATTAATTTGTTGAAAAGAATAGTTCACTGCAAGAAGTTGATATCTTGTTAAAATAATAATTAAGAGCTGATTAATTTTTTGAAAATAATAGTTTCACTGCAAGAAGTTGCTAAAATAATAATTAAGAGCTGATTAATTTTTTGAAAATAATGGTTCACTGCAAGAAGTTGATATCTTGCTAAAATAATAATCAATAGAAGGTAATTCTGGAAGAGCCTTAACAAAACATAGAACTAAAAGAAGAAAACTCTAAAAAAATTTATCAAAACCTCCATGCACTGCAAGAAGTTGATATCTTGCTAAAATAATAATTAAGAGCTGATTAATTTTTTGAAAAGAATAGTAAAATTTTTTATCAAAACCTCCATGCACTGTAAGAAGCTGATATCTTGCTAAAATAATAATTAAGAGCTGATTAATTTTTTGAAAAGAATAGTTCACTACAAGAAGTTGATATCTTGCTAAAATAATAATCAATAGAAGGTAATTCTGGAAGAGCCTTAACAAAACATAGAACTAAATGAAGAAAACTCTAAAAAAATTTATCAAAACCTCCTTCATGGTTTTTTTCTGATCATGTAATGACCTCATTGATTACTTATCAATGTCAATCTTTAATAACCCTTTCTAATAAGTATAAAGAAGCTGAATAGGACTTTTCTGTAGATATTCTTGCAAGTGTAAATTGATGTTATCCTGGGATGGTCTTGCAAGTCGCATTCTAGTAAATATAAAATTTCAGAACATGTGAGTATCGAGTATATTGTGAAATAAACCTAGATTTCCATGATATGGTTTTAAGCCAGTCCTACAAATGTAGGGCAGGTATTAAATACTAAGATCTCATTCTATTTCAATGGTATATTCATGGAAGAAGTCAAAACAAAGTTAAAAATAAAAAAGCTAATATCATTACTATTCTGATACTCTAGGAGCCATTGTAAAAGTTGCCAAACATAAAACTTAGAATTTCAGAGTTGGGATGTTTTTATAGGTTGGATGTTTTGTATGCTCCTGCAAATATAAATTTGGAGGAAAAAATGAAAATTTAATATTATCCACGCATAAAATAGAAATAAAAATAGACGGGAACAAATTTAATATTATCCACACATAAAATAGAAATAAAAATAGACGGGAACAAATTTCATGTACAACGTTTACATTTTTTACAAGCACGTATGAAGCATAATACTGAGACTAATAATATTAAGGCCATCTATATACTATCGGGAGGATTATGGATGGTCCTAGCTCTAAAGTTATGGAGGCTTATGTATTGTTGCACTAAAATGATCATTTTTTTGTTGAAAGTGAAAGCAGCAAGCAATAGATGTCAAACCTTAGATGTTCACACCATAGAATATTTGATAGCAGCACATATTAGAGATCGTAACTCTTGAATCTAAGACTGGGAAATGGAATGAGAATAATGAAAAAACCAACAATTACAGGATGTATCTCCTTGTTCATGGTCATAATCTATCAATGGAGCTACCCAGTAAAATCTGTATTGCAAAAAGACATGAGAAAACAAAATTATCTGACCAAATCAACGCTAAAAATATTTTTGCACTGAGAGTAGTGCTCTAAAGTCCGGATGGGGGAGATCTTGGTGTATGTATATAGAGAGACAGTCAATGGGCCAACATCAGGTTTGCACTAAGAGTTTCTTTTATCCATGTGAAGGTTTAATAAATTTGGGTTAAGATGAAATTATGCTAAT
This sequence comes from Larix kaempferi, assembly GCA_027924585.1. Lineage (NCBI taxonomy): Eukaryota > Viridiplantae > Streptophyta > Pinopsida > Pinales > Pinaceae > Larix > Larix kaempferi. The sequence continues at coordinate 11,204,237 of BSBM01001160.1, read as the reverse complement.
TATTTCCAATAGTAACATTTTATTCATGTCAAGGTTTAATAAATTTGGGCTAAGATGAAACTATGCTAATTATTTCCAATAGTAACATTGGGTTAAGACGGAACTATGCTAATTATTTACAGATCAAGTTTGCATCTTGCAAACTGCTGCAACATGCAGAAGCTTATTGTGGCCAAATCAAATCATTTTCCTTATCCAACAGCTTATGTTAGAATGGATACTCTAGCAGTTGGACATTGCCATTGAGCAGGAGCATAGTTATAGAGGAATTGGTGAAAACATCCCAGGCATGTTATAAGAAAGTTTGCCTGCTAAAGCTCTCAAGTGGAGTGGTTAAGGAAGAAGCAAAAATGCATGCAATTTGAAGCATAAATAAACATTTTCAGCTGCACAGCAGTTTTTAAAAGATAACCAAAACACGATCATGTTTATATTCTCTTATGTTCATCTAGAAGCAAACATTTATTCAAAAGCCATCGTTTAGCTTGGTGATGCATGAAGCTACGTTTTGGGTTATATACCACTGATTGTCATAGCCTCATAGAGAGCCAACCCATAACATGTAATCTGTGCCAATGCACTTGCCCATCTCTGAACACTACATCACACATAAATACTGCTTTGGAAAACTTACAGTTTTGGAGCCAGTTTTGGGGCTCCCTTAATATATTTTTTTCATGTAACAAGATTGAGATGCTGGATATATATTTAATGTAAAGTCCGCTTTACATATCTAGAACGAAAATTGGTAAATCATAGGCTACCAATCAGTCCTGGTGTATATTAACAAAATATATGGACTTCTCCTAGTGTATATAAACAAAATACATGGACTGTAAAGAAAGAAGCCTGAAAATTATAAATGGATTTCACAAATAGTCGATCAAATACATATAATAATCACCCACATTACTGTATGAAACAAAACCCCATACACCCAGAAACAAAGATTTGCTAGTCTTGTAATTATTTCTATGTTCATAGAAACAGTTTAATTTCTGTGCCACTGTAGAACAAAGTATGCTAATCCCAATTCAAATGATAGTTTTCAGTGCTTTAATCTCACATTATTTCACACTAACTAGCCCTCTAGGATTATAATTGTTTCTATCACCATTCAAACGGTTTAATTTCTCTGAAACTATAAAACAAAGAATGCTATGTAGCCCATATCAAATGATAGTTTTCAGTGTTTTAATCAAACATTACTTCACGCTAAATAGTCCTCTAGGCTTTTGATTGTTTTCATGTCCATACAAACAGTTTTTGTATTTCTGTGACACTGTAAAACAAAGTTTGCTAATCCCATTTCAAATGATAATTTTCGGTACTTTAATCTCACAATACTTCATATTAACTAGCCCTGATTGTAATCACTGATGATATGCCCCCCTAGAGGGTTAGGGTTTAAATACCTCTAGGCACTCAACTAATCAGGGTTTTACGATCAGCGCTATAAATATTCCTAGATGCTACATGATCAGAGCTAGTAGTAGACCACTGCTGTAATAATTTTTTTTCGAACAGGTTCACAGAAGAGACAGAATCAAATTTTACAGTTAAAAAATGCTGATAGAAACAAAGAATTTTATATTCTGAACATAAAAATACAAAGACCTGCACAATAGCAATATCCACAAGATCACGGGCTCTATTTTGTGTTCATGGGCAAAGTCCCCAACAAAATTTTGACCCTATAGAAAAAATTATGTGAATCCCATTAAAATGCGTGCTTTTAATCCTTCTATTTTGCAGTACTTCATTAAAAATATAATGATATGGGGACATATAAATAAACGGAGTTCTGGGATCACTGGCATCACAAACAAGAAAAGGAATAACAGAACCCAGATTTTGAGAATACATAGTAATACACTGATGGTGCCCAACCCCCATCAGTAAAGAAAGATGAAGCTCAGATTAATTCATGTGTGTTAGTTTATCAAACAACCCTCCAGTGAGCAACAATGAATTAAGAGCCGCTGCACACCAATTGATGATGAACAGAAAACCTAGGTTTCAGAGGTCTTAAATGGCAGCAGCCTAGGAAGAAATCAATTACTTTACAGTTCAGTGCCAGACAATAAATAGAAAAACTGATTTGAGGGGAAGTTACTATGATTTTTTGCCCAGCGTGTTCTTGTTGTTGTGCATCCAGACCTTGAGAACATGGCGCCTGACGCCAACATCGTTACAAAACTGCTGAACCGCGGCCTCGTCGTGCTTCTGAATCCTCCACCCCAACTGATCCGCAAAGGCCTGCATCTTCTCCTTCTGGTCCTGAGAGAATTTTGTCCGGAAGCGTTTCTTCATAGCGGATGAGGACGACCCGACGCCGTGCCCTATTAGGCCCTCGTGCAGGTCTGGATCACCGAGCGTACAGGCGGAACTCAAGGCCATCAGCATCTGAGGACCCGACGCGTGCGCACCGGTGGGCGGTGGAGATGGGGAGGAGAACAACGGGACACCAGCACCTCCGCCGCCGCCGCCGCCGGGCAACAGCCGTTTCTTGTCGACCCGGCTCCGTCCGGCCGAGGCGCCGAGATACCACCCATCCTGCAAGGACGAGGTACCCGAGCCGCCCTCGCCTTCAGTTTCTCGCCTGTGGAAGTTACGATGGCAACCGCAGGCCTGGCATTTGAGAGCATCCGCCGTGCCTTCTAACCCGCTGGCCATGAATTCCCCGCATCCATCCAACGCATGGCTGCCAATGTTGGCCGCATGATTCTTCTGGCATTCCCTGTATCTCACAATCTTCTCAACACTCTCAGCCTTCTTGGGCTTCTCGGGCACCAAAGGCTTCGCATCATCGCCATTCCCGTTCTGGGTAAGATGGGCATTATTGTTATGACTGTGTATGTTATTTCCAGTGCCAATCTCATGAACGATAGTGGTGGGGTTGTGATAAATCTGGTGCTGCTGCAGCCTGGATATATCGTGAACAGACACAGGCGAGATCGAAACCGGGATCTGATGATGAGAATGATGATGATCCATCATAAATATATAAAAACCTAAATCTAAATCTAAATCTAAAACCAAATCAAAATCCAAATCTAGGCCATTAAAATGGCAAAGAAAGGCCTAATCTTCATCTGCTGTACTACTTCTCGTAATCCCGATCTTAATCAAGCGTACTGCTCTAAACGAAAATGCCAACCTGCTATCTGCGGAGGATCATCATAAAATAATTCTTCAAATCAATCTCAATACCTTACCTTGCTTGCACAGGATTATCATAAACCCCTCGAATAGGCGAGAGGTGCCCTTTGTGGTAAACCGCGGTTTTAGCTATGGCAAATCCGGGCTTATTAGCAGTAACTGGCGAAGGGCCACGCGTCTTTGCCCGGGCGGAGGGCTGCGTCGGTTACTTGAAACAATTTTCAAACTCTTTATGTCGTGTTGTTAATTAGGGTTTAAGTAGGGGACCAAGTTCCAACGTCGTGTCCGAAGGCGATCGTGAATAAGATGAGCGGTTACGGGTCCTCTTTTATCTTTCGGCTAATTAATATTAAACGCCTCATTTGCATTAATTTATTGAATTACAACGGCTCTGCCAAACGCGATCTAATCTTGTTATGGCTCCAGTCAAGTCAATGTAACAGTACGTCATAAAAAAATGATGGAGTGTGTGGTAAGGAGAGCTCCGCGTGAGGATTTTCTTCCAAGATTGCCTTTTCCACAAACAAAGTCTTGGCTTATGTCGTGGACAATAAGCCTTTCCTCCTTTCAGGTCCCACTCTGACCATCACCGACCACTTTATGGGTGTAGAGACTCCTAAACGTATCAGATCTTATGTCTCCTACTTCCATACGGCATATACAAGAAATTGCCTAGGACCAACATTATCCACCAGACAAAGAGTGATAACATGGTGGTGGGAACCATGTTTCGATTATGAAATTTTTAAATTCTCATGTTGGTAATAGTAAATATTAAAGAATGATAATATGTAATTGTCGAAAACTATATTAAACCATGAAATATCAAAGAATGGTAATATGGAAGTGGAATCAAAATCATCAAAGAGTAAGAAGCAGGCTAAACTATGGAATCATAGTGATAAGATAGAAGTGGAATCATGTTGCATTCTTATGTCTCCTACTTCCATACGGCATATGCAAAAAATTGCCTAGGATCAACAACATTATCCACGAGACAAAGAGTGATAACATGGTGGTGGGAACCATGTTGAATTTTGAAATTTTAGGTCGGTCAAAGTAAACATCAAAGAATGATAATATGCAATTGTCAAGAACTATGTTAAACCATGAAATATCAAAGAATGGTAATATGGAAGTGGAACCAAAATCATCAAAGAGTAGGAAGCATGGGAATGGGAACCATGCTGAACTATGGAATCATAGTGATAAGATAGAAGTGGAACCATGTTGCATTCTTATGTCTCCTACTTCCATACGGCATATGCAAAAAATTGCCTAGGACCAACAACATTATTCACGAGATAAAGAGTGATAACATGGTAGCGGGAACTATGTTGAATTTTTAAATTTTTAAATTCTCAGGTTGGTCATAATAAACATCAAAGAATAATAATATGCAATTGTCAAGAACTATGTTAAACCATGAAATATCAAAGAATGCTAATATGGAAGTGGAACCAAAATCATCAAAGAGTAGGAAGCATGGGAGTGGGAACCATGCTAAACTATGGAATCATAGTGATAAGATAGAAGTGGAACCATGTTGCATTCTTATGTTTCCTATTTCCATACGACATATGCAAGAAATTGCTTTGAATCAACAATATTATTCACGAGACAAAGAGTGATAACATGGTGGTGGAAACTATGTTGAATTTTGAAAATTTTAAATTATCAAGTTAGTCAGAGTATACATCAAAGAATAATAATATGTAATTGTCAAAAACTATGTTAAACCATGAAATATCAAAGAATGGTAATGTGGAAGTGAAACCAAAATCATCATAGAGTAGGAAGCATGCTAAATTATAAATCATTGTAATAAGATAGAAGTGGAACCATGTTAAATTATGAAATAGGAAGAAAAAAATAACACATAAGAATAAAAGTCACATTTAACTATAAAAATCATCAAAAAGTGATAATATGAAAGTGAAACCATGTTAAACTATAAAATTTAAAGATTAGAAAATCACATTTAACTATTTCATAGTTCATGCTGGTTACTTCAAAGTTAAAAAAACATTCTCATTTCGAAGTTGTAGATACAATTTTGGTTTGTACTTTATTTAATAGTAAAATTAAGAATTATTATGATTGAAAAGAGTAATTATGGATGTATTAAAAAAACAAATTTAATTTAATGATGATAATAATAGTTATTAAACATGATTTATTTTTTTGTTTGAAATTTAAAAATATATATAATAAATTATTAATTTGATTTATAATTTGATTTATATGTTCCAAAATATTTAAGAAAACATTCTTTAATCACTATTCTTTATTGCTTTGATGTTTCTAACAATCGCCTTTACAGCATGCGATCTCCTTAAATCCTTCCACGCATCTTGCAAACTTGCATATCTCAGTCACGGCTGCTTCAGATCTTAATTGGCGGCAATTTTCTTCCTTAATCTAATTCAGGGCTTGTCTCTCATGCATCTCAACTTACAATTCACCTCTAGAGTGACTCACAACAGCACTCGTGCTCTAATAGATCTCTCAACTAGGCTCAACTATCTTGGCATATATTTCCTTGCCTTAGGTCATCTAATCATTAGGTCAAGCACACACATAAGACAACAAAGGATTACCCTGAAACCCAATTAGGAAAACTAACCATAATTGATATATTGATGTCAATTCTTCCTAATCAATTTGGTCAGGGCATGGCCAATCTGCCCATCACGAGCCACACATAGGCTAGTGTGGCACCTTACAATGGAGTTGTTCAAGCCTTTAAGTAGGCTTCTTCACATTCAACACTATAGGCCAATACCATGGGCCCAAATACCATGAACTATAGACGTACATTTGACTCTTTAACTGAGTCAAGTTTTTTTGGTTAGAAATGCCCATCACTTTATTCCAGTGCATCTCAACCATTGGCTAAGAAACCGCAACCCAGGGGCATCTATGACGTCAAAATCACTCAAGGATTGCACTCGATCTGGGCCATTCCAACCCTTAACATGGCTAGATTTTAGGGTGTATCCTTCCAACTAAATCACTGTAAGGATATTGAACTCAGGTCATATAGCAAACGAAACCCACACCTTAACTGAATGAGCTAGTGGGAATTGACTTAACTGAGTCAAGTTTACCTAACATACTATTGAGACAAATATTTTGAAATTAAAATTTAATGTGGGTGTAAGCATAATATTTTCATAGTGTTTTTTGTCGTGATATTCGAAGTTAAGATGGATCATTTTTAGTTTTTTAGATTTTCATTTTTAGGGAGATTATTCTTTTTAGAATTAATTTATTAATATCATGACCTAAACATGTGGTGATACATGCATCTAATTATTCTCTTAACAGATATAGATGCACCTAATTATTACAAATTCATTGACTATAAACAAAAAGAAAAACTACAAAAAGAATATACCAATAGGATTTTATTATTATTATTACTTTATTTTTAATTTTTTTAAATATTATATTGGATTAAATATGAAGAAAAATGTTATAATCTCTTTATGGTGTGAAATTTAATTCGAAACTATTTTGTGATTATATTTATGTTATCTTACATTTTTTAATTTAATCATTAATTTATATTTTTTTATTAGTTTATTGTTTAAAACGTTTCTAGACAAAAATAATTAAAAACTTAGTTAATTTAACTTTTTTTTTGTAAATTAGGATATTCATAGAATTTTAAATCAGTGACTTAATATAAGAAATGCCTTGGAATGATGATCCCCTATAGTGGTCGGGATGGAGATTTGGCGAGGAGGTTTAGGGTTTTTCAGCGATTTTGCAGAAATTACCAATCTTGATGGTTGATTGGTCGATTGTGTGGCCTGCGACGACTTGGAGTCAAGCTGATTTGGGTGTGGGTATGAATTCTCCGGCTGGTGGTTCTACTCTTACATCTTTGAATCTGGGACGTGATGCTGGGCAGAGTTTGGGTGGACATAAGACCTTAGATAACTTTGATGACATGTCTATTTCAAGGGACAATGCTATTTTATCAGAGAGTGGTTATCTTATTTCAGCGATTTTATAGGCTCGGTCTTCTGATTTGGGTGTGGGTATGAATTCTCTGGCTGGTGGTTCTACTCTTACATCTTTGAATCTGGGACGTGATGCTGGGCAGAGTTTGGGTGGACATAAGACCTTAGATAACTTTGATGACATGTCTATTTCAGGGGACAATGCTATTTTATCAGAGAGTGGTTATCTTATTTCGGCGAATGGGGATGAATTTCCCCCTTTACCTTCATACTCTAAGAACCCGGGGAGTGGGTCTTTGGCTAAACCTGTTCAATCCCGAAATTTTCAAAATGTCACTATCAGAAGGGGCAATAAGAAAAAGATGCGAGATAAAAATGCGCATCCTCCTTCAGATTCTTATACTCCTATTTCTCAGAGATTAGAGGAGGTGGAAAGGTTTGATTTGGATGCTTCCCTGGGGCTTAGAGCGGCGTCCCCCGTTTTGAATGTTTCCTGATGTCTATTCTGTCCTTGAATGTTCGTGGATTGGTTAAGGTGTCTAGGGCACAGGCTTTATCCAATCTTTTTAATTCTACTGTCCCTGCTGTTGTTTTACTTCAAGAGACGATGTGTGATGAATCCCTTGCTATCCATAATCTTTGTAAACTTCTTCCTAATTGGGAGGTGGCTGCAATTAGTTCTGTTGGTTTATCTGGGGGTCTAGCAGTCGCATGGGATCCAAAAATATTTGCTTTCAAAGCTTTTTCAACTCGCTGGGGTATTCTTTTAAAAGGGGTTTTCTGTGGAAACCAACACTCTCTTTCCATTCTCAATTGCTATGCACCCTATAGGGAGAGACAGAGTTTTTGGGCATCTCTCCAGGGTTCCGGGCTTATGAATTCACATGACTTGATCATTGCAGGTGATCTAAACTTCACTTGTTATGCTTCTGAAATTTGGGCAGCCTCAGCTAGGTTGGATGATTTAGCAGACTTCTTTATTCAGCTAATTGAAGACTCTGATATGGTGGATGTCCAGCCTCATAAATTAGTTCCTACTTGGACTAATGGTAGATTTGGGAATGATGGCGTTCATAAACGACTGGATAGATTCCTTGTCAAATCGGAGTTGTTGGGTATCTTCCAGAAACATAGATCTTGGGTCTTTGATTCCAAATTTTCGGATCACTGGCCCATCATCCTTCAACTTGAGGATTTGAGACACAATCCAGCGTTTCCCTTCAAATTCAATTCCTCCTGGCTTGAAGACGAGTCCTTTTGCAGTATGGTTAGAGACTTTTGGTTAAGCTGTGTGGTTTATGACTCTAATCCAATTCTGAACTTCTGTTGCAAATTAAAAGATTTAAAAGAGATGGTTTCTAAGTGGATTAGGGAAAAAAAGAAGGCTGACAAATTGGAGCTATCTATGTTAGAAAAAAAGTTACATGTATCTATCTCTGCTAATATTTATAGTTCTCTATCATATGAATATTACGAGGTTATGAGACAGATTGAGAAAAAGAAAGATGAGTTACTTATTCAAGCTGAAAAAGAATGGCGACTTAAAAGTCACGCCATCTGGATTTCTCATGGTGATAAAAATACAAAATTCTTTCACTCTTATGCATCAGCTAGAAGGAACTCAAAATATATTTGGGAAATTGTGGATGGCAGAGGGCATCAGCAATCTGGTCTTGATAACATTAAATCTGAAGCTATCTCTTTTTTTGGACAAATCTATAGTGATCCTGGTGATTGTTGTATGTCAGAACAGATTAGAGTTGCTACTCTTTATCCGCGTTTCTTTAATGATCAAGATACTGTCTGCATCCAAGAGGAGGTCTCATTGGAAGAAATTGAACAAACCCTGAAAAGTTTTGCTAAAGAGAAAAGCCCCGGGCCTGATGGGTGGCTGGTGGAGCTATATATGCATTTCTTTGATCTTATGGGGAAAGAGCTTAAAGATTTGGTGAATTACTCCAGGATCAATGGTTATATCCCAGGAGGTTTAAATTCCACCTTTGTTACCCTCATACCCAAAAAGGACAAGCCCAGGTCTTTTGGTGATTATCGACCGATTGCTCTTTGCAATTTGCTGTACAAACTTATTTCAAAAATTATTGCTGATTGTCTAAAGACTGTGCTTTCCCAGCATATCTCTTCTGAGCAATTTGGTTTTTTAGCTGGTAGACAGATACACGATGCCATTGGTATTTCTCAGGAGCTGCTGCATAGTATAAAGTTATACAAGAAAAAAGCCTTGTTACTTAAAATGGACTTGGAAAAAGCTTATGACAGGGTTAACTGGTCCTTTCTCAGATTGATCCTCATCAGAATTGGGGTTCCTCCTTTGATCATTAAGTGGATTATGGCCTGCATCTCCTCTATGAACATCTCTGTGCTGGTAAATGGAAGTCCATCTGATTTTTTCAGCTGTTCCAGGGGGATCGGACAAGGGTGTCCCTTATCTCCTCTCCTTTTCATTTTGGTCATGGATGGGTTTAGCAGATTGGTTAATCAAGCTTTAGAGAGAGGGCAGATAAAAGGTATTAAGTTAGCAAAGGATTGTGTTATCACACACATACTTTTTTCCGATGATGTTTTAGTGGCTGGTGTGGACTCTGTTGAGGAGTGGTCTATATATAATGAAATCATTCAGTCTTTCTGTTGTGCATCAGGTATGAAAGTCAGCTCTGCTAAATCCAATTTCTATCATTTATCTCAAAATGATGGTCATCTTTGTGATATACTTTCGATTTTGCCATTCAAATGCTGTGAACTGGAATAAGGTTTTAAATATCTAGGCTTTTATATCAAACCGAATAATTATCAAACCAAGGATTGGCATTGGTTGTTGCGTAAAATTGAGTCTCGTATCGCCCATTGGTCATTCAGACTATTGTCCATTGGAGGCAAGCTCATCTTATTGAAGTCAATGCTTTCCAGTATACCGGTATATTGGTTTTCTTTGCTGGAGGTTCCATCGTCCATTATCAAGACTATCAAAAAATATTTCTTCAGCTTTCTTTGGTTTGGGTCTGCAAACAATGAAAAGGTTTCCATGGTTGTTGCAGATACTATTTCTAGACCTTATAGGTTTGGGGGTTGGGGTATAAAAGACCTGGGGATCTTCAACATTGCTCTTAGACTAAAAAGTCTTTGGAGATGTCTTTTTGGAAAAACCCTTTGGTCTAGTCTTACTCTCAAGTTGGAACTTCTCTCCTATGTGGTGGGGCTTTATGAAGATTTTTCATTGGATAAAAAATGATCTTATCTGGCAGGTGGGTACGGGAGATTTGATACGTGTTGGGATCGATCCCATCATTGGAATGGAGGATTGTTATACTCTACCTTCCTCCATCTCACGATATCTCCAGATTTTAGGTTTGTCTACCTTGAATAAAATTTATCTTCTCAGAAATGGTGACGAGGATTCTTCAAAGTGGTTGGCTGCAAGAGTTCTTGGTTTAACCAGTTATTTAGCACGTGCTTGGGATGCTTACATCTTGAATTTAAATTCTGCTGGTGTCAGTTTGAACCAAGATTCAGATCAACTTGTTTGGGGTGGGAATCCTGCTTCAGGGATTGTTACAGCACAATCTGCTTACTCTAGAATTGTTCAAGATAAGTATATCTACCCTCAGGATTGGTGGTACAAGAGACTTTGGCACTGGGCTATACCTTTAAAACTGAAATGTTTCATTTGGTTACTTCTGCAAGATAAATTGAAGACTTGGGAAAATCTGTGTAAACGGGGCTGGATTGGACCTAGTTTATGTGTTCTTTGTAAAAATGAAGCTGAAACTAAACAACATCTCTTTGTCAAGTGCAGCTTCACTATTAAGATATGGGATGTGATTTCTTCAAAATTGAATATTACACAGTGTTGGGATGTGGGTGACTTTAATAAATGTCTGCTTAATTGGTTCAGACACTGTAAGCAACATTTTTATATTGCTATATGTATCCCATGGGCAATTTGGTACTATAGGAACAATGCCATCTTTAGGAATGTCACTCCTGATATTTTGCACTATAGCTTGACTGCTTTAAACATGTTTGCTTCATGTAAGGAAGATGAACATAAGATGAAGACTGACATAGTTAGTTATTTCAATTTCAAAGTGGATCATCCTGTTCTCTTCATGGAGCTTCACAATCTGGTTTATGTGCTGTTGGAGGAGTAATCTATTTGAATGAGTCACATTATTATACTATTAGACTCAATTGTGGAGCTGGATCAAATATGAAAGCGGAGTTAATGGCTCTCTGGTGCATTCTTAAAGTTGCAAATAGTTTTGGTTTGGTCAATATTAAGGTTTATGGTGATTCCAGGGTCACCATAAAATGGGCTACGGGTGATTTCAAGCTTAATGTCATGCATCTGCGACATTGGGCCCTCTGGACACACTCTGAAATTTCCAAACATCAGAACATCATTTTCGAGCATATCTTTAGAGAACATAACTCTCTTGCTGACAAGTTATCTAAGCAAGCACTATATGGATTGGAAGGGCATCTGATATGGGAGGAATGGTGTGACAACTGTTTTCAGGATAGTGGCTCCATCTATTTTTTTGACTGAATCATGTTGGTATATATCTCTGTGACTTTTCCGAGCTGCTGGATACATGCTTTTGTCTTTTGCTTCTATGCAATGATGGTCTTGTAGTGATGCCTTGTAGTATTCATGACTTAATTGGTGGCATGAGATCGTTGAAGGGATCTTGATCTTTTTTGGTGTAAAACATGTTGTACTTGATTCGACACTTGAATCATGAACATCTTTGTACTATTTGATTCATTTTTGAATATCAATAGTAGTTTTTTTTCACTGGAAAAAAAAAAAAAAAAATGCCTTAACCTTCATGATTTATTTTACATCTTGTAATTAGTTAATTTAACTTAATATTAGATAATTCATTAAATAAATATAGTTTAAAAAGTCATTTTCATTATTATTAATTATTATACCTGCCGAAGGCAGTTATATAGCAATCGTTTAGATTCAAACTTTTTTTAATTTTCAAAATAAATTTTTTCTATAGATTCCAAAATTTGAAAATCAAAAAATATTTTTTATACTTTTAAAATATTATATTAATAATTTTTGATTGGATAAAAATTATTAAAATATTATATTAATAATTTCTGATTGGATAAAAATTATTAAAATATTATATTAATAATTTCTGATTAGATAAAAGTAATGACAAGACTAATTTACCCTGCTGTGGAGTTTATTTGTCAGAATTTTAAAATATATTAAAAATTTAAAAATAAATATTATTTATAACTGTCCTTTCTGTCATCAGGTCTGGTTCTTCGTCCGTGTCCGGCATTCAATGAATACGTAGCTCATTACCATACCAGTACCTGCTCTGCATGATCTGTAACTACTCTACAGTACCCTCGTTAAGTCTCCGTTAGATCGTCCGTCCCATCTACGATGAGTTTTAGTCTTCTTTGTTCCTCCCAGTAAGCGTCCGCACATGGACAAAAGAGGAGCGGTCGGTAGAGTGCACATGAAACATTCTCAAGCGTTTCAAATTCTTGAAAAAAAAAATTAACCATGTGGAATAATTTTATTGTATACAAGTGTTTTTAAGATAGTTTCGGTATTTATGTCAAGCAACTTTGGCCTGGCCTCGAGCTCGCATTTCTTAATCATGTGCCAAGGCTAAGTCTCACTTCCATTTTCTGTTATCTAAGCTTTTCCGCTCTTCTCAAGTCTCCGTCAGTTCGTCCGTCCCGACTCCCGACTATGATGAGTTTTGGTGTTATTAGCTCCTCCCAGTCCCACTTCCATTTTTTGTCAGGTATGCATTTCCGCTCTTATTCCGGTTCACCAGGCGGAGCTTCCTGCAATCCACGGCTGTCAGTTAAAAAATATCAAAACAATAAAGTCATGTTGATTATTTAGTTAAAATAACAACATAGTAAAACATTATGAGTCTTCTTGCCATGTTAATTGTCTATTTTATGATTATGATTTGCTTTAAGTATTTCAGTTTTTAATTTTTACAAATTAATATTAAAAATTAAATCATTTAATTTATGTAATAAATTATAAAGTTATTTAATTTTATATTATTATTTTTTTATAATAATTAAAATTTAATTATACACCAATTAGAATTATATATATATATTTCACGTAATAAAAATAGACTTAACGTCTTTATTATTAAATTATCATAAAAATAGACTTAACTTCTTTATTATTAAATTATCATAAAAATAGACTTAACTTCTTTATTATTAAATTATCCGTCTTATCTTTATCTCAGTTAACATCACATTAATGAACATCTCTCCTATAAGGATCTGGGGTGTATTCGCTGGAAAAAAAGGATCTGGGGTGTATATAGAAATATATAAACAAAGATACATAGTTATAAAGTAATGTATTACACATCACATTAATGGATATCTCTCGGATCTGGATCTCGGGGTGTATAGAAAATTATACAGATATAAAGTTGCGTATTTTTTATCCAAATTTACAAAAGTTAATAAATAATCATTTAAATAAACACTTTATGATATTTTAATTAATAAAAAAATAATTTAAAAACAAAATTATTGAAGATGTTTTCTTAATACATTAAATGTCAAGGTACCTAGTACTTATTATTATTATTAAAAGGTAGATATTATATCGTACGTTATGACAAATGACATGGTTATGATGGATCATGAAATTGAATTTATCCAAATGCAAACATAGTTGGTTATGCATAAATCACCTTAACTATGCTCATTAACCCTTGCAATTCAACATTGTGATGTGCAACTTCTATAATAAGGTTAAAGAGTATTTTAGAGATCCGGGTACAAGCAAGGTAAGTAGGGAGTTTCCTCATTTCTTCTCGGAACAAGAGGGGAATGAATTATTTAAACCGGTAAGCCTCTCTGAAATAAAAAAAGAAAGGTTATCCAAAAATTCTCTAGAGCAAAAAGCCTTGGCCTTGACGGTTGGACGATGGAACTGTTCACTGAGTTTTTTTATTTAATGGGGTCGTATTTATTAGCTATGGTAGAGGAAACGAGGATCTCAGGCAGAATTTCGGTGGCACTAAACTCAACATTCATTGCATTAATTCCCAAATCCTCAATTCAGTCATCTTTTGACGACTTCCGGTCGATCTCGTTATGCAATCTGGTCTACAAATTAGTCTCAAAAATCATTGCAAACAGAATCAAACAGGTTCTCTCAAGATGCATATCCAAACAACAATTTGGGTTCCTCGAAAATCACCAAATTCTGGATGTTATTGGCCTGGCGCAAGAGACCTTCCATAGCATAAAGACCCGGAATTTAAAAGCTCTGATACTTCAAATGGATTTGTCTTGTGCATATGAAAAGGTTAATTGGAGTTTTCTACAACTGGCCTTAATTCAGATAGGGTTACCATGGCAGGCTATGCAATGGATAATGGGATGTGTATCATCGATGAACTACTCTGTTCTTGTTAACGGGTATCCATCTAAAATTTTTTATGCTTCCCGTGGGCTCAGACAAGGGTGCCCATTGTCGCCGCTCCTTTTTATGATAGTGATAGAGGGTTTGGGTAGACTTTTGGTCAAGGCTGTGGCGGATAAGCGGATTTCTGGGGTTAAGATTTCTAAAAATTTCTCTGTGTCTCACCAATTCTTCGTAGATGATGCGTTGTTATTCGGTAAGGCCTGCAAATATGAATGGATTACGATTAAGGTAATCTTGGATCTATTTATTAGTTCATCTAGAATGGTAATTAATGCTACTAAATCGGTGTTCTTGGAGCATCATTTGGATGATCATCTGCGGGAGGAGATCTCTGCTATTTTTCAGGTTTCTTTCAAAGATTTAGAGGCTGGAACGTTGTACCTAGGATTTTTTATTAAACCTAATGCCTACAATAAACATGATTGGTCATGGTTATTAAAGAGGTTTGATAAGCGCATTAATAAATGGTGCTGGCGGTGGCTTTTGATGGGTGGAAGATTAACCCTAGTTAAATCTGTTCTACAAAATATAGGTGTTTATTAGTTATCATTAAGCAAGGTTCTGAAGACTATATTGACAGCAATGCAGAGGAAAATGCACAACTTTATATGGTCTGGTCAGAATGCTCACAAATTTCATTTGGTGGAGTGGAGGAGGATGTATTCTCCATACTGTGTGGGGGGTTGGTCCATCAAGAACATTTGTTTGGTTTCATTGGCATTACTTGCGAAGAGCCTATGGCGGGCGCTCATGGTTGAAGGTTTGTGGGGGGTTGTGATTATTGACAAATACCTTTTTGGTCAATCGATTCAGTCGTGGCTTAGATCGGGAAACAAACAATTGAAAAGAGTGTCAAATATTTGGGCGGGTCTTTCCTCTGTTGTTCATATTCTGGCAGACTAGGTTGGTTGGTTCCCTGGGAATGGCCAAAACATACTTCTGGGCTCCGATCCAATTATTGGGGGTCCTCCTCAATACAAACTCTCTTTCGAATTGATATGCACTCTCAGGGCGCGGGGTTATATCTCTCTCCAGCATGTTGCGGTGTCGACTCCTTTTAATTCTCCTTTCCAGAATTGGTTAAGTGTTGAGCAAATTGGTCTGCGAGGGTCTCAAGCTGCATAATGGACTATATTTGTGCACAGTCTTCATAGGGGAAGCATTCTATTATCCATGGGGGATGATAAATTACTCTGGTCAAGGAATACATCATCTAGGGCATTAACTGCTAGACTGGCATATGAGACTTTTTTTTTTTATCAGGGATCCATCCTGCTAGTGTTTTTTGGTCATATGGAGTTGGAATATTCAATTGAAAATCAAAGTTTTCATGTGGTTGCTTCTGGATGGGAAGCTTTTGTTTTGGGATAATCTGTTGAAACGGGGATTTATCGGTCCAAACATTTGTTTATTATGCTAACAGGAGGCAGAATCTGGTATACATCTATTTATCCATTGTATCTTCAGCATTTGGGTATGGGAGGTGGTTCGTTCTTCATTTCCTGGTATTCATGTGTGGTCTGCCTCCTCGTTGTCGTGTGGAATACACAATTGGTATAAGTTTAATCACTGGGTTGTGGCTTTGGCCTGCCAGGTCTTTTGGGAAACCTGGAAATCTAGAAACTTAGCTATTTTTGAAGATATCCTTCTCCAGCCTGCATGGGTGGCAAGGAAAGCAGTGGCGGCTCATATTGAATCTTGGGGATCAAAGGTCACAAGTGTGGACAACTCCATTGCTATATGTCAATTGATTCCTTTCTTTTTCCCTGGGTCCTTTGGTAAATTTGATGGGGTGTCTCAAGAATTGGGCCTCCTGTGTGGTGCTGGTGCGATTATTGTATTAAATAATCATTGTTTTTTTAACTTATGGATGAATTTTGGCCTAGGTACAAATACCAAAAGTGAAATATGCGCCCTCTGGATCATTCTTTATTTTGTAAAAATCAGAAAGCTGCAGCTGAGTCATGTTACGGGCGACTCACAAGTTGTTATCAATTGGATTAATTGTCATGGTACTATTAATGGTATTGCTCTATCTCCATGGTTGGCTAAGATTCGATCATTGGTGTTCTCTCTCGAAGGTATCCAGTATCTTCATATCCCTTGTGTGGAGAATTTGCAGGAGGATTCTCTCTCGAAGCGCGACCTGCTCTTAGAAGAAGGTACATTGTTCTTTGAGTTTTGGACTGATGGATTACTTTGCGAGGCTGGAAATTTGGTTTTGTATTAACCCTGGAGGTCATTTTTTTGTTTTTTGTTGGATCAGGTGGCCGGTTTTTAGTTTTTAGATTGTCTGTAATTCCGTTTATTTTCTTGTTTTTTTCTTTCCTTGCTGTGGACAGTGTTGATCTATTATGCTTGGTGGTTTTTGGCTCGTTGGTTGGGCTGTTGTTTTTGTACTTTCTACTGGCTGGGGGCAGCGTTTGTTTATTATTCATGATGGGGTTTCTGTCTAGTGGTATGGACTATATTTTCTTCAGCCGTAGATGGCTTCTCGGTGGTCCTTAACTTTGGATTGGTGTTCGCTATTGTTCAATTTCATCACATACTCTTTTTATAAAGTATAGTCATTTTACAGTTGTGAAAAAAGGTTAAAGAGAACAACACCATGCATGCATAGTTCTAAGGTTCTAATGCTCTTGCATCATAGTTTTAGTTTTATGTATGATTTTCAACATTTCGTATATAATTAGTGATGCCAATGATGATAGGAATGTCGAGAGCTATCTATGTAATTAAGTGTTTAAAAAACTACATCTCTATTTGTTTTTATATTTTTAATTTCTTAATGGATAAGACAATGCATAAAGTGGCTCATTGCATCCAACCTCATTCTTCACCATCATGTACTCATCTTCACAGTGTACTTTATTACCATTATTTTGAAAACTTCGATTTAAAAAAATATTGCGTGTAATTTTTTAAATTATTATTATTTTTTTAAAGTAAGGTGGAGCTTTCTATTATATTAGTATACAATAAAAGTACAAAATCGAGCTCTTAGGTGCTCCCCTCGAAGGAAAACAAAGCAACCGGAGAATAGCAAAGACAGGGTATGAGTTTAAAACTTTGTAATTGAGAGTAGCAGAGAGTATCAAAGAATATATCATATGTCCAACTATCTGAGATACATTATAAAAAAGAAGCTAAAGAACTATAGAATTATGTATAGACCTAATAACCCTTTTTCAGCCCTATGCATGTATTAAACTAAGAGGATGTTTGGTCAAAAGCTACCAAAGGGGGACTAGTCAAATTGTTGAAGGGCCCTTTGAGGATGGCCCCTGAGTATGAGTAGATGGAGTAGCTTCTTGGTCGTCATCCTCCTCCAAATTGATGAACTGGGGCTGAGTTGGGGGCGGCACTGGAGGCTCCTCAATTACCTTGGTGATTTTAAATTTGATGCCCATGTACTGGGCCAAAAGATTTTGCTTTGCTTCAATTACCTTTAGTTGGTATGGAACTTCTCTAAGAGAAATAATACCCGAGTGTATTTCATCCAGCTAGCCCAAGAGGTCTCCATCATGTCTCCATAGGCTTATGCTATTTCCATTAGTGTCTTCCCCAAGAGGGTCTTCACCGACCAATAGATGTCCAAAGTTATGTTATAGAGGGAAATCATGCCCCTGGTGTTCTTAAGGTAAAAAACCCACCCTTCAAACTTCTCAAACTTCTACCCCTTGGGTATGAATCCTTGTCTTCTCGAATATCCTTTTCCATCGACTCAATTTCCCTCTTTGTAACCTTCGATATTTTCTCCCGAAAATAGTTGGTTGCATGTCTGGCTCGCTTGACGTTGCATGATTTTTCCTACCCGTAGTATTTATCGATAGCTTGGTGAACTCTTCTTATTCTCATACCTACCCTCATCTCCATTGGAATTTCCTCCATACTTCCCTTGCCTTTCATTAGAATCGAGCAGCATAGTATGTCATGATAGCAACTAAGGAACCACCTTAATAGATTCGTAGACTGAGAGAAGGAATTCTACCTCTCATTCATATTTGCAGCCCCATCCTCTCTAACCTGGGCATTATCCGGATTAATCATGATGTCACACGCCTGTAGATCACTTCCATGCTTTGAATTCATATGTCCATGTATAATACTTGAGCCACATACAAGATTCATCATAAATGGTTATTGCACAAGAGAGGTTGGCCTAGAGGGTTCTCATTCCTGTTGACCACGTAGTGTACTGGAGGAGCTAGGTGTCCTCCTTCCACATATTGTTCCCTTTTACCTCCATCATGTGTTGAGGCTACCACTTGCTCATCCAACCCATCCTCCCTATTCTGCCTCTCCTCCATCTGGCACCCATCTATCACATCTTCTTTGCTAGTGCAAGTGTGGTTGGCACATGGTATAGGTAGCCTACGTGGGTTGTGGTTGTCCAGTTTGTCCAGTTGGATACATTCCTGTCTAAGTGGATGGTTCTAGAAGTCCTTCTCGGACTAGTTGGATTCCCCTTCCAGGTAGCCAATTCCTACATGCACAAACTTTTTAGGTAGTTGGTTTCCTTTGTGTCTGACGTGAGATGGAGAGAGGACTTGTATTCCAAGGATTAGATGACCCCACTCCTCCATACCGAAAGTAAGTCGCCAAATTGTGGAATGTTTTTTTGCTTTGGTACCATAGAATATTTTACCGATAACTTAGATTAGGATTTGAGAGTCCCCCTCAACCATAAGCTTGGTGAATCCTTTCTACAGGGCTATTTGAATACCAATGATTAGGCCTTGAAGTTCGGCTGCATTGTTTGATTCCATGCCCGGGGACCCTGCATACACCCATAGAATCTTTCCTTGATCATTTCTAAAAACCCCAACATATCATGCTGGGTCTGGATTACCTTTGGATGCTCCGTTGAAGTTGAGTTTGCAGAATCCTCTAGGGGGGCATGCCCAATAGTCTAGGATATGGTTAAGGACCTGTTTGTTCTTCATTGAGGTGAGCCTTCTGGTCAGGTTGAGGTTCCAATTTTCCATGATGCTTTTTTCTTGTTGAGGGAATTTCAAGTCTTCTTGGTTCCAGTTTTGTTGTTGTGGGTTTTCCTAGATGTTGGCATTTATCATTCTCCATTCTTGTTGTATATAGGTGGTCTCATTCTTAAATATTTTTCTATTTCTATCTTTCAAAAATTCCCAGACGAGGAAGCCGGGTAGGAGGTGTCCGATTCCGTTGAGGATCTTATTTTGAAATGGTTCATGGTGCCAATTAATAATGGAGTTTTGAATGGAATCCTTGTCTCTATTTGATTGGTGGGAGTAATTAAAGGATCTATCGTAAAGGGTAGAAGCAAAGGGGAAACTATTCAAGAGTTGGTTCATGTTCTCACTATTCGTAGCATAAAGGCTACCTTGGGAGGGTCCTGAATATCCCTTCTTCTGGTGCTAGTCCCACGTTAAGATTCTCGTGTATGACTAGCCAAAGAAAAGTGGAAATTTTGTGGCATAATTTTGTGGTCCATATTGTTTTACAAATTCTTTCTACATGTTTATTATCATGTCCCACAATTAGGTGGTAGGCTTCTTTAATGTTATATATTCTTGCATATTTGTAGCCCCGTCTAATCTAATTCTTGCCATGTCTGTGCTTAATTTTCCTGGATTGGAGGTCATTCCAGAACTGCTCCTTACTTTGGTCATCTATCTAAAAGTCCCATAAGTCTTTGTTAAGCCACTATCTCCACTATGTATTATTGTTTCGGGGTTGCTAGAATTGAGAGATTGCCTCTTTTTTTCTAAAGCTTGGGTGGTCTTTGAGATGATTTGAGACTTGGTGGTTATTCAAGTGAGGTAGTTGATGCCAAGTGTAGTCCCAAAAAAATGTCGTGTTCCCATCTTGAATTTACTAGAAGTTGTGGTTTTGGATTAGATCCCTTTGGGACTAAGAAAAGTTCCATATGAGGGACACTTACAACTTCCATCCATATGGATGAGGTCGTTTGTTTTGTTAGGGAGATCATATTTACCCCTCCATACTAAGGTCCAGGGGTTGTTGGGAGTCGACACAAACCTTCATTAGGTTTTGGCTGCCGGGACATTATTGAGGACCTCTAGGTCTTTGTGGCCAAGACCACCTTTAAGTTTTGGAGTACAAACTTTTTCCTAGGCTACTAGGGGCCATTTCCTTGCAGAATTAGCTCCACTCCATAGGAAGTTGCGCTGAATGTTTCTGATTTCCTTAAGAATGTGATTGGGAGCAGCCATGACTGAGAATAGGTATAGAGGAATATCATGGAGGACAGATTTGATTAGAACTACTCTAGCCGATAGGTTGAGAGGTATAAGGGTCCAATTAGGTTGCTTATGGTGGAGTCTTAAAATGCACAGGATACGGTCTTGGAGTTCTAGAGGGGTGTTGAATAAATTGTTTTTGGAAAGGCATGCATAAAGGTATGGAGAGTGTCTTTGAGAGCCTTGTATTCAAGGGTAGAGGGGATTCCATTGAGCAAATTATCATCCACGAATTGCAAGTGGGACTGCGGCTAGCTCGGATGAAGTTGTGGACCTGAAATGCAATTCTTCACTTTTATAGCTTGGAGACTTCTTCCTATGCCCTCAACCATTAGGATAAAGAGAAAAGGAGAGAGTGGGTCACCTTGGTATGATACCTCGAGAGGGGGAAAAGGTAGAGGAAGGATATCCTTTGATGAGGATGGACAAGAACACAAACGAAGAGGGGGACAGAATCCAGTTGACCCAATTTCCACTGAATCCAAAGGCTAGAAGAACCTAATGGATGTATTGCCAGTTGATCTTATCAAAATCCATAGATATATCAAGTTTAATCATAATCCTTGCTTTTTCCTAAGATTTGAGGGAGTGGATAAATTCGTGGGATAAAAAAACATCATCCATGATATGTCGACCCTCAATGTATCCATTTTTGGATATGAGAGTGGGGAGAAGGGGCTTTAAGCAATAAGTTATCACTTTGGTTATGTTTTTGTAGATTACGTTGTAGAGAGAGATCTATCGGAATTGGATGGGGTTGAGAGTGCCTTCCAACTTTTTAGGTACCATGGTAAGGAAGGTTGCATTTAGTGCCTGGAGCACTCCCACTCTGCTTCTCTAGGCTTCTACAACCTACCAGACGTCCATTTTAACCATTGGCCATCAAGCTTTAAAGAAGTCAATAGTAAAACCATTTGGACTCGGATCTTTTCCTCTAGGCATTTCTTTGACCACACTTTCCACCTCATGCATCGTGATGGATTTAAGGAGATTGCGGTTTTGATCTTGCGAGATCATATTTGTCATATGCCTCATGATCTTAGAAATTACTTCAGATCTATTGTCAATTGGTTTTGAGAGTAGGAATTTGTAGTATTGCACCAATTCATGTTCTATTTCGCTTTGGGTCTTGAGATTAATTCCCTAGGGGGAGTGGAGACTACAAATCTTGTTCTAATTTCTTGTTTACTTCAGGGCATTATGGAAGAATTTGGTGTTCCTCTGCCCATATTTTAGCCAAAGAGCTCTTGATTTTTGTCTCCAGAGAGTCTCTTCTTGCTTAAGCCATTGCTTTATTTGGTTTTGTAGGGCCATCTCGTTACTTTCTAGATCCTTAGATCTTGCCTGGTCGATCATAGATTGTTGCATGTCTTGCATTTTGCAGTCCAAGTATATTTTCGCCTAAAAAATGTTTCCCAAGAACTCCTTATTAGCTTAAATTTTAGGTTCTTTAGGCGTAGATGGAAATAATACATGGAGGGCCATGTTCTAGGATCTACTTCTAACTACCATTTCATTATGTTTTGGTTGAGGTCCTCATGGTCGGGCCAAAATGATTCAAATTTGAAAGGCTTGGGCCTTGAATCATTACTTATGTCTAGATGGAGGTGAATTAGCTAGTGGTCAGAACTAGCCGCTGGGAGTATGGAGGTTTCGGTCGCCAATCCTTGTTGAATTAGATTATCTAAGACTAGGAAGCAATCTAGATGAGAAGAAATCTTGTGCTCTTTCCCTTTTTTGTTATTCCAACTGTAGATTCCATTCTTAATTTCCATATCAATCAGCCTCAGGGATGCAATTGTATGGTTGAAAGTTGTGGTATCTCTATTGGTTTTGTGGAGACCCCCTTTTTTCTGCTAGATTAGTTATCATGTTGAAATCAAATCCAAGGATTCAGTTACTCTGTTGTAGGTTTTGGCCGATGTTCTTGAGATAGTGGAGGAGATCCAACTTTGGGGCTACGATTTTTGGTTCCTAGACATTGGTGATAAATCCTTCTACTTGAGATCCTATAACCTTGAAGCTGGTCGTGATAGTGTTGTTTGTTTGAATCAAGTTATCCATATGAATCCCCAATGGATTCCATATCATGGCTAGACCACTCGAGCCCCCCTAGGAATCTATTGCAAAGTATTGACTTCCCTTCCAGCACTGGGATTCTATTTTACTGAGCATATCGGAATTGCACTTTGTTTCCTATGTGAATCATGTTACTAAGAGTACTTTGTTTTGATATTCCAGGAGATGACATTCATTAGGAAACTAGGGTATGTATTGGTACATCTCGTTCACATGAGCATAATGCCCTGACTTGATTAGTTTATCTCTTGTATCCTTAATCATCAATTGAGTGGAGGGTCTCCCCCTTTTCCTATCCTCTTTTTGGTTATTAGATGGATCTTTTTGGGAACTGCCTTTAACCCTAGGGGTGTGGAAGAGCTCCCCCATTTGGACACACCTTTAGATTTATTGTAGACATTATTTAATGCTACTTTTAAAAGGATAATTTGATTTTGGGTATGTATTTGGTGTTATTTCAATTGCAAGAAGCCATTATTCCTGCTAGATCCAGTTCTCCTCTATCCATATCTTCCATTTCCTCCTCTTTCTGATCTTCCATTTCTTGGTCGCATGTTTCCATGTTCTCTACTTTCTTAGTCATTTATGTGTAAGGGTCTTCATACAGGATCACTTGGCTCCATGACCAAAATTTATAGATAGACAATTGGAAGTTGCTACAAAAGAGTCAAGGTCCTTCCACAAGAAAAACAAGGGAAATCGTGCCCAAAAATTCATAGTTGAGGCAGGAAGAATAGTTGGTGGATTGGTCGAGTCGAAGCTTGGGTCGACAAGGAGAAGGTCGACGACAACATAGTCAACCAAGAATGGGGAGTCAAAAGAGACGATGATGAGACGTTGATCCAAAAGAATTTGAGAAGTAGTCGGAGGAATATTGATTAACAAGATGGAGAAGAAGTCGGGATTGACACCAAAGCAGAGTAGGGAGAAGTTAGAGGGATTGGTCGACAAATGAAGGCGCCGATGAGGACGGTTCAGATCACTGAGAAAGAAAGAATTAAAAGAAGGCTTTGGGAGATATGTTCCATGATTGACAGGCTGATTGGAGTGTCACACCAGGTGATTGAAAGGGGGTCAATATCATGACCAACAGAAAGGATCCGAAGCGTAGAAGCCCGACATCGTTGCATAAGTAGTTGAGCAGTTAATGTAGAAGTAATGGCGGTAGCATAATGCGAAAAAGTAGTAATTTTTGCACCTCCATGATTGAGCAAGACGCGGAAATGTTGTAATTTTCGTGCCTCCATAACTGAGCAGGGCGCGAAAATTCCTCTCTTGATGGCTTAAGGTGGTTTAGTGAAGTGGCATTCGACCCCATTAGGCTAGGTAACTTATCCAACTTGGATGGGGAGTAAGCACACCATGTAATGATGGGTCTAACACACCTAGGAGGTTGTGAAACTTCATGCTTTCCATGGTGGTAAAGCATGTACATTCAAAGATGAAAATCTAAGGTATAACAAAGTGGACTGTAGTCGACAAGGGATTTGAACCCTGAATCTATACAAAAAACAGAATTGTAATTTGTTCAAGAAATTAGTAAAAGAATTTGTTCTATTATCACTGTGAAATTATGTCTATGTTTGTATGCTTTTGTGTGTGCACTATGGTCTGTGGCTTGCTGAGTTGAGACACGCTACCAGGTCCACTTTGCTTTTCTTATTTCCTAGCTAGTTGATCAAAATCAAGGATGCCCTCTGATCTTCCCTGAGTGGGTTTTATTGCGTAAAGGTGCCCTGCATTTCTCCGTTTGTTGGTTTGAGGTCGAGGTCCATGATAGCATAGTTGTTATGAGTTTCTACATTCTTCTGTTGGTCAGTTCCTTCGGTTGTCCATCCTGATCCCTTTTTCAAGGAGACATTGGTGAACCTTTCCCTATCTATTTTGGTAGGGTTCTTGGGATTTTATAGACCATTTTTAGGGGTTCGTATCTAAATAGATGGCCATGCTCATGACATATACAACATCGAAAGGGTATGTGCTCATAATCAATGGGTTGGTTCCACTATGTATCCTCATGACTTAAACATATGGATTTCAAAAGAGCTTGTGATATAGTGTCATGTATATGCATATCCCGGCATAGGTTGTGTACCTAGATGCTTTTATGGATTCTAAGGTTCTAACAAAATCCCCAATAGTGTTGCTTATACCCTCTAGGGTATCTGGCTCCTAGTATTCAGAAAGTAAGGGATAAAGGCGAATCCATACCAAGACATAGTTTATGTCCTTTCTTTCTAGGATAACATTAATGGTCCAAAATAGTAGGTATAGGCCTGTTGAGTTGAAGAAGTATGGTCCATTCTCAAATACCCTATCCCTGTCTTATAGGTGGTGAAAAATTTCTGTGAAGAAACCCTTGGAATCTAGTTGGAGATCATGGTGACCTTGGCCTTCCATTGGGTTTTGATCCACCAGATTAGGGCCTTTTCAGATGGCCAAATACCCATAAATTTATCAATAACTGCATGATCTCTCTTGAATTGAATGTTTGCATTGATTTTGGTTGAAGTCAATATGTACTTGGGATTATACTAACTTTTTGGTGCTAGGAGTTCTTGCACTTCCTTTTATGTCAAATTCTAGTACAGTTAACTAATTTGTTTTGTTTCATGCCCCTACAATTCATAGGTCTGATAGTGGGTCCATTTCTACAATTGGTTGGCTTTGGGGTTGGTCAAGTTCATGTTTGGATTAGAGCGTCAACTGACAACTTTGTTGAAGGGGGGAGTGGATCCCCCCCTCCCAGATCTGCCATTGAGTAGAGTCATGACCAGAATCATTTGTTTTTTACCTACGAATCCAAGGTTCCGTGTAGATGGAAAAAGCTAATTTTGTGTTTGAGTAGAGCGTCATGTGCATAGCATGATTCTTTTAATTAATAATAATAATAATAATAAAACTTAAAAATAATTTTTCATGATAATTAAAAATATATATAATAATTTATCATGCTTCATGTATAATTTTATATATTGTGATATCTATCTCTGGATTGCACTGTGTTGAAATTTAGAAAAACCCAGTGTTTTGGGTGGGCACTCCACCCATCTTCAAGGGAATTAAGAAGTAATATGTTGAAAAAGAATATAGAGATGTTTAATAAATAGGAAAACTAGAATTAGTCATTAAAGTTGTAAGGAGGAAGTCAAAAGAAGGTAAACACAATCTTATTAAATTTAAAATTTTATTTTTTAGAAATTAAAAAGGAAAAAAGGTTTGGCAAATATTTTAGAGAGACTCAAAAAATGATAAAAAAAAAATTGATCACATTCTTTAATTAAATCAAGAAATGATAAAAATAATTGATCACATTCTTTAATTAAATCAAGAAATGATAAAAATAATTGATCACATTGTTTAATTAAATAATTAACTAAAATGTAAAGGATAAAAAATATTGGAAAATTATGAAAAATTAATTAGAATTATAATATATATAAAAATATGATGAGCTAAAGTGTTAAAATGAAATAAATATAATGAAATAAATATTTTATTAAATACTTAATTAAAAATATATGAACTTTTTAATTTAATATAGTTATATGACTTTTTAATTTATTAAAGGGTATACGAATACATAAGGATAATATAAAAATCAGACCGAAATTAAATAAACTGTTTAAATAAAGGGTTTAAGAATATGAATTATTAAAGGGTATAAGAATAAATAAGGATAATTTAAAAATCAGACCAAAATTAAATAGACTATTTAAATAAAGAGTTTGAGAGTGCGAATGTAGAGGGATTTAAGTGAATAACAAAAATGATCAGAAATTAATTAAAAGTATATAAGGTGGATAAACGATATTAAGATCACCTTTTATGAAAAGAAACCAAGGGAGAAGGAGGTTTAAAAAGTATATAAGGTGGAGAAACCATATTAAGATCACCTTTTATGAAAAGAAACCAAGGGAGAAGGAGGTTTAAACATTTAGTAAAAAGAGAGTTAGTTGAATTAAATTAGTTAATATATTAAATAAAGGGTTTAAAAATAGGAATGTAAGAGGGTTTAAGTGAATAACAAAATGATCAGAAGTTAATTAAAAGCATATAAGGTGAAGAAACCATATGAAGATCACCTTTTATGAAAAGAAACCAAAGGAGAAGGAGGTTTAAACATTTAGTAAAATTTAGTTAAAAAAGAGTTAGCTGAATTAAATTAGTTAATGTATTAATAAAACAAAAGATGTGGGAAGATTGAGAAATGATATAAAACACAAAAATTAAAAAAACAAAACTATATTATGATTTGAGAGAATTTCTTGCGAGAATAGGGTAAGGGGGGAGTATCAAAAAATGATAAACAAGAGAAAGGAGAAGGGAGGCTAAGACTAAAGAATGAGAGGATAAAATTGAGAAGAGAAGTGAAGCAAATGTGATATGGAAAAGACAAGTCATTGGTTTAAGTGGTGGATTAATGGTTTCCAAGCGTGACTTAATTTATAACCATTTCGTGATTAGAATTGAAAGTTTCTTTTTCGATTTCAACAACTTCTCTTATTAGGCGAGATGAATAGTGAGTGGTAGAAATTAGAATTTTAGCTTGATTAAAACAAATGAGGTGATTGGATGAAGGAATGCTTAGCTATGAAATATTTGTTAAGACAATTGTGATTAGGGTTTGCAATGTGTTCCTTGAGATTGGCTTGAATGGTCCTACTGGTTTTCCAAAAATAGGATTTGTCATAACAACACATAATCTAGTAGACCCCTTGAGTCTGAGAAGTGTATCAAATTTGTCTTTAACACTTCTAAATGATTGCTTAAGTGTTCTAAAGGATTTGAAGATACTTTTTATATTCTTTACGTTAGAAGTCTACATAGGTGGTCAGTGACACTAGAGATATAATGGAGAGAGACTAAACCAAGAGACGAAGAATTACAAGGGGGGTGTTTGGGTTTGGGGTGAAGAACGACATGAAAGACCTTATTGATTTGGTTAAGAGAATAGTCGTTGGTTAGAAGCGATTTAGTAAGGTGGGATTTTTCGTTATTAAAATGTTGTGGGTCATATATGCAGATTGCTCTAGTTATCAAGGTTTTAAGTACTGAATATTTTTGGGCAAAGTGGAGGTGGGATTGGGATGAAGTTATCTGTCGGTATGGGTCTTTTTGCGGTAAACTTGGTGAGACAAGGAGCCATTGGGTTGGTAGGTAACTAGAACATCTAAAAATGGAAGAGAGTTATCTTGTTGGATTTCCATGGAAAATTGAATATGAGGAGAAATAATGTTAAGGTGATTTAGGAAATTATGAAGAGATTCATGACCATGAGACCAAATGACAAAGCTAACATCGACAAACTGAAACCAATATTTTTTTTAAGGGGAAACTAGTTTTTTTGACGTGTCTTATATGTCCACGTCAACAATAAGGGAAGACACCCAATTACAGGTCCAAAATCAGACTTGATCACGTTTGGTTGGTGTCCTCGACTGGTTAAGGGCCCAGTCACCACTATTATTTGTTTTTCTATTTTTTGAAGATTATATTCTAGTTTGAACTTGAAACCTAAATTAAATCACAAAACTAATTTTACCCTATTGGTACAAGAGGAAACAATTCTATAACTATCTAAAAAAATAGAGCAAAACTTACAATTATGCCGATGCACTTCGGAAAATAATAAATTGCTTAATAATGAATGTAATTTCTTCACTAAACAATATATATAAGAGTAGTAATACAAATATAATTACTCGAATAAATCATTGTCTTTATATTTTAATTTATATTGTTGGTACATTTGATTACGACAAAGCCATAAGCTACATGAAAATATAATGACTCGCTATGTGATAAAATAATTTATTACAATTATCAAACCAGTACATATACATGCATAATAATTATCTACAATTAATTGCTTCTAAACATCACACAAGTTCATGTACAATATACAATTACAAACCACTATTTGATGATTTTGCTAAAGAAATAAACAATATATTCTTATACACATCTATAGGAAAATTGGTAGGACCATTCAAGACCATCTACATGAACACATTGCAGACACTAATCATAATCGTATTAACAAATATGTTAAAATTGAACATTCCTTCAAACCCAATCACCTCATTTTTTCTGATCAAGCTAAAATTATAGCTTCTATCACTCGCTATTCATCTTTCCTAATAAGGGAAGCTCGTGAAATCGAAAAAAACCCTTTCATTTTCAATCGTGAAGATGGTTATAAATTAAGTCATGCTTGGATACCATTAATCCACCACCTAAGCCCGTGACTTGTCTTTTCCATATTATCACATCCGCTTCACTTCTCTTCTCATTTTTATCCCTTCATTCTTTAATCTTAGTTCCCCTCCATTTTCTTGTTTATCATTTTTTGATACTCCCTCCTTGCCCTATTCTCAAAATAGATTTTCTCAAATTAGATATAATTTCTTTTTTAATTTTTTTTGTGTTTTATATCATTTCTCAATCTCACACATATTTTGTTTTAATATTAATTTATTAACTAATTTAATTCAATTAATTATTTTTCTATACTTGATGTTTAATCCTCCTTCTCCCTTGGTTTCTTTTCATAAACAATGATTTTAATATAATTTCTCCACCTTATATACTTCTAATTAATTTCTCATCGTTTTGCTATTCACTTAAACCTTCCTACATTTTTATTCTTTATTTAACTAATTAATTTAATTTTGATTTGATTTTTAAATATTATCTTTATTCATGCTTATACATTTAATAAATTAAAAAGGTCATTTATACCCTTTAGTTAAATATTTAATAAAATATTTATATCATTTTAACATTTTAGGCTCGCCATTCTTTTATATATATTATTATTCTAATTAATTTATCATAATTTTTTAGTTCGTTTTTTTAAAGCTAGTACCCATGGAGTTTCGATCCGGTGACCTAACATAAGGAGTGCCTTAACAATACACTCATTCACCGTCTCAGTTCTACACCTCGTGGGCCCATTCATTCTTTATAATTTACACTTTAGTTAATTATTTAAATAAACAATGTGGATAAAAAATTTATCGTTCCCTATAAAATATTTTCCAAACGCCTTGTTTTACTTTTTAATTTCTAAAAAAGTTAAAATTTTAAATTTTAATAATATTTTTTTTTAACTTGACTTCTTCCTGACTACCTTAATGAATAATTCCATTTTTCCTATTTATCAAACACCTCTCTACTCTTTTTCAAACATATTACAACTTCTTATTGCCCTTGGAGATGGGTGGAGTGTACACCTGAAACGTTGTTTTTTTCTAAATTTCAACACATTGCAATCCAAAAACATATATCACAATGAATAACCACGATAAAAACCTGTATCCTCTAATTTTATATAATTTTTCTTTTTTTTCTTTTTTTAATGTTTGGAGTTTTTCATAATGTTTTTTATGAATTAGAATATTTTAATAATAAAAACATCATCATCATATTTATAAACCAATAAACTTTCTTAAAATTATGAAAAATTAAAAATTAAAAACCTTAAATTAAACTTAAAACTTAAAGGTAACTATGGTTTCTTATGACATATCACTAACATGATT
The DNA here is from genome assembly GCA_027924585.1 of Larix kaempferi. NCBI lineage: Eukaryota > Viridiplantae > Streptophyta > Pinopsida > Pinales > Pinaceae > Larix > Larix kaempferi. Next base: position 11,173,771 of record BSBM01001160.1, on the reverse strand, counting down.
TGTGTTTCATCCCCTTCTACTTTATCTATGCAAGAACTTTGTAAGGATAAGTAACTTCAATCCATGTACCACAATCCAAATTCAATGAATTTCTCGATCACCATGTAAATTATCTATAAACCAATAAACCAATAAACTTTCTTAAAATTATGAAAAATTAAAAATTAAAAACCTTAAATTAAACTTAAAACTTAAAGGTAACTATGGTTTCTTATGACATATCACTAACATGATTTATGTTTCATCCCCTTCTACTTTATCTATGCAAGAACTTTATAAGGATAAGTAACTTCAATCCATGTACCACAATCCAAATTCAATGAATTTCTCGATCACCATGTAAATTATCCTATGTTAAGAATTCATTTAGACAACATAGATGCATTATGTTTTAATCTATTTTATATCTTAAATGTTTAGATAATACCTTTAACACTAATCAATTAAAATTAATCAATCAACAAAACCAACTTAAAAAATTAAATTTATTTTATTTATAAAAACAAAAACAAAATTTTTATTTTTTAATATATCAACGTTTAATTGTTTAATCATTACAAAATTATTTTTATTTATAAAATTATTTTTATTTTCAATGGTATTGAACTGTACCATGTATACACTGAGTTTTCCATTAATTGTTACTAGCCAAATTCTCAACATGGAGTTTTTGTACCAAGTGAAACGAGGTGCTCTACAGCCCAGTATAGGGGAGATATTGTAACGTGATATAACGTTTCTAACAAAATAACGTTTGTAACAAAATAATTAAAAAAAATTCATGTTGGCTCATAAAATAAAAAATTATGAAAAGTATTTAAAAAAAGTATGGGAGAGATGTTGTAACCTGATGTAACATTTGTAACAAAATAACATTTGTAACAAAATAATTAAAAAAATTCATGTAGGCTCATAAAATAAAAAATTATAGAAAGTATTTAAAAAAAATCCATGTTAATTCATAAAATAAAATATTATGAAAAGTAATTAAAAAATAGATGTTCATTTATAAAATATAAACTTAAAACTTAAACCCTGATCTATCAATGAAGAGAGATCAAATTTCTTGAGTTTAAATTTAAAAAAAGAAATACACCTCAAGAAATTGGATCCCTCTCGATGCTTGATAGATACGAGTTTAAGATGGATCTATGCTGATTTATTAAAAACTTTTAGACAAATTCTCAAAATATAAATAAACCTTCTTGAAAAGCACACATTTCTTACCACTCGATTCTCTTGATATTTAACCATTCAATTATGCCATCATACTTCCATGCATCTTGCTTCATAAGCATTCGTCGTATCCCTATGAATTCAATCGAAGAAATAACATGAAAATAGTCCTTAAAAGGCAAAAACATAAGCATGTTACAATATTCATTTTACAGCATAGTTCAAAGTTAATGAGGGAAAAAATTATCCACCAAACAAAGAGTGTTACAAAGAGTGATAACATGGGTGGTGAGAACTATGTTGAACAATGAAATTTAGAAGTTCCAAGGTTGGCTACGGAAAAACATTATTCACTTGATAAAGGGTGATGGCTAGGACACACATTATCTACCCAATAAAAGAATGATTTAATGGTTAGTAGGAAGCATCTTGAATTATGAAACTTAGAATGATATCATGGTAGTGGGAACCATGTTGAATTATGAAATTTAAAAATTTCAGTTAAAAATTTGAAGTGACAATATAATTTCAAATGAAGTAAAGTAAAACATTGAGGTGTCAATATAAATGTAATTTTTAAATTATAAATTTGAAGTGACAATCTAATTTCAAATGAAGTAAAACATTGAGGTGTCAATATAAATGCAATTTTTAAATTATATAGTATTTATTTTTAAATTTTTATTATTTTAAATGTTTATTTAATTTTTTTAATAATTTTTTTTAATTGTTGATTAATTGGTAAAGGATTAAGTTTATAAGTGGATAAATTTAATTGTTTAAATATATTTATTTTTTTCTAAAAATTCCAATATTTAGATAGTTTAAAATGATTCAAAACTCTTAATGGAAAAATTCCAAAGTCAAATTTCCCACTTAATTCAATGGAAGTATACATTTTAGCAAAGTTCCTACCATATTTAGACAATGATTCTAAATGAAAAGAAATTGAGCTTATCCATTAATTAACTTACTCCATTGTTTAATTTGGGGTTTTTGTAGTTCGAAAGAGTAAACAAGGATGTGTTAAAAAACACATTTGAATTAGTTGCAACAAATTTAGATTAGTAATAGTCTCTAATGTTATTGTGTAGTGCTTGTTTCCAATACTATGAATTTTAACTAAAATCACAGTAATTTTATTTTCAAATCAAAACATTTGTCTATTGATTAAGAACTTTTTTTAACATACCACACGATAACTTATAGAGTGGGTATTGGTGTAGTAGTCATTTTCATCATTATTAATGATGTTATAAGGCATTTCTCTTATTAGAGCTTATGTCTCGATATTAACACCAGAAGGAATTTCCCTAATTAGGCCCTTATTGAAGCATATGTCTTGATGTGATGTATGGAAGTCTTTCACCCATTCAGATCTATTGGATGACCATTAATGCTTTCTCTACATCAATCTATGGAAAGTCATGATCTTGTCATTTAGTTTGGCTTTTTGTTTCCTCCCACTAAAAGCATAACAGTGACCATCCCCTGATCCTTTATGTTTCCCTAATTTCTATGGTTGTGCACCCTCGTCTGATGTGCTTGGTGGCAAAGCCATGGGTTTTTATATTGTATGATTACAAGATTATAATGAAAACCATAGAAGATGAGAGAGGGCATATTTTAGGCTTTGAGGGGTGTGGGTTGAGGTAATGAACTCCATAGAAGATAGAGGAGGACATATTTTGGGCTCTAAATGGGTGGTTGAGATAGTGAGAGCATTATGCTTGCAAAAATAATCAAGCACATCGACATTCCTTTGTTTTTCATTGTCTTCAATGTGGACAAGACAACATGGGGCTCACTAAGTAGGCAATATTATAGCACATGATTTCATATTACGAGATTTAATACTCTAAAATATGGAAGCAATATATTGTATTTTATATAAGGGTCAAGGGGTATTTTTAATATACTAAAAACATGTAGAAAAAAGGGTGGTTTTTAATTATGTATCTAGGGGGTCGAATAGGGTATTGGGTGGTTAGAATAGGTACTCTATGTCTAATTTTGTGCAAGTTTGGTTGTGTGTAAAGTCATATTAGTGTTTGAATAAGTTTGGTTTGTTTCAAGGTGGTGTGAATCCAATTGTGTTTGAAGTTAGAGTGGTGTTTGAAAATGTATGAATTGTGATTGAATGCGATATAAAGTCGATGAACGTGATGTGAAGTTGATTGGAATGATTGTGAATGAACTTGTCTTGTGTTTATGGGGTTGTTCCCCATCTTGAAATATTTTCTGTCATTAGGATTTCATATTTGACCTTGCAAGGTTTCTAGGGTTTATAATATTCTTGACATGTCACTATAAAGAGGGTAAAAATAAAAAGGGGTATTAAAAATTTCATGGAAAAAGTTGATACCTAGGATATCTAGTGAAAATAAGGGTTTTTTAAATTGTAAAGGTGTATTGAGAGAGGGGTTCAACAAAATATTTTTGTAGGAAATCCTTAATATGTAGTGAAATTAGGGATATTCTTTAATATCCTATGAATAGACGTGCTATGTCGTATGTTCATAGAGTAAACCCCCTTAGTACAAGACAAGGTAAGACTATGTATATGGATGTATTCAATTGCATCAATCCATAGATTTTCACTCATTTTTGTCCTACTTGTCCCATTTTTCCAACCTTAATGATTAGGCATATTTGACCTCAACATGGTAACTGAAATCTTGAAATTTTGACACCAATATTTTGAATTCTCAAATCGATGAAATTATAAGTGGTCCTCCATAACCTCAACCTTCACAGGCGTTCACAAATAATCATTTTTTTTACATTGCATTTAATGACAACAAAAATTAATTCAAAGAAAAAAAAGTTGTTTAAAATCCCTATACTGTTATCCATATTGTTTGGAGCATGGAAATTCCTAAAAGTGGAGTCCAAATTTATGTCATTTTTCTTCCTTTTAGAGGAACAACAAATCAAATATTGTCCTTTCATATCATAGTCCAAAATTGAGTAGAGAATTCACATTTGATACTGCATTAATTTACATGGAGAGCTTGAAGAAAACATGAAGGTCTATCATATAAGGATACGAAACCTCGTGTTTTCATCTCTCCAAGTTTTGTTTATGTGAACTATGTGGGTTTATACTAGGTGTGGTTCATAATGGTACCACGACGGCTGAAGAAATGTGGTCATGGTTGTATCATCCCAATTGGAATCTTGCATAATATAATATGATACAACTAAATACCCTACCCTCCAAGCCAAACTAAGTGAAGTGTGTAGTGATAGAAGAAATGGGGGTGTTTTGTTTATTTCTCTTTCACACACAATTGAAACCATAGGTGGAGATCCGACTCCTAGATATAGAATATTATAATCTATCTGTCCACCGATGTAGTTTCTTTGCCTATATGATTTAGACTTTTGTCAAAGTTTTTTGTGATGTTTAATAGGGATGCAAAGCTCTACTTGATTTAAATAAAATATGACACATGGATTAACTAATGTTTTACTTGCCACTATTTTTGTTGTTTTTCCAAAGAGAAAATAAAAGGAATGGGGAACAACATGGACTTGAATGTTGATGTTGTGTGAGGAACTTGAATGTCTATGTTCATTGCAATTTAATTTACCACAAAATAGGGTTCTAAATATGGTACATCAATCATTATTGTTTATTGCATGCCTTTTGAATTCAAGATGTTATACTCTCCCCTATAAGATCCTAACTCATCATTTATTAGAATTTATTGATCCCCATCAAAATACAAATGGTTAGAGATTCATATAGTGTATGTAATTTTTTGGTTGTCTATCAATGACAACTTCTACTTCCTTTGCTCTAACCACATTGGCATTCACTATTTTATAACCCAATTTTATATTATGTATTCTGATCTCCTTAGTAGGTCAAGGGTTTGATCCATGAAATTGTTGAGGTTGCAATTCCTTTAATGAGCATATTTTGAAAAAAACCTAGAGCGTGGAAATTGGTGGAGCAAATGCATAAACATGGGAATGATGAAGGACGAGAGAATTGCATTAAATATGGTTGTTTACAACAATGGTGGTGTTTCGAACCACTACTCCACACATTTTCAATATACAAAGAGAGAAGAGGAATTTCATGATGCCAAGTACCTTGTCCAACATTTGTATTTATTATAGGATAAGGTCTCATGGAGGGATCCTTAACAAATGGCTCCATCTGAAATTTACAGTTATGAGTGCCTGACTTGGTTCACTATTATGCATTGCAATACAATGTTTGAGACAAAAAAATATTTTAGGGATATTTCAAAACATATATTAAATGTTAAAGCATCATATTAAAGGCCACTTAAATCAATTGGCTTGTCAAGAACATGTTTAGATGGAGGGAAACTAGATGTGATAAGTCAAACACATTCACTCACACAATAACAAGGGTTCTACCCCCATCAAGGTTTGGACCTAGGTTGTTTATAAGGCACATCCCAATATCTAAGTCACATCACTATTATTATTACATAAAATCCATATAAGACCACTCTAGTTTTTGTAGGATTGATGTTGTGACCTATCCTTTTATCCCAAATAGTCAACATTTTTCAAATGCATGTAATGGATCAAACATGGGATGGAGGTAGTCACCCTCTTGATAAAGTATATTCTATATAAACTCCAAGAAAGAATTGAGGATGGTTGTTCCAATCATGGTGGAGATTCGAACCTCTGCTATCGGTGCCAACTATGCATAGGTTTTATTGTCCATATACACCAAGGATCATTGTCACTAACCACCATGTCTTTAAGCTTGGTAATCTTCCAATGAATCTTTCATTTGTTTTAATCTTTGCTCAACTTTGCATTTGTATTTAAAAGGAAACTTGAAAGACCTATGATGTCTAGAAACTTGGAATACCTTATGCTCATGGCAACTTGTGGAGAGTCTGCGATAGATGAATCAATGTTATCAACATTTCAAGCCATCCTTGGCTCATCATCGGGACATTAGCGATGCCTGAGAAGATCTTCACCTTAATCAATGATTAATGATAAATATAGAATAGTCAAAAAGTTTTTGGAGTGGTGTCGACTCCACTCCAAAAACTTTTTGACTATTCTATATTTATCATTAATCATTGATTAAGGTGAATATCTTCTCAGGCATCGCTAATGTCCCGATGATGAACCAAGGATGGCTTGAAACGTTGACAACATTGCTTCATCTACTGCAGACTCTCCACAAGATGCCATGAATTTTTACTGTTGATTCTCAGCTAAATCTATACCTTATGTTGTTACAAGAGATTGTCATGGAAAGAGTACAAAACCATGGATAGTTAATAAGACAATGACCAAAAAACATTCATGGGAAGATAATAACCTAGATGCCCTGCCCCAATTTTCAAGACAATATTGTTCCAAGAGCTTCTCGTTGTCATTATGAGGGTTTGTAAGTCAAGGAGGAAGGTGACCATCTAGATGGATTACTTGCAAGCGATTGATTATTGAATATTGGTGTCACCATTACAAGACAAAGAACATGGATAGAATAGTTCACATGCTCATCCCCATGACTCGAGGCTCAAGGTGCAAATTACCAACACATTCTTTGCCTATGTTGCTAGAGATTAAATCCACCCACAACAATTTAGCAACTAACTCATCATACATATTGTATTTTTAATTTGCACCCAACCTGCTTTTTGAATGGCAATTCTAGTCTCCGAAATATGAAATCCTTATTTAAGCTAGCTACACAAAAGAATTATACCTTCAATTGACATAGGAATCAACATAACATATCTCTAATCTACATGATGTATAGTACATTTTAACAAATCATAATTTTTGCGACATTATTTACAATATTGAAAGCATTTTCTAGTTATTCCATTAAAAAGCATGGTAAAAGTGTGAATATATGTTGCCTTATTCCATTGAAAAATAACATATAAAAATAGATGAGTTTTCTCTTACCAATTTACCTTGTTTCATATTATGATAAAACATTATGATTATGATTTATTTTAAGCGTTTTATAATTTTAATTTAAGGAAACTTATTTTAAAAATTAAATTATTAAATTGTTATAAAACCAACATAGATTTATTTTAAAAGGGGATCTACCAAGCACTGTGAAGGATCAAATCTCTCGAGGTGCAAACCCTTTCTCAACATTTGCACTTTCGACATTATTCAAGTGTGTAATGCAATGTTTATGGTTTTAATTTATCTGATTTGTGTAGTTTTACATAAATGTCGTTGTAAATGTTTTAACTTTAATTTGAGCCGGCATTTTATTTTTTATAATATTTTTTAAAAGGAGACGTGTCAGCTCCAGGAAGAGCATGGAAGGAGTTACATATCCCCCATACTGGACTGTAGAATGCACCTCTCGACACAATAAGTTTATATGTATTTATTTAATTTTCTTAAACAAGTTTATATGTGTGTGTATGTTTATTTATTTTTCATAAGCATATATATATATATATATATATATATATATATATATAAGCGAACTGGCCTGTTAAATCTTTATACTGAAATTGTAAACTTGCAAAAGCTTAAACAATCTCATGTAACTATCAATACAATAGGTGAATTCACATTAATTTAATTATTAATTTTATTTTAAATCATTTAAATAAATTAATAAAAGTATATTATATTTTTTTTCTAAAGAATAATTTGGTTAAAATTTTTCAAGTACTTCCTCATATTTATAGATAGTAAATGGGATAAAACATCGACCTTGATTACATAGTCAAATCAATGGCTTTTCAACTCTAGAGGAGAGATCATGAACTCTTAAATTGTCCTTTGAAGCTAAAAAATATTATAATTTTATTTCATTAAATATAAAAAATAAAAATAAAAATTATAAAAATAGAAATATAAAAAATAAAACTACATCGTAATGGACATTTTTCCTATTATATATCTTGAGAGTGTCTAATGCTTAAGAGTATGTGTTTCTTTTCAAAAAATTACAGGTTCAAATTTGAAGATATATAGAGTATGTACAAATGATGCTGCTTCCATCAACGCTTTGGCTTTTTCTTCATGGATGGACCAGATTAAATCACTTCTTGGTCGATGTCCGGGGACATCTATTATCCACATCTTTAGGGAACATAACTCGTTTGCAAATACTCTCTCTCTACGTGGATTGGCTGCATCGGCTGGTATGATTTTCTATGAAATTATTGAAGGGTCCCGTGATCCAGTACTGGGCTGCTGGAACATTTTTGTGGTGTAACTATGTTCATATTTGTTTTTTCTTCGGGACCATTTTTATGGCTGGCTGTTTTGCTTTGGGTGGTATTACATGGTTGGTGTAGTTTTTCCTACTGTTTGGGGGATTGGTATATCCCGGTTTCACTTGTCATTTTCTTGGGATGGGGTTATGGGAGACAAATGGTCTTGTCTATCTTGACATTTTCTGTCACTGATGGTTTTCTGTTGTAATACTTTATACTTTATTAATATAAGTATGTCTTTTTTTATTAAAAACAAAATATAGAATATGTGCACCTCTCCCGTCAAATCACTACATAATGGAGTCCCTTCTCTTATAAACAAAAAAATCTCATATTTTTATTTTTAATTAAAAAAACACAATAATATATATTTCTCATAAAATCCTTACCAAAAAACATAAAAAATAATGAACATCTCTCTTATACCTAAACTATTTTTATTAATGGACATTTATACTTTCCAAAGATGACTCTAAATTGAAATTTAATGGAGATCTCTCCTCTCCATGCTAATGAACCTTGGGGTGTTTTTAAAATACAAAGTTATAAAAAATTTAACGTAAAGGCTTTTTTCCAATCCAAATTTATTATTAAGCATTTTATGTTTTTAGTTAATAAAATTAGTAAACATAGTTTCGTAATCCTTTAAATGTCAAGCAAGCTTAACTTGTAGTGCACTTAAGTCCAATCAAAGGGTTACGGGCCCCAAAAACATTGTCACCTCAATTGAAGCTCAACGTAATGATGGTTTGCTAGGACATGTCATTAGGACCTCGATCTATGTTTCGTCCCCTTCGTACACCTCTAAGCAACTTGGTCCATGTACCATGACCCACATTTCATGTCTTTATTCCTCGGTCCACATGTGGTTCATCCTCTATTAAGACATCACGCGTCCCATTACCTATACTCTTTATATTGGTCACCATGGTTGCTCTTAGCATACTATTAGCTTCTTCAATATGGAGTCCAATCAATCAATATTTATATTATGCAACATTAATCTATGTATCTATTTAATCAATATTTATATATAGGTATATTAGGTGACAAAGATCAATATGTTTTAATATATATATATATATATAAAAGTGAGAGTTATCTATACATTCATTTTTTTATATATAAGAATTATTTTTCTTTCAATGGGTGGATGTTAATCAATTGATTATTTTTGGATTTAAAAAAATATATATATTGGTCAATTGATATTTTTATTTCAAAATTTTACTTATATTTCACAAAAGTTAATATATATATATATATATTAATAATATTCACTAAAAATTACAAGTTTTAAAAGTAAATTGTATGTTTTTATTGAATGTTTGTCTAGAATTAATTTTAATCCAATATAATTACCAAAAAAAGACCATACTTAAATATAATATTTGAATTTTTAAAAAATACTTTGGTAACAAGTGGTTTACCACCACCGCATGAAAAATGTGAATCTTAAGTGTACAATAAAATGTTTCCTTTTTGTAAACAAGTGGTCTACCACCACTTAGATAAATACAAAGTTTAACTACAAAAACCAAATAAAATAAACAATTGTTGAAAAACAGATTTTGATTTTGATTTAGCATAGAAAAACAATTAACACATATATAATTAACAACAATCTAGTACACATTAATTATGAAAAAGATTAAATTGTCATACTTATAACCATTCAATTATAATTTATTTGAAATACATAAGTTTCATGTTCCTAACATAGCTATTGTTTAAAGCATATTTTAATTTACCATTAATTAGCTCATACCCACATTCCTCTTACATTATTTCTATAAGAGAAACCATAATTAATATTGTCAAGATACTAGTAAACAATCACTAACAAATTATTGTTTATAATAAAACAAACCATAACTTAGTATTTTCTTCTAATGTAGTTTATGTGTGGTTGGCCTTAAACATGCGTAATGCTCTTCTTGTTCTCAAATACACTAATTTGTATAAGAGAAATAAAATGAGATTAAAAACAACACCATAATCAATATAAAATAATCAATATAAAATGTGTTATAAAAGATTTTATGGATGATAATTAACTATTATATTATTATATGAAAATGCTTTTGTTGTGTAGTGTATATGATGTTTTGTCTTGTTGCCCTCTTTAAATCCACCTTTAAATCACATGTTTTTTTTCTTAAGCTTGAAGATCCTCATAAATAGATTTACATACATTTAAATAAAATTAAAACACATAATTTAAAAGATATTATATGCAATTGAGTGGCCAAACACCATCACAATCATAACCTCCACTATGGCAATGTTTCGCTTCCACACGTTATGGTTGGTCTTGGATCCTATTAGTCTTGAGTTTAGTGCTATGTGTAATGGTCAAATCATTAGCCACATTTGTGCATGTATTTGAAATGCAAAAAATTATAAAACCGTTTTGTTATTTAGATTTTCACCATAAACATGCAAGGATATAAGAATCAAAACAATGTTATGCATAAGATTATGTGTGAAATTGTTGACCATCAATAAAATACATAATTTAGGTAGTGTTTTATGGAGTTCATAATATATCCCAATAATATTAATATTGTTTTTTATCTATTGAAATTTTTATATAAGAATTACTTAGTTTTATAGTTTTTTTTAAGAAGAAGTGAGAGAAGAGAAAATGCAAATGATAAGAGAAGACTAAAAAAGGGAGAAAAGGAAGAAATAAAAGAGGAGAGAGAAGGGGAGACATAAAAGGGCTAAATAATAGAAGAGGAGAGGGAAGAGAGACAAAGAGAAAAGGGAAGAAGAAGAGGGAGAGAACACGAAGAGAAGGAGGGAAAAAAGAGGAAGAAGGAGGGGTAGGGGAGAAGAGAATAAGAGAGGGAAGAGACAAATAGAAAAGGGAAGAAGAAGAAGTGGGAGAGGAGGAGGAGGAGGGGAAAAATAAAATAGAAAAGGGAAGAAGAAGAAGTGGGAGAGAAGGAGGAGGGGAAAAAGAGGAAGAGGAAGAAGGAGGGGGTAGGGGAGAATGCGGTGAACGAATCCGTTCACTAAGTTAATAGTCGAATCCGACTCTCAAATTGAATAATAAATAGGAATAATATATTATATGATATAAAGATGATGTCTTTTACAAGATAGACTTTCCCGTATTTATAATTGTTTAAAGGGTGTCTAATGCAACTCTTCATAAAGAGTTACACCATTTCACTAATTAATTATATTATTGTATTATTCTTGTTTGTTGTTATTATTATTATATATATCTATATCTATCTATATATATATATGTTGATGTTTATTTTATTATTATTTTATTCATAGCATTGCCTCTCTCTTAGAAAGGCTTTGTCCTCAAAGCCTTATAACGTTGTCGCACCGTTCCTTATGCCGTCGTAGCTGATGAAACATGTCGGTACGAACTTCTAAGTGTAGAGCATAACTTCCGATATGTGGATGGGTCAATCCATCCCAAATTGATTTGTTGCTGACTATTGGGATTCCCCATTGATCTGTCATTAAGAGCTTTGATCACATTAGTACCATCGTCTTTCGACATTTCCCACTTTTCAGAATATCGGTTTTTATGGTTGGGGTGTCTATAGGGAATTTTCACAATGTCATTTTATTTTACGAGTGTCGTCTTTTGAGCATTGATCTGAGCTGGGACTTTTATTTTCATCTCTTGAGGTTTTAAGGTTTCATTCTGTATCTTTTCCAACTTGTTTCCTAACTGCCTGTTATCATTTTGAAACTTCTTAATCAATTCGACTTGCAATTTACTGTCATCTTCAGATGTCTTAAGTTGTTCCTTAAGATCTTCATTATGACTTTTGATACAACTACTTTCTTCCTGCTTGTCTAGAAGTTTCCCTTCAATGTCGTCCATAGATTGTTCTATCTTCCGGCTATTTTTCAACTTCTTAATTTTTGTGACTAGTATCTTGTTATGACTTCTTAGTCTAAAAATTTCTTCAACATTGTTGGATAATGCTTTATTATTCTCCGCGATCTTTGACTTATGTGTCTTTTTAGAGTCGTCATTTTGTTGTTGAAGAACTTTTATCTGTTGTCGACATTGGCTGACCTCTGATTCTTGACTTTCTAATTTATGTCGTAACTGCATTAGTTCTTCATCTTTGTCGCTAACGATTTTGTTCAAGCGTATTATTTCTACTTCGTAATTATTTATTTCCTTCTTTATATCTTGATTTCCTAACCTCTGATTGAATTTATTTTCGGCTTTTAATTCATCAATTTGCGCATTAAATTTTTCTATACGCTTTTCCTGGTCAGAGATTTTTATTTCATTGTCCCTTTCTTGTAATTCAATTCTTATTTTTGAACTGTTATTTATGTCGCGCAATTCTTCATTGTCTTTTAGATAACGTTTTAACGCGGCTTCTAATTCTTCTCGCAAATCGGCTTCCATGGTTTTTGAGTTCTTCGACGGTGGGATGATTTCCTTTGATTTCTTTGGTGATAACCGATCTTCAAATTTTATTTTATTTTTTAGCAATAATTGCTTTGCCCTTATAATAATTATTATTATTTAAATGTAATAATAATATTATTTTAATATTATATATTTCCCAAACAATTGTAATATTTTACAATTATGGACCAATATTAATTAATCTCCACGTTGGTTAACCTTTTGCTTTAGATTAATTTCTTTGTGGATTGTGTGTAGATTAGGTGGTTGAGAAGAATGACTGTTACCTTCCCCACCCAAGTTCAAATCTCACTTTTGGTTTGTTCTTAGGGAATAAAACCAAACCCACTTCTCACAAACCCGCGTGCACCTTAAAACCATGTGCGGTTTCACTTCTTACTTTTACTTTTTACTTTTACTCACTTTACTTTTACTTTTTTTTTTTTTTTTCCTTTTCACTTCTTCTCACTTGTTTTTTATTTATTTCTATATTATATTTTCTTCTTTTTTCCTTGTCTTTCTTTTCTTCTTTTTATTTTCTTTTACTTTTTCCTTTTTATTTCTTTCTCTTTTTTTTCTTTTTTACTTCTTTGGGCCACGGGCCTGGTTTTGGACAAGATCCTAGATTGGTGGCTACAAGCCTCGCTCTGATACCAAATGCGGTGAACGATCACTAAGTTAATAGTCGAATCCGACTCTCATATTGAATAATAAATAGGAATAATATATTATATGATATAAAGATGATGTCTTTTACAAGATAGACTTTCCCGTACTTATAATTGTTTAAAGGGTGTCTAATGAAACTCTTCATAAAGAGTTACACCATTTCACTAATTAATTATATTATTGTATTATTCTTGTTTGTTGTTATTATTATATATATATATATGTTGATGTTTATTTTATTATTATTTTATTCATAGCAGAGAAGAAGAGGAATATCATGAGAAGAATGTGAGAAAGAGGAAGGTAGATGTGGGGGAACACGAGGAGGAGAAGAAGAAAAAGAAAAGGAGGAAGGAAGGAGGAGAAGGAGAAAAATAGAAAGAGGAGAAGGATGAGTATATGAAGAAGAAGGAGGAGGAGGAGGAGGAGGAATAAAGGAGAGGGGGAGGGAAAGGGGGATGAGGGAGGAGGATGAAGAAAGGGGAGGGGGAGGATATGAGGGGAGGAGGATGAAGAAAGGGGAGGGGGAGGAGATGAGGGGAGGAGGAGCAGAAGAGGAGAATAAGAAGAAGAAGAGGGGGGAGGAGAAGAAGAGAAGGAAGGATCATGGGAAACATAAGCCGATGAGAATAAATTATAAGATATATAAGGAGGAAGTAAGAGAAGGAGGGAGAGAAGAATATACACATGAAGGAGAAAGGTGAGGTGAAGAAGATTAAGAAGTGGAGGACGAGAAAGAGTAAGAATTAATCCTCTAGTACCCATGGAATTTTTTTTAAAATTGAAACACATTAACTTGTATTAAAAGGGAATCTGTGGCCGAGCCATCCAACCAAAAAGAGTACATACAAAGCAAAAGATAGCTCTGTTTTCCAAAGTTCAAAAATACAAGAATCTCTAGATTCTATGAAAAGTTTCCCAATTCTATTCTTAGCTACTACAAATCGGCTTGTATAAATCCTTATAAAACTATTACAACAAAATTTAGTTTTGCAGAACATATTCAAATAAACACATGATAACTAGGAAAACCCAGAGGTATTGATTCCTGGCGTGTTGCAATTGACTAGTTATTGCTGGGTTCTGGTTGCATGTGATGGTCCTCGTTATTTTCCATCATTTTCTCTTCTTGCTTAGGTCCCTGCAAGGTTTAAAGAGACCCCACCAAAGAGTTTGACCTGTGCTCGATTCTTCTAATTTGAGGTGCCCATTCCTTTTTTCAAGAGGCAGACTTCTTCCCGCAACTCTTTAATCAACTCGTTGTGCTCTCTCCCTCTTCCTCGCAAACATATGACTTCCATCTCAAGCATGAAATTTTTATCTTTCAGTTTGTCCAATTGTGCACTTGAAACCTCATTTCGCTGGTTAAAATCCTTTATTTCCTTTTCAGTCCTCCTTTCCAAATTTTGCTTTCAGTCATCCAAATTGCTTAGCAGAAATTCCACTGTTGCTTCCAGTTCAACAATTCATTTTTCATGACGACACATGGATTTCGATTTTTGAGAACTGGAGCCGGCCATGACAACTCTAACCCTTCTTTTTGATCTGCCACAATTCTCTACACCAACGACCGACTAGCTTCCATCAATAAGCTATATGAATAGCTCCCTCAGGTGCTCACAATTCCCTCTACCCAACGTTTCCTGCTTGGCAACAAATATGATTTTGACACCCCTCTTTTTCATCATTCCGAGAAAATTCCTACACGCTTCAAAGATGATGTGAAAGGACTGATATTTAATCTAGGACGGTACGGGATTTAACCGAAAGCACGAGCTACCTTGTGCAATCATGAAACCACTTCGTCACCTTAAGTCACGGCGATGAATTTGATTTACACTTGTCATTTCAACTTAAATAATGAAGAGTCTCGAAGATGTATGGGGTGCTTAGGGAATATGGGTCGGGTGGGTGCCCCCCTTGATTTTGCATGTTCCTAGCCTTAGCAAGCATGTCTATCTGCTTAGTCCTGTTTTATTTTTACATGAAAGGATTTGAAAGATTCAAATTTCTCGCTCCTCAGGAAAATTCTAGACAATAATCTACCTAAGTAGGGGTCTTTAGGGGTGGCTTTTTTAGCAAGGCAATGAATTAGTATTTTTGAATCCCCTATTACAATACATTTCTTATATCCTTTTTTAATTACTAGCTCAACTCCCGTCCATAGGTCCAAAGTTTCATCCTGATTGTTTGAGGCTATGTGAATCCCCCATGCATACTTCAATTCCTGTGGCTCATCGAGGTCATAGAGCACCCCCCTACCCATGAAAAATTTACACCTAATACCTTGCATTATTTTCATTAAAAAAAAAATATAAATCACACATTTACAAATTTCAAAGCCTACCCGTGACAACTCTTCCCCTAAAATCTCAAACCCTACCTCGAAAACCATAGACTTGTAAATGATCCCATAAAATATTAAATCTTTCCCTAAATTAATATCAAACAAACTAATCATAAAAACACAACAAGAATGAGTAAAAGTTGGAAAAAATGAAAAAATGGAGACATTCCTACTATTGTTCAAAGAGGGACCCAAAAAATCTCTTCTAAACCCAAATGTCCCCCTAACAATTTTATACAACATGTCCCCACAATATCTAGACAATAGGTCCCCATAAGAACATTTCTAACTAAATATAAGAAAGTGACTCTCAAGTCACTTTAATAATGAAATGCACAAGTAGAAGGGTGCAACATAGGGATTGTGTAATTTTACTTTGCATCATTTGAGCAACCATTCTATATCTTCTTCTTGTGTCTTCCATGCATCCTGTGTTGATGTGTTTCCTTGTCACTTCTAGTAATTCATTTAGTGATGAATTCATAACCAATCAATTAATTGTTCGTTAAATGATAAATAAATAAATAAATTATTAATTTTTTTTTTAATCGATTAATTAATTTATTAATTAGTGACAATGATGATGTTTACCATCCTATAAGACCAAACAAGGACTATTAGACAAATAAAGGACATGTGACTAACAATTCTTCAATATGTCATTATATGAAAGTACTAAGTTCATTTTGGTTTTCATAAGCTAGAAAGTCTTGAAGCATAATTTAGAGTTATAAAACTTGGTAGTTAATTGCTTATTTATTTCTTTTACTAAACTACAAACTTATTTTTATTAATGTAATTTTTAATATTCACCGACTATTATAAATGATGTCATCTTCATTACATTCTATATCTTTGTCACATCTCGGCTCCAGTTCAATACATGGATTTCTTAATTTTTGTTTACATTATATTAAAATAATAATCTCATTTAGTTTAACAATATTGACAATTTCATTCAATTGGTAGAAGAGAACAAGTTTATCTTCGTATATGTGAATTTAATATATTGTGTAGATGAGTATGAATTGCACTTGGACACCAAACTTGACTACTATTTCTACTATTTTTTTTCTTTTGAAAAGTTAAAATGCAAATTAAGTTTTTAATTGTTAAAAGAATATATGCAAATGTCTTAGATTTAAATTTTAAAATTGTAAGTTTAAAGAAGAATCTATGCAAATGTCCTAGGTTTAAATTTTAAAACTGTAAAACGTTTCCACAACATATCTCTATAATTTTTTGAAAATTGTAAACTTCCATCCAGTAAAATGGAGATAATCACTTGCATTTTACTATAAAGCATTGGTAGGTGAATTGAAACTTTCTGTAGAAAATCTTATTTAAATTATTTATGTAGAATGTTTTTATGATATAAATTTATATAAATTTTTAAATATTATAGGTTTTATACTTACAATGTGATCATGTATATCTGCTTTATGATATGGATAAGTGTTGTTTAATTAACATGTGTGTTTGGTCCTGTATTGTTTTCAATATTACCCCTTATACCAATTTAGGGATAATAACTATGAAGTTGGTAATAACAATTTATAGGATAATAACTATGAAGTTGGTAATGATCATAGTATTGTAACCAAACCTTTTCCATTTCATCATACTATTATGCGTTGGACGAAGAGAAATGTGTTGAAATGGAAGAGTATGATAAATTTTTAATTTGCTATGCTGATAGTGTTTATTTCCTCATTTCCATACCATTATGTATGATAATGATGAGTAAAGTGGTAATTGTAAAGGTGTGCAACATGGGGACCATCCATAGTGAAGATGAGCATTCACTTAAAATAGATGCTATAAATAAATTGTTACATTATACTAATTAAAGAGGGCACATCCATATAAGTGACAACACATAGTAGATATGGATGAAGTTCCATACTATGACATTGAATCAGAAAATTTGATGGATGCTATTCAAACTCCAGAGATTAGTAAAGCAAGATGTGGATGGTAAAATAGTAGCTTGAGATCTTTGTTAAGGTGATATTGAAAAAATAATAATTTAAAACTTTGTTAAGGTGATATTGAAAAAATAATAATTTAATTTTTGTTTGTTTTTATGGATTTTTATGTTTCGTGTATTTTATGGATTTTTAAATTTTAGATGTGTACATCTTGTTGTAGGATATATTGTTATTATTAAATAAATTATGTGCTTCTTAGTTTATGTAGATAAGCAAGGAATTGTTGAGTGATTCGAGTGTTGAGTACAAAGTATGTTATGTATGTAGGATATATTGTATTCTAATATAATATATATAAAAGTATGTTATGTATGTAGGATATATTGTATTCTAATATAATATATATATACGAAGATGCATTTTTATCTATACAATTCAAAACAAGATTCTAATATGTTCCACACAAATTATTATAACACATTCCCATAATTCAAGATTGCACCAAATGTTTTGTTGTCAATTATTAGCTAAATGGATTGGAATGAGAAAGAATATGAGTGAGTTAGGAATGTTTCAAATCCGTACTAATTCGAAGGACATGAAACACATAGAATAATTGGCCGACAAAATTTATAAGTGATTCATAGAGGGTAAGACTTGGCCTATTTTATTTGTTGTCCCTAAGGTTGTATTCCTCTATTTTATAGCTCTTTTCTCTTCTCAAACCATGGATATATCTCAAATATGAACAACTAATATTCTGAAAGGGGTTACAAGGCCAAGGAGGGTTGCACAGGACGCACCACTCTTGCACCACTTTAGGCCACTGAGCTAGTCCTCAGACCAAGGGAGGGTACCCTAACTTGGAGGTAGTAATTCATAGTTTGTCACCCTAAGTAGCTATATATTTGCTTGTAAAATTTGATTGGATCTACAACCAAGATATATGGTGCATAAGGTTGATCTTAGCTGCTGAAAGTAACAATGAACGTTACTTTTAGAGAGGGAGGAACAAACACATCTTCAAGTAAACACAACTCAGATAAAGAACAATACAAGCACCTTAATCATGACCCATTTCTCTGACAAGAAGATTTAAAATTCAAAAATCCATTCAATCGTAAAGCATTGACAAGATTTCCATTAAATTGCATTCAAGGCACATAGACAATAAAGTGGGCACGATAATTGCAGATGTACTGCTTCATGCAACAAAATAAAGACATACCAACTACTAGAGAGAGCATTACATAACACACAATGAAACACTAGTTCCTTGAACACCAGTGGAAAATTGCCTCGATCTTAGTCTCATATTAATTGCATTTTCATTTTATTTCAGTTACAATAAGAAAACATCAAGGGGGACCCAATGATTTCTTCTCTGAAATTATTGTTTTTCTCTAGATAGTAGGAGTTCTATGACCTCATTACAAAGAAGAAAGAGAGATATGAGTAAAAGAAAGGGCCAGTGTTGCAAATCCCTATACAACTTTCTCAGAGTTTTCAGCAGCCTCTCAGATGTAAAATGATTGAACCTCTCTTGTTTTTCTTTCATTGTTCTTTTTATATTTCTCTAATGCAAATGTCAATTATGCCCTTTGTAGGAATATTTGGATGTGATGTCTTGTGTGAACGATAACTAAACATTTGTTTAGATGGCCTGGTAAGTTATCTCTTTCATGGATCTAAATTTAACACATATTGGTATCGCATGATTCCATGCCACCTTATTTCTTTAGTCTTCCCACATATCTTTATTTAGATCCTAGGAAGACTCTACTGCTTGCTGTATTGACTGCCTCTACTATCTTTCCTCTACACAATACTTTAATGCCAACATAGTTGTCCACCCTTGTTGGGTTATACTTTTGTAACCTCTCAAGATTGTGAAGTATTTATCTAATTTGGACTGAGGAGTATAGTCAACGTCTCCTAGGTTGTGGACTAGACTCTTCGTTAGCATCACAAAGCTGATTGAGGTTTTCAATTGATTGATGATTTCATTGCTAGTAAGAATAGTAGCTTTATTAGGTATTAGCAGGATCCCAGAAATGGATTCTTGTATCATTTTGTTGGGTACATCAACAAGGTGCAACTTAAGGTCAATATCCCACGGCCATGGGAAACCAATCTCCACTAAGTTATTAATCCTACCGTAGAAAGCAGCTAGCAATTCCTTTGAATCTTTCACCCCGTTCTTAAGGATCTTCAAACTATTGAGTTTGTTTATGCAAGTTTCAATATCCATATGGGAAGATGTTCTATTAGTGATTCCCAACATATTTAACTCATCAGGGTTCAGGGAGTTTACCACTGTCTTGGCCACCCTAGAAATATGAAACACGCTCTCAATAAGCTACTCATTCTTTATGATATATATTTTGACCTATTGATAAATATGATCAAATCCTCTAGGAAGAATTGCAAATGATTTATAATCAATGAAAAATTGGTCAATACTTCTTACCACATTATCTCCTTTGTTTCTAATACGGTTTTTACCATAATTGCTTATGTTAGAGCCTCTTCATGCCTATCTCTCTATTCTTCAATTTCTCTTTCTAATACGACCTTATTCTTCCCCAACTCATGAGATTTTTCCTCAAAATCATTGAATTTTTCTTTTTGATCCTGAATGCCATCCTTATGCTTGCCATCTAGTTCCTCCATGTCAACTGCCTTTCTTTGGATATTAATAGCTTTCTTTTCTCATTTTAATTTTTCTTGCTCTAGTCTCTCGACCTTATACTGTAGGGTATATATTGGTTCTACATGAATTGTTGGTTTACTGGGAGGAGGAGGAAAATTTATTTTCCCCCTTGCATCAACAAGATTTATCTTCAAAGAGTCAATTCTGACATTAGCCTCATCTATTCTACAAATTAGATATCGTGTATTCCTTTCTTCTTCTTCCAACTCTTTTATTCATTCTTCATTCACCCTCTTTTCAACTGTCAACATTTCATTTTGTATTCTTAATAAATTAATCTCTTCAGTGCGCTTTTGTTTTTCTTCGAGAGTTTGTTGAGTGAATGGGAAGGCTGGAGTGATTTGAGAATTTTATAGCTCCTTGATCATCTTATCCTTTCTATCCAATGGAGCGATGATCTCAATGGAACTTTGTGTGACCTTCCTTGAGTTTACTATTGCATTTTGAAGCCTGCTATTTTCATTCTCTAAACTCTTCACCTTAGCTTCTAGGAACTGATTCTTAGTTTGTAGGGTTTCTGACTTCTTTTTATATTTTGCCATTGTAGACACAACCTAAACGTACTTTGTATACATCATGATGCTAGTAGTTCCCTATGCCATTGATACCTCATCTTTTGTAGGCATATTGGCAGTGTCCAACGTCAGTAGGAGCATCCTCCATTCGTTATATTGTAGGTCATTATAATTTTTATGCGCAAGAGGATCCAATGTGGTGACCATATTGGCAGTGTCCAACGTCACTAGGAGCGTCCTCCATTTGTCTGATTGTAGGTCATTATATTTTTTATGGCTCTAGGATTTTTGTCTCCTGCAACTGTTTTTGAGCTTCTGCCCTCCTTTCCTATTTTCTTTTTAGGATCTCTAGAGTATTTGTGATATTAGCAGGTTTCAAAACCCTTTCTATAATACCCCGATTGTTAATCCCCAGACATATGTTATTATTTTGTTTATTATTTGGCACTAGGTGCCGAGACTATGGAATTTATTATTATTATTTAATTAAATAACTAGATCAACATGGACAACTAATGAGAATGGGGGGCCATGGATTCCACATGTGAGGGGTTTGGGGACTAAGAGTTGTTGCTTTCCCTAACATTACTCTTTGGACCCTATTTTTTATTATTTTGGTTTATGGAGGTACTATTTCTCCCTCTTTGATGTTTAGTGGGGCTTACTTGGCTAGTGCGCCCTCCTTGGCTATTCTAAACCTCTTGTTATGCTCCTCATGTGCTAGTGCACCCTCACTGGCTATTTTTAGCCCGCACTCCTTGAAAATGTGTAACTCCCCTCTCTATTTCACCTTTTTCTATTATGGGAAAGAGAATGTCTAATTGTAACATCCCTCTCATGAATTGAGTAACCCGCATTAAATTTGAGTTACCTCTCTTGGAATTGGAGTTACTTCCTTGGGAATTCGAATGGCTATAGAGGGATTGGGAATTGTCTCTCTTTCATCCTCTTCTTGGTTTTTCTCTTGATCTCTCCTTGGGAATACATGCTCTCGAGTAGGAGATGCATTGTATTTCAGAATATTAAAGGACTTGTAATGAGGTTTGAAGACATTATAATCGGGATTGCAGATTGACTGTGCAGAACACAACCTGAGTCCTTATCCCATTGCTTGTCCATGTTTGAATATCTGCATGTGAAGCCCAACGATGGATGGTGATGTCCAGAGGGACTTGTATATAGAAGGGAATCCCATTGCACTAGGTAGTGTAGATGGAAGGGAAAGTTTAGATGGAGAAAGGTGTAGTTATGGTTTTTGATAGTGTGGAAAGGGCGCAACCATATGTTACAATTCACCTATTTTTGATACATTTTGGTTTGTGATACCTATTCCATTGCATCCAGAGTGATGTTTCCAATAAGGAACACTTTTTTGTTTCATTGAAACAAATTTTTGTATGACCGAGATACAATTGTTTTTGTATGGCAGTGTTCTTGGTGTTGAGATGAGCGCACCATGCTTGTTGGTTTGAGAGTACATCTCCTATTGATCCATGGACTTAGCTCGGGGGTGATTGTCATGTTGAAAGGTGCATGGGAAATGTGTGTCTATGGTAGGCTGGAACGTTGTCTCGTTGAAGCTAGTTTCCCATGATTGAGATGAGTATTTCATTATATGATTGTTTACTACATTTTCGAACTTATATGTGCTTATAGATCTGATTTTCTTATGAGTTGTGAGTTGTATGGCTGTAGGTGATAGTCATGAGATCTAATTTTATATGACTATAGCTGACATATTTCATATCTGAATTGGTTTATGTTGATATGGCTATGGTTTATAGTGTTAAGATCCTAGTGAGTGTCCTTCACTAACACCTCGGGGTTTTGGTGTAACGGTTCGTATCACATATGGTATCAGAGCACTTTCTTGGGCTCGTTGGGTGGAATTTCTGCCACAATTTTTTTTTTCGCATTTGTTGCAGGTTCAGATATGGGAATAATCCCTATCCGCTTAACTGTGGGAAGTACTTGGGCATAAGCCCTAAAAATAATTTTGAGGAGTACCGTAGGAACCCCGAAGTAGCTGCCCCATTGAGAGGACCTACCAGCGAAAAGGGCAATGACCCCTACCTGATTGACTAGTTTCCACCCATGAGGTAAGCCAAGAGCTGTGGTTTGTGGCAAAGCAGTTATCAGTTTTACCTAAGCCATGGAGTGAGGGGTATTGCCCCAATACGCAAGCCGTCAGACAAAATTGGTGGCCAAGCAAATTCCCTAAACCGTTAGGAAGTTGAACATACATGGGGTCCATATCTATTGCCAGCTGATAAATCACAGATTACATATGTCCATAGCTGTTGCAGATCAATTTCGAGCCGTTTCAGATCCATTCCGAAAGACGTTTCAGATCCATTCCGAAAGACGTTTCAGATCCCGTCATTTTAGATCCATTCTGAACCATTTTAGATCCATTCCGAAAGACGTTTTAGATCCCGTCATTTTAGATCCATTCCGAACTGTTTCAGATCCAACAATTTTAGATCCATTCCGAAAGCCGTTTCAAATCCATCCTGAAAATAAATAAATTATTTTTTCAACATATCTCGCTTGTTTTAAACCTGTTTCCCTTGAAACTTCACTGACACGCCTGAAATACCATTCTGCATATTTCATTCCTGAGGACCCTAACCCAAATTCCACTTCCCAAAGCCATAAATCTCACATTTGTCTAGTTTTAGGGTTTTCCATAACTTCTTCGATTTTCACCCAATTGCCTTCAAATTTTGCCACAGTGTTCATTTCCTATTTCTACTTCTTTGTCCCTCTCTGACAAATTTTCCCATTCCTTCATCCCGCTTCTAAAATCCTCATTTTCTGCTTCCTTGTCCATTCCAAAGTGTCCAAAATCTAGTCAAACCCCAATTACCCAACAGAGTTTTTCCCAAATCCAATTTTTCCTTTACTAAACCAGTTTCTGTTTTTGTTTTTCTACCCATTTAAAAAAAAAAATCCTGGTTATTGTTGTCACCCGTGTAGGAGAAAAAACCATGAAGGAAGAACTTGTAGCCCTCAAAACCAAACTCCAAGATCTGGATGAAAAATTTCTTGGCCTCCATCTTGAGCATTCAACCATGAACAATAAACGACAGTTAGAGTCTTCTTCTGCAGACACTGGGTTCTCTTCTTCCAACAATTTCCATGGGCCGAAGCTTGATTTTCCTCGCTTCAATGGTTATGATCCAACTGGATGGATCTATCGGGTAGAACAGTATTTCAGTCTCATAATACTTTTGATGTCAACAAAGTTCCACTTACATCCTTTCATTTGGAATAGGAATCCCTTCAATGGTACCGTTGGTACAGTAAGGCTCATGAAGAGCCCAAATGGCCATATTTTTGCTAGCTCCTTTTGCAATGATTTGGTCCTATTTCTTTTGATGACTTCATAGGAGCACTCACTAAACTTCGCCAAATTAACACTGTGAGAGAGTATTGGACATAATTTGAGAAACTAGCTAATCACACAGAAGGATTTCCTGATGATTTCCAAAATAAAATAAAAAATTCTAAGTGTCTTTTTTAAAATTTTGCACCATGGGCGCGACCGCAGAGTTAAGCATAACTCTGCGCACGCGGTGCCAAAATTAGCATGAATGCTACGCTGAAAGGGAAGAGAGATTCAAAAATTTTCTAAGTGTCTTTTTTAAAAATTTTGCGCCATGGCTGCGGCGGCAAAGTTAAGCATAACTCTGCGTGCGCAGCGCCAAAATTAGCATAAATACTGCACTGAAAGGGAAGAGAGATTCAAAAAATTTCTAAGTGTCTTTTTTGAAATTTTGTGCCACGGGCGCGTCGGCAAAGTTAGGGATAAAATCTACGCAGTACGAGGTGCGCGGCGGCAGATTTAGGGATAAAATCTGCGCGATGCGCGACGACAGATTTAGGGATAAAATTTGCATGGTACGCGGTGCGTGATGACAGATTTAGGGATAAAATCTGCGCGGTACGGGGTGCGCGGTGGCAGATTTAGGGATAAAATATGTGCGGTATGTGGTGCGCGGCGGTAGATTTAGGGATAAAATTGAGCTGTGCGCGGGCGACACTTTTTAAGTTAAATTTCCTTGTCAGTGGCGACAACAATAACCTTAACATCCGCGCCACCTGCGGCAATTTTAACCTTAATATTTGTGCCAAACGAGAAAATGCAGTAGCTTTTCACTGAGATTCTCAGGTGCCGAAAATGGAAAAATTGCCATGAAAGTTATGCTCTAGATTGCGCAAAATCAAAAAAAAAAAAACGAGGGCGTTTCCCTCAACCTGCCCTAAGCCAGAAGGGGGCAAGCCCCCTTGACCCCCGTCGTCCCCCTAAGACCATCGTTGATTGTGAGAAAGTCTATGATTGGACAAATTGCTGATATAGGATTTTCCCATATGCATGCAAATAAATTATGATATTATAACTGTTGGCTTGGTTTTGCAACCAAGCTTTGTGCAATGGGCACCTATCAACAATGTGATAGCAGTTTCAATATTGAAAGCAAAAAACGATTATGAATTAAATCTAATCTAAACTAACATGTGCATATAACAAATAAATTTAAAAACGATTCATGGAAAGAACAAGAAATAAAAGAATAGATGTTTTGTATTGAGATACCTCAAATGGTGAGGATTTGTGTTGAGCAACTCCAAGGGTGAGTAGCTCCAAGCTCCAATGGTCTCTTCTCCAAGATGCTGAAAATGGCCAAAAGTCTCATGAGAGATTTTGATAGTGTGAGGATAGGATGATGGATGGATGGAAAGTGAGGAGCCCCTACCACCTTTTTATAGTTTTTGGTGGTGGGGAATACCATTATGGTTTTGAGAAAACCAATGGTATTGACCAACATGGTTTAGGTACCTTTTCCCTCCTTTTTCTTTTTTTTGAATATTTTTATTCCCTTTTTAATATTTTTGGGAATTCTGGACCCTTTTTGAGAAAAAATATTCATTTTGAGGTGGAAAAGGGGTGTATTATGGTCTTTTGGTGACCTTTTGATGGCTTTAGAGGCTCAAATGGTGGAAAAGTGGACAAATGGGTCATGTGAAAATGGAAATGAGCTAGTGAGCACTTTTTGGGTGTTAACAGATTGCCCTCTGATGTGTGAGGGAAGGAGCTCATCGTATGGCCGATAGACATCATAGTTCTTTTGTCTTTTTCCTAGGGTTTGGGGAAGAGAAGAGACTGGTTGGAGACTGGATCCACGGCCCTTGGAAGCTACAAAAAAAAAATATTACATGGCCTCAATATGAATGAGGAATAATCTCTGATAATGGATGAGGCGGGCATACCCATGCTCGTATCAAGATATATACATAACAATTAGTCCCAAGAAGGGGGATCTGAATAATACATAAAAAATCTACTTGTACATCATAATGGTCCAAAGGGGACACTATTTTGGGATGTACTCATGATCATAACATGACTGATCTGATTAATTGATACACTGGAATAAAGCGACAATCGTTCTGAACAAGGTCTCAGAAGTGTTGATGAACTGCTGAATCTGAAGGTGTCCAACATCTGTAGGGACTCAAGGACTTTGAGTCAACTCTGAGGAGTATATGTAACTGTATACTCGAGGGAGTATAAAACTGGGGTACATCTGAATACTGTCGCCATGCATAACCTGGATATCTATAGGAAAAATGTAAGTGGTTGTTTCCATGAGTAGACTCTCAAATGTGGAAGAGTCAGGTGGTATCCGGGGTCTTCAACAAATAACTGAAAGGACCAATACCCTGTGCGAGTCTCAACGATGCGATCAAGGTGTTGAAGTTGAGCATGTGAGAAACAACCATTTGGAGAGGCGCTGAGGACTCTTCTCGGAATGATTTGTAGGCACTCATCATAAATGGTGATGAGTCCAAGACACAGGGACCTCTAGGTCTATCCTATGGAATAAATTTGGTTGTCGTTGACAGAGGGAGACCAAAAACTAACAAGGCAATGATGTTTCCTTGATAGGAGCACGAGGTGTAGAACTCAAGTGTGGTGGTACTGATGGTAGCACTGACATACTTGTGGGGATGGGAAGTAACTGGGGTCATAGAGTGGGTGGACTCAAACTTCCTTTTTTTAGAGCATGATGACATGGTTGACCTGGCAACGTAGGGAACTGACTTGTAGGTGGGGGGATTATAGCTTTTAAGGACTAAGGGGTATGTATTGAATCTGGGGGTTCAAGCTGATGGGTGCTGATTTTCAGGGTGACATACTGCAGAATACTCTGAACAAAGGTGACCAAAATGGGGAAGCTGCCATATGAGTAGATGTGATCTGTTGTGGCGTCGAGAAGCACCATTGAGTCCTTCTTCATAGTTTTAATGAGCTCCAAGAAGGGATAAAAGTGTGCTTTGAAATGGTACTGTCCTGTGGATTTTGTGAGCCTAGGACTGTTCGTGCTCATGTGTGCTTTCATTTTTAAGGAGTCTGAAAACGATGAGAAGACTCTGCAGTGGTTGTGAGTACCGTCCTGTGGGTTTTTACGAGACCAGGATGGTGATTGCTCATGGTCGCTTTCATGTTTAGAGAGTCTGAAAGCGGTAAGTGGACTCCATTGGTGTCTTTTTCGTAAGTTAGTCTCCAAGGCCTGAAAAAGTATAAAATGATGTAAATGGAGAACTCTTCTAGCCGATGTGACTAGAGTATACCTTTTTTGTAATTAGTCTACAAGGTACGGAAAAGGGGTAAACTTATACTAGGTAGACTCCCTTTCAGATACATTTTAGCGAGCATGAAAGGAAGCAAGGTTGCTTAACGATCTTTTCATTGTTTTAGGAGTCAGAAAAGAGCTTAACAGAAACTCCCTAAGTGCCTTTTTCGTAAAAGGAATTGCTCGACCCGAACAAGGGGTAAAACTATACCGAACAAAAAGGTATTAATGAGAGAGAGAAAAGGTCTCAAGCGTCGTCATGAGTGTAGAATCCTGAATCCGGTGACATAAAGATTGTAAAAAATGGTCAACGACCAATGTGGCACGCAAACCGAGGTGATGAGTGACATTTTGAAAAAATGCCCAAAAATTATGGGGGTGAGAGCGAGAAATGATCTCAAGCATCATCACGAACACGGAAAACTGAATCCAACGATATCAAACTTGTCAAAAACAGATGACGGCCGATGTGGCACGCAAACCGAGGCAACGAGGGGGCACGGGAAAAAAATGCCCAAAAAATATGGAGGTGAGAGTGATAAATGATCTCAAGCATCATCACGAGTGCGAAAAACTGAATCCAGAAATATAAGACTCGTCAGAAACGGACAACGACCGATGTGGCACGCAAACTAAGGCAACGAGGGGGCATGGGAAAAATGCCCAAAAAATCTGGAGGTGAGAGCGAGAAATGATCTCAAGCATCATCACGAGCACAGAAAAATGAATCCGTCAATGTAAGACTCGTAAAAAATGGAGAATGGCCGAAGTGGCACGCAAATCGAGGCAACGAGGGCGTGAAAAAATGGTCAAAAAATGGACCCGATGAAAAAAGGAAAAGGAAAGGATTATCATGAAGTTCTCGTTGTGCTAATTCCAACGGTACCAAAGGTTTGAGGAACGGACGTCGTATGATACCGCAATGGTTGTTTGAAAAATGGTCAAATCTCTATAAATAGGGTGTGGGGCCCATATGACGTGTCATTGTTACATGCGAGTTTGGCAGAGCAATCAGAGCTCTTTCTTGATTTCTGGGAGATTCGACCGTTGGTTTTCAATTCCGTGAGTTTCAGGTAACCCTATTCGCCTTAGTCTTTTTAATTATGTCTTTTTGGTTTAGCGACGAGCCCCTGAAGGCCACATAATTCCATGTTGGCCTTCCAACGTAAAATATCGCGGGTTTCGAGTCCTTTTTTGCGATGAACATCGCGGGTTTGGGGCCGACAGTCGTGATGTTCATCGCGGTTGTCGGGCTGAAAGTCGCGATGTTCATCACGGTTGTCGGGCTGAAAGTCGCGATGTTCATCACGACTACAGGGCTAATAGTCGCGATGTTCATCACGAATGTGGGGTTAATACCCGCGACGTTCATCGCGGGTTCATGGATGAAAGCCGCGATGATCATCGCAGCTTTTGATGGAAAAGCCGTGATGGAATTTTTTGAAAATTTTTTCTGGTTCTAAAAAATTTTCTTTGTTTTTTGGCAGGATGTTGAGGAGACCATTGGTGTCATGGCGAGAGTGGGAGATGGAGGAGGACTTGATGATTCGGATTCGAACCGATTAGGGGGTCCGACAGACTCTGGCTGTGAGCGGGCTGCTGAAGTTCGCTCAGATTCCACCGATGCACTCAGTAGGACCACTGTTGAACAAATTGGTGGGTCTCTGGGTATTTGCAGAGGGTGCTTTCATTGTTGGGAGTGAGAGGTTAGAGATCACCCTTACTGATGTATAATTTCTTACCGGGTTGCTTCGCTTAGGGGAGGTAGGGGATCTTCTGCCGAGTATCCCGACAGGTTTGGATATCGAGGATCTGCTGGAGAACTTCTGTGTTGCGGCGGCTATTGTGCAGAACAACACCTTGAGCCTGAGATCTCTGTGGGCTGTTGGGTCTTGTGTTCTGTGGGTGTTGGGTGCCGCGGCGCCACATCGTTTTTCAGGGGGACAAACGATGATGGTGGATTCTGTGCTGAGGGGGACCTACTACGCGTGGGGTTAGATGTTTTTGGCTGGTGTCCAGAGAGATCTGGACAAGGTCAGTCGGGAGGGGGGAGAGTTCTGCTATGCTTCCTTTCTGTGTTGTTTCTTTTTTGAGAGGGTACCAACCTTGTGGCCACGGGTGTCGGTTCGAGACAGGTTGGTGAGTGAGCCGCGCATGGTGTGATGGGGGTAGATGATGCCCTGCGGTGGTGGTGGTATCCGTGAGATATTTTCAAAGGATATGTATGAGTAGTGGGAGCAGATCCCCCTACTGATTGATGACTATCCATATGCCGGTATGGATTATTGACGAGATCCGGAGATGCCTCGAGCCCAGGGATAGGCCTGGGGTTTAGATGGTATGTTTTTGTGTTTTGTTCTCTACTATATCATGTGTTTTTTAGGAGTTTTTGTTATGATTATAGTTAGAGATATTTATATGATGGTTCACTTGCATGATTGTGTAGATGTTGGTCCTGTACCACTGGTCGATCATGTGGTTCATAGGGGACAAGTGATGGTGGTCATCCTGCCTCCTGTAGCGGTACCACCTCCTCATGCTCGAGGAGTTGGGCCTTGCGGTCGAGGAGTTGGGCCTCGAGATGATGCCGTGGAGGGCGTACGAGAGACACTAGACATGATCCTGGAAGGATTTCCAGAGGATGGGTGGAGGGATTTGGATCGGGACATCGTCGAGAATTGTTTCGATGTGCCTCATGAGTGGCACTCTATCTTGCTTAGAGTAGCATTGGTGGTAGCTGACTGGAGGGATGGGGCTCGGCATGATCCGGCAAGGCCTGTGGAGGGGAGGATTTGGGTGCATGATCCAGTGGGGCCAGCAGATAGGAGGGTTCAGGTGAGGGATGATCCAGCGGGGCTGGCGGAGAGGAGGGTTCGGGCTCGGCATGATCTGGCGGGGCCAGCGGAGGTGGCGCCAGAGGAGCCCGGAGACCATGATGATTAGATGATCTTGTATCTACCCCTAAATGCTGATGAGCATATGGGGAAGTACCTTTTGTACGGCTTATGTATTTTTGTATATTGGGTGCTGAGGGAACCTATGACATGTTGACTATATGATTATATATATATATATATATTTTGGTATATAGTTGTGTATGTGTATGGATGCATTTATTGTCTATTTCTTTTCCCGTGGAGGCACATGTTATGCATGTGGATGCACTTTTGATTTTATATATTCCCGTGGAGGCAAATGTTATGTACATGGGTGCACTTTTTGTTTATGCCCGTGGAGGCACTTTTTGTATTTACTACATGGTTTGGTTGGTGTGCCAATCAAGAATGTTGTTGGCCATATGGTCTGCTACACTGTTGAGATTCCTTGGGACATGTGTGAATGAAATGGATTCAAACTGTCGAACCATTTGTTTAGTGCACAAGAATTTTCTGAAAAGACAGGGATCACATACTTGGTAATCATTGTTGAGCTGGGAAACAAGGAGTTGTGAGTCCAAGAAAACGTTAAGGTGACCGATGCTCATTTGGAGAGCAGCAGCCAGGAGACCGGTTACGGCATCGTATTCAGCTTGGTTGTTGGTGATGGCACCTATGCACACTCCGTCGATGTGGATCAACTCATGTGAAGGGGAATATATTACCCAAGCTGCGAAGGCTAGATTGGGGGACCAACGGCTTGCACCATCGGTGAAACCAACGTAGCAAAGTGGAACAGGATCCATCTGTGGTCATGCAGGAAAAACAAATATTTAGGGTTTTTGAATTTTTTGTGAAAAACAAAATAAGACTGTATGATAATGGATGGTGGTGTCCATCAGATTTTCTATAGGTAAAATCGCTTGAGGTACAACCCGTTGCATGGGTTGCGTAGGGGGTTGCCTTCTGAATCGGTTAGAATGTGTGCCCCCTATCCGAGGCAGGTGTGTATGATGTATGGGCCTTTCCACATGGACACAAACTTGCCTTTTCCGGTTTTGTCATGAGCTTGATCATAGGCGAGGACAAGGTCCCCTTCAGTAAAGGTTTTTGGGTGGACATGTTTGTCGTAACTCAGTTTGGATCGGTTCTTGGCTGCTTCCATGGTTTGGAGGGCTGTGCGTCGATCTTCATCGGCTTGCTCCAAAAGTAGTAAGCGTTACTCAATTAGGGAAGTGTCCGGTAGGAGTTCGATGACCATATTTAGGGCTAGAATCTGGAACTCAATGGGGAGAACGAATTCGACACCGTGAACTAGATGGAAAGGGGTAAAACCAGTGGCGATTTTGGTTGATGTGCGGTATGCCCATAGTGCTGGGAAGAGCATGTGATGCCAATTTGATTTGTGTTTGTCAACAGTGCGCTGGAGGATGGTTTTCAAAATTTTGTTTATTGCTTCTACTTGGCCATTCCCTTGGGGGTAGCAGGCAGAGGCGAAATGGTGCTAAAATTTCAGTAGGGTTGATAATTCTCTCCAAACGACATCTTCAAAGTGAGATCCGTGGTCTGAGATGAGTTGCTTTGGCACTCCAAAACGAGTGATAACATGGTTAAGTAAAAAACATACTGCGGTGTCGGCTTTGCAATTGTAAGTTGGCATGGCTTCTTCCCATTTGGTGAAATAATCTACGGCCACAATGATGTGTTTATGACCGTCGGCTGACGTGGGATTGCAATCTAGGAAGTTGATGGCCCATTTGCAAAATGGTCCGACAGTGACGACTGGATGAAGGGGGGTGGGTGGGGTTCTTGCCTTGGGGCAAAAAGTTGGCAGTTTTGACAATGTTTGACTGCGGTGATGCAATCAGTAAATAATGAGGGCCAAAAGTAACTTGCTCGGATGATATTTTGGGCAATGGCCATGTTGGAGAAATGGCCTCCACAGGCACTGCTATGGCAGTCATTAAGGACTTGTTCTGCTTCATCACGGGAAAGACAGCGTCGTAAGATGGTATCAACGCCGCGTCGATAAAGTACATCGCCTAATAGGAGATATCAGGGGGCGTGGTGTCATATACGATGGCGTCCGTCACGATCGATGTTGGGTCAAAATTTTTGTGTGTGGATGTAGATTAAGATGTCGTCGTACCATGGGTCGTCAGAGGAAATGATGAAAATGTGGTCGTCAATGAGGTCCGTTTGGATAGCGGGTGATGACGAAGAGGATGGGAGATCTGTGATGAGTTGAGCGAGTGCTAGGGCCTTGGTGCTCTTTGGGGTTTTGAAAGTTAGGTCGTATTCTTGTAGGATAATCACCCATTTAGCTACGTGGCCTTGAAGGAGGCGACGTGTCAAGAGGTAGACCATTGGATTGGAGTTGGCTACGACCGTGGTGTGGCTCAGGAGAATGTAATGTCGCAACTTTTGTACAGAAAAGACGACGGTGAGGGCTATCTTCTCTTCATGTGGGTACCGAAGGGGTGGGCCTGAAAAGGTTTGGCTCACATAGTAGATGACATGCTCTTGGCAAGCAGTATCTTCCTGGACAAGAACTCCAGATACGGCATATTCGCATGCTGAAACATAGAGGGTGAAATATTTTGTGAAATCTGGAGGAGAGATCAATGGGGCATTCGTGAGTGCTTTCTTTAAGTTGGTGAAAGTTGATTCTGCTTGTTGGTCCCATATGAAATGGGTATGTAGATGTAGTAATCGAAGGAAATCATGGACCTTTGTGGCATAGTCAGGGACAAAGCGGCGAAGGAAGTTGGACCTCCCTTGAAGGCTTTGAAGTTGTCTTAATGTACGGGGTGATGGTAAGTCTACAATGGCTTGGACTTTCAAGAGGTCTATAGTGATGCCTTTTTCTGAAATAACAAACCCCAGCAGGCGACTTGTTGTAATGAAAAAGACACACTTGAGTGGGTTCAAGCAGATGTTGTATTTTCGACAATGCAAGAAAATTTGTCAAAGGTCGTCTAAATGGTCAGATCATTTCTTAGATCGAGCAGTGAGGTCGTCTAGATAAACTTTTATGATTCTATGTAGATCGTGGAAGCAACAAGTCATGGCGCATTGGAAAGTGGCTCCAACATTCTTGAGACCGAAAGGCATGACGCGATAGGCGAAGGTGCCCCATGGGGTAGTGAAAGCTGTCTTGTATTGATCTTCTTTACATATTTTGATTTGGTTATATCCAGAGAAACCGTCCATAAAAGAAAGAACCTCATGCCCCACACATTCATCAATTAGTTGGTCAATGAATGGTGTGGGGAAGTTGTCTTTGGGACAAGTGAGGTTGAGGTCTCGGAAATCAGTACAAATGCGTATGGTGCCCACTTTCTTGTTTACTGGCACTGGGTTTGAAACCCAGGTGGTGTAGGAAATAGGATATATGAATCCTGCTTTTTAGAGTTTCTCAATCTCAACCTTAACAGCTGGGAGCTTGGACGGGTGAATTGGGCGTTGTTTCTGTCGGACAGGAGGCACATTGGGCCAAGTGTCGATGTGATGTTCCACAATTTTAGGATCGAGGCCGGGCATCTCGGTGTAAGACTAGGAGAAGACATCACGAAACTCTTGGAAGAGTTTCTTATATGCCTGAGTCTCCGCTTGAGTGCATGAGGAGCCTAGCAAGATGAGATCAGGTTTTCCAGGTGTTGTGGAAATGTCGATTTGTATGATAGGGGAAATGTTGGACATGTTCCCCTCTTCGAAGGAATTTGGTGCTAGGATGGGGTATTTGAACCAATCGACCTTAGTTGGTAGAAAATATTTCGATTCGATTGATAGTTGGTTTTCTGTGGTGGATGTAGATGCCTCAAGGAGGAAGTATGATTGATGGTGCATATCGTTCCAAGGGTAGTCCAGTGTAGTGAGTGTTTCTAGAATTTGATCATCAGTACGAAAGTAATCAGACCATAAATCAACGGGTTCTGGTTTGTACGTGGTTGAAATCACATAGATGGTATTGATTTCTTTCGAAGAAGATGATTTCGGAGGGTAGATCTCCTCGATGAGGGGAGGAGATATCTCTAAGTCGGCATTGTTCATCTCGTATAAGGCTTCTCTATAATCTAGGAGATTAGGGTAGTGGTGTGAATAATGGCCATAAATGCCGCATATCGCACAAGTGTGGTTAGTGCAAAGCGTTTTGTCGCGAGGTTGAGGAGGTGGCTCAAGTCTTATAAATGGAATTCTGGTGTTGTCATCCAACATATTCATGTGTTCTTGAAGTGATGGTAACTATGGAAATTGATGAGTGGCATGGCCTACGTCGTCACACAACGCGCACTTAGGGGGAATGCGAATAGTTGGGGGGTTCTTATCTACCTTGGGGGTTGTTGGGGGGGTGCGAGTTATGGGTCTAGTGTTATAAGTTGGTGGGCCTCTGCCCCCTGTGTTTCATAACAGAGGTGGGACGTTTCTAGATGTTGATGCTGTAGTCACTATTGGGGGTGGTATGTTTTGCAGATGAGTGACAAGAGGGGGTGGGTGGTTGGTAGTAGGGATAGGTTGTACCGGTTGTAAAATAACAGTCGGAGTCAGTGGGGGTCTCGGATTAGGTAAGTACCATACAGGTATCCCTAATGTTAAACCAGGAAGGTTGAGTGTAGCCATTACTGGAAAACTGACAACTCCAGAAAATGGGAACAAGAACGGGATAGTATGAATTGGCGTTGTTCCAATATGAGTAGGCACTGTGGGTGTTTGTGGTAGTGATGAGGGCTACTATGTGGTGTGCGAGAGGGTGCACAAATCGGATGTTTTTGTTATCGGTAAGGGTGGTGGTATCGATGGAAATGTGGAAGTCATAGGTGACTCTATGTAGATTCCAGAACCAATTGACAAGACAAATCATGTCGATGCAGTTTGAACAGTTTATTCAATCATTGGTAGCACATTTTGAGGGGCTGCGGGGGCGTTAGGATCATAATATGTGAGTTGATCAATCTTGATAACGTATCCTTCATGTGGGAACATCATGAGGCGAAAAATAGATGAAGCCACTGCTTTCATTTTGTACATATAGCTACGTCCAAGAAGGAGGTTGTAGTCGAGTTGGGCATTGATCACTTTGATGTCGATGAGAACTAATTTGCCGCTTAGTTCTATGGGTACGTTCGCTAAGAGGCCTTGTGGTTGAGCTGAGCGCCCGTCGTAAGCTCGTAATGCTATGGTGGATGGTTGTAAAGTGGGGGAGCCAAGTTTCTTCCACACAAGAGTGGACATAACGCAGGTTGAAGCTCCTTCATCGATGATGTATCGAAGCACAACAAGGTATCGAATGTTTACGGATACTTGGAAGGCCAAATTTGATGGCAATTGAGGTTCGGATTGGTCTAAGTCGAAATCCATCATGCGTGTATCGTTAGGGTCTACTCCTCCGATGGCAGATAGTAATAGTTTTCGTTGTGCAGGGCATGTTTTTAGTACCTCTAAAGTAGACATAGCAGCAGGGGATTGTGCTAGGTCTTCCACGACATTATAATTGGATGTTGCATGAGCATTAGGATTGTTGTTAATCCTTCACAAAGGGATGCAAGGGATTTTAGGTCCTCCGTCCAACGACATATTTGGTATGCGTAGTGGTTGATCTGGTGGAAGGGAGGTGGATGCATCAGTGGGAGGAGTTTTTGGGGGTGGGTCTGGAGGTTGATGTCATTGGATGACATCATTAATAAATGGTGTGTACCTGAATCCGTATGCTGATAATCAGTTGCGGCATAGGTGATTTGCTGCTGAGGTGCAGTAGATCCTTGTGGAGGATCCATAAGGCGAGCATTTACTACTCCCTGGTTTGGAAATGGGTTTTGCAATATCATGGGTTGCGGTTGATTAAGTGGAGCTGGCTGTCCAGCGTGGCCCTAGCGTTGGGCATCGTCAGCCCAAAGCTTACGTGCTTTCTCTAAATGGGAGCAGTTGTGAGTGTAGTGTCCATAGACTCCACATATAGAACATGGATGGTTTGTTCTTAGGTTATTTTTCTTTGGCTGCTTGGGATGACGATCAGGATTCTGGTTTGGGGGAGCAACGTTGTTATTATTTGGAGGATTGGGTGGTGGTGGACCTTGATTATGTTGTTGGTTGTTGTTGTGGTTATGTCCTCTTCCGCGGTTTTGTTGTCCGCCCTAGTTGTGTTGGTTGTTTTGGTGTTGGGGCTAATTGTGTTGTGTGTACACTTGCCCTTGAGTAGTGGGAGGATTTTGGGGTGCCGTAGGTGCGGGAGCAGGTTGCGGTGGATAATAAGTTGGCAGGGCTAGAGGTGGTCCAGTTTCCTGCTGGGGTTGTTGGTAACCCTGAGCTATTGGAAGTGTTGGGTTAGCTGGTGTAGCTTGCCGTGGGTAAAACATTGGTTGGGCCGGTAAATGAATTGGGTTCTGGGTGGCCGGTTGGTTATAGTATGTGGGTGGTACATATGTTGATGGTGCTTGCCCATAGAAATGTTGTGGACAAGAGGGTCCATGAGTGTGATGAGTCTGATTCGTTGGAGCGTACGAATTCGTCGCTCCAGAATTAGATGTAGCCCTAGAGAGGTCTAGGGCATTTATGGTGCTCACCATGCTAAAAGTTTTATTTTGTGCCATGACTTGGCCGATAATACCATCAGCGGCATGTGATGCCCCTGGAGTGTCACCGCGTGAAGAATCGCCTCGTGGGGCATCTGGTATGATGGTGTAGAGATAGCTTGACTAGGCATAAATCAGGTCGAATTGTTGAGCTTTTAAGATAGCTTCCTCTTCTGACTGGGGTCGTTCGGAGGCTACATCTTTGGCTATGAGGGGTAGGAGTGATTTAAGAAACCAATCCAAAAATATACGGTCATCCAGTTTTATCTTGGAAAGGCTACGACGCTTACGCCACTCATGGATATGGTCGGTGATGTGGGTAGCTGTGTTTTGTTTGCAAGACAACAGTATTTCAACTCCTACATCATAGCGTACAGGTAGCTGAAAAAATTGAAGGAAAGTGGAGGCGAGGGACGTAAATGTATGGTGGGTCCAATGTGGTTGTTCAATGTACCACTTGGTTGCAGAGCCAGTGAACGTTCATTGCAACAGTCTTATTCTAATGGAGTCATCCACTATGGCGTTAGATGAACACCATAGGTGAAATGACATTATGTGGTTTTGAGGATCCTCCCTAGGTTTTCCTTCAAACTTGGGGATGTCCGAGGGGAGCTTTGTAGGCATGGCTGGCCATGTAGGGTTGTGCCTGATAGGATCGTTGGTTAACCTGGCTAGGTCTGGTAGGTTCAGACTAGCCATGTATGGTAAACTGGCAGATGGGTGTGGCGTAGTGACTGGGACATAACTGTTAATGGTGGCATTATGTAGTGGTCCAGTAGTCCCTAAGGGCATGCTAGGTATTGAAGTTATGTGTCCTCCAACCATTGTGGTGTGGGATGGGCTAATGCTCCCAAGTGCAACATGGGTTGCAGAGGGGTTAGCAATAGTGCTAGGAATTCCTAGGATCTGGGTTGTGGTAATGAGAGGGGGTGTGATTCCTATGTTGGGCATACCCATAATAGGAGGTAGTCCTGTGTTGGGAATAACTAAAGGTGGAGTGGCCCCTATATTAGTCATGCGTAAAGGGGTTGTTGTTACCATGGGTGGCACAGTAGTAGAAGGGTTTGTGGATGTATCTCCAATAGTACTGGTGAAAAGTGGGTCATATTGTGATCCAGCCATGGGGTTGGTTGGTGATATTTTAGTAGGGTTTTCAGATTCAGCCACAGAATCAGATGTGAAGTGAGGCGTGTCAGAATCGGATGACTGTGTTCTTGGACGATGACGTGTTGAGTCAAGGGATAAGGCTCTACGTCTATGATGTGTAGATCCATGTATACCGAAATGAGGGGGTTCACCCTGAAGACGGCGAGATCGTCTTAAATTCTTAATGGTGAGAAATATTTAAAAATTTCAGTGTAAGGTGGTGATGTAAAAAACTCGAAACCCTAGTGAAACAATGAGTACAAGAGGGGAGTGAAAAAATAAAGGCTCTCAGGCCAACAATCAACCTCAAAAAGCACTTATTATAGCAGCTGTGCTATAATAAGTGGAGGGATGCAACAAAATTGGTCAGAATACCAAAAGTCAAATAGTTCCTAGAAAAAAGTGGTGTTACTAGACCAAAGGTGGGTATTGTATCATGCAAACACCTAACTAGAAGTATTGTGAGTCAACAAACGATATTCTCTGCAAGGTGATGAAATCCAAGTCAGACAATATAAAGTGTTGCATCAACGGCTAGATATCCCCCTACCGAGAGGGACACCGGGTAGACAATCCTAAAGAGTGGAAACTATGATACCCCATTCATGACACATTTGGTTGGGT
The DNA here is from genome assembly GCA_027924585.1 of Larix kaempferi. Taxonomy (NCBI): domain Eukaryota; kingdom Viridiplantae; phylum Streptophyta; class Pinopsida; order Pinales; family Pinaceae; genus Larix; species Larix kaempferi. The sequence goes on along the minus strand of BSBM01001160.1, from coordinate 11,134,945 downwards.
GAATCTGCAGTTTGGTTCTATCGTCACTGTAACCCCATTTGGGTGTACACCGAGAACTTCAAAAGGTATCCTTCGATTACTGAATGGATTACGGTATTCCATTCAGACGTCCAGAACCCGTCTAGATACTTCAACCCTCCCAAGGGAGAGGCCTTCCCAATAAATTGGTTGATAACTGTGTGAAAATTCTAAGGGATTTTTGGACCCTAAAGACAACCACTATGTCTCAAATGTAAATAATTGAGGGGTGTTATTGGTACACCTATCCCCTCAATTCTACCTAACTACAAGATTCTTTTAAGTGCACCCCAAGTGGGGTTAAAAGTTTGTTGAGTTAAGGTAAATTTTAAGGCTTAGTTTAAATTATGTGGCAGAGTGGGTGCAAGTGTGGTATTTAAACTGAAATTGATTTGCCTCGCTTGGGCAATTTATTACAAATGAAAGAAAATGACGCTTCCAGTTTGCAAAAAATAAAGGCGTTTTTGAAATATAAATGCCTGAAAAAACTATTAAAAAATAATGGATCTTTGAAATAATTTAAAGGGAAGCATATAACATAAATATTTCAAGAAATAAATCGATCTCTTAGAAAATTGCTTGGGCAAACTATTGAGCATAAAATAGTAAAACCTTTGATCTAAATAGAATGCAGAAAAATCTTTCTTTCAATTACTGAAATTTTTTAAAAATACTTTTAATGGAGCATATTTAAATAGAAAAATATTTAGTATGGCTGTAAAAATGCAGAAAAACTAATGTTGTAAAATATGCTAAATGGGCAAAAAATACAGCAAAATGTTTTTCAAAAAATTGGCCGAATTCAAACTAACTCTATCGCGGGTTGTGGGGAAATAGTTGCGATGTGCAGCGCAGGTTTCGGCCCCGCAGTCGCAATGTGCAGCGCGGGTTTCAGCTGCGAAGCCACGATGTGCAGCGCGGGTTTCAGCTGCAAAGCCGCGATGTGCAACGCAGGTTTCGGTCACACAGTCGTGATGTGCAGCGCGGAAAATGGCTGCGAAGCCGCGATGTGCAACATGTAAAATTGCTGCGAAGCCGCGATGTGCCGCACGGAAAAAAGCTGCAAGGTCGCGATGAGCCGCACGACTATCAGGCGAAAAGCCGCGAGGCGAAAGCCGAAAACGAACGCTGAAAAATGAACCTGAAAATGGAAATTTCAGGCTATTAATGGCAATAGAAAGGGCCAAGATCTAGAACAGCAATGGATTTGCTGTCTAGAATGACAGATCTATGAATTAAAATGATTAAAACTATCAAAAACTAAGATCTAAAGCAAAAAACGGAGATCTAAGAATTCGAAGCTAGCGGAGTTGCCAAAAACTGTTGGCTTGGTTTTGCAACCAAGCTTTGTGCAATGGGAACCTATCAACAATGTGATAGCAGTTTCAATATTGAAATCAAAAAAGATTATGAATTAAATCTAAATCTAAACTAACATGTGCATATAACAAATAAATTTAAAACGATTCATGGAAAGAACAAGAAATAAAATAATAGATGTTTTGTATTAAGATACCTCAAATGGTGAGGATTTGTGTTGAGCAACTCCAAGGGTGAGTAGCTCCAAGCTCCAATGGTCTCTTCTCCAAGATGCTGAAAATGGCCAAAAGTCTCATGAGAGATTTTGACAGCGTGAGGATAGGATGATAGATGGATGGAAAGTGAGGAGCCCCTACCACCTTTTTATAGTTTTTGGTGGTGGGGAATACCATTATGGTTTTGAGAAAACCAATGGTATTGACCAACATGGTTTAGGTACCTTTTCCCTCCTTTTTCTTTTTTTTGAATATTTTGAATATTTTTATTTCATTTTTAATATTTTTGGGAATTCTGGACCCTTTTTGAGAAAAAATATTCATTTTAAGGGGAAAAAGGGGTGTATTATGGTCTTTTGGTGACCTTTTGATGGCTTTAGAGGCTCAAATGGTGGAAAAGTGGACAAATGGGTCATGTGAAAATGGAAACGAGCTAGTGAGCACTTTTTGGGTGTTAACAATAATGCAGCTAACAGTTGTGTTCATAAACACATTTTGCAGAATTATAGTCACATCTAGACAGCATTCCAATTAGTGCAGGCAAAAATTTTTGGTCTTGGTTGGGCCAAAATTATCAACATCATGGATGATGCACTGGATCCCTATGAGCCTGAGACAGATGCCATGGGGGAAAACATACATGTTGAGAATGCTGAAACATAATCCAATGGAAGAAGAGATCTAGAGACTCCCCCAGATATTGCAGCCACCATGAGGAGCCTAAGGGTGGAGTTGTAAAGCTGTAGAGAAGATAATGAAATGATGATTAAAGCTCAAGAAGAACAAAATCAGTTGAATGCAGCCATGTTGCAGAGTTTGACAGATATCCAAAGGCAAATAAACTCTGGGCATCAGACATCAAATCTAGAAAAGAGTGGGAGTAGTTCAAGGAGAAATTCCCGCAAGAGGGCCAATATATCAAGAAGAGTTTCTAGAGACAGAACCTATACTCTAGAAATCTTTTCTAGTGGATCATCTGACTCTGAAGGATCCATTGACGGTTCAAGCTCTTCATCTCGCAAGAATAAGAGGAAGAGGGATTACAAGAACAATTCACATGGGGAATTTAAGAAAGCAAAATCTCCTACATTTGATGGAGAGGTAAAGTCTGGTCAAGAAGCTAAAGCTTGGCTTCTTGGGATGAGAAAGTATTTCCAAGTCCAAGACTACTCCGGAAATATGAAGGCAAGGATCGCCATCTTCAACTTGAATGGACGAGCATCTATATGGTGGGAACAAATCAGGAAAGTGAAGAAGATCAATGAAAGAAAGATTGTGTGGAAGCAATTCAAGAAATATTTCAAGCAGAAGTACCTCTCTGACAGGTACTATGATGACAAGATCAAAGAATTTCATGAGCTGAGATTGGGACAATTGACCATGGAAGAATACGCAAACAAGTTCTTGGAATTGCTGAGGCATGTCAGGTATATTCGAGATGATAAGGTGAAAATTCAGCATTTTCTAAGTGGGCTACCTCAGTCATATAAAGATAGGATTGAATTTGATGAGCCCCAAACTCTAGAGGAGGCAATAAGGAAGGCCAAGTTTTGCTATGATCAAAACAAAAGCAAACCCGATTTCCATAAGGCATGGAAGGACAAGAAGAATGAGAAGTTTGACCAAAGGAAGAAAGGTTTTAAACCTCCTCATATCAGAAATCAGCAAAGGCAGCCATCACAGGTTGTGAATAATCCAACTAGGATGATGGGAGACAAGCCAAGAGATCCAAAGGATCCAAGAGAACCACTTCAATGTTGGGGTTGTGGAGGAGACCACATGCTTAGGAACTATCCGCACCGGAATGGGAATGCAAATCAAGTTCACAACATCCAAGGAGCTGGAACTGTGGGTCAAGTGGTGAGGACAATCCCTAGGATCTATGCAGCACTAGATGACCGCCAGGCAGATCATCAGTCAACTGTAGTTGAAGTTGAAGGTAAGATTGCTAAGCGATCTGTTTCTATTTTGATTGATCCTGGATCTACTCACAACTATGTCACTCCTAGAATTGTTGAGATTTGTGCTTTTAAGAAATTAAAGCATAATAAATCATGGTTAGTTCAACTCACCACTGGAACCAAGAGAAAAGTTAGTGAAATAGTAGAGAAATGTCCATTAGAGATGGATGGGCTATTCACTTATGCAGATATAAATATTTTGCCACTTGGTTCCTATGATATTCTCATTGGGATGGATTGGTTAGAGGCACACAGGGTTAAACTTGACTGCTACAATAAGACATTTGAATGCCTGGACGAAGAAGGAAACCCATGGGTTGTAAAAAGCATTCCAAAGGTGACTTCTGTTAGGCAGGTTTCAGCCATGCAGCTGAAGAAGTTCTGTAGAAAGGGTTTTCAATTGTACACAGCCCATGTTTTGGAGGCAACGGAAAATGAAAATCCTATGTTAGAGGACTATCATGTACTGTAGGAATTCAGAGATGTTTTTCCTAATGAGATTCCGAGACTTCCCCCAAAGAGAGACATTGATTTTACAATTGAACTTGTGCCAGGAGCAGCACCAGTGTCTAAGACACCGTACAGGATGAGTACACCAGAATTTCTAGAATTGAAAATGCAATTACAAGAGTTGTTGAAAAAGAAATATATCAGGCCAAGTGTGTCCCCATGGGGAGCACCTGTTCTATTTGTGAAAAAGAAAGATGGAACACTCAGATTATATATTGACTATAGGCAGTTGAACAAGGTCACTGTGAAGAACAAATACCCATTGCCCCGAATTGATGAGTTTTTTTATCAAATGAAGGAGCAAAGGTATTTTCAAAGATCGACTTAAGGTCAGGGTACCACCAGGTAAGAATCAAAGAGGAAGATATTCATAAGAAAACCTTTAGAACAAGGTATGGACACTATGAGTTTGTAGTGATACCATTTGGTCTCACAAATGCACCAGCTACATTCATGTGTCTCATGAATAGTGTTTTTAGTAAGTATTTGGACAAGTTTGTTCTTGTTTTTCTAGATGAAATTCTCATCTATTCTAAGAATGAAGGAGAGCATGAAGAACACTTGAGAATGACATTGCAATTGCTAAGGGAGCATAAATTGTATGCAAAGTTAAGCAAATGTGACTTTTATAAAGATAGAATTCATTATTTGGGTCACATTATCTCAGACGAAGGAATATCTGTGGACCTTGAGAAGATTGAATCCATTATGAATTGACCAACTCCAAGGAATGTGACAGATGTGAGATCTTTTATGGGCCTTGCTGGTTATTACAGGAGGTTTATTGAAGGATTCTCCAAGGTCGCAAACCCGATCACTTCTTTGCAAAAGAAGGGAATAAAATTTGAATGGCCACCAAGATGTGAGGAAAGTTTCCAACGGTTGAAGAATCTTCGTACGAGTGCACCAATTTTGAAAATTGCAGACCCAGAAAAAGACGTTCTGGTATGTACCGATGCATGCAATCAAGGACTTGGAGGAGTTCTTATGCAAGACAACCACGTGGTGTGCTATGAGTCAATAAAGTTGAAGGAGCACGAGAAAAAATATGCTACTCATGATTTAGAACTTGCAGCCATAGTAAATGCTTTAAAGATGTGGTGGCATTACTTAATGGGAAGGAAATTTGAGCTGAGGACAGACCATTGTGGTTTGAAGTACTTATTTGATCAGCCAAATTTGAATGCTAGGCAAGCTAGATGGTTGAAATTTTTGTGTGAATTTGACTTCGAAATCAAACACATAAAAGGGAAAGAAAAGAAAGTAGCTGATGCACTCAACAGGAAAGTATAGGAAATGCATGTGGCAGCGCTTAGTACTTGCCAACAAGATTTGAGGCAACAGATTGTTAACCATATGGTTGAAGATACAGTGTATGTGCAGATAAAGTGCAAGTTGTAGCAGCAAGACCTTGAAAAGAAGTATGAAGGATACCATTTGGAAGAATATGGACTCCTTACTTATAAGAATAGAGCCTATATTCCAAATGTGGTGGATTTGAGGAGGATTGTTATGGATGAAATCCATAGAGCTCCATACTCTAGTCACCTATGATATCAGAAAACAATTGCTACAGCAAGAAAATATTATTTCTGGCCAGGAATGAAGAAGGATGTTGCTAAATACATTTCTAAGTGCATGACATGTCAGCAGGTGAAGGTTGAACACCAACACCCAGCAGGTTTATTACACCCAGTGCCAATTCCAGAATGGAAATGGGAAGTAATTTCCATGGATTTTATTATAGGATTGCTAATGACTGCGAGACAACATGATTCCATCATGGTTGTGGTGGACAAGTTAACAAAGGCAGCACATTTTATACTAGTTAAGACCATGCACAAAGCCAATGCCATTGCAAATATTTTCATGAAGGAAATTTTCAGATTACATGGGTTGCCTAAGGCAATAATTTCTGATAGGGATACCAAGTTCACTTCCAATTTTTGGAAAAGTCTCTTTGCATATTTGGGTACACAGTTGAACTTCAGTACCGTATACCATCCTCAAACAGATCAACAAACAGAAAGAGTAAATCAGGTGCTTGAGGACATGCTCCGTATGTATGTAACGGACAAACCATCCAAGTGGGAAGATTATCTACACTTGGTAGAGTTTTCATATAACAATGGGAAGCAAGAATCATTGGGAATGATTCCATATGAGGTTCTATACGGTAGAAGGTGTAGGGAACTAATGAATTGGGACAATCTAGTGAATAGAATTATACTTGGGTCAGAATTTCTTAAGGAAGTGGAGCAAGAGGTTGCAAAGATCAGGCATAATTTAAAAGCAGCCCAGGATAGACATAAAAGCTATGCAGATAAGCATAGGTTGCATAGAGAATTTAGTGTTGGGGATCATATGTATCTTAGAGTGAGACCAAGGAAGGGTCCCTTGAAGCTTGGGAGTTGTGCCAAGATATCACCTAGATATTGTGGGCCATTTGAAGTGCTTGAAAGAATAGGGCCAGTTGCATATAGACTTGCATTTCCTGCTAGCACTAGAGCTTATAATGTTTTTCATGTCTCTTTGCTTAAGAAATATGTACATGATCCTAGCCATGTGATTAATTGGGATGTGATCCAGGTGGAACCCGAGGGAGAGTTCCAAACCAATCCATTGCGCATCTGTTGGCTGCTTTTTGGACAGACCCGGGTTTTAATGAAGCGCAGCAACAAAACCCCTTGGCGCACTGGCCCTCTCGGCAACGAGCTGCGCGGCAGCTTGAGGTCTCACCCGAAGTGGCTATGGGGGGGCTAAGGAATCAGGTTTCCTTAACCTAGGCGACGTGGAGACTGCTCTCTCTTCCTCGACGATTCCTCTAAGGCGAATGTCTGACCCCTCTTCAGATTTATGAGCGCGGCAGCGCTCAAGCTCCTGCTCAGCAGCCTAGCTGCGCGGTACTTCCACTCCTGCGCTAGGACCAATTATCCTCTGCGTCGATATTCTAAGCGTCGCTTCGCTAGCGCGCCCGTCGCAGCAACACATTCCCCTATCGCTGCGGCGACATCGTCTTACCGATTCCTTCGACCCTTAACGATTATAATCCTCAATGAAGCTTTAAGAACTTACTCAGCACACTCATAAGGATAATGCAACATTCCGGTATACACTGTTAAGAAACTAAAACAGGCAATCACTTTAATCACAACAACGAGAAATACGAAGTCCACCTCCACGGGGAAATCCACGTCCACGGGAGTATCTTATATTAACCAAAAACTGATAGACTTATACAATATGCTGCGCACACAGCTGCAGCCTTAGATATTTCCAGGAAACTCCACGCACACAGCTGGGAGCCCTTCTCTCGATCTAGTCTCTTCCTCTTCAGAGATTACAATAGTTCAGACGTCGACCCCAACTGTCTGCAACTCAAGGATTAGCTTCACTGCTAACCAGCTCTAACTCCTGTTTTCTAGCAACACGGTAGAAAACAATCAACAAGATCATAACAGAGGATGATCAACTCGATCAATCCTTCTTACATCTAGTATCTACTATCTTAGCTAGCTCACTCACAGGCTTAGCTAACTGACTCACTAACTAACTAACTAACTAACTAACATCTACCCTTCACAATTATACATATATATAGGTGGCCATGGCTGTCGCACCTTTACAAAACTGTGGGCCTTTCCCAGCAGTAATCCCCAAAAACCCTAACCACGCACATGGCTAGGTGTACTGTAGGCGCCGCTTGTAGTCACGTCGCCTCTTCCTGCAGGCTCCATGAATTCCGACGCAGCTTACGGGTATGGGAGCCTTGTCCTTCGCCTTCAATGCTTTGGTCCGTTGCTCCTCCTTGATCCGAGCAACCATAACTTCTGTACTTAGCCTTAATGAGGGTAGCTGAGCCCTCTACTCCATTGCTTCATTGATTGTGGTAGTTGGGCTTTCCACTCAGCTACCTTCCTTCTCTTCTGACGTGCGCACGATCTCCGTGATTTCCGGTCCGTAATCTGCGCTGAGATTATCCATCTGGCACCGTACTGCGCATCGTCTGCTTCTGTTCCAAAATTGGCGCTTATTCAAAACTTAGCACTTTCTCTTCCATACTTGTGCTTTTTCCTCAAAATTCGCAGCTTTTACCATAGCTGCGGCCTTGGCTCCAACAACATCCTAAACAAGAGGGTAACATTGCTCCGGAACCGAGCCATCAGACAGGTAAAGGTGCAATGGAAGCACTATGGTCTCGATGAGGCTACATGGGAGCTGGAGGATTCCATGAGAGTGGCATATACATTTTTGTTCAATTTTGATGAGCACTAAGGACAGTGCTAATGTAAGGGGAGGGGAATGTCACGTCCCCATTTTGACCCTGTGGCATTAAAATTGTAAATGATGTAAATATTGTTATTTAATCATGGTGAGGAGCTCAAGGCCAAGGCCCTGCCATTGAAATATCATTTTATGTATCAATAATTAAAAATCGGTGCATATGGCTCTTGTGCTAGATAGGCACAATGTAAATGGAGACATTATGTAAATATGAAATTTAATGAAATACCCACAACTAGCTATGCAATGCAACAAAAAGATGGGGCATGATTTTATAAGGAATAGGGAGGGAAATGATTCAAACCCTTGAGTCAATGGTGCTAACCCATGTGTTAATGAGAAAACCCATAAACCACCAACTACCCATTTTGGGTTATGCACCTAATCATTTAATTCTTCCAAGAGTTGGTTGAGGTAGTTAATGCCCTGGGAATGGAGAGGCATGGCAGTCAATTTTCATGTATGGGCAAGCCATCAATCTGGAAAATTGTATTTTTTGCTTCTTGGGCAAGAAAACACCCACGAAATGGTGCCCAAAGCCATTCTTCACCCATGGCATTTGCCCTCTCACGCAGTCTGAGCTAGCTGGGATTTCCCCATCACGTTTTTCACCATTTTCCTGCATTTTCCATGCCTGGGAACTCGTTTTTGTATTGCACAATGGTTGGGAGGAAGGGAGCCACGATTTTGGGGTTTATGGAGGCCATTTTTGCCCCTTGATTTCCCATAAACGTTTTCTGGAAACGATTTTTCTCTCCCAGGGTTGATTCCCCAATTGCCATTTCGTTTTTGGTTGCCCAACATTTTTCTGCAGCTAATGGAAACCCCATTTTGGACATCCCACTGAGGAAACACTTTTCTTCATGCCCAACAATTGTGGTTTTGTTGTTATGTGCATCCCTGTTTTGGTTTGAACCTGTGAGCAAGAGATTTGGAGTGGTAGTGGATAGAATTGGCTTGATAAACCTAGTGCGGGAAAATAACCTCTCAAGAAGATCAAGAGGGCTGGCTACTCTTCTATGCACACCTTGGACACTCTAGATTGGAAGGTATGGCTTGAGGGACTGTGTATTGGTGAAGGGAACGCTTCCTTGAGTGGGGTGTGTAGGCATTGTGGGTGCCAAGCTAGATAGATCTTGTAGAGGTATCCATGGCTCTATGCTTGAGCTCACTAGCTTAGCAATTCTTCCTTTCCATTTCCTAGCAACCTGATAAACCCAATTGTAGATTGGCTTGGCTCATTTTGGTGTATGTTGGGCTATGTGTGAGTCTGTTGTTCCCTGGTTCCTTGTAGAAATCATGCCCAGCTCGGGGGTGGCAGTTGCATCAAGAGATTGATAAGCACAACTAGCTTATGGTTGGGAGGAACGTTGCAGTTGCATAGCTAGTTGCTCAGGGACTACTCTGTTTCAAGATAAGTACTCTCATGTGCTAATTCTGTATTGTCTTAATTGATGAATGACTTGAATATCTTGTATGTATGATGGATGTGTAATGGAATTCAATTCTGATGTTTTTTCAAATACTTATGTATTTTTCTATATTTCCATCTTCTCTCTATATGCATGTTTGTATACTATAAATGTGGCTAGATGTCCCCAAATCAGAGTCATGTTCTCTCCCATGCTGGTATGATGGGTGGGTATGTGACAGCTCCTAGAATCAACGATTGAACTTCGAGGTGAAAACTAAGCAAAACTCCAATTTGGGTGAATAGTGAAAATGAATTGTAAATTGTAATTTTTTATTACTATTTATAGTTTTGAAAACCCACTTGTCTATAGTTTTTGCCATTTTGAGCTGTTTTGGACTAATATAATGTCTTGGAGTAGCATTTTTTGACCATATTTCTTTGGCGAGAGTTGTTTTCGATCGTTTCACACCTACGGTAGGTATATTTCACACCTGGAATATATGTTAGATGTCATTTTCACATGCATTATGCATTTGACCTTTTGACCATTTAAATAAACCCTAGGTGCGATCCCACTTCTTAACCGACACGGAACCTTCACACTGTTATAGAAGTGTCGTTATGTGGCGGTAGGGCCTTTCCGAACATGGGTACCCTAGTTAGAACCCCTTTTGCATTTTGGTGTCCATGTTGTTGTTTGTCCTTAAGATCGGGAGTCCTTTGTAGTTACGCCATGACTTTGAGATAAAGACTCATACTCTACTTTGTCTTATGCTGGCCATCTCCCATAAGGAATCCCTGTTTTTATATCGAGTTTTGATTACATTGCATCATCCTGCTTGTTGCTTGAGCCTTGTGCCAGCTCCCGCTTACTCAATTGTTAGCCTGGTCCCTAAGCACTTTCCCTGTCGAGCCCTGCAGAGCTTTCATTTTCCCTTCGTAATTTGATGAACTTTTGACCCTGAGGGAACACCCCCTCGAGTGTCCACATCCTGCACATGGTTCCTTGCATTGATCATAGGTATGTTCCACTACTTGGGACTAGTCTGCTTGCCATTTGACACTTGTTCCCTCAATTGTTGTACTATAAGCAATTTTATTCTTTTTCAAGCTTTTCCAAATATGAAAAAGACCAAAAAAATCAAATATTCCAAAAAGTCGGACGGGATTATGGTTACTACTTCTAGTTGGCAGCTGTTGTGTCACCTTTGAATAGAGCATTCATTCCACTCCATACATTATGAGTTGGGACTATAGTTGGACCTTAGGATCTATACTTGTTTCTCAGTTTACTCCACCAATTGGTTAAGCTTCCAATCATTATGGAGCCCTTTGTTGATGCCTCATGCATCGCACAGTGTTATGTTGAGTCTATGCTGCCAGAGTCTATCCATCTACTCATGTTCTTGTTCAAAGGAAACCCTGAAACCAGAGTCAGCCACTCCTTAGATCTCTTGACTATTGCATGTCGGCCATCCTTATTGAGTTAGTCCATTTCACCTGATTTCTTCGAAATATTTCAGTGTAGCTGGTACCTCGTGCTGGTTGATGGGGGATGCCTTAATTCCCTCCTTCCAACGAGTTTCGTTCCATCGACTTCAACCCATTTATTCCATAATTTGAGACTTAGAGTTCGGTTGAGTACCTTGAGGCTTGCAGTCATTAGTGGTAGGTTCTCTCGCCATCGACAGTTTTGGGAATACATCAATGTCCCCTGATCGATGGATTCATCTTAGTGCTCGATTTCAACACATCTATTCGCACTTTGATTATTGTACTATGTGCATTGATGCCCATTTTCATTATTGGTGGGTTATCTCGCATCTATTAACGGTATACATCATTGACCGGTAATCAGACGATGTCACATCAGGTTCGACCTCAACTCCTTTATTCACTTGATGCGACTTGCACCGTAGATGATTTGTATTGAAGACCCTAGGCGATAGTGGCATTCAATATGCTACTTATGATTGTGACTTTACATCTGAGATATCATCTCTCAGATATCAGCAGTTTTCACCTCTAGTTTGCACCAGTTGTTTCCTTTTCAACAAAAGACCATATCTTACTTTAGAGGGATCATGGCTATGATCACTTATGACATGTACTGCCTATTCATGGCCATTATATCAAATTGTTGTACTATACCGACATGTACTCAAGGATACTATTGTATTATGACGAGTGAGCTGTTCCTTCCACTTGTGTCTCCATCACTCCACTTCTGAGATTTATAATGTATTTCGTCCATCGTAGAATCAACCTTTGACCTCACACATTAGGGGGCATCTGTGACAACATAATATTCCACCTTGTGAGCATTAGCACTCTTTGGTCTTCAGTATACATTTCACTGACTCATATGTACTTTATGTCCTTCAGAACACAATATTTCCCTATTTTTATTCCTATACGCTAGTTGTTACATTTTAGCCAATGTACCCTCAAGCTGTTCCACTATAGCCCGTGGGTGCTAAGTAAAATGGTAAAAGTTACTATAAATTACTTTTTACTCCCAAAAAGTGGTCTTAGGGTGACCTTTGGCCCTCCATTTTCCCCGAAACGCCTCAATGTGTCCTTTCACTTACCTTTGGAAGGTTATATATGGAGCACATATGGCATATGGAAGGGGGGAGGAAGAGAGAGCAAGATAACTCTAGTGGATTTTTTCCGTATCTTGAGTCCACACTCATTGATCCTTGTTGTTTTGAATCTCTTATGCTCACCTTCCAAACTGCTTTCATAGTTTGAGTTTCCCATTCCATGGAGGAGTGAAGTGGTGGAGGCACAAGTGGAGAGACCCAGTTCTTGGTTCAGATTGGTTGCCGACAAGAGGTCTTATCACATTGTACTTCTTGTTGTTTATTAAGAGAAATACTCATATTCTCGTCCATTAATGTTGTGAACGTTGTTTATATTACATTGGGTTGCATTTACTTATGATATCATGGACCATTGCTATTGATGATATTAATGTCTTTCATATATTATATGTGCTTGTTGTATATTGGCTGTTAAGAATAGTTTGCAGGTTCAAGTGCACGAATTGAAAGCCTCAACGGGGATGTACATCGAACGTCTAGATCAAGGTTGGTTATATTCTCCATTGTCTTAACATTGTCATTTATATAGCATAGCATTGAGGATTGAGTTATTTTCTAGTAGTCAACCGTCTATTGTGGTCTTCCCCAAGCCATAGGAAGTTTTCTCCGTAACAGCTACCCTCTCACAACTCTTAGTACTCCTTTTGAATCTTGGAATTTCATTTCAGAAATTTGATAATTTACTGTATGCTCTCCTATTGAATACATCCATTGCACTCCCAAAACCACATTAGTATCAACAAAATCAACCACGTAAAAACTATCAACAAAATTATAGTTACCTATGGTGACTTGTAGCTTTGGAACCCATGTTTTGCATTGCATTGTGTTGTGACCGGGAATAACAACTGTGAAGCCATCAAATGGTTCAATAGGTATCTTTATTTTCTCCACCATCTTTGCATCAATGAAGTTATGGGTGGCTCCCCCATCTACCAAAACTGAATTTCTTTGCCCTAGTACCACACCCTTGCATCGGATAGTATGATAGCGAGGTACTGCTGAAAGTACTGCCATTCTTGCTTTGTCCAGTGAAGGATGATTTTCTTCTTGTCTTTCCTCTTCTACTATTGTCTCATATGCCTCCTCTTGATCTGAAATATGTTCATCTTCATCCATGCCCCCATCATACCCCTCATTATCATAAAATAATTCTATGTATTGAGCCTTTCCTTTAGTACATTTGTGCCCCGGTGTCCATGGTTGAAAGCATGTGAAGCACAATTTCTTTTTTCGAAGTTCATTGCTGTTTAGTCCTTTTTTATTCCTTTCAAATGAATCTTTTTGCCAATGTTCCTTATCATATCCATCCCTTTTCCAATGTTTCTTTTCAAATTTGTAGTTAGGCTTGGGAGGAAATCGCGTTCTAGGAAGCACATTTTAAAGATCCCTAGTCAAGCTCATTGCATCTTTTAATGTAGTTGGCTTGCAGGATTTGACCAAAAATTTTAAGGGTTCAACCAAACCTTCAGTGAATAGAAATACCAACCTTCCCATAGATACATCATCCTGTTAGGAACCCATGTCAACCCTTCTATCTACTTTGTTAGTATATTGTTGTTGGACGCATATGCTTTGTAAGTCGTCCCGTAGTATTTGCTGATCCATAGTTTGTATTAATGTTGTTGGACGCATATGCTTTGTAAGTCGTTCCGTAGTAATTTTTGATCCATATTTTGTATTGGCCCATGGTTTGTATTAACACATGGTATTGACCCATGGTATTGGCGCCTAGACTTCGTATATAAGTTTGTGTTGAGACCAATGAAGGCACGGTGAAGTTATTTGTATTGAGCTTGCTCAAAGGAGGTTGCCCCCTCGAAGTGGCCTGTGATCAATATAGAAGTGATTCTGAGTTCTGCTATTTATGTTATCTTATGTGTTTTCATTAATTAAATGTTGCAGGTTCTTCACATCTGGTATTAGAGCACTTTCTTGGGCTCGTTGGGTGAAATTTATGCCCAATTTTGTTTTTCACATCTGTTGCAGCTTCGGATCTGGGAATAATCCCTATCTGCTTAACTGTGGGAAGTACTTGGGAATAATCCCTAAAACTCATTTTGATGAGTACCACAGGAACCCCAAAGTAGCTGGCCCATTGAGAGGACCTGCTAGCGAAAAGGGCAACCACCCCTACCTAATTGATTAGTTCTCACCCGTGAGGTAAACCAAGAGCTGTCATTCATGGTAAAGCGGTTATTAGTTTTACCTGAGTCGTGGAGTGAGGGGTACTGCCCCAATACACAAGCCATCATATAGCATTGGTGGTCGAGTGAAACCCCTGAACTATTAGGAAGCCACACATACCTGGGGTCCATATCTATTTTCAGCTGAACTGTTGCCAATCACTTCTGTGCCGTTTCAGATCTAGTCGTTTCAGATCCATTCTGAAATTCGTTCCAGATCCAGCCATTTCAAATCTATTCTGAAAGTCATTTCAGATCCAGCCATTTTCGATCCATTTGACGTCGTTTCAGATCCATTTGTTGCTGATCACTTCCGCGTCATTGCAGATCCATCTGTTTATGCTCCCTTTTGTGCCGTAGCAGATCCATTCTGGAAAAAAAAAATCTCTTTTTGGCCATATCTCCCTTGTTTTCACTCCGTTTCCCTTGAAACTTCCCTGACACCCCTGAAATCCCATTCTGCATATTTCATTCCTGATGACCCTATCCCAAATTCCACTCCCCAAAGCCCGAAATCCCAACATTTGTTTATTTTTAGGGTTTTCCATAACTTCTTCGGATTTCACCCAATTGCCTTCAAATTTTACCACAGAGTTCCTTTCCTAATTCTGCTTCTTTATCCTTCTCTGCCAAATATTCGTATTCTTTCACCCCACTTTTGAAATCCTCATTTTCTGCTTCCCTATCCATCAGAAAGTGTCCAAAACCTATTCAAACCCCAATTACCCATCCGAGTTTTTCCCAAATCCAAATTTCTCTTTACTAAATAAGCCTTTGTTTGTGTTTTTCTATCCATTTCCAAAAAAAAGAAAAACTCCTGTTTATGGTTGTCACCCACACAGGAGCAAAAACCATGGAGGAAGCACTTGCAGCCATCCAAACCAAACTCCAAGATCTGGATGAAAAATTTCTCAGCCTCCATCTTCAACATTTAGCCGTGAACAATAACCGATAGCAAGAATTTTCTGCAACCAATGGGTTCTCTTCTTCCAGCAATTTCCATGGTCCGAAGCTTGAATTTTCTTGCTTCAATGGTAATGATCTGATTAGATGGATCTATCGTGCAGAATAGTATTTCAGTTTGCATAATACTTTTGATGTCCCAAAAGTTCCACTTGCATCCTTTCATTTGGAACAGGCAGCCCTTCAATGGTACCATTGGTACATCAAGGCGCATGATGAGCCAAAATGGTAAGATTTTCACCAACTCCTTTTGCAATGATTTGGTCCTAGTGCTTTTGATGACTTCGCTAGAGCACTCACTAAACTTCATCAAAGTGGCACCGTGAGAGAGTATCAGACAGAATTTGAGAAACTGACCAATCACACAGAAGGATTGTCTGATGAATTCTACAGGAGTTTTTTTATCAGTGGTCTTAAGGATGAAATACGGTCATAGGTTAAAATGTTCTATCCCAACACAATAATGGAAGTCCTAGGGTTAGCTAAGTTGGCAAAAGACAAGATTGCAGCCCAACAACGCTCCAAACCCACTTTTGTTCCCTTCCGAAATATGGGTTCTCAACGATCTCCCATCTCGTCGACTCCTCAACCAACTCCTATCAAGCATTTGTCTGAAACAGAGATGCAGGCATGCAAGGAAAAAGGGCTTTGTTATAATTGTGATGAGAAATTCACTCAGGGACATAGATGTGTTCAACAAAAGCTCTATCTTTTGGATATGGATTCTCTGCATACATCTAAAATTGGTGAAGAAGCTCTAGATACAATGGATAATCAAGTCGACATTCAGGAGCTGCCTATTGACCCCCCATCTCAGGATGAACAACCAGACATATCTCTCTATGCTTTATCCGCTGTCACCACCCCCCAAACAATGCGGGTCAGGGGTTACTTCAAGAAGCTTCCTCTTACAATACTCATTGATTTTGGTAGCACTCATAACTTCATTGACCCCCGGATCACCAAACAGGTTGATTTTTTTGTCCATCCTTGCTCCAAATTTGAAGTCATGGTTACCAATCGGGGCACCTCACCTTACAAGGGGAAGTGTCACAATGTGCATCTCTCTCTAGAAGATTATAACCTGTGCTCTGACATGTTTGCCTTGTCCATAGGCGGATGTGATGTGGTTTTGGGCATTCAATGGTTACGCACACTTGGCCCCATCTTATGGAATTTTGCTGAACTTTGGATGCAGTTTTAGTCAATGGGAAACAACACAAATTTAAGGGCTTACAACAAGGGTCTCTTTGCATCATCAGTTCACATCGCTTGGAAAAGATCCCTAAGAAGAATTCACATTGTGTCATCACTCAACTCCATTCCATTCAGATGCACCCATCAACGGTCTCCCCTACTTCCTTGGATAGATATGCAGGCATCCTTGATGAACCAGTGGGCTTGTTACCTTCAAGAGACCTTTCCGGTAAGAATTTAGCTGCATCTACATCTCAACAGGAAATGATGGCTATTTTGCATGCAGTACTGAAGTGGCAGCCATCCTTATTAGGAAATTATTTCTGCATCAAGACTGATCTCCATAGTCTGGAACATTTTCTGGAACAACGGGTCCCCTCACCAGCACACCGGAAATGGGTTATCCAACTCATGGGTTATGACTATGCGATCACTTACATGAAGGGTAAGGATAATATGGTGGCAGATGCTCCTTCTCGCCAATTTGATGACCCAGTTTCTCTTACATCTATTTCTCTGCTTGTTCCAAAATGGTTGCAATATGTTCAACAAGGCTATCTCTTCTATGAACTCCATGCTTCTTCATAGGTAGGGCACTCTGGGTTCCTCAAAACCTATGACTGGGAACAATGTAACTTCTTTTGGCAGGGACTGAAAATGAAAATTCACCAAATGGTGGTTGAGTGTGATACTTTCCAGGTCAACAAGGGTGAAACGACACTCCTTTCGGGACTGCTCGAACCCTTTTCCATCCCTACACAGATGTGGACAGCTATTTCTATGGATTTCCTAGAAGTGCTCTAGTGGTACAATACCACATCTAAAAGGACACCATATGAAGCAGTTTATGGATTGACACCGCTAGTTCTTCTTCCATACATGCTCAATGGATCCCCAGTTCAGTCAATTAACTTGGTTCTTTGAAACCGCGATCAGATGCTTCTCCTTCTGCAGGACAATCTTCACATGGAAAGAATTTGACTAAAACAATAAGCCGATCAACACCGTTCTGAGTGCACTTTTCATGCAGCTGATATTTCAGTACTTCTTCGTCTACAACCTTCCAAGCAATCCTCCCTGAAACTCAAAAGGCGTCAGTGGGCCGGAATGCAACCCGAGGATGCTATAGGGGAGCCACTCCTTCAGATTCTACATCAATTTCCACA
This sequence comes from Larix kaempferi, assembly GCA_027924585.1. NCBI lineage: Eukaryota > Viridiplantae > Streptophyta > Pinopsida > Pinales > Pinaceae > Larix > Larix kaempferi. The sequence goes on along the minus strand of BSBM01001160.1, from coordinate 11,117,105 downwards.
TCTAAAGCTTTGAGGACAAAGATTTTTCTAAGGGAGAGGGGATGTTAGGAACCCATGTCAACCCTTCTATCTACTTTGTTAGTTTATTGTTGCTGGACGCATATGCTTTGTAAGTCATCCCATAGTATTTGCTGATCCATAGTTTGTATTATTGTTGTTGGACGCATATGCTTTGTAAGTCGTCCCGTGGTAATTGTTGATCCATATTTTGTATTGGCCCATGGTTTGTATTGACACATGGCATTGATCGATGGTATTGGCACTTAGACTTAGTATATAAGTTTGTGTTGAGACCAATGAAGGCACGGTGAAGTTATTTGTATTGAGCTTGCTCAAAGGAGGTTGCCCCCTCGAAGTGGCCCGCGATAAATATAAAAGTGATTTTGAGTTCTGTTATTTATGCTATCTTGTGTGTTTTCATTAATTAAATATTGTAGGTTCTTCACACAACCACCTTGACTTATAGTTTTTGAAAGTCCAACATATATTCAGTAAGGGTCCCAGTTTGCTTCAATTGAGCTAGTTCTTTGAAAGGCAATTCTGGATCTTTTTGTTCAAATATCTCTAGTATCCTGTCAAAAAATTATCCATATGTTATAACTTGATCATGACCCAAGGTTTTCAGGCCATGGAACCACCATTCACTGGCACCTCCTTCCAAGTGCAAGATAACCATTTTTAATTCATCCTCTTCCAACATAGGATTCAGCTGAAAATACACATCTAATTTTTGCACCCAAGTATTAGCAGAATTTTGAGAGGAACCATCAAAAGTAGGAACTGACATTTTACTAATAGCAGCATTTAATTCTCTCTTTTGGAATGGACTCGTATTTTCATCCTTCCTTTTCAATTTATATATAGCATCAATGTATTGACTAAATGGTAGACCTATTTTACATTCTTCACTCAATGCATTCCATTCGTTTGCTAGTTTACTATTATCCATCTGAACATTAGGCTCTTATTTGGGTGTGATAAATTTAGGTGCAGTATGCCTTTGTGTGCTTTGAAATTCATCAGGTCTATTATGGGGTCCTGTACTTGAGAAAAAATGCTCACCCATGTTCTTCCTTTCTCCTGAGTGTGAACCACTGTTATCTCCCATCATCCCTCTGCCTGCAAGTTGGCTACCCAACAATTCCAATCATTTCATCAACTGTCTACTCATCTCTTGCATACCCATGGTAATTCCATTAAAACATGGTTTTAAGGCTTCAACAATTTCCTCCTTATGTCTTAAATTTTCCTCCTCCTCTCTACCCATGGTTTAAAAAAAAAAACTCTTCTTCTTCTACTACCTCTTCTTCAACAAAAACCTCTTCAACTACTGGTTCAAAGGGTGGTAGTTTATTCTTTTGAATTATTTTTAAGACCATAAGGTTCCAAGAACATGCTCTGATACCACTTGTAATGTCCTTTTTTCATTTTTTATAAAAATTCCAATTTTTCACCTTTTTTCCAATTTCGACCCTTGACTAGTTTTGATGCCTAGGTCCCAATTTTGCCCCAGATGCTACCAAATATTCTGAGAAGGTATGTGACTGATGTTAGGACTTGAATATTATGTTTAGGTATGATATATGGCCACCAAAATACATCTTCAAACTCTCTTAATATTCTGGACCAAGTATGCAATTTACTAGTAAATTGGGGTTCAAATCCGCCTGGGGTAAGTACTGAAAATGGCTTCCCAAATGCTTCCCAACCCACTCAAATTTTTGATAAGAGGTAGGTTTTGTCTCAAGGATTTTATTAAGGTCCAAAATTCACCATTCATTAATTATTAATTCTTTTCCAAACACCTCCCAAACAACAACAAAAACCACTAATTCGACCCTTGGGGAAATGACATCAAATCTTCTTCGAATGCAAATAAACTGAGTATAATGGATTCAAATGCTCAAGTAATGAATATAAAACTTGTAATAAACATCAATGGAAGTCCATTAATCACAAATATATCAGATAAAAATTCCTTTATTTGAAGAAATCATCATTATAATGGCATACATCAATGTAGTGGGGAAATTGACATTGTTTGCTCATTAATCTTCATTTTTCCATACAACCACTTGGAATTTCAACCTGATACTTTCTGAATATGAATAAAAGAGTATATAATGCTTATTACAATCAGAAATACATCATGATAATATCTCCCAAGAAGTACAATAGCTCACCAAAAAATCCCTCCCTCAAGGAGCATGAATATGCTTTCAAAACTGGAAATCGTTGAGAGATGGTGCTGCACTAAAAAAAAAATGAGCTTCCCTGTAGCTGATACCTACAAATAAAAATCCATTAAATATCCATGAAATACCTAAGTGGCCTCTCCAAACACCAACTTGGATGGGAATGTTTCACCTTTGAAATTGGCTAAGGAAAGAAACTAGTCATCCACTAGCTTTCTCTTCACAAATGCAATTTTTCTCAAATAATGAAAAGCCATTCTCATACTTGATTTATACATTTTATAACCAAAATTAGCCTTCTAAGGGTCTAATTCCTCCCATTAGCTTCTATATATTTCCACTTAGGAAATATTCCACATTTGCCACTTGTCTCCTAGTTTCCAACCTTCCATCTTCTCCCAATTCAAGTAGGAGTCTCTTTGGATTCTCCAATTCCCATGAGTGCATTCCTTGAGCCTATTTTTGGGGATGAAATGTCATAATGGTTAGATGTCAGAAGTCAGATCTTAATTTTTCATAGATGTCTTATATGCTCCATCATTGTTGTCATAAGGCTAGGGAATCTAGCCCAAGTGTCCACTAGCTTCCAATTTGACTCTTCCTCTTCCATGGAGGTTTAACCATTCCATCCCATTTCGACCTAAGATGCTCCATGCCATGTGTATGCTTTATCAACTAACCCAATAATTTTTTCCTTCCCATGGACTTGAAATGGCAAGAGAGATTTTCCATGTGGCAGTGAGAAACCAAGCTAGTGTGGGTTCCACACCCTCCAAATGTCCTCAAAACCATTTGCCACCTAGTATTTCTCTTGAATTTTTTTATTCAACCTATTTATTAAATACTTGAACCCTTCTAATGTCTAAACGTCATTTATTATCTTCCTTATTTCAATTCCACATGTGCCCATCCAACCTAGGAAACTAGTAGGATTGATGGGATTGTCTTACTATGCAATTATTTGAATGGGGACATTACAGAAGATCGCTTCATTGCAGGGTTTCATCAACAAGTCCAGAATGAGAGAGAAAAAGTATGGCATGATAGACACATCAAGAATAAATTTTTCCAGGTAGGAGACCTTTTCCTCCTCTATGATAGCAAATTTATGAAATTTCTTGGAAAATTCAAAATGCATTGGTTAGGACCATACATTGTTAAGCATGTCACTAATGGTGGCGCAGTTCGGTTAGCCACACTAATTGGAGAAAAATCGAAAGGGCTTGTTAATGGGAGTAGACTAAAGCATTAAAAGTATGGCCCTACTCTTCCAGGCATCATTTAAGCAATACAAGAAAATTTTAAGTGTCAAGTGTAGTTGAAATTGGACACTAAAAATAAAGAATAAGAGTCTGCACACAGTTTTGGTAAAATGCGAAGTTTTCACAGAAAGGAAAGATGTGCTGTGAAGCACACATAGCAAGTTGAGTTGCGAAGTAAAAGAAGGGAGTCATGCTGCAAAGTTAAAGTTAGGAAAAGAGAAATGCGCATTGAAACTCACAATTCACCTAATTTCTAGTGAAGTAAAATAAAACTAGCCGTTATAGTTTTGGTCAGAAAGTAGTTGTTATACAATACTTTCGGGAACCATATGTTTCCGCATTTAAGAAATTTTTGTCCATTGAAGATGCATTCAATGAAGGGAAAGGACCAATATCTAAGAAGTATTTTTCCAATAGACATATAATTTAATGCTAAGTTAGTTGTTTTTTGGTGTGCCTCAGTGTTGTTGTGCCTATAAATAGTAAAGCCCGCACACTTACCAATTTTACCGTGAATTTTAAATTTTTACTTTCTATAAATTTCAAGTTTTTACGAGTTGAAAGAAAGAGTTGTCCGACAGTGTATGTTTGAGAAATCAACCTTAGATGAAATATTAAGAGACTTCCAAAATTCTGGTTTCGACGGAGTCATGAAGACTCTCGTGAAGCAATTAGTCCTGGAACGAGGTGGACCATCTAGAAACTCACCGAGGAATGTATCATGGCAGAAGTAGAAAGACAAAAAAAATGCCACTGAACAAGAAAAGCTGAAGGCCGTGACCATTAAGAAGCCGTTTCCAAAAGAACCGCCTCAAGAGAGAACCATCCTACTTGTTCCAGAGTACATCCCTCCAAGGAAACGAGATGTGCCAGAGGTACTTCTCATGAGGAATCTGCAGTACAAGATACTAATGCCGCCCATGTCAAGTCGTGTGCGTATTAAGGAGAATTTGCTCGGTAAAATTCCAGACTGCAAATTCGTGGACCATGACTTGCTCCAGGAAGAAAAGTACCCATAATTCCAACGAGATCAAGACATGTGCAGAAGGCATGATGAAGCTACCAAGCAGTCAACCATTCCAACGAAAGATTGTTTTGCGTCCTTACAACCATCAGGGTTGTTGAACCTGCTGCGCATCACACACTTTGATAGGAGCCCAGAGATCAAAACGGTGGTTTGCACACTGCTTTCATGTACGCACTAGGAATACTTGTGGTTAGACCGTAAGATAGACATTAACATCAATCTCATCTACCGGATGACGCACTTGACCAAGAGAGGTGTTGATCCTACAATTGTGTTCGTAGGCAAGAACAAGGATAAAGAGCTTGCTACAAGGATGAAGAGCGAATTTGGTTTGCTCAAAGGAATCTGTGGTTATACAACAACCAGGATCAAGGATCAAGCCACAAGGTTCACAGTGCAACTCCTTGTAGGAAAAATCCTAAGGAAATGCAGATCGAATGAGGTGTCATTGTTGGGCTCAGGTTGAGACAAAAGTTTTGGAAACACCTTTTTGAGATAAGCAAGGAAAGCTGAGCTGAGTGCAGCTCAGAAATACAATTTTGGCTAAGTATTGAGGATGCTGCGAAGTTGCGCGCAACATTGAAGTTTTGGCCATGATGCAAAGACCAGTATTGCACAGAAGCAGTGTTGCAGAGTTAGGAGGCCACGCGGATCCAGCAAAGTAGAGTGCTGGACAAGTATCAAGTGCAGGTACGGGTTGGACCGGTAGCAACCATTTTTGGAAAGATATTCCAGGATTGCCGAGCGGCGGGTACAAGCAAAACAGGAAGGCGGCCACGCGTGGGTTGTTAAGGAAAGCGACGTTTGGCATGCTTGGAAGGTGAAACCGTTAGAGAGAAATGGTTCAGCAGAAGCATCCTGGAGGCACGCGTGCGATAGGAATGCCGATAGCGACAGAATGAGGATGTGGAGATCCGCCATGATCAAGCAGACGCTACTAGGAGCCAGCAAGCCAGTTTGGAAAACCGGCGCAGTATTGGAAACCCTTACGGTTTTGGGTTTTAGGTCTTCGAAATTGTACAGACATAACCTTCAGGCATGATCTATTTAAGAAGAAAATTTTGAATGGGATGGGGTTGCTCTATTTTTGGGGGCTAGATGCTAGTTGTTAGAGTAATCTTGAGATAACCTTTTGTATTGTAAAATCTCTCTGAGCTGAGAATATTGTAAAGGATCTGTAGCTGTGTGTGCAGAGACCTAGTTGAGAGAAAGGAGAGTCTGCAACTGAGTGCGCAGACTAAGAACGGTTGCCCCATCCCTTTTTGAAATAAATATATTACCAACTGTTCTTGTGGACGTAGCTTTCCATCCGGGGAAGTGAACCACGTTAAATCCTGTGTTATGCGATGATGTTTATGAATGAATGACTGTCTACCTGTAGAATGAATGTTTGAATTTTTCCTTGCATGCTGTAATAGGAGAACTTTGATATGCATTTACCAATAGGAGAAGTTTGGGAATGATATGCTAAATTCCACGTGAATAGATGAATGGCGAACATTTCAATTATATGTAAGATCGTGAATCAGTCATTTAAGTTTAATACTTTCTTAAACACAGTGAAGGAACGCAGCATGGTTATTCGCATCTATCATTTCAGTTCACGTCATAATAATCTTAGTCCTTGAATGAATGCTAGAAAGATAACCAGTAAGTGCCTAAATGGATGGATGGGTGATATTCATTTCAGTAGCTTAACCTTTTCGAGATCTTCCAAGTAGGGGATAAGTGTGGTTGATTCGCAGTTCCAGTAGAAGTTTCACAGTAGTAAGAAGTCTTTAAGTGAGGCCCGCAGTGTTGCCATCACCGCACCATAGTCGCTCGCAGCGTAGATCCTGCTGCATACCGCATCGCTTTGACCCACAGCACACTCCTTCCATCCTGCGCTGCATAAATTGTTCATATAAACAACTCATCATTTACTGTGGAAACCTGATTCCGCAGTACCCCGTAAGATACACCTCGGGTGAGACCTCAGCCTGATCACAAGTTGTTACCGAAAGGGCCAGTGCGAAGGGGTTTTGTTGGTCAAAAGGGAGAACCGCAAAGAACCTGGGTCTAATTGGAAACTTCTGGGTCATTTTAAGCCAACAACTGTCTGCTGCAATATCCTTAGCTGCAAATACCAAGGATGGAGTTCAGTACAATTAGGCGAGCTATCTGCAGAACGAATTCCTCGCAGACATCTGAGATACAAAAGAAAGTGGAAATTAGTTCCACTATAGTTGGTTGCTAGTATTGATTTCCTTCTTAGGATGGAAAGAGCCTAGCTATCAACATAATTCCCCAGTATTCATTAGAGTTTTCCGAGGACCGAGGTTTGCGAACATGTGGGAAAAATTGAAGTCAAACCGATAGGGGATAAACAACATACAATTGTACACTTACTTTGAGCAGTTATGCAAAGTCATTCAAAGGACTCTGCGTATCACTAAGGAAGTAACAAATATCTATAATCGTAAGATGAATTTCAAAGATGGAATGCACTTTATCTACATTCAGCTGAGAGTACAATTAAAGCCTCCTCCATGGTTTGAAGGCTTATATCAGCTAGATGGATAGGAAATTGAACTGATCACGGAAGACTGGCCGCCATAATGGAAGATCGATGCTCCAACCACGTTGATCCCCACATTAGAAGAAAGTGAAGTTGGAAATTCACAAGACCAATATGATGAAATGACAAGTGCACAAAATCCAGAACCAATTCAAGGCACAAAACAACAACAAGCTTCTAGTTTAACGGAAGGAGAGAAAAGAAGGGAACTCAACACAACCGCCCCGGAAGGACTGCAGAGGTATAAACAAAAAGAAAATAAGGTTCTGCTCGATGAGCAGTTGCATGAGGATGACTATGACTTCATCCCAGTCCGAGTGTTTGAGCACATTGAAGAAACACTTGCATTAAAGGAAAGCAAGCAAGAAAAAGTCCAAGCAGGCATGATGGAGAGCATCACAGAACTAAAGATCCTGGTAGCAAGAGTTGAACAAGTCCAGCGAGACTTGGCGAGAGAATCATATTCTGAAGATAGGGCAGGCGCGACAAGCCAAAGGAAAAGAAACTCGCCTGCCTTGACAATGAGACCTTGTCTAGTCAGAATCGAGTTGATGAATGTCATATTCCCGACCAACAAGCTCATTGAAGGTGCGAAGTAGCTCTGGCATCTAGATATTAATGTTGGAGTGCTTCCCATTGAAGGGTTGCATAATCTATATTTGTAGGTTGTGGAAGAAATCCAAGATAGAGACATTGTCTCTTATAAACAACATTTGAAGCTGGAGGATAGCTACAAAGAGCTAAAGGATGAATGCTCACTGAAGTCCAAGGAGTTAGCATATGCGCAGGAGAAGTAGAAGAAGTTGAAGAAAGCTATTTCCGAACTCTGTGCGAAGATACTAGATTTCCCAGAAGAACCTGAGATAGAATCCACTATCCTAAGGATTGGTGCCACGGTATACAATCTCAAAGCTAATATGGAAAACATGGAGATTGGATATAAGGAGCAGATTGCTGACTTTGAAGCTCGACAACAATTTGGCACTCCGCAACAAGTTAAAGAAGCAAGAACTGAGAAGTTGAAGGGTTCAACAGAAAACATATCCACAGAGGTCGCGGGATGTCAAGACCTACTTGATGAAATTACCAAGGTATGGGCTATGCTACAGGAAGACCATGAGTTACAGAAAATTCAAGATGAAGTACAACAATGATGAAAAGATATTGACTCTGTGAACATGGCTATGAAGGATTTGCCACAAAGGAAAAGGATCTAGAAGTTTGTAGAGATGAAAGAAATTTAGAGGGAGTTGAAAGCATTAAGGGAGAAGGAAGATGAAACTTCATCAAAGATACAGCCGATGTAGGAATAGGTGCTTGCACTATCTGAAGAAATTGAGGAGACGTTGCAAGAAATCCAGACAACAAAAAATACAGTAAAGGAGAAACTTCAAGAACCCATCTCAGAGGAGATGCTCAAAACAATTAAGGATTTTGAGCAAGAGACTAAGGAAATAGTTGCGAAGTTGAGTGCAAATTTTCAGGAGTTCGTTGCGAAATCGAACATCCCAAGGGATGTGCAGTCGAAGCAGCCTAGTCAAAGTGGCTTAGGGGAAAGCCATAAGTAAGTAGTAGCGGCTTGTTGGGAAAGGCCCAAGTGGAAGAAGTTTTGATGGAAAAATTACAAGCTAGGTGAGGCCTAACATCTACCAGTTTTGGGAGAAGCAACTTAGCAATTCTCGGGAGTAGGGTATGGAGTGAAGCGAAGTGGCAGAAAAGGACCTGTCCCCTTAGTAAAGGCGAAGGACTAAGGATGATCGAGGTAGTTGGAGAAGTTATGAATGAAGTGGCATATTGTCAACTACATAAGCGAAGAGTAAAGAAGTAGAGTGGTTCAAAGGAAGTGCCACTTTAGCATCAGAGCCGAGTGGTCAGAACTGTGACTGTTAGAGAAGCATTAGAAGCGAGAGGAAGCAACACAAAAGGACAACATATCTCCAACTATGTAAAGATAAAGTATGGTCAACAGGAGAATCATACCATTTTGGGTCTAAGGGTATTATGGGTATTGGCCCATAGTTATTGTAAAGATGTGACCTTCATGCATAATCTATATAAAGGAAAATTTTGTATAAGGAAGGGTTGGTCTTTTTGGGTTTGTCTTTTTGGTTGGTTGTTAGATTTTGTAAGATTATGTTGGAGTAGACATAGGCTAAGAGAGATCTAAGAGAGGAAACAGAATCTGCAACTATGTGCACAAAGATCTATTGTAGAGAAGAGTCTGCAGCTGAGTGCATAGATTGGAACTGTTAACCCTTCCAAGAAATATAAGCATAGTTCCCATGGACGTAGCTACCATCTGGAGGGTGAACCACGTAAATATATGTGTTGTGTGTTTGAATCTATAGTATGGTTTGTGTTCATGTATGTTATGCTTATATATGTGTTTTCATATGAATGTGAATGAGAATAATATGTTAAGTAGTGGAACATGCATGTATGAACATTCTCAAGTTATGTTAAGTATGGAAAATGCATAGTTATCACAGTAAAGGTAGCAATGATTTAGTGAATTCTATAGGTTGTTGACAACTACGAAGTGCGCAGTTACCTATTGATAATCACCTGTTAAGTAGATGTTTAGTAAGCTACACATATCAAGCTCGCATACCGTAACCGCATGTCACCAGGTTGCAGAAACCTGATTCTGTAACCACCCATCTTCACTTCGGGTGAGACTTCAGCCTGCTCGCAGGTTGATGCCGAAAGGGCCAGTGAAGGGGATTTTGTTGTATCCAAAGAAGGGAATTTACTACACAAAACTCAGGTCAGTTCGAGAAAGAAAGTGAGAAGTAGTGAACAACAAACACCATAAGTGGAAGGACATGATATGGTTTTGGGGGTCCTCTCCACCTTTCCCCTCAAACTTTAGGATGTCGGAAGGGAGTTTGTTAGGTATGGGAGGCCATGTAGGGTCATGTCGGATTAGATCGTTAGTCAATCGGGCCAGATCAAGTAGGTTGAGACTGGCCATGAATGGAAAACTAGTAGGGGAATGTGACATGGTCGATATTCCCTACGTGTTGTCCATGGTAGCGATCATGGGGCCACCTCCAACAATTGGTGGGGCAGTGGGGTGGTTCATAACAGGGATCGAGGGACCACTGGAAAAGGGTGGAGGGATCGAGGAGGAAGCACCGGTTCCCCCAAGTGTATTACCGGTGACCAAAGGGATGGTGGTCGAAACATATCTGCTACCGATGGGTATATAACTAGTGACTGAAATGGTAGGTGTAGGTCTTATAGATGGCATAGCAGGGATGGATGGTGAAATGGTGGCTAGGCGAGTGGTGGCACCACTGCCAAAAATATCACCGTGAAAGGGGTTAGGGTTCACGTCGGCCATGGGGATAGACAAAGTTGTGTATATAGGTGAATCTGGTTCAAAATCAAATGTGAAATAAGGGGCATCAGGATGAATATCCGACGACGAAGATGTGTGTCTCAAGGGAGCATGACGAGTGGGGTCAAGTTGAAAGTACTGTGGGGATTGGCCCTGTAAGCGATGAGAGTGTCTTGGTGAATCAATGGTGACATGTATAAAAGTGATGAGGGAATTTGGTGGATAAAATGCTCAAAAATCCTACCGCAACCATGTGTGCAAAAGGAGAGCTCGTAAAAATATGACACTCAGGCCAACAACAAGCTCAAAAACACTTGCTGCAACAACACGCTACAACAATCGGAGCGACATTAAAATAGTAAAAATACCAACAAGTAGCACTCCTAGAAAGAAAAAAGGTAGACTCACTAACCAACGGGGGTATAGGAGCATGCAAACACCTATATGAAAGATATGGAAGATCACACAAATCATATCCCCTACAGGGTGATGAAATTCGTAGTCAAGGAATACAAAATGTAGAACCAAATGAATAAAGGATATCCCTCTACCGAGAGGGACTCCGGGTAAAAGAGTCCTAGAAGAATGGAAACTAAGCTACCCCGTTCATGGCACGTCCAGAAAGGTGTCCCACGGCTTCATTTCTTTGGACGTTGCACACCCGGTATGGGCGCTAGCATGCACGATGAGAACAACGAGTTGGTATACTTCAATACAGAATGGAGAGCGGTATTCCACTCAAACTTCCCAAACCAGTCTTTCCACTTTCCCTCCTAAGGGAGAGGCCCTCTGACAAATCGATGTCAACCATACCAATAAATAATAGGGGATTTTGGATCCCTAAAGGAAAAAAAACTATGTCTCAAATGTGTGTGACAAAGGGGGTGTTATTTGGATTCCTAACCCCAATGTCCTACCTAGCTACAAAGTTGATGTTAGGTCCCCAAGTGGGGTTAATGTGTGTTTAATTAAGCCAATTTTAGTCTCATTTGAATTATGGGGAGTGTGTGGGTGGATAAGTGGTGTAAACCCAATATCGCCAATAATAAATGCTGAAATAAACAACTGACTAAAATAAAAGTACTAACCGCTATGTGTAAAAGAAATGATCTCGCTGAAATATAATGCAAGATATAGCAATACAGTAAGGATGTAAGCAAAGTGAAATGTCCCAAATGCTACAGCAAGAAAACAACATAAATGTACCAATTCCAAATGGGTGCAGGAAAACAAGAGTCTGTTTGGGCAAGAAAAGAGTAAAAAATGGCTGTAGGGTGTGTCTGTGAAGGAAAAAGTCGTGCTCTGGGTGCTGCAGGTTGCATAAAAATCGCGTTGAAACAACAAAAAAATAGGAAGAAGAAAAAGGGTGCGGGTCTCGAAGAAGAAAGCGCGGCGAGGTCACATGTTTCAAGCTCAGGGGCGCGCTGAGGGCGCAGGTATCAGGCTCAGGGGCGCGCTAAGGACACATGTACCATGATAGAAGGCACGTGGAGCGCACAACTTATAGGCCTCAAGGCGCACAGAGCACGCCACTTATTGGCTGGAAGGTGCACAAAGTGCGTGACTTACATGAAGAAAGGTGCGCTCGGGGCGTAGTTTAATGGAAGAAAGCTGCACTCGACGATGTGGAAAGGTGCACCTGCAGTCGTTGGTCGGGCCGAAAAAATGGAAATAGTTATGAGTACTATGAGGGTAAGGGCCAGATATGCAAGTGCGGGGGCCAAAGCTAGGCCAAAAATGTAAAATGAAAGTAAAATAAAAAGTACAAACTTAAAAATAACTACTAATCATACCAAACCATCGATCAATGGGAATCAACCTAGTGGAGTCGCCAAAACTGTAGCTAGTGTTTTCACATGAGCTCATGCTAAAGAGCACCTACTAAGGCTTATGGAACCCTTAGTACCAGTTTCAAAAATATATATAATGGTGTGTGTGTAAATAACAATGAAAATAAAAATAACTAATTACTGTAGTAAAAATAACAAAAAGATCAGAACCCATGAAGTATATTTTGTATTATGTTGCAAACAAGGCTTTACAATAAGAGTTACCTTATAAGGTGAGTAGATGTTGGCCCTCACAACTATACGAATAGTAGTGCGTCGGGTATCCATAGTTCCTTGCTCTTCTCCAAATGCTCAAGAGGTGGCTAAGACTCAATTGAACGGGGAACAAAAGCTCCAAGTGATAGGCTAGAGTTCAACAGGAATTTTGGCAGCATAAAGGTAGGAAGAGTTGATCATGGATGTGAAATGTGGGGCCTCGATCACCTTTTTATAGCGATTTTTGGTTGTGGAGTATTGACCCATGGTATTTTCAAACCAATAGTATTGGCTAGTGGTATTTTGAGTTTTCCCTGTTCTTTTATTTTATTTTGACTTTTTCCCCTTTTTGTTGTTTTTTTGGGGGGGATTTTGACCCTTTTTTATGGGATTTTATCCTTTTTGGGAGGGTTTTGATTAATTGATGAGAGAAATAGTGATTTGATGCCCATTTGGTTAACAATTTTGTTAAGATCCTGGTGGGCGGCCTTCACTAACACCTCGAGGTTTTGGTGTAACGGTTCGTATCATCTAGTATCAGAGCCTCCACCCAGGTTCAAGTCATAGAGCGGGTGGCAATGCCGGCATTGCAGTGTTCTCCTGGGGCTTGTACGACGCAAAGGGGACACCACCGTATGGGTGCACATCCAACCCAGAGTCTAGACTGCAGAGCGTGGTGGGATGTTAAGATCCTGGTGGGCGGCCTTCACTAACACCTCGAGGTTTTGGTGTAACGGTTCGTATCAGGTTGTTGCAGCGGATCAAGAAGAATTGACTGTCCAAATGGATAGTGGAGGGGTAGATGATGAGAGCACCAATGGGAGCACCTTAGTCCCGATGAGGCTACATGGGAGATAGAGGATGCCATGCGGGAGGCATTCCCATTTTTGTTCAGTTTTGAGAACACCGAGGACGGTGTTGTTCTAAGGGGGAGGGGAATGTAATACCCCAATTTTGACCCTTAGGAAATATTGGCTCTAATGTAAATATTGTAAACACACGATGTATGTTTCCCTAGCGTGGAGCTCAAGGCCAAGGCTCCGCTAGTCTATGCTCGAACTTTATTTTAAATTAGACCCGCTTGATGTTTTGTTACCCACGTGCTATCAAGCCATGGGATATTGTAAATTGATGTAAATATTTAACATTGAAATAAAATACCAAAAACTGGCTATGGAGGCAACGAATGAGAAGGGGCCACGTGTATCCACTAGGGAGTGGTGAGGGGGCTATGGGATTAAACCCTAGGATGCCATTTGTCATTATGAGAACCCATTGACTTCCCTAGGTGACATTAATGCCTACTGTAAGAAGGTGGTTGAGATTTCAGCCCATGGCTTCAATGGAGCATGGGCAGCCCTGAAATTTGTATGGGTGGGCATGGGCTCTGATTACTTGGGCAAGAAGTCACTCAACCTCATGGGAGGTTGCTTCATTCTCACCCCAGTCCATTGTAAAGCTAGCTAGCATCATTCCCATCCAAAAAAAAAAACGAGAGCCAACAGTGAGGAAACCAGAAAAACGCGACCTTGAGAGAACCCAGATTTTGAAAGACCAAAAACGCCCAGATTTGGCATGGGACAAAGAAATCCAATGGGGAATCCATTAGCATAAACCTTGGGGCGAATTTGGGAGCATTAGCTACCCCGAAATCAATGAGAAAACCCAGTTTTTGCAGCTCAGAAAACGAGTGACGGATTTGAGTATTGGGTGAGCAGAATGGTGAGAAATCAAGTGGGAATTGACTATGCAGAGGTTGGGTATGCTTGATAAACCCTGTGAAGGCTAGGATCTCAAGGATCAGCAGCTGGACCTTTCTATGCCCATCCTGAAGAGCACTGGAGGGAAGAGTTGCCTGAGGGACTGTGTAACAGAGAAGGGGATCTTCCTTGTGTTGGATGTGGTAGGTAATGTGGGTGCCTGACTGTTGAGCCCACTTGAGATGCCTGTAGCTCTGTGGTTGAGCTCACTGGCTTAGCATTACCCTCCTCTATCTGCTTGGATGCTTGACTGAAACCATGCCTATGAGTGAACCCATCTAGTCCTCCTTAGTGGATACACAACCCAGCTCGGGGGTAATCTCTCAGCTGAAGGAATATAGGTTGGATAGAGATCTACGGTTGGGAGGAACGTTGCCTTCATGTAGCCAGTTGTTGGACATCAACTTCTCAAGATAAGTGTTCTATGGATTATAAATTATTCCATTTTGTGTTCTGCAATATGTTAAATTGCCCATGTTTAATGAAATGAATTAATATGGAATCCATGCATGGCATACGAATGAGATTGGGTCTCTGTATGTTGAATCATTCTCTGCTGTGATTGATATGATTGCAATCACTGTCTGTTTGAGTGCTTGTTAGCATGTTCATTCCGCTGTGTTTTATATGGAAATGAATCTGCACATAGAAGTTTTAAAATGTTAGGAATTTATGTGCAAAAATTATTGGGGCAAGCCCGTGTGTTGTTAACGTTTCCTTCCTTGCACGGGAATGATGGAAGGGGGCGTTACAGTTTTTGGCTCCTGAGATCCAGGTTGTAGAATATAAGTTTTAAGATGTCCAAGAGCGAGATGTTGGTAATAAATTTCAATCCAAGGCCGACCTCTGTAAACAATACGATCAAAACAAGCGGGCCTTGGCCCAAAGGTTGTTTGATTCGATGAATATAGCCAGAGGTTTTTCTAAGACTTCCTTGATGACTAGCAGAAGTATAAATGATAACATCTTAAACTTAGTAGTATTGACGGAATATGGAGTGACCAAAACAAGGATCAAATTGGAAAAAGATACCAGTACCAGATAAAATTCAATTTCACAAGCAGTTTAGTGATCTTGTGTATGATGATTTTGTGAAAGCAGCATTGAAAAGCGACAACTTGTTGGTTAGCGTGAAAAAGTTGGAAAACCAATTAAAGCAGGAGAAAAGTGAGAACTGAGCTCTTCAAAATTAGGTAAAAAAGGTACAATCTGACCTAGTTATAAGTGATGGTGGAGGTAAAAGCATCAGCAAGTTGTTGGCGGAGAAAGACAAGCTGATTCTTAAACTACAGAAGAAGGAAAAGGTTCCAAATATCCGGCTAATCGAACCTCCCGAAGGGACAGACTTTGAATCACAAAAAGAAGACTTGTCTAAGGAAATAAGTGAATGGAAAGAAGAATTGCTAAAGTTTGTAGAGAAGGAAGATAGCTAGAAAAAAGAGAGAATAAACTTAGAAAAACAGCTTGATGACTTGAAAAGTGACTTGTCCAAATTGGACATGCGGGCTACCAATATGAACCAAAATGGGGATAGCAGTAGTACTGACAATCTTGTGCAGGCTATGTCTCATGTTAGCCCGAAAGATGTGGAAATAAAGGAGCTAAAAGAAAAGGCTCAAAGGTTGGAAGAAGAGAGTAATAAAAAGGAAGAAGAGGTGAAGGTCCTCCAAAAGAAGCACAAAGAATTAATTGACATCAATAAAAAGCTCACTCATTAGATTACTGGGCAGAAAACTTTACAAGGGTGCAGATATTTGGTGTGGGACCGGATCACTAAAGAAGCTGAGAACTCTAGACCCTACTTAGAGTTCATAAGAGTAAAAGAGAAGACTATTAGTGACGCTCTCGAAGGTTGTGGAGTTGCAAATGAGACCCTAATCCAAAGACCTAAAGAAACGACACTAAGTGCTATCACTTTCCTAAATGATCTATTCGAAGAAGAAAGGATTAAGCTGAATATTGGGAACTAGATCACAACACTTGTAGCGACACGAAGGGTCCTGGGGAAACATGCACAGATTGAGAGTGTGGAAGCTAAAATCGAAGAAATGAAGGGACAAGTGGCAGAGTTCAAAGGGTTGTTTGATAAGATGGTTGAAATGGGGTTACCTTCATTCTGGAAGGGTGACTGAGAACTAATCTCCCATAATGCTTATAAAAACCTACTAGGGGCAATAAGGAGATGGTGGACTATGACCTCCCACCTGCAGACCAATGGGCTAATGTAGAAAGGTATAGCAGGTCGCTATACTATCTCTGTCTTCCACAGTGATATTTGAATTTTTATAGTTGTTGATGCTTGTTTGGAATCAAAGGCTTCTAAAAAACTTTCCTATTATTGATAAATTTGTAATATTTTTTGAGGCACCTATATAAATAGCCAACTGGAACTATTACTTTAATATATTTACCTTTTTTACCTGAAGTAAATGTTACATGGTAATAATACCAATGGATTGTAAGAAAATAGTTAGGCCGGTTCTACCTGTTTCTGTTTTGTAGCAGTAGTGGCAAATAAACCTCGATGAAGTGTCACTCCGATATAACTATTTTTTGGTTTAGATGAGTCGAGCAAGAAGACTCCCGACATCTATATATGCGATGTAATGAAATGATAAAGTGTTGAAAACTTTTATGGGAATTTTTGTGTATTGTTCTGTAAGACATTTTTGAGCTATATTTTGAATAAAGATTTGCAGAGCTGAGCCAATGTTTTCAGGGATTCTTGTGTAACTGGTCTTGTAGTCTGTTTCTCTCTTTTTTCTATGTGATTTGTGCATCTCTCATTGTTAATTCTAGTCTGTAACATTCTTTCATACTTGGTGCAGTGTGAAAGCTAAGTAGAATTCATAGAAATTATGTTCTACTTATTTTTTTTCCAAGTATTCTACCATTACTTCTCTGCTAAAATTGATGTAGGGTTCATCATTGTATGCCTTATGTCAATGGATTGTTTCTTTCTCTTCTGTTTCACCAATTAAAATCACTTTGACTACAAGCTGTTTACTATCTCGCCCCTGTGTTAATGCACTCGTGAAGAATTTGTAAATGGATTTTCAGAGTTTGTTTAAATGTGACTCCATTTCCCAAATAGAGATTCATATGTTTTAGCCAAGCTACGTTGAAACCATTTTATTTCCAACAGAAAGTTGATCTTTTGTATTGTTGTAATTGAATATCTTGAATGATGAATGCTGGTGTATATATTCATTGTTGACACCTTTGATTATTCCAGTCTTTCATAGATCTGTAGAGAGAGCCCTCTCAAACTAAGCTGGGTCAGTAGCTAAAGTCTAAAGATTGGTTAGTGGTTACCCCAGTTCACCCTCTCCCACAACCTAGGGGGTTATTTTGGGCGTTAACAAATTGGCGCCATTGTCGGGGACATGATTGTCTTATTATACCTAGAAGAACGACAAAGAATTATGAATATTCGAGAAAAAGAGAGATCCCTGCGAGCGAACAGAGATTTCCAAATTTCTAGAGGGTTGTGCAATTTTGCCCTGGAGAATCCACTCATAAAGATCCGCATTCAAGAAAGACTCCACTGGGGAAGATCGACGTGCCTAATTCATTTTTGAAGAGATATCGAGACGGGCATCCTGGCCTCAAGAAGGAGCCATACGAGAGGTAATCCTATCTCCACAATTTTGTTAAGTGTGGAAAATCCAGAAATAATGCTAGACATAAGATAGGAAAGGACAAGGCTAATACTTCCAACCTGAAAAAAATTGGGTCTAAAGAAGGGTTACCTATTTTACAAGAATTGGATATAAAGATAGATATCGGGAAGCCTTTGGCAAGATCAAGATCTGAATCTTATCTAAATCTGGGTGAAGAAGATCTAAATGCCCCTAAATCTTATTTGTTAGATTGTGTCTGGCTTAAGTTACAAAATATTATCAAAGCAAAAAGAGCTATAGCTGGTTCTCAGATCCCTCAACCCCATACCACAATTCCTACAGGTAATTCTTCCCAGAATATTCATCCCCAAGCTCAGAATCCACCTAGACCCATGGCTGCTAGATTCGCACGATTGGCACTGCCAGCCGCTTTGCATGACCTCCCTCAGAACTATGCCAGAGAATTGTCCCTTATGATGGAGAAGGAGGTTTTTCTGCCAAGCAGCATGTAGACAAATTTGAATATTTTATTGATTTGGAGGAAGTAGACCATGATGATGCTAAGATGAGGTTGTTTGCTCAAAGTCTGTTTGGAGAACCCAAGAAATGGTTCAGACAGTTGCTGAATGCTTCTATAAATGATTTTGCAGCCTTTATGACCCTGTTCTTAGATAGATGGGAAATGATAGGGAGCCCTGTCCTAGTATTTTCCCAGTATAACCACCTGAAGAAAGGAGGTTTTCAATCAGTTCATGAGTTTTCTGCTAGGTTAATGAAAACCTATAATTCTATTCCAGATGACCTAAAACCATCGGTAGGTGCTGCAAAGCTCCACTACACAGATGCCTTTGATGGAGACTTCTCATGCACATTAAGAGAGAGGAAATCTGCCACCCTGCCTGCTATGTTGAAAGATGCAGTAGAGGTGGAAGCCAACATGATGGCTTCAGGGAAAATGAAGGAGAAAATAGAAGCAGATAAAAAGAAGCAAGAAAACCAAACCCCTACCTCCTCCTCTTCTAGTGATGCCAGGTTTGATACTATGATGAAAACCATGGAAAATCTAATGGATAGGTTAGCCATGGAAAATAAACCTCTTGTTAGGGAACAACCCGAAAATCAGATAAGAAATATTAACTTTAGAAGGCCGCCCCCTCCAAGAAATTCCATAAATCAGAAAGACCACCAGATGAGGCCTCCCTTCCCTGAAAAATTGGTGGATGAGGAAGGATTTGAAGAGCCTTCTAGAGACCAAATCCATCTCTTTGACACTCTAGATCATGAAATACATTTAACCCAAAGGGAGCATGAATTTTTCAACATGGGGAATGCTATTAAGGTTGCTGAATTTGATTATGAGCAATACCAAATGGGTTACATGAATGTTGTGGATGATATTCAAAGGAAGATGAAGTTAAGGAGCAGGGAGATACTGATTAGTGAAGGGAAGTCCGCCCATATTCAACCCTCCAAGACTCAGCAGAATATGGAAAAATTAAAAGAAAAACAACCATAAGTTGCTACACAAAAAACCTAGGGAGATAAGGGTTAGCATTCTAAAGAAGGTAGGCAGCCAGAAGTCACTGAAGCAGTGAAGCCAGCTTCGACATTCAGTCTGAAGGCTGTGTTGATGTATATGTAACTTCAGAATGTATTTCATCAGTATATTATATGTATATTTATTGTACCCTTATAAGAGATGTGTTATTCCTCTATAAGGAAGTGTCGTCATGTGGATTGACAAGTGTCGCAAGTGTGTGTACTTGCCGATGGGTTATTAGACCACCTTATGGGGTCGGCCCTAATTAATATATAATATAATGTGGATGTACTCAAGTAGACAAGTCGGCCCCAGTAGGTCACTGGGCAAAAAGGTGAGTATAAATAGAGATAGGAGATCTCTATTTTACTCATTCGGAAAAGCATCTATCTCTCTCTCTGGAAAGTGGCGCACTAGTGAGGAGGAGGAGAATCATCTGCTAGGAGACTATCTCTGTATTATTTGGTTGTATTTTGGTTGAGCCATTGCTCTCTCTATCTCTGAGGAAGTTTGTGGGATTTTTCACCTTAGGGTTTTCCCCACGGAAACTCTGTGTCTCTTGTCTCTATGCTTTTGATTCTTGTGATGCTTGTGATGCTTGTCATATTATGATTGTCATGCATTGATATACTGTAGATGTTATTCTCTCAGCAAAGATCCTATAGTATTGTGATTTAATACTGAAAATTAACATGGTATCAGAGCTTAACTGAGAAGAAGACATTTTGCAGTGACGGAAGCTTGTATTGCTTGTTTATTGGGTTTCTCTCCACAGATTTTTGAAATTCAGTATAGTAGATTGGATCTACTCATCAAGGCGCATCTTTCTGTCCAATCAGATTTCAGTTCCGAGCATTTTCAGTTTTGGCCCTAAAAATTAGGGTTTCCACAAAAATAGGAATTTCTGGAAACTGAAGGTACAGCTGGAAGCTCCTTGCAAAAATCGAAGGTTTGAGCTTTGGATCGAGATTTTTGGCTGGGTCGATCTCCGGGAAACTCAAACCCTAATTCAGGGCTCTCCCTAGTGAACCTGGGAGGACAAAAAGGCAATTTTGAAGGACAAGACTTTGCTGATCTCAAATTCTGAATGTACTAGGCTGATCAGCTCTCCAAGGCGCATCTTTCTATCCTTTCGGAATTTTGAAATTCACATTTTGAATTTTTAGGGTTTCTCTGACAAACCCTAATCCGGGACCAGATCCAGTTTTTCAGCACTTCAAGTGGTAAGTCCTAAAACTTTTCTATTTCCATTTGAAGTACTCTTAAAGATGTCTCTCCACACCAAGCTTGAGGATAAGCTTGAAGGGGCTGATAACTTTCGAGCCTGGAAGTATAGGATTGGACTAATCCTGGAAGAGAATGAGTTGGACTCATATGTGAAAGAAGACATCCCTATCCCAGAGGATGAAGAGGCCAAGGCATTGCACAAGAAGAACTTGGTCAAGGCAAAGAGAATCATTGCTGATTCTATCAAAGACCATCTCATACCCCATGTGTCTTCTCTCAAGACACCCAAGGAGATGTTTGAATCCTTGACCAAGCTATTTGAAGGAAAGAACATAAATCGGAAGATGACCCTGCGGAACCAATTGAAAGCAGTAAAGTTTCAGAATGGAGAAACCATTCAATCTTATTTTTCAAGGGTCTCCCAGATCAAGGAACAACTAGAAGCAGTGGATGAAATGGTGGAGAATGGTGAAGTGGTGATGACCACTCTGAATGGCCTACCCAGGTCATGGGATTCCTTCATTCAAGGAATTTGTGCAAGAAAGAAGTTGATCTCCTTCAATAGACTTCGGGAAGAATGCTCTCAAGAAGAAGCTAGACTTATAGCTCATGAAGAAAAGATGGGAGGTGAAGATCAAGCTCTTGCAGCTCACACCAAAAGAGGTAAATCCAAGAAGGAATCATCTCATAATAGAAGATCCTCTCACCACCATTATCATAAAGATAAGAAAGATCTCAGATGCTTCACTTGCAATGAGAAGGGTCACTATGCTTCAGATTGTCCCAAGAACAAAAGGGATAATAACAACAACTTCAGTAAGAAGAAGAAGGGTAGCAAAAGAAGATTTCATGCTCATGCTGCCGAAGATGATGAACCCCCAAAGAAAAAGGCTAGGGCAGAAAGTGATAGTGATGATGACTCATCAAGTGAAGAAGAGTATGTTCTGATCTCTGCTCTTACAGGTACCATCTCCCATGGATGTAATGATTGGTTAATTGATAGTGGGGCCTCCAAACACATGACTGGGTTCAAGGAATCTTTTGTGAATCTTTCTGAACATGAATCACCCCATAAGGTGAAACTTGGGGATGATTATCAATACTCAATCAAAGGAAGTGGTGAAGCCTCCTACAACCTAGATTCTGGAAAATCATTGAAGATGAAAGAAGTACTTTATGTACCTGGGCTCAAGAAGAACTTACTCTCCATCTCTGCATTGGATGCAAAAGGTATGAGGGTTGCATTTGTGGATGGCCAAGTCCTAATGTGGCCAAAGGGAAAGACCATAGATGATGCAGTAGTGATTGGAAAGCAAGAGGGAGGTTTGTACAATTTGAAGGGACAACCTGAACATGCCATGGTGACATAAATACAAAGATTCATCCATAGTCATGGATCACATAGAGGTATGTATAAGTTGTTTCTGCAAAAGTTAACTAATGAGTTATGGAGGTCATTGAAGAGAACAAGAACACATTGCTAGACATAACTAGCAAATATGGTGACCAGGTATGTGTTTCTTATATCATAGGATCTATCATATAAGTATGCATGGCATGATGATTAATGATGATTGTTCATAAAGTCATAAGTTTGAATAATCATGGGCATATGCATATTATGTGTCTTACCTTAATTAATAATATGACTAACCAGAAGAGTCATAGGTTTGAATAATTATAGGTTTAGACATGTTATGATTTGACTAACCATAAGAATCCTACATAAACCTTGAATGCTAATGCTTATTATTTCTGGTTGAAATAATCATGACTATACATGCTTGAGATTATGGTGTTTTAATAGTATACTAATGAATGTATGATTTTATATGAGATCACAAGGATAACACATTCATGATACTAATAAGCATGCATAGGGACCAAGGATGAATATGAGTTCAAGAACAGGTAATCCAGGAAGCAAAGATCAAGAGGGAGTACACTCTAGTGGTTTATGCAAGGATGCAAATATTCAGAGGGAGTTGTCCATCTCTCTACAGTCCACAACAGAAAGGGACTCCAGTAGCTCCTGCAAGGAAGTGAAGACTCAGAGGGAGTCCACCCAATGAACAAACAAAGATAAGTATTTTAATTATCATTTCTTACATATTTGTTTGTTTAAATAAAATTGTTCAATGATGTATATGCTCATGGTCTTAAACTTAGGATATGTATTGTGCATATTAGAATAATTACATTAATAAACAGTATACTACTAATATGCATGGGTAAGTAGCCTATGGCACTGTACAACATTCCATTGCTACTTATCTAGAATGAAACCTCTTTGCTGACATGTTGGGAGTTGTGCACACTCTTAACAATGTTCTGGTAGAGATTGGAAGGCATCTAGAAAGTTACGGGATATGGATAAATGTTGTATTGAAGCATTGGCTAAGATAATTGCATGACTGTATGACATATCTATTTATGTGTAAGAATTTGTTCTGAAAACTATGAGATGTTTTCTAATCATGCAATTTAACTTGTTGTGTAGGAAAGATCGTATGCCATCTCCTACAAAAGAAGAACTACAACATTTGTTCAGCAACAAATTTATTTATTGAAGATATTGAAGTTCCCAGGATCTGGGATGAAGAAATGAAATGCCATGATCCGTCGATCATGAAGAATGATGTTTGGGATGTAATCCCAAGACATGAAGGGAAGTTTGCTATGACTTCCAAATAGAACTTTAAGATCAAGCATGTTGCAGATGGCAGCATAGAGAAATATAAAAGTGATGAAATAGAAGATACACCAGATGGATTCAAGACAGCTTTCTTGAATGGTGTAGTTGAAGAAGAAGCAGCCACTTCGTTCTGAGACACATGATAGGAAATAATATATGTGCAGAACTTGGTATGGTGAAGATAGATTGATTGCCGACACGCAGCGGAAGCTTACTACCGAGTTCGAGATGAAGAACTTGGGGATGATGCACTATTTGTTTTTGGCATGGAGGTGTGGCAGAATGCAGAAGGAATCTTCCTTGGACAAGGGAAGTACGCAGTAGAGATCCTGAAGAGGTTCGGGATGATGGATTGCAAGGCCATGGCCACACCTATGGCATCGAATCTGAAGCTTCTTTATGATGCTTCATCTGAGCCAGTTGATGTTTCTATGTATCATCAGATTATTGGGTCCTTGATGTACCTGACGAACACGAGACCAGATATTTGCTTTGCTGTGAACACATTGAGCCAGTTCCTGACGGATCCGAGGAGTGTTCACCTGGTTGCTGTAAAGCATGTTCTGAGGTACCTGAAGGGTACAGTGGATTATGGGCTCAGATATGAGGCGAATCAAAAGTTTAACCTGCAGGGTTATGTTGATTCAGATTGGGCTGGCAGTGCTGCAGATAGGAAGAGCACATCTGGGTGTTGCTTCAGTATGGGATCAGGTGTGATCTCTTGGTTTAGCAGGAAGCAATCCTGCGTAGCACTGAGTACAGCTGAGGCAGAGTATGTTGCAGCCTGTTCAGCTAGTTGTGAGGCAGTATGGCTACGGAAGCTACTGTCTGAGTTATTTGATCTCCCGTTGGAAGCTACTGGTATCTTCTGTGATAACCAGAGTTGTGTGAAGCTGTCCGAGAACCCAGTGTTTCATGACAGGTCGAAACACATAGAGATCAAATACCACTATATCAGGGATATGGTGCAGAGAGGAGCTGTGAAGCTCCTGTATGTTGCGACGGACGAGCAGATTGCAGATGTGCTGATGAAGCCACTAGTCAGGGTGAAGTTCGAGTACTTCAGAGAGAGGCTTGGCGTGCTTCAGATCGAGGATACTTTGAGGAAGAAGTGATGGACACATTTGCTGAAGCCATTCCAAGCATGTTGGAAGGAGGATCCTTCACATGGCGGTGGATGTAAGTGCTGGATGATGAGCATCAGGATGATGTTCTAGTTTCTGCTTGATATGATCAGTTGGATCATTTTATGTATGTATGTATGCATCATGTTGGATGCTAGATATGATCAGTTGGATCATTTTATGTATATATTGTATATGCATCATGTTGGATGCTTGGACCATGTATCTGTATATGTATCAGGTGGATACATTGTATGATCAGGAGGATCACGTATGATGTTATGTATCAGGTAGATACTTGGCATGCAACAAGATGTTGCATTGATGATCAGGAGGATCATGTATGATGATATGTATCAGGTAGATACTTGGCATGCAGCAGGATGTTGCATTGATGATCAGGATGATCGTAGATGACGAGCTTCAGGATGTTGCTCTAGATGACATGCAACAAGATGTTGCAGTGATGATCAGGATGATCATAGATGACGAGCTTTAGGATGTTGCTCCAGATGACATGCAGCAGGATGTTGCAGTGATGATCAGGATGATCATAGATGACGAGCTTCAGGATGTTGCTCCAGATGACATGCAGCAGGATGTTGCAGTGATGATCAAGATGATCATAGATGACGAGCTTCAGGATGTTGCTCCAGATGACATGCAGCAGGATGTTGCAGTGATGATGATCAGGATGATCATAGATGACGAGCTTCAGGATGTTGCTCCAGATGACATGCAGCAGGATGTTGCAGTGATGATGATCAGGATGATCATGGATACATCAAGATGATGTATGGTGAGTATCAGGTTGATACTCTGTGGCCGTGGATCAGGTTGTGCAGATAAGCATGTAATTTGTGCCCTGGGAGATTTGCAGATGGTCTTTCAAGGTTTTGCCTATGGCATGTAATTTGTGCCCTGGGACATCTGGCAAATGCTCTTTCGAGGTTTTGCTTGGGAGGACATATAATTTGTGCCCTGGGAGATCTGCAGATAGTCTTTCGAGGTTTTGCCTATGGCATGTAATTTGTGCCCTGGGATATCTGGCAGATGCTCTTTCGAGGTTTTGTCCTATGGCATGTAATTTGTGCCCTGGGAGATCCGATAGGTTGAGCTGTGTGCTCGTAATCAGTCCTGGGATGCTCTTGCGAGGTTTTGCCATGACCACATGTAATTTGTGCCCTGGGAGATCCGATAGGTTGAGCTGTGTGCTCGTAATCAGTCCTGGGATGCTCTTGCGAGGTTTTGTGGTGAGGTCACATATAATTTATGCCCTGGGAGATTTGCAGATGGTCTTTCGAGGTTTTTCCTATGGCATGTAATCTGTGCCCTGGGACATCTGGCAAATGCTCTTTCGAGGTTTTGTGACGCACGTAAAATTCCTGAGGATTCCACAGTATGGCCAGTGATGACGAAGACCTGCAGGTGGTGGGCCTACATCCAGTATGAAAAAGGACTGGCTCTGTAGAACTTCCTATGATGAGTAGAGACAGAGATTGGATGAGATAGCAGCAGCAGTGACGATGATGATGACGATGCATCGATGACGATGATCCAGAGAAGAAGACTTGTCTAGCAGATCTGTGTCGAGAAATACCTTCCTTGTTAAGAGGGAGTGTTGATGTATATGTAACTTCGGAATGTATTTCATCAGTATATTATATGTATATTTATTGTACCCTTATAAGAGATGTGTTATTCCTCTATAAGGAAGTGTCGTCATGTGGATTGACAAGTGTCGCAAGTGTGTGTACTTGCCGATGGGTTATTAGACCACCTTATGGGGTCGGCCCTAATTAATATATAATATAATGTGGATGTACTCAAGTAGACAAGTCGGCCCCAGTAGGTCACTGGGCAAAAAGGTGAGTATAAATAGAGATAGGAGATCTCTATTTTACTCATTCGGAAAAGCATCTATCTCTCTCTCTGGAAAGTGGCGCACTAGTGAGGAGGAGGAGAATCATCTGCTAGGAGACTATCTCTGTATTATTTGGTTGTATTTTGGTTGAGCCATTGCTCTCTCTATCTCTGAGGAAGTTTGTGGGGTTTTTCACCTTAGGGTTTTCCCCACGGAAACTCTGTGTCTCTTGTCTCTATGCTTTTGATTCTTGTGATGCTTGTGATGCTTGTCATATTATGATTGTCATGCATTGATATACTGTAGATGTTATTCTCTCAGCAAAGATCCTATAGTATTGTGATTTAATACTGAAAATTAACAGGATGAACTATCTAAGGTAAATATCTCTATCCCCTTAAATGAGTTGTTAAGAAATAATGAATATAGGGAAGAGATAAATAACCTGGTAAAGGGGCAGGAAGAAAGTACGCAGGACATGTTGGAAGTGATGGATGATGCCCCCACTATAATCTTTGGTTCCAAGCTGGAAGAGCCAGATGATGAAGAATTCCCTCCCTTTTATTTGAGTTTGAATATCCATGATAAGTTATTACACAACGCCCTGATAGATTCTGGGGCTTCACACAACTTGATTCCAAAGTCAGTGGTAGACTAGTTGGGATTAGAAGTCACGAGACCCTACAAAGACCTATATTCTTTTGATTCCAGAAAGGTGACATGTTTGGGTCTAATTAAAGATGTGGTAGTAACCCTTGCCCAGATCCCAGCAAAGAGCGTCATGATGGACATAGTAGTGGCTGATTTTCCTGCTAAGTTTGGGATGCTGTTATCAAGGTCCTGGGTAAAAAATTTGAAAGGGGCCATGTAGATGGACTTATCTTATGCCACTATACCACTTTTTGGGAGCAATAGAAAGCTATACAGAGAGAAGAGAATGGCCTATGTGGTCATTAGTGACGAAAAACCGGAAAATCACCCAGTGTATGTTGTAGACACAGGCATAGGTTCCTCTATTCTTTTCAATGATGGTCCGCATACTGATCTTGTATCCCCTTTTCTCCATGAAGTCGAGGAAGACAAAGAGTTTGCGGCAAGGCATGAGACCTTAGAGAGGCAAAAAAATGAGGAAGGACTGTGGAAGATCTATTTTGATGGATCACTGAGCAAGAATGGCACTGGTGCCAGAGTTTGGATCATACCTCCCGACCAAGAGTCCAGAGCCTTATCATACAAGCTAACTTTTGAGTGTACTAATAATGTGGCTGAGTATGAAGCTTTACTCTTGGGGCTAATAGATTTGAAAGATTTGGGGGCAAAAAGGATACATGTTTTGGAGATTCAGAATTGGTGGTCAATCAAGTAAATGATAGCTATCAAGCAAAACACCCCAGTATGAGGGTATATAGGAATGAAGTTTGGAATATGTTTCACTGAACACAAGATCTGGGTGATCCGGAGATTTGAAAATCAAGTGGCAGACTCTTTGGCCACCACTGCCGGAGGTTTTAAAACTCCCATTTTCTCTCAAGAAAAATATGAGTTAGAAGTGGTGAATAGGCCATCTATCCCAGATAATGCTAAATACTGGAAATTATTTGAAGATGATTTACAAATCAAAATATTTTTGGAATTGTCTGACGAGTTTGCTAATGTTTAGATTTATACTAAAAATGAGAACATAGAAGGATTGATAGACCAAGAGCAATCAGAGGGAGAAGACAAAGAAAGAAAACAATGGAAAAACATGTTGGGTGGGAAAGATATCGTTCAATTGAAAAGTAATTATATCCCTAAAGGATTGATACCCCACAGAGAGGTTGTTTGACTAGAATGATGTGGCAAAAAAACCAAAGCTTGAACCCCCCAAAGAGGCGGTAGAAGACCAAAACTTGGGAACTAAAGAAGAGCCTCGGATGGTAAACTTGTCTAAGAAGCTACCTGATGAAAAGAAGGAGCGATATGTAGAGTTGATGAAGAAATATGCCGTTGTGTTTGCATGGAGTTATGAAGAACTGAAAGAATATTATACTTCTATAATACAACACTCTATTCCAATCAGACTAAGAGAGAAACCCTTCAAGCAAAATTTGAGAAGGATAAACCCTAAGCTGGTGCCTGTGATAGAAAAAGAGATTAGAAGATTATTTAATGCAAAAATCATTGTCACCTTGAGATTATCTCAATGGATATCAAACTTGGTTCCTATAAGGAAGAAGAATGGCAAAATTAGAATCTGCATAGATTTCAGGAACCTGAACAGGGCTTCACTAAAGGATAATTACCCCCTACCCAAAATGGAGCATATCTTACAAAAGGTAGTAGGGGCACAAAGGATCTCTACTATGGATGGTTTCTCCATATACAATCAAATCAAGGTCAGTCCTGAAGATCAAGAGAAGACCGCTTTCACCACTCCTTGGGGTACTTTCATGTATGCTAAGATTCCTTTTGGGATGATGAATGTAGGAGCTACTTTCTAGCAGGCAATGGACATAGCATTCGCTGAAGAAAGGATAAGTTTGTGGTTGTATACATGGATGACATAACTGTGTACTCAAAATATGATGAAGAGCACCTGAAGCATTTGGAACAAGTTTTTAGGAAATGTATAAAATACAGTATTTCCCTTAATACTAAGAAATCACATTTTGCATTAGAAGAAGCTAAGCTCTTGGGTCATATCATTTCCAAGGGAGGTATTAAGATCGAACCTGAAAGGGTTAGTGCCATCCAGAAAGTTGAAGAGCCAAGAAACAAAAAGGAGGTGCAGTCTTTCATTGGGCAAGTGGGTTTTCTGAGAAGATTCATTCCCAATTTCACCGAAATCATGATGAGTGTCACCCTGTCATAGTAGAAGCACCCTTCCAGCAGTGGGGTTTAGACTTCATTGGAGAGATAAATCCTCACTCCTCAGGGCAGCATAGATGGATATTGACAGCCACTGACTATTTCTCTAAGTGGATAGAAGCCATACCAACTAGGAGAGAAACAGAAGGCGTTATCATGGATTTTCTGGAAGATAATATCCTGTCAAGATTCAGGTGTCTTAAAAGAATAGTGACAGAAAACACACCAGCATTTTGTTCTAAGAAAATGATAAATTTTTGCCACAAATACCATATCATCCTGAATCATTCAACGACATACTACCCTCAAGGAAATGGACTAGCAGAATCATCCAACAAAAGTCTAGTAAGAATCATAAAGAAGCTGTTGGAGGATAATAAGAGAGCTTGGCACACAAAGTTGAAATATGCCCTGTGGGCCGATAGAATAAATACAAAGAGGTCCATTGGGATGTCCTATTTCCAGCTGGTGTATGGAGCCGAGGTGGTTTTTCTAGTTTCTCTGGGATTGCCTGTTATGAGGTTGCTACAGGGAATAGAAGAAGAACCAAACCACATGCAAAGAAGGGTAAACCAGATAGTCAAATTGAATGATTTAATAAGTAGCGCCTATGAAAAAGTACAAGAGCACCAAGAAAAGATAAAGAATTCCTTTGACAGAAAAGCAAAAGAAGATCAATTTCAGGTAAATGACTTCGTCCTGAAGTGGGACGCTCCGAGGGAAGCTAAACATGGGAAATTTGACTATATGTGGATGGGGCCCTATATTATTGTAGCAAACCGAGGAGAAAATTCTTTTATCTTGGAGCACCAAGATGGGTCCACCTGGTCGGGAGGTCTAGTCAATGGAAGGTTTTTGAAGCACTACCTGTCCTAAGAGAAAGCAGGTAACCCATGTACCATAGCCTGTATATATATATTTTCATTTTTTCACATTTGTTTTAGGGTTTTAACGGTGAAACCAGGAAGACTTGAAGCCTGAAGCGAAGGCCCTAAGGTCTGGAAGGGGAAGCCATGTTTCATGTTTGAATTTTCAGCCTGGATAAGAAAACAGGCGCAGTTTCAGTTTCTAGAGAAATTTTTCAATCCAGGGTTTGCAGAACCTACCCAATGGACCAGGCACTTAGTCTACAGAGTTCTTTGCTACCTCATTGGAAAGATAGCATCCCCGGTTGGAGCCAGTTGTTAGCACCTGTATATTTTTTGCTCTTTTACAACATAAAGACCTATACATCAAAGATGGAAGGTTAGACAACTACCTGAGAAAAAAGCTTGAAGTGATCTCCATCAGTAATGGCCAGGTGCTAAGACATGAGACATAATGGTTTAGAAGGGGTCCAATGAAATAAAGGGGCTAATGCCAAGGGATAAGTGTTAATAGGAGAATAGAGTGACTAAAAGCAAGTGGAGAATACCCTAAAACCTATAGTCCTTGGGTAAGTTTATGAAAGATTAAGTGTTGCACAAATCAACACCATTGATCAAGAGTGGGAGCAATATCTACGCTTTTAAATAGATCGTCGCATGGCCAAGTTGCGAGGAGGAAAGGGAATAAGTGGATGCGATGGGCTGGGTCGCGCCGGATAGGTGTCACCTTAAGAGCACATCGCAAGGAGTAAGGAGCAGTGAGTAATTCCATATTGGGTGCATGTGATGGTAGGGACATATACAAGGATCTACGGCAGAGGCTATCCTTTCGAGATCCAAGGGTTCGGGTTCATTCACCACAGAAAGGGCCTGAGCCTCCACTAGATCTACGGTTTGGATGGCAAGAAGAGCCACATCAATGGCCGATGGAAGTCTGAAACATAAAAGTAATGATAGGGAGGGCCTCGCTAACAGACGGGAGATATAAGAGTTAAATAGAGTATGAGGACTCACCATGGACATATGTTGAGAGCAGATGGATGGATCTCACACACAGTCACGTCAAGAAGTAGCATGCTAGATAGTGGCGAGGCAGATGCGATGTTCTTTTCCCACCCGCCAGGTGTCAGCTCCAAATCTGTCGCATGGAAGAAAGGCGATATATGAAAGGCTCTTTGGGTGCATGCGATAACTACCCCGTAGACGCATCTGGTTGAGGTCAACGGCTCAGATGAGAACTAGTAGGATGATCCTACGGTGGAAATAGATGGTTTTGTTAGTTTTTCAAAATTTACTTCAATCTGATCTAGGATCTTAACTAAGAGAACAACATGTACAACATATCTACATCATATCAATCATGGACACAATAATGCAAGCACACAAGAGACACAAAGTTTACTTGGGGAAAACCCTAATGGTGAAAAACCCTAATAACTTCCTCAGAGATAGATAGAGCAATGATACAACCCAAGCATAAGATATAGACATCTCCTAGCAGCAACTTCTCCTCCTCCACAAGTGCGCCACTTTCCAAAGTGTGTGTGAGAGAATAGAATGTTCAAATAGAGTGCCTCCCGCACTCTATTTATACTTGACTTGACTTGCCTAATAACCTTTACTAGGTCGGCCTTAACTTAACCACATAACATAATGCTAACTGGGCCGACCCCTAATAGGGTGGTCTATTAACCCTTTGACCCACATGACTTATATAGGGCCGACCCCAACAAGGTGGTCTAATAACCTATCAAGTATAAGTTACGACACTTACAATATAAATGACGACACTTCCGTATAGAGGAATAATAACATCTCTATAGGAATACAAACACTTCCGTATAGAGGAATAATAACATCTCTATAGAATATACATATATGTGAAATACATTCTGAAGTTACATATACATCAACACTCCCTCTTAACTAGGAAGGTATTTCTCAACACAGGTCTTATAGCACAAGTCTTCTTCTCTAGATCATTGTCATCGAATCATCATCATCATCACTGCTACTTCTATCTCAATCAATATTTGAATCTACTCATCATAAGAAGTTCTACAGAGCTAGTCCTTTTTCATACTGGATGTAGGCCCACCACCTGCAGGTCTTCATCATCACTGACCATACTATGGAATCCTCGGGACTTATTACGTGCATCACAAAACCTAGCTGCAACATCTCAGGCTTTTATGAGCATACAGCTCTACCTGTCAAATTTTCCAAGAGCACATTACATGTGACCCATCACAAAACCTGGATATAGCATCCCAGGCTGTTACGAGCACACAACTCTACCTGTCGAATCTCCTAGGAGCACATTATATGCGATCTCACCACAAAACCTGGCTGTAGCATCCCAGGCTCTTACGAGCACATAGCTCTACCTGTCAGATCTCCCAGGTGCACATTACACGTGGTCCACCATAAAACCTTAAAAGAGTGTCTTTCCAAGCAAGATCTCTAAAGAGAATCTGAGGCCTTTTTCATCCTGTCCAGATCTCCAGGACTTATTACATGTGGTCATGGCAATGCCTCGAAAGAGCATCTGAGGCCTTTTTCATCCTGTCTAGATCTCCTAGGTCTACTTACATGTCCTCCTAGAGCAATGCCTCGAAAGAGCATATGAGTCCTTTTTCATCCTGTCCATATCTCCCAGGTTTACTTACATGCTCATTTGCACAACCTGTCCACGACCATAGAGTATCAACCTAATACTCATCATACATCATCCTGATGTACATCATCACATGATCAACCTTATCATCGTCACTGCATCGTCCTGATGCATTCCATCTGGAGCAACATCCCGAAGCTCGTCATCCATGATCATCCTGATCATATAATGCATCCACCTGATCATACAATGTATCCACCTGATATATATCAACATACATGATCTACCTGATCATACAATGTATCCACCTGATACATATACAGATACATGGTCCAAGCATCCAACATGATGCATATACATATACATGATCCAACTGATCATAAACAACATCCAACATGATGCATATACATATACATAATCCAACTGATCATAACAAGCATCCAACATAATGCATATACAAATATATCAAGCATCCAACATGATGCATATACAGAATAGTAACTGGAGCATCATCCAACATTTACATCCACAGCCATGGGAAGGATTCTCCTCTCACCATGCTTGGAATGGCTCCAACAAATGTGTCCATCACTTCTTCCTCGAAGTGTCATCAATCTAAAGAACACCAATCCTCTCTCTGAAGTACTCGAACTTCACTCTGGATAGTGGTTTCGTCAACACATCTGCAACTTGCTCAACCGTCGCAACATACAGGAGCTTCACTGCTCCTCTCTGCACCATATCCCTGATGTAGTGATATTTGATCTCAATGTGCTTCGACCTTTCGTGGAACACCGGGTTCTCAAACAGCTTCACACAACTCTGGTTATCACAAAAGATACCAGTAGCCTCTAGTGGGAGATCAAATAACTCAGATAGTAGCTTCTGGAGCCATACTACCTTGCAACTAGCCAAACAAGCTGCAACATACTCTGCTTCGGCTGTACTCAGTGCTACACAGGACTGCTTCCTGCTAAACCAAGAGATCACACCTGATCCCATACTGAAGCAGCACCTAGATGTGCTCTTCCTATCTGCA
Source organism: Larix kaempferi (assembly GCA_027924585.1). Taxonomy (NCBI): domain Eukaryota; kingdom Viridiplantae; phylum Streptophyta; class Pinopsida; order Pinales; family Pinaceae; genus Larix; species Larix kaempferi. The sequence goes on along the minus strand of BSBM01001160.1, from coordinate 11,083,471 downwards.
GCACTGCCCAATATGAATCAACATAACCCTCCAGGTTAAACTTTTGATTCGTATCATACTTGAGCCCATAATCAACTGTACCCTTCAGGTACCTCAGAATATGCTTTACCGAAACCAAGTGAACACCTCTGGGAACCGTCACGAACTGGCTCAATGTGTTCACCGCAAAGCAAATATCTGGTCTCGTGTTCGTCAGGTACATCAAGGACCCAATTATCTGACGAAACACTGTGACATCAAGCAGATCAGATGAAGCATCACACAGAAGCTTCGAGTTCGATGCCATAGGTGTGGCCATGGCCTTGCAGTCCATCATCCTGAACCTCTTCAGGATATCCACTTTATAATTCCCTTGTACAAGGAATATTCCATCTGTACTTTTCCACACCTCCATGCCTAGAAAATAGTGCATCATCCCCAAGTTCTTCATCTCGAACTCGGCAACAAGCTTCCGCTGTGTGTCGGCAATCAATCTATCCTCACGTGTAACAAATAGGTTATCTGCATACAAAAGTAGTATCACTGGATTTTCTTCCTCAACCTTGTAGTAAAGGTTGGAATCCGCTTTACTCTTGGTAAATCCCAAACTGAATAGAAAGTTGTCTATCCTACCATACCAAGTTCTGCACATATATGACTTCTTGTCATGTGTCTTAAAACCAAGTGGCTTCTCCACATACACTTCCTCCTCGACTACACCATTCAAGAAAGTAGTCTTAACATCCATCTGGTGTATCTTCCATTTCATCATTGCATCCAGAGCAAGTACTGATTTGATGGAAGTGTGCCTGGTTATAGGTGTAGAAGTCTCTTCATACTCAATCCCTTTTTCTAGGAGAAGCCACGAGCTACAAACCTCGTTTTGTATTTCTCCATTCTACCATTTGCATCATGCTTGATCTTATAGATCCATTTGGAAGTCACACCAGACTTCCCTTCAGGTCTTGAGACTGCATCCCAAACATCATTCTTCATGATCGACTGATCATGGCATTCTTCCATTACTTTAGCCTAGATCCTGGGAACTTCAATATCTTCAATATCTTCAATAGATATCTTTGTTGTTGAAACAAATGTTGTAGTCCTTATTTTGTAGGTGAAGGTATACGATCTTTTCTACAAAACAAGTTAAATTGCATGATTAGAAACATCTCATAGTTTTCAGAACAAATTCTTACACATAAATAAATATGTCATACAGTCATGCAATTATTTTAGCCAATGATTCAATACAACATTCATCCATATCCTGTAACTTTCTAGATGCCTTCCAATCTCTACCAGAACATTGTTAAGAGTTTGCACTACTCCCAACATGTCAGCAAAGAGGTTTCATTCTAGATAAGTAGAAATGGAATGTTGTACATTTCCATAGGCCACTTACCCATCACATGCATATTAGTAGTAAACTGTTCATTGATGCAATTATTCTAATATGCATAATAGACAACCTAAGTCTAGGAACATAAGCATATACATCATTGAACAACATTATTTAAACAAACAAATATGTAAGAAATGACAATTCAAAAACTTATCTTTGTTTGGTTGTTGGGTGGACTCCCTCTAAATCTTTGCAACTCCATTCTGATCTGGATTGTGAGAAGTGGTCGACTCCCTCTGAATATCTGCATCCTTGCAAATACTACTGGAGTGTGCTCCCTCTTGATCTTTGCTTCATGGATTACCTGTCCTTGAACTTATATCCATCCTCGATCACTATGCATGCTTACAAGTATCATTATTGTGATATCCTGAGATCTCATACATAATCATACATTTATTAGTATATTCTCAATACTATCAAAACACAATAATCTTAAGCATGTATAGTCATGATCATTTCAAACAGAACTAATAAGCATTAGTATTCAAGGACTCTTATGGTTAGTCATATCATAAATTAAATTAAGAAACATAATATGCCTAAACCTGTGATTACTCAAACCTATACTTTCATGACTCTTCTAGTTAGTCATATCATCAATTAAGGTAAGAGACATACTATGCATACACCCATGTTTATTCAAACCTCTGAATAATCATTATCAATCATCCCATGTATACTTATATAAGAGATCCTATCACAAGGTAGGATTCTAACTTGATATAGGAAAAACATACCTGGATTAGTATGTTAGCTAGTTATGTCTAACATACCCACATGATGTCTTCTTGTTCTCTTTAATGACTTGTGCTAGTAACCTGCATATCTCCTAAGTTAACCATTATAGAACCAAGTTATACATACCTCGTAAATAGATCTTCTATGTGATCAATGAAAATGAATGAATCTTTGTCTTCATGTCACCATGATCATGTGTTCTTGAACTAGAACATGATATGTCTTTCTTGGTGTACCTTTCATCTTAGTGGACAACATGAACCTCATACAACACCATAATGCATTAGTACAATCATAAGTGTCAACACCCTAATCAATGAATATCTTCTATCATGCATTCATAATTTTATTAAGGTGATACGACAAGTCTAAATTTAATCAAGATTGTACTAACCGTAATACTATGAAGACAAACATACCATAAACTTAATCATGAACAAATCTCGAAACATACCTGGATAAGTCATGCCTGTCGAGATTGCTTGTAATCTTCTTACCTTAGCCTCATCTCCCTCTGAAACAGGAACTTCTTCACTTATGCAAGTGACCAATCCATTATCTTCTAGAATTAACCCAATCCACTTGATTTGTAGGAACTGGATCTGGAGTTGCATTAGGGTTTGTCAAAGAAACCCTAAAAAATTCAAATTTTGAATTTCAAACTTCTGAAAGGATAGAAAGATGCGCCTTGATGAGTTGATCAAGCCGGTATACTTAGAATTTGAAAACTGTAAAGTTTCACCCCTCAAAATTGTCTTTGAGACTTATGGATCTTCTAGACAGCATCTCGAACTAGGGTTTGATAAATCCCACCCTTCTTCCCAATCAAAAGGTTCGATCCAAAGCTCTAAGCTTCTATGTTTCTGAGGAGCTTCCAGCCGTGGTCAAAGATTTCAAAAATTCTCATTTTTGGAGAAGCCCTAATTTTCCACTTTTCTGATCAAAGTCCCGAACTAGGGTCTGATCAAGCTCGTCCTTCTACCCAACCAAAAAAATGATTTGGTCTCTAAATTTCTATTTTTATGAGTAGCATCCAGCCATGGTCTCCGATTACAAAAATTCCAACTTTCTCCGAAACCCTAAATTCCCGAAGCCATGAATGAAGGTGCTCAAAATCCAATTCTGTGTTGACATAAATATGCACCTGATTGTTTCTGGTGTAACTCCAAAATTATGAATCCATAGGGTTTGAAACTTCTACCTGTGGTATCCCGACCTGTCATATTTCCAACCCCATAGGTCTGACCTAAATTGGATTCTCTGAGAGAGCGTTATTCCAAGTGTCGCAACCTGACCTGTTTATGGGATAAAACAGTAGAACTAACTTGTATGGAGTTCCACATGTCACTAGTTCAATTTCGGCCTGTAAAAGTAGAGTCCCTTCCCTACCTGTCACTTTTTACGAAATTTTATTTGGAGCTTCCTAGCCCAATTTATGACCTTTTTTCCCAGGTCACTTGTTTATGACTCAGATCTGGAAGAGGAAAAAACCCTATATTGTACAGATCATAAAACACAAAGTACAACGAATTAGAATTTTTCCTTTAGACACAAGGTATGTGGGGATCCGAGCTTCGACCTACAAAAGTTTCAGATCCGAAAACTTTGCCAAAATGGATTTATAGTGAAAGTTCTACGATGACTGGTTTTTGCTATATCAAGCCCTAGCATCGCAAGTGAAACAAGTGTCATACATGCCATACCATGCCCTCTTTTAGGCTAGCTCTGATACCATGTTAGTTTTTCAAAATTTACTTCAATCTGATCTAGGATATTAACTGAGAGAACAACATGTATAGCATATCTACAGCATATCAATCATGGACACAATAATGCAAGCACACAAGAGACACAGAGTTTACTTGGGGAAAACCATGAAGGTGAAAAACCCCAATAAATTCCTCAGAGATAGATAGAGCAATGATACAACCCAAGCATAAGAGATAGACATCTCCTAGAAGCAGCCTCTCCTCCTCCACAAGTGCGCCACTTTCCAACGAGTGTGTGAGAGAATATAATGTTCAAATAGAGTGCCTCCCGTACTCTATTTATACTTGACTTGACTTGCCTAATAACCTTTACTAGGTCGGCCTTAACTTAACCACATAACATAATGCTAAATAGGCCGACCCCCAATAGGGTGGTCTAATAAACCTTTGACCCAGATGGCCGACCCCCAATAGGGTGGTCTAATAACCCTTTGACCCACATGACTTATACAGGGCTGACCCCAACAAGGTGGTCTAATAACCCATCAAGTATAAGTTACGACACTTACAATATAAATGATGACACTTACGTATAGAGGAATAATAACATTTCTATAGGAATACAATATACATATATGTGAAATACATTATGAAGTTACATATACATCAATAGGTTTGTCAAATCAGTGGGTAGAGAGAAGGTCAGATCCGACGACGGAAAGTGAACATGTGAGAGTTTGAACAGTTAAGATCAAAGGACAGCTAGCCAAAGAAACCGGGGGCTATGGAAACCCGGTTATATATATAAGAACACCCGTGAAGGTTGACATTTGTTTCAGAATCCTGTCGAAGTCAGGAAGCCTCTCGGCGTGTGGCAGACGACGAAGGTGATAGAACCTTCGACAAGGTGCGTGCAGGATTCCAAAGTGACAGGTAGGATCTATAACCGCCATTCTCTAAATAAAATCTAAGTCTTTTACAGTCAATAGATGGGGGAAGAGGAAGCTTCTACCAGTTCTAGGGTTAAAGTTGCCCTGGAAGATAGGGATGCAGATGTATTTGACACATGTATTCGGCTCCTAGTTCTGGAAATTAAGAAGAGACTGGAATCCTTTCATGAACAAGGACTGGATATACATGGAGTCTTTAGGTCGTCGTTCATTTTCCTTTTCCTTGACCAGGTGTTCTCTTTTCCTGAGTTTGTAGCATGGTGTTCTTCTAATTACTCAGAACCTCAAAGAGTAATTATGAATGCCCGTAGGTTTAGAGTCGTCTGTAATATAGATGTGTCATCCGTTAAGGATTCATTTTTCATCCCAGAGTCTCAGTACCAAGAGTTGGAGGGTTTTTCTGAAGAGTCTTCTGTTTCCTTGTACCGCCAAATGAACCCCGAAAGCCGTCAATCTTTCCTAGCCACATGCTTGAAACCCGACTCCAAAATCTCTGAAGAACCCTACCCCCTAAATGTCATCTTTTTTTATGACAATTCCCAGTTGGTTCTTTCTTTGTTAGCTCAGTTTCTAGGGTTGGATACTAATTTTTGGGTGGCTGAAGTCCAATTAGGTTTACTCTCTAGGATTAGCATCAGTTTGGCCAGGTCCGAAAGCAGGATTATCCCACCCCTGAGGTTTGATGAATTTTTGGTGAAAAAGATACATGTACAGTTAAGCAATTTCCCGAGTACTAGGTTTTTTAGATATCAGACATAGTTGATGAAAATGATTGTGTATAGTAGCATCGAAAGCCCACATTTCTTCTCACTACTTGAGACCGATGTTATGGTAGACAATGTTTTCAGTTATTTGAACTATGTTTTTCCCCCTGTTTATAAAATCATCTTTGGGGAAGAATTGCCTAGAGTGTTTCCTAAAATACAAACAATGATGTAGTTGAAGGATGAACTGGCTGTTGGTGATTGGTTTTTGTTGAAAGAAGCTATAGTCATTAGGTTGTACGATTTTGTACAGGAGCCCTATGTTTTACCCGCTTTTCTAACATTGCGGGGCTTTGCTCTTGAATTTATCAGACGGAAATTGGCCCTGGAAGAAGTGCGATTCTTGAAACATAAGAAGAGCACGGATGTGAAATACCCTTGGAAGGTAGGCCCTTTCATTGTAAAGAGTAAAGAAGCTTTGTCAGAGGTGGAAGAATAATTGAATCCACTAGGGTTCAGGAAAGATGTAGCCATCAAATACGACCCCTTGCACAATACTTCCAAGAGAAGGAAAGAATGTAATCTCAGCGCTTTTGAGTATACAGAACTAGAAGGGGTGCTAAAGGGGCGAAATTTGTTGCATTGGGAACCTAAGGCGGGGGAAACTATAGAGACACTAGGAGGAGATCTCATGTTATCAGATTTAATAATGGATTTAGATCAAGTGTTGGACACCATGGAGGTGGGCCGGAAAAGGGACTTGGAAGAAGTCAGAGATATGGATACTGAAGAAGGTAATGGTGACAAGCGGCCTAAATTAGAAGTATAGGATGAGTTAGTTGTTGTGGCTATTCAAGCTGAGTCAATTTCTTCCCCAACTAAAGAGGAGCTGGTTGTTGCAGCGGCTCAAGAAGAATTGACTGTCCAAATGGATAGTGGAGGGGCAGATGATGAGGGGTTTTCGGCTCCTGAGATCCAAGTTGTAGAATATAAGCTTCAAGATGTGTGCAAGATGTCCAAGAGGGAGATGTTGGTAATAAATTTCAGTCCAAGGCCAACCTCTGTAAAAAATACGATCAAAACAAGCGGGCCTCGGCCCAAAGGCTGTTTGATTCGATGCATATAGCCAGAGGTTTGTCTAAGACTTCCTTGATGACTAGCAGAAGTATAAATGATAACATCTTAAACTTAGCAGTATTGACAGAAGATGGAGTGATCGAGACAAGGATCAATTGGAAAAAGATACCAGTACCAGATAAAATCCAGTTTCACAAGCAGGTTAGTGATCTTGTGTATGATGATTTTGTGAAAGCAGCATTGAAAAGCGACAACTTGCTGGTTACCGTGAAAAAGTTACAAAACCAATTAAAGTAGGAGAAAAGTGAGAACCGAGCTCTTCAAAATCAAGTCAAAAAGGTACAACCTGACCTAGTTATAAGTGTTGGTGGAGGTAAAAGCATGAGCAAGCTCTTGGTGGAGAAAGAAAAGCTGATTCTTAAACTACAGAAGAAGGAAAAGGTTCCAAATATCCGGCTAATCGAACCTCCCGAAGAGACAGACTTTGAAACAAAAAATAAAACTTGTTTAAGGAAATAAGTGAATGCAGAGCATAATTGCTGAAGTTTGCAGAGAAGGAAGATAGCTGGAAAAAAGAGAGAATAAACTTAGAAGAACAACTTGATGACTTGAAAAGTGACTTGTCCAAATTGGACATGCGACCTACCAATATGAACCAAAATTGGGATAGTAGTAGTACTGACAATATTGTGCAGGCTATGTATCACGTTAGCTTGAAAGATGTGGAAATCAAGGAGTTGAAAGAAAAGGCTAAAAGGTTGGAAGAAGAGAGTAATAAAAAGGAAGAAGAGGCGAAAGTCCTCCAAAAGAAGCACAAAGAATTAATTGACATCAATAAAAATCTCACTCATTAGATTACCGGGAAGGCATCTTTACAAGGGTGTAGACATTTGGTGTGGGACTGGATCACTAAAGAAGCTGAGAACTTTAGACCCTACTTAGAGTTCATAAGAGTAAAAGAGAAGACTATTAGTGACGCTCTCGAAGGTTGTGGAGTTACAAAGGAGACCCTAATCCAAAGACCTAAAGAAACGCCACTAAGTGCTATCACTTTCCTGAATGATCTATCCGAAGAAAAAAGGATTAAGCTGAATATTGGGAACTGGATCACAACACTTGCAGCGGCACGAAGGGTCCTGGGGAAACATGCACAGATTTAGAGTGTGGAAGCTAAAATCGAAGAAATGAAGGGACAAGTGGTAGAGTTCAAAGGGTTGTTTGATAAGTTGGTTGAAATGGGGTTACCTTCGTTTTGGAAGGGTGACCGGGAACTAACCTCTCATAATGCTTATAAACACCTACCATGGAAAATAAGGATGGATCATACAAAGTTCAAACGTCTGAACCAGCTGCTTGTAGGCAAGGCTCTGATGGAGTTGGTCGAAGAGGACTTTGAAATCTTGAATAGGTTGATCACCATTGGCGAAAGGCTTCCCCCATTTTCCTATGCAGAGCATATCGAGATACGAGTGATGGTAAAGGAGATGGTGGATTATGACCTCCCACCCGCAGACCAATGGGCTAATGTAGAAAAGTATAGAAGGTCGCTATACTATCTCCATCTTCCATAGTGAAATTTAACTTTTTATAGTTGTTGATGCTTGTTTGGAATCAAAGACTTCTAAAAAACTTTCCTATTATTGAGAAATTTGTAATATTTTTTGAGGCAGCTATATGAATAGCCAGTTGGAACTATTACTTTAATATATTTACCTTTTTTACTTGAAGTAAATGTTACTTGGTAATAATACTGATGGATTGTAAGAAAATAGTTAGGCCGGTTCTACCTGTTTCTGTTTTGTAGCAGTAGTGGCAAATAAACCTAGATGAGGTGTCACTCCAATATAACTGTTTTTGGTTTAGATGAGTCGAGCAAGAAGACTCTTAGAATCTATATATGTGATGTAATGGAATGATAAAGTGTTGAAAAATTTTCTGGGAATTTTTGTGTATTGTTCTGTAAGACATTTTTGAGCTATATTTTGAATAAAGATTTGCAAAGCTGAGCCAATGTTTTCAGGGATTCTTGTGTAACTGGTCTTGTAGTCTGTTTCTCTCTTTTTTCTATGTGAATTGTGCATCTCTCATTGTTAATTTCAGTTTGTAACATTCTTTCATACTTGGTGCAATGTGATAGATAAGTAGAATTCATAGAAATTATGCTCTACTTATATTTTTCTAAGTATTCCACCATTACTTCTCTGCTAAAATTGATGTAGGATTCATCATTGTATGCCTTATGTCAATGGACTGTTTCTTTCTCTTCTGTTTCACCAATTAAAATCACTTTGACTACAAGCTGTTTACTATCTCGCCCCTATGTTAATGCACTCGCAAAGCATTTGTAAATGAATTTTCAGAGTTTGTTTAAATAAAATCCACTACCCAAATAGAGATTCATATGTTTCAGCCAAGCTACGTTTAAACCATTTTATTTCCAACAGAAATCTGATCTTCTGTATTGTCGTAATTGAATATCTTGAATGATGAATGCTGGTGTATATTTTCATTGTTGACACCTTTCATTATTCTAGTCTTTCATAGATCTGTAGAGAGAGCCCTCTCAGACTAAGCTGGGTCGGTAGCTAAAGTCTAAAGATTGTTTAGTAGTTACCCCAGTTTTCCCTCTCCCACAACCTAGGGGGTCATTTTGGGTGTTAACACCTTCATTCAACCCGTCATACAGACCTTTGTACAAAAACATGTTTTGATGGATCTGGCTGCTGCTAATTATGGAGAGAATTTTTCTGGAATTTGTCAGCACACCAGAGATGTGGTAAACCTGCTTTTCTGGAACTTTAAGTCAAGTTCTTTGGTCAAAACGAGCTTCCTTCGGATTTTTGCATTATCCTAAAAACACCTTATTATTTTACCAGAGATACATAAACTTTTTCATAAAAAAAACAGTTCTGAATCTCCCCCAAACCAAAAATATGGCGTCTCCTCAAGCCATCAAAGAAAAATTAATCAATATTCAAATATTTTTAACTGAAAAATTCGCCAATAGATTCTAAAAATGTTGCGATAGTAAAATAAAATATCAACTAGTAAATGTAAATGATTAAGATATGTACATTCATAAAAAAGAACACAACAGTGCTTAAGAAGTCCATGTGAAGAATGATAGTATGACTGATGTAAAGAATGCCATAGGAGGAACTAGTCATGCATGACTCATTGTAAAGATTTCTTGTCATCCAAAGAATATAAATAAGGTTCACTGTAAAGTTCATGATACTTCTATAATTATGGGTCCCATCTCTAGGATAGACATATCCTAGATAGTGTTTGAATTAGATGACAGGGTCCAAGTCCAACTTACAGCTATTCTCTAATGACAATATAAATAATTGGCCTAAACATGTGTTTGTATACTCAGGGATTTTATGAGCCATGTGGATAGCAATGCATTAACCAAACCTCTTTTTCCTGATATTGCCCCGCTACCAGCAGGTTTGTTCAGTACCCCAGCGGGTTTATCTTAGTACCCTGCAAGCATAGCCCCGCTGCCAGCGAGCCTGTTCAGTACCCCGACAGGTTTAATTGCACTTACTGAGCTTCCTTATATATTTTGCAGATATTACTTAGCATGGACCCACTGCCAGTAAGCCTATTCAGTACCTCGGCAGGTTTGCCTCGTATAATGATATATGTGTATATGTTTTGTAAGGAAGCCGATTGGCACTAGAGTGTGCTAAGCCTGCTAAACACATAATTCAAAATTTCAGAATGACCCTTACAAGTAAATTTTATTTAAAATGGACTAGATTATAAATCATGTCAAAAGATAATAACATAAAGCTATTCTTCAACTTTTCTGTCTATCCTCTTCATTAAAAAGTTAGTAACGTTCCCCACAAGAATAGAAATGTCATTCCCTTTTAAGCTACCTTTTAAAGTTGCATGAGAGACAAGTTTTGATAATGAGTCTAGGATGAACTAGTAATCCATAGGTGTAAGATAGAACTTCTTTTGAAAATTATAGAGATTAAATTAGGTCTTTGAAGCAACTGTTCTGATGATAAATCAGAAATGTGCATGTCTGAATCAAATACCATATGCAGAATCACACAAGAAAGTGGTTAAGGATGATACCTCAATTTTCAATTTTCAACAATAATCAGAGAAGAAAGAGAATTTATAAGTGTTTTTAGAGCACTTTCCTTTTTCAAATATTGCATGAGTTGCTTGTGAGGTTCTTCTTATCATACTGCAGAACCACTTGTTAGATGATTCCAATTTATTTAAAACAACATATATGTACAAAAAGAAAGGAGAAAGAGTCTTCTTGTTTTGATTAGCAAAATCTCATAAGCTTGATCATACAAATGAGCTTCCTGTAAAAATGCAATCAATTGTTAGAAATGACTCTGGTTACTGAAAAAAAACATATATACATATATACAAAAGAAGATAACCCAAAATAATTCAAGGACTGGGAGGAAGAGGAATGACTTCCTCTTTTACCAGCTCCATTTCCTCCTAATGTAAGGCATTCTGCACAAGATCTTGTTTAGATATCGGTTGAGGTCTAAGTCCATTGACAACAGGGAAGATTTGAGAATCATCAATTGTTTTAATTTCTGCATTCTCTTCTTGGATAACAACTAATGACTAGGGATTATCTTTCATAACTCTTCCAAACCGTAGTTGAATCTCATGTGTTGGTGTGGTTGAAATGGCATATGATGGAAGAGATAACAACCCAATGCTATTAAAGGCTTGGGTTGGTTTATGGTTAGAATTTGGTATTGGCTGTGCCGGTAAATTTATGGCCTTTGGAGGATTCTTATTTTGGAAATGGTGAGGTTGATTTGGGATAGGGGGTAGTGAAGGAGGTACAAATCCAGGAAGAAGTTGCTGGATGTTAGGTGGGTAAGGATAATTAGGCATAGGAGGAGGTGGTTGAGCATAAGTTGGTCTTTTCCATCCATGTGGCCCTTGCTCTTGTTGAATATTTTGAGGAGGATACTGTGGTGGCCAATTCTGCCAACCTAAAGTGTTCCACTGTTGAGGAGGTGGATAAGGATATGGTGAAATTTGTGATGGATCTTGATATGATGGCTGGGCTTTGGGTTTCCAAGGCCTCCTAGATGGTCCACCAAAGTTTTCACTTTTGTATACAGCTTGCACTCCAGGAAACAATGGGAAATTATCAGTTGGATGTTTTTCTGTACAAAGGTGACAAACTGGGACATTATTCCATGGACATCCTTGTCGAGGATGTTCAATCCTGCATCTAGGACAGAAAACACTTGTTGCTGGCCACTCCTCATCTTGCCTTCTTTTAGCTTTTAGGGTATCTAGTTGAGAACCTATTGCTTCTAGGATATCTGATTTGAAGTTTTCTAATAGGTTTTCCAACTCTATCCTTGTAACCCCCCCAGAACTGGATGTGCTTTCTTTTAGGTTCCTAGCATAAAATTCTCAAGAGTATCTTCCACTTCTTCCTCTGCTGCTAGAGTAACTCCCAAAAACACGTTCCATGAATATTTGACTCCAAAAGAGAATATAGGTGGTTCCTTTCTTGGTGAATATGGGATGTCCCAATGTTCTGATTTTTATCCTTTGAGTTTCCTCTTGTCTAGATTCAGTATGAGTTTGAGGTTCTCTTTGGTGGGATTTCCTTATAAATAGAATTTCCTGATGTCCCTATGGTTCCCCTAATTGATCCTAAGAAAATATTTCCTTGGCTTTTTGAATGGGACTACCCCCTTTGGGTGTCTTCAAATACCTTTATGTTAAGTTAGAAGTTGGGGTGGCATGCTCCCCATATAGGTTAGTGAGAATTTTTTGTAGAGATTTTTACCTCGTGGTATTTCTAAACCTATTCATCAAAAACAAAATTATAACTGAAATAAGCCCTAACTCAAAAATTACTGTTGCTGGGTTTTGGGGATGCTTATTATAACAGATGCGCAAGTTCTTACCTCTCGTCTTACCGCTCACCCGCCACCATCCTATAAAAAAGAAAGAGAAATTCAAATCTATCCCTAAGAGAAATTTCTACTTATCTGCAGCTGAATTCTACCTTCCTATCTACAACTCCCTGGAAACGACGCCAAGATGTTGGGTGTGTGATATATCTCAAAGAAAACACCGAATATTTAATTATCGACCGGGGTTGGTAATATTAGAGTTGAGGAAAAGTATATGCTAAGGTAGAATGGCTCCTAAATTTCGGCTTGTCAGACCTTAAAAATATTTAATAAAGAAAAGATCGAAAGATCTTTCAAAATGAAAAACTGAGTCAGACTTCAGAAAAACAACAAAGAAACTAAACCTATCTAAATTGCTAATGACTTCAAAAACTATTCAAAAACTACAAATGAGCACCTAATTCCATTCTCCTTGGGTATTCTGAGGGAGTGTATCGAATGTGATGGGAATAGGGGTGAATGTATCGAAGTGGCTTTCAAAGGTAACAAGAAAGCAAAATGGAACTAAATCTAATTTAACTTCTACAAATAAATGAAAGCTAAAGATTATCCAACTACAATTAACTTTAAACATACTGACCTATCTCCTATAGATGAGAGATTTGGAATTAATGAAGCCTAGAAGCAACTAGAAAACTTGATAAAGATATTAAATTAAGAAGCAAGTAGAAAACTTGATAAAGATATTAAATTAAGAAGCAAGTAGAAAACTTGATAAAGATATTAAATTAAGAAGCAAGTAGAAAACTTGATATATATGTTTAACTCCTGAATTAAATCCTATTTCATGAATTCATTATTAGCATGAGAAGAATAATTCAAGACTGAAATGATTCTGAGAATGAAACTACTAAATCTAACCGAATGTTGATGTTATTAATAAACAGTGAACTGCATTAAAAATGAAACTAATAAATTATGTAAAGCATTAATAAATCAAACATAGAGAGAGGATAACTTGTAAACAACTGAGGCAGGGCTAAAGAGAGAGAATGAAAACTACAAAACTTAATTAAAACTTCATATGAAATGTAACAAGGTCTTTATGACTCCTAAGAATACTAATTGAGGGTAAAAGAGATTATAATTTGAAAACAACTTAAAAAATGGATTCTAATGAAGCAAAACGGTGAAAGAAGCATTGAGGTCCGAATTCCAGTCTGGATGACAGTCCGGATGGAAGAAAATGACTTAAACTAAAGAGAAGAGAAGAGAGGATGATCTTAACTACCAGCTAACTGATGCATATGATCTTCTAGTGCAGGGAAAGCAATGAATAAGTTGGTTAAGAGCTACAATAAGAAAAGCTATCTATGTTAAGCATAATTTAGGAAACTAACTATTTCTATTTTATCCTGAAATGAGATTGAGATATAACTTAAGCTAATCTTATGCTATTGGAAAGAAACTACAGAATTCTGGTCTATGAGTAGATTTGGGAAATTAAGCTAACTAGATTCTAAGTTAACTAAGCAAACTAAATCTTTTAAACAAAACTATTTAATCTAAACTAAATAAACTAGATATAATAAACTATTTAAATAAATAAAATAAACTAAATATAACCTAAGCTAATTAGACAAACCAAACTAACTTAACTGTGACCTAAACTAAAATGCAATGAACCTAAGTGTGGTCGGTCACCATTTAACTTCCAAAAACATCAATACAAATAGCAGCAAAATGTACATAACATAAATAGAAACATTATTCACATAAACAACACAACATCTTTTTATAAAATAAAAACATCATATACAGAGAAGATACATAAATGGAATATTGACATGGTTTATCTACAAAAGACAAAGACAATTTATATACACTGATGAAGACCATTGGTTTGTTGAGGGGCCCGTCTCAGGAAGAAGAGGCTGAGCCTTAATCAGTTAATCACCACACATGCAGACAAATTGTCATGTACCCACCCATCCATCGAAGGCAAGGGAGGGAACATGATACCAATCTCTGGGGATTTCACATAATCTCATCCCATTCATTAGAATCATATGAATAAATCATTTGTGTGTAGATGTAAACTAATCAATTATGCATAGCATAATTAATCTATCCACACATCTTTCATATGATTTCAACATATCAATAATAAACATCAAATTTAAACATTTGTAGAAGTAAAATGCACATAGAAAAACACTTATCTTCATTGTGCAATTGTCCCAAACAACTAGCTATGTTGCTGCAACGTTCCACCAAACCGTAGGCCAGTTGTGTTCATCAATTCTCTCAACACAACTACCACCCCCGAGCTGGGCATGATTCTTACAAGGAAAGGGGACATTCAATCTCATACACATCCAAAGCAATAGATACCCATCTCAACCCCAACACTCTTTTACACACAACAACTCAAACTGGGCATGGATACACTCTTTCAGCAATGGGATTTACCAATAAGATGGCCCTAGGATTTCCCAAATCGTGGGCACACCAAAAATGGATTGGGGAATTTCAATAACAAGATGGCCAGGTGTTTTCCCAAAACATGGGCACACCAAAAACGGATTTTGGATTGGGGTAATCGTCCATAGGGAACCAACCCAATTTTTCCATGGTATTTTGGGCTTCTAAATGGCCAAAACGGCTCCAATGAAACCCCAAACCAAGCTCCCATACTCCTAGCCACTCGGCAACCCAAAAATGCCTTGTTTCCAGCTAGAAAAATCAGGAGAAAGCATAAAAACGTGGAGAGAAAATGCCCAGGCAGCCCAAAAACGTGAGATAGACCAAACTGCCTGATGGGTTATGGCTTGGGAAGCAATTCATGGATTTTTTCTTGCCCAAGAAGCAAAAACACGTTTTTCCATGAGGGGTGACTTGCCAACTCGAATTTGGAGAGCCATACCTCCCATTCCCCAAGGCATTAACTACCTCAACCAATTCTTGGGAGAAATGAATGTTTGGGTACAAAAGTCAACATGGGTAGTTGAGGGTTTGATGGGTTCTCTCATTGACCCTTGGATTGACTTCATTGGCTCAAGGGTTTGAATGTTTTCCCTCCCAATTCCTTGTAATATAATGCCCCCATCTCTTATTGCATTGCATAACTAGTTGTGGGTATTTTATTTAAAATGCATATTTACATAATGTTCGCAATTCCATTGTGCATGGCTAGCACGTGAACCATATGCATTGATAAATCGATGGTGGGGCCTTGGCCTTGAGCTCTTCACCATGATTTTATAACAATATTACATCATTTACAATTTTAATTTGATAGGGTCAAGATGGGGACATGACATTCCCCTCCCCTTGGAATAACACCGTCCTTGGTGTTCCAATACTTCAGAGTATTTACCCACTTTACACGTCTCAAAAATCACAAAATGTGTCAGGTCTATCCTACATTCATTTCTTTACTTTGAACTTTCAGATCAAGTCCTTTTGCTTCCTCAAGCTGCTCTTGTTGGCTTTGATCTTCCATCTCTGCAGGCGGGCATCGCTCCACAACAATCCCTTCCTTTTATTCACCTTCCCATTGATCTACAAGTCTGAAATTTTCATGGCTGCCATCTTTCTTGTTGTCCTGGCAACTACTTGGGGAAGATTTTTAGCCAAAACCAATGGCTTTCACTATCTCACCTGTGAGATTCATCATGGCAATTCCTGTCAGGAAAAGCATAACACAATATTAAAATTAGTCAATTAATTGCTCAATTGACATGGAACATCCATGCTTTACCCATGAGACTTCCACACATTTCATGCTTTCTCAACATACACATAAACTCGGTCATTTCAAGCAATTATACACCTCACATATAAAAGCAGTCACAATTCATTTCAAGCAATTATACACAATCTATTTTCAGTCATGACATGCATTCAACAAATTCTTTGTTTTATAAATGCATCAATCAAATGGGAAGAGAAGAGTAAGAGTTTTCCCCCTCTTAGTCTTGTCCCAATCCTAAGCCACACCATCACTGTGGTTTCATGCTCCTTAGCCTCTTTCACTTCAATGTGAATGCTTGACTTGCCCGTTCTTGGCTATGACACTTAGTGTCTAAGATCCATCTAAGGATTTTCAATGTGGGAGTCCTTCCCATTGTTGCCTACAAGACCTTTGGCTGCTAGAACCCACATATGTCCACTAGCACCATCTTTCATTACTACTCATACTGAGCTCTTTAGGACAATCACATGTCCACATGCATCCTCCAGATGCTTTCATAGTCCTTTCTTCCAGCATTACCTACACTCAAACATTGAGTCAATTCATATGTTCAGTTTATTTCCATAGGGTTTGTCTCCAAAAAAGAGTTTAAGAAATCATAAAAAAATCATATACACACGTATTTCATAAGCAAGAAGCTGCAATGTAACCAAATACTTATCTGCATTGGATGTCTTCACTTTACTCCACAAGCTCCTTCTTCGCTTTATAAGCCTTGGGTTTCCCGTGGACGTAATAATGAATGTTGGGCCAACACGCAGGCTACTCCACAACCATTCGAATAGGCAATGCCCAGCCAGTACGCCGAATGGGTTTCATCAATCATCTCATTTAGCAATATGCTAGGCCAGTGCTCCGACTGGTTTTATTAATTAGTTAAAGAATGTTTGGCCAACACGTTGTCTGTTCCACAACATTAATTGGTTAATGCCCCCACCAACTATTCTCTGAATTTAACGAGCATCAATTACTCTCTGGATTTACAAAGAATTTATAGTGGACAACTAGTTACTCTCTGGTTTTACCAAGAATTTTCAGTGCACAATGAGTTACTCTCTGGTTTACTAAGAATTTATAGTGCACAACCAGTTACTCTTTGGTTTTACCAAGAATTTATAGTGCACAACCAATTACTCTGGTTTTACGAAGAATTTATAGTGCACAACCAGTTACTCTCTGGTTTACCAATAATTTATAGTTCTTTCAGGGTCCGTGCTTCCTGCAATGACCAAGGTTTCCAACAAATAAACAATAGTGTATTAGCTTAGCTGTTAGAAGACTTATACCTAAAATTTTCATTATTCCAAACAAGAAAATAAATGAAAATGAATACTTATCTGTATTGTGCATTTTCCTTGCTACTCCACAGGTTTCCTTCTCTGCTTTACAAGCCTTGGATCACTTGTGGGGTGGATGCTTGGCCAACACAAATGCTGCTCCACAACATCATCCGAATAGGCAATGCCAAGCCAGTACACCGACTAGGTTCATCAGGCATCCCTAAAATCAGTATGCTAAGCCCATACGCCGACTGGGTTTATCAAGCATTTCAAAAATCAGTATGCTAAGCCAGTACGCCGACTGGGTTTATCAAGCATACACCGACCATTTCCAAGCTAGTTCTCCAACTAGGTTTGTCAGGAAATAACACCCTTCACCAATACCTCCACAACATGTAAATAGCCAATGCCAAGCCAGTACACTGACTGGGTTTGTCAGGCATCCAACAATCATTCACCATAATATCCACACAACCAATGCCAAGCCAATAGACCGACTGGGTTTATCAGGCATACAACAACCATTTCCAAGCCAGTACACCGACTGGGTTTATCAGGCAATAAAAATAACATAATATGATTACGTGGCTCCTTCTCTTATGCAAACCAGTGGTTCCCTCCAGGAACTCCATAGGTGACTTACTTGACTGCAGGCTAGCATGGCCCCACAATACCTACTCACACTACACAAGTATTATGCCCCTTTTCTGTTACACATCTCCTCGGGCCTATCCATCTCTTATAGTGTCCTTTAGTGTTAGCGTAGATAGGTTACCACTGCCCATACAGTCCTCTCGAGCATCCTTCTTAACTTTGACTCTTACGGGCAACACCAAAGTGAATCTGTGTAAGCTGATAGCACAAGGAGGATAAGCAGGCTCATTAGTATTGCTGCTCTAAAATTGTAATAATATTTCATAACATTCACTATCAAGTATTTAAACACCAGGAATGCGTCCATTCCCTTAGGGTGTAGTCAATATTGAAAACCCTAACATAGCCCATCACTCGAAAGGTATGCATCCCTTTCTGATGTGAGCCATGTAGGCCCTAGTCACACTCAAGCAGTTTGGAATAATAATAAAATAATAAATCATGATCTGTGTATTAAATCTAATAACCAGACATGTATATCTTCAGTTAGGGTTACAGAATACTCATTCATTTCACAGATGTATCTTTTCTTTATTTGTGAAGAATGGGGGCTCTCTTCTCTGAGTTAACAGTCCTTCGGTTCACCACCTTAATATTTTCACATTCCATAACCCACACATGCCTTCTTGGCATAATTTTACTATCTCACTCACATGATTTACCCACATGAAGTTTGACTGAGACATTATCAACATTTACAATGGCGTTTCACCCGAAATCCATTTTCAAAGCATGGGATCCTTCCCATCTAGTTTGGATTCGACAGGCCATCACACATGGTCTTCCTGCAATGTGTCATCCTAACACACTTATCAAATATCCAAACAGTTAGCAACATTTAGCAATAAGCTTCAAGTATGATTGTTCTATAACCAATCAATAGCATTAATAATTAATTCAACATGAATTTACAATTCTGTCTCCTACAGAAATTGATTTGCTTAGCACTGAGGCTATCCTCATATTGTTTGGCTCTTGTAAGTGGTATCACTCTGTCCATTATGGTTTCACCCTTACTACCATACATGAACATCCACCTACAACATGTCCTCCTGACACAATTTTTTTTTAATATACGCCAAATAGTGATTAGCAATTATAAGCAATTCTCAAATCTAAAATCTACAAATATGTTTTCCTACAAAACTTAGATTTGCAATCATGAGATTATTCTCATAAATTTAAACCATAAAATTTTTAGATTTGTTTCATGCATAAGTTACAACCATGGGAACCTTCTCATAACCTTTGGCTTATGCATGTGGTAGATCCCGGTCTCTACTATGGACTTATCTTCATTGCCATACGTAAGACTTTTCTACCTGAAATCTGAAACTTCAATTAGCCAAACACATTGTGAGTATTTTATGCATATAATGATTTCATTGCTACAATAGTCACTGAAGTGACCTCATAATTATAACACTCAATAATTCAAACATCCTCAGCTGTTAATATTTTAAATGCAGCGAAATAGATAGATTCCTATATATGCATCATTATCACAATAAAATTGCAAGACACAGTCACACTATCCATACAATTTAAATAAACTGTAAATACTCATTACTTCACATTCCATGCAATTCTGTCCTTCCAACAAAGTGCTTTGGTAGCCCATCACATGTCTACCTTCTTCATGTAGTCTTTCCCCTGCATTCATAGCAGCTCATGAAATGGTATCAGGATTAACAATAGTCCACCATTTCATCTATTATCTAATTGCAATGAAACATATATATATCACAATCATGCATTCACACAATGCATCTCAACATGTGCAGCCGCACATATGTGTGCACATTCACCACATTTACATAATATTTTAATGTGCATTCACTCAATGCATAACCCCTCAATACAACCTTGTATTAATCCGTGAGTACTATGCATTCCAACATATTATGGTCTAACCATGCCTATCTCATAGCATGCACTATCGCAACAGGACCATAAGCCCTCACTTGCTTTGGTTGTTAAACTCACAACTAGCACAGACAAATGGCATGATATAATTTCATATGAATGCATTGAGATTTCTAAGCAATTATAGGGTGTAAGGCTTCCTGCCTTCACTTACCCACACCTCACCATACTTGGTAGGCTGACATTCACATTTAGACACTCAATCTTTCATACAAACAATTCAACACGTTTTAAAACATAGTTGAAGGGATCTCATCAAATGCTCTTTCAACATTCATGCAATTAAGCACAATTAACCATTACCTGCATGGTTGATATTAACATCACTTGATGTTACCTGATCAATTGGACTCTTACCAAGGCTACTCAGTCCTTTTTCCAACATCATGATCACGGACTTGTTGCATCATCCTCTTTTGATAAGGTTGTTGGTCACGTGCAACAATGTCATCAACTTCTTTAGCCATGCTTTGATTGTATTCTGTCCTACAATCAATGCAGACACAACTAATTATTAGCAACCACAATCATTATCTTAAGTGGCTCATTGCATATGTAAAACCTCACTATTTTACCAATATGCAATATCATATACACGCAAAACATTTTCACATGCACTGTACAATGTTTATTGATATGCCATCTAGTGCATATTCATCTATGTAATCTCTTGCATTTTTATCATTCTTATGCCATAGTTTATATGCATGACAATTTCATAATTATAAGTACGATAGCAAACAGGGGTTAAGGAATTCTCCCTTTCCAATCCCTCATAGTAGAATGGAATCCCTCTTGCATATCATAGTTGGTCTGATTTCCTTCCAGTCATGCAATTCTAGAAATTGCCCATATTGACAACAATTCTCTTTTGTCAAAACAGCCGCTGGCACTCTTTTGTACCAAATATCTATGATATATGCGGACCTCATTCAAATCCTGGTCATGCATCCCTGTTCTCTTCTGGATAAGCTTTCCAACGCTTATCCCCGTGCTCCATTCCGATCCTAGACATGGAATTTACACTCTTCCAAAAATGCAAATTTTGCCCAAATCTTGCCCAAATTTCTGCACTTTTACAAGCTGCAATTTATTTTGAAAGGCCAACTTCAACTGCTTGTAGAAGAAAATCTAGGAAGAATCACGAACAATTATCTAGCGGGCGAAGGTAGTATATATAACAAGGAACACTAAGCAACCTTCAGATCCCTGTTCCGATGCACCAGTCAATTTCTATAAAATTTGGGGTTTGGCTACTTTTAACTTTTCACTTTTTCCCCAAAATTTCGAAATTTGGCCAAAAATGGCTATCTCTCAAACTATGCATTTTTGGAAAATTTTTGCCTAATGGAAACTGTCTATCTTGATGAGAAGATGAAATGTCTAGTTCAATAAAAAAAATTATTCCAACATCTAGGGTCACTTTTACTGTCCACAAGCTTTCCAAAGTCCCGAAAAAGTGGCCCAGAACAATGCTTTTTGGCCTT
Organism: Larix kaempferi; assembly: GCA_027924585.1. Classification (NCBI taxonomy): domain Eukaryota; kingdom Viridiplantae; phylum Streptophyta; class Pinopsida; order Pinales; family Pinaceae; genus Larix; species Larix kaempferi. The sequence continues at coordinate 11,061,923 of BSBM01001160.1, read as the reverse complement.
CTGGTTCACCCCGACTCCACATCCTTTGGAGTTCGGCTCGAAGATTCCAAACTTAACACTGTGTCTACTCCATGGCCATGCCATATCAATTTCAGCTCAAACCGACCTTCCGTCAAACCTTGAGACGCTGTCTTACAAAAGTCACTATTCTCCATTTTCTGTCAATTTGGAGCATACTGGGTTCGGGACCCTCTCTGGTTCTTTCATGGCCTTCGTTAATGGCCTCCGAACCCCACAAGAATCATCCCATTCTGAGCCCGATTGCTCCTATCCAAAAATCATGTTTTTGGGTCTATATTTATTTATTAATTTTTTCTGGCTCTTCCTTCCGCGACCATTGCGGGATTTAACCTTAAAATCGCCAACCTAGGCGTAGGATTTAACTCTAAAATCGCCGACCTTGGCGCTGGATTTAACTCTAAAACTACCGCTGCATCGCAGTTTTTAACCTTAAAATTGTCACCACGTGCATCGCAGGTTTTAGTGTTAGAATTGCCGCCAGCGCCGCGCGGGTCTTACCATTAACTTTGCAGCCATCGCCGCGCAAAAATTACCATTAAATTTGCCTCCAGCGCCACGCAAAAATTATCGTTAACTTTGCCGCCAGCACCACGTAAAACTTACCATTAACTTTGCCGCCAGCACCGCGCAAAAATTATCGTTAACTTTGTTGTCGCGCGCGCAGAAATTAACGCTCAAATCGCCGACAGAGCCTTTTCTCCACGATTGCTTCAGAGAAAAATTTAACCAAAATTTCAACGACCTTGGCGCAATAGTTATGGTTAAAATCGCCGCCAGAAACTTGAGCAAAATTTCCAACACTTCGAAAAATTTTCAAACTTTTTAAAAAACAGTCAGAAAATTTTCTAAAATACTTTCCTTCTTTTTGATGTTTAGTGCTGGGTAGGAGGCATACTTACCTCTGCAACTATGATATGTAGCCCATGAAAGCCCAATGCTGCAACTAGCAGCTTTGATACCATCTGTCACGTACCCACCCATCCATCCAAGGCAAGGGAGGGAACATGATACCAATCTCTGGGGCTTTCACATAATCTCATCCCATTCATTCGAATCATATGAATAAATCATTTGTGTGCAGATGTAAAACTAATCAATTATGCACAGCAGAATTAAACTATCCACACACATCTTTCATATGATTTCAACATATCAATAATAAACATCAAATTTAAACATTTGCAGAAGTAAAATGCACATAGAAAAACACTTATCTTCATTGTGCAACTGTCCCAAACAACTAGCTATGTCACTGCAACGTTCCACCAAACTGTAGGCCAGTTGTGTTCATCAATTCTCTCAACACAATTGCCACCCCCGAGCTGGGCAAGATTCTTACAAGGAAAAGGGACATTCAAGCTCATACACAGCCAAAGCAATAGATACCCATCTCAACCCCAACACTCTTTTACACACAACACTCAAACTGGGCATGGATACACTCTTTCAGCAATGGGATTTACCAATAAGATGGCCCTAGGATTTCCCAAATCATGGGCACACCAAAAACGGATTGGGGAATTTCAATAACAAGTTGGTCAGGGGTTTTCCCAAAATGTGGGCACACCAAAAAGGATTTTGGAATGGGGAAATAGTCCACAGGGAACCAACCCGTTTTTTCCATGGTATTTTGAGCATCTAAATGGCCAAAACGGCTCCAATGAAACCCCAAACCAAGCTCCCATACTCCTAGCCACTTGGAAACCCAAAAACGCCTTGTTTCCAGCTAGAAAAATCAGGAGAAACCATAAAAACGTGGAGAGAAAATGCCCAGGCAGCCCAAAAACGTGAGAGACCAAATTGCCTGATGGGTTATGGCTTGGGAAGCAATTCATGGTTGTTTTATTGCCCAAGAAGCAAAAACACGTTTTTCCATGAGGGGTGACTTGCCCAACTCGAATTCGGACAACCATACCTTCCATTCCCCAAGGCATTAACTACCTCAAACAATTCTTGGGAGAAATGAATGGTTGGGTACAAAAGTCAATATGGGTAGTTGAGGGTTTGATGGGTTCTCTCATTGACACTTGGCTTGACTTGATTGGCTCAAGGGTTTGAATGTTTTCCCTCCCAATTCCTTTTAATATCATGCCCCCATCTCTTGTTGCATTGCATAGCTAGTTGTGGGTATTTTATTTAAAATGCATATTTACATAATGTTCGCAATTCCATTGCACATGGCTAGCACGTGAACCATATGCATTGATAAATCGATGGCGGGGCCTTGGCCTTGAGCTCCTCACCACGATTTTATAACAATATTACATCATTTACAATTTTAATGTGATAGGGTCAAGATGGGGACGTCACACAAATTTCCATAAAACTAGAACAAAAATGTATTAATGAAAAGACAGAGTTACAGTGCTTTGGTATCCATTTGTAGCTGAAAAGATAAGCAATTCTAAAGGTAAAGAGACTAACTGACTAATGTCTAACTCGTCTCTGCTACAGGGACGTCTATTTATACAGCGTTATAATGAAGAAAGCAAGTCGACCCTTTAGTGGTCGACAACTAAATAACAGACTATCTTGAATGCCCAAAACGACTCTGTTGAATATCTCATGACACGCATAAGCCAAGGAATGGCTCTGCTTAATAATTTGTGACAGCTCGTAGCCAGAGAACGGCTTCGTAATGATTTATGACAGCACACAGAGCTTTTCCCAAACTCCACGGCGTTGATCTTTCACGCAGATGTTGAAGTGTTAATGCTCCTTTGACGTGGGCAGAGATGGATGCGATGTCGGGTTGAGAGTGTAGGAGAAAGGATCTTCCAAAACATCAATTCACGTACCATCAAGGCCACGTCCCAAACGGAACCCATGCGCCAGTTTACTCTCTAATGGTCCAAGCATACCTCAACCATCGATCTCGCGGGTCGAATGTGGGTGTGAATGGCGGGTTGAATGCAACTGATCGTCCATAACTTCAATATGCGTCCAATTGGAGATTCAGTTGAGAGCCAGAACCTGTAAAACGAAATGTAGTTACTAAACAAGCCAAATAAACACCAATAAACCATAATATAACAATGTTTACCCAAAATTCATATGATGTGTGATTAAACGCATACCTGCTCCATTTGATGGTCTGAATGGAAAACATAGTGACTTATTACATAAAAAATGGTGAAGGTAATGCCAATCAAAGTGTATTTGTTATTAAAAAATGGTGACAAAATGGACACCAACAGTTTCCCTCCCTCAATTATGTTCATGGACCACAGATCCATCCATGATTACCAAGGACTCATAATGGTTCCCATATTCAACTCAAATATCAAGGCATCCTTAAGGGGGGATTCTGTTTTAGTTTTTAAGTGTTGTTCATGGTGCTCAAGATTGCGAAGCTTCAGTAGGGCCTAAGGAAATCCCCCCTGAACCATGTTTCTACCTTAATACACATTTCCAGTGCACAAAACCTACTCATGGTGATTGTAGTTGAATCAAATGCCAAAAACCACCTACAAAAATCTTACATGTTGGTTTGGGTACTTGTTTAAGGTTTTGATCTTGAGAAGCTTCAACAAGATCCTAATACACTTGTTTTTAGTTTTTAATGATGGTTAAGGCCCCTCAAAGCATCCATGCTTCATTGTGGTGGTCTAAGGATGTATTCATGGTGCTTGATCCTAATAAACTATGTTTAGGGTCTAATGTTGTTGTTGCTCTCCCCCATTCAGTGTCAAGGTCTTGAGAATGTTGTTTCCATACCATGACTATGGTAATGTAAACAACTATGCATGAAACATATTAAGGGCACCCACATCCAACTCCCAGGACAAAGAAACCCTGGTAAGAGCTCGTGTTATTGTGTTTAGGATTTGTTCATGTCACTTGAGTTTGAAAAGGTTCAATTAGGGCTTCATGACCTTGTTTACCCCCTTGACCATGTTTAGTTCTTTAGACCAATTTCCAATGATAGAATTGACTCATGACACATACATATCCCACTTAAAGGCCTGTAAATAATCCCTACAAAGGACTCATGTGCGAGTTTGAGGAATCGTTCAAGGTTCTTGATCCCAAGAAGGTTTGAGGACACATTTAAGGCTCTTAACCTTGTCATGGCACCCATAACACCCTTATAGATAATTAATAACCAAAATAATTGGACATATTCATTTTATCAAATCTCCTTATTAGCTTTGTAGTTACCTTTGAGTATGGGACTCTAAATTGATTTGGAACTCTCACTAGTGGAACCATAGATGTTATTAAAAGGGTCATTTTTTGAACCATTGCAATAAAAACAAACATGTGTATACTTACAATGTGTGCATGTGCTTGCATTTAGAAAACAAAACAACAAACAAATCCCAACCTTATTATCTTTGAAAAGCTAGGTTATCTATACAAGCATAGACAAATTGCAAGGAAATTCTACTATTGCAATACGTTTTGTTCTTTAGTGTGATTGAGAAAACAATTTTTGTCAAGTTATTATTTTGTTTGATCCTTGTGAATATGGGAAATAGACTCAATTGAGAAACAAATTTGATAGGAAGGAGCATCCCCTTGAAAAATTCAATGAATTAAGAGAAAAGACATAGTTGGGTAAAGAAAAACATAGGCTCGCACTAACATAGGGTATTCATCATATATACTTGTTAGATACCTAATTTCTAAAATGTTGACACCTACATTGCTTTTACAAACCAAACAAGGGTTCAAACATCTTCAACAATTGGAAAAACGTCATTGTAGCAAGGTGATATCATTGTGTTAATTGTTGGTTGTTCATCAAAGCCCCGGTAGAGCTTCAACTTACTCAAACATTGATCAAACTAGGACTTGAATAAGATACAGGACACGATTCATTGCTAGTTGTTTCAAAAAAGAGTTGATATATAGTTCGTTAATCTTATAGACACGTGTCCAAGCCCAAATCTTTCAAACATTGATACTTATATTTCCTCTATTAATCTAAACTAGAAAAAAATCCCTTAACATTTTTTAACTTGTCATTTCATAAGGCCATAAACCTAAAAACATAGTTAAGCATATCTGCAAGGCATATAATGCACATCATGTTCCCATATCAAGTCAACCATATATATAAATCTGAACATTGCTTTATATTATATGTACATATAATGTTTTAAAAAATGGAATGCCATGGCCATAATACAAAATAGTGGATCATACTGTACATCTATGTGTATACAAACAAAACGATACATGTATGTATCCCCCCTATACATGGATTCTATTTATCCCCCTTTTCACTACCACTGTTAGTGGCTTTTGAGAAGTTTATCTTTCTTTTTCGGCTGCTCGATGGAGTTCCCCAACATTGAATAGGAGGATCGATTCTCATTTGCGGAGAATGCACACAAACCAAAATTTGTAAGTTAGTTTACCAAGCTATCAAAATAAATACAACTCTATGTACATTTGTTCAAATTCCAAGAAAATATAACATTTTTACTTATTGTGCGTGTGTAAGTCATGGTACTCGGTAGTGTAACTGCATGTACTTGGGGGGCATGGAGGGTCATCAGTGGCCCCAATTGGGTTCTCTTCAAGCACCACTCACTCGGTAGATGCTTGCATAAAATAACATATGTTAATGTCATCAAATTCAAAGAAAACGAGACATATACTACATGGACGGACAATGACTTTTTCAAAGAAAGAGAGACATACATTTACCTGGTGGGGGGAGAGGTGGGTCACTAGTAGCATTGAGCTGCTGCTATTCAAGGACCACTGCCTCACTAGGTGCCTGCATAAAGTAACATATGTCAATGTCAGCAAATACAAAGAAAACGAGACATATACTACATGGACTAACAATGACTTTTTCAAAGAAAGGGAGACATACACGTACCTGGGGGGGTAGAGGTGGGTCACCAACAACTTCGATTTGGTGCTCTTCAAGCACCACTACCTCACTAGATGTTTGCATAAAGTAACATATGTCAATGTCAGCAAATACAAAGAAAACGAGACATATACTACATGGATGAACAATGAATTTTTCAAAGAAAGTGAGACATACATGTACTTGGGGGGGGAGAGGTGGGTCACCAACAACCTCGATTTGGTGCTCTTTAAGCACCACTGCCTCACTAAATTTCTGCATAAAGTAACATATGTCAATGTCAGCAAATACAAAGAAAATGAGACAGATACTACATGGACGGTCAATGATGTTTTCAAAGAGAGCGAGACATACTTGCATGTACAAATTAAACTATACTACATATACCTGGGAAAGGTGAAGAAGTGGGTCACCATTGGGTGAAATAACTGACAATGGCCTAAATGGATGGGCATATGCATCAATCAAAAAGGTCGTTCGGGTGGCATAGATATCATGCTACGTAACAAAACATAAAGATACAATTAGAAAATTTCTAATAATTAAAAGCATACATGTTGAATCATTAAAATCATAGTTAAAAGAATACCTATGTTTGGAAATATTCCTCTACATGCGAGGGACCTGCCTGGGATTACACAAGCTCATCATGCCCACCTTGCATAAAACATATTGTATCCAGATTAAGACGTATTGAATGTTGCAATCGCTACTATAAATATGTAAATCACGATGACAAATTAAAAAGTAAAGTTCTTACAGCTAATGGTGAAGCATCAAAATCATATGCAGCATTGACCACTACATCAACATCAATGGCTAGAGTATGTGAATTTGGGGTGCCATTGGACACCAACTGTATATTTGTTCACGTAAATTGTCAGATAATTAAATAGAAATAAATTACGTAACAATTGAAAACTATGATATAAAACAAAATATACTATGTAAAGAATGAGTTTTACTTACATATCAGAGTAATCCATCACCTCGAAACTCTGAAGCAGGCCCACAGCATATGCTTCCACACACTGTGCAAGGGTGTGGAATAACACAACGCTCTGAACCCTATGTGTCTCCAGTGCGATCTGTAGCTCTAGTACGGTTGGGAGACCTAGTAAGTGGATCCTCAGTGTGCGATGGTCTAACCCTAGATGGGCCAGCCTCAAAAGTGCCAACCCTATGGCCTACATTTCCTTCGACAGCAGTCCCATGTCGAAGCAATGTATCTTCCAAATGGAATAAGGCCTGTTGTGTATCATCAATAATGGGACCCGCAAGAGGATATACCCAAGGGGGGTTTGGTGTGCATGGAGGGCGTTGCACACGGTTAGGATTAGTCCTATCCCCTTCCCTATCTTGGCGCATCCCATGACCTACACCTTGGAACTATAAAATATCAAAATAGTTCACATGTCTCCCTAAGATAAATTCTGCATACATCTTCCTCAGGAAATAGAATGGGATGTCTCTATTCCCATGAGGGTCTTCATCGAAAACCATGTACCAGTGATCCATCCAATTGGCTTTCACATTTGTTTCCACGCACTAGTCTATGGAAATGTGTGGTCAACTAGTGGGTGGAACCAATCCGGTGCCAGGGTCCCGGAATAATGAAAACAATTGGTCTTTAGTTATCTTTAGTGTTTTCACATCTTTGTATCTGAACCCAATGGAATAGTATTGCCTCTAGGAATCTCTGTACGAGCTAATGTTGTATAGTGCTCCCTGAGCATTGGAAATTGTGTTTGTTATGGTATCTAATGCCTCGGCTAATGATTGTCTTAAATAGTCCCCGCCTATGAACAGTGAGCTAAGGCGCCTTAATGCACCCAAATGAGACAGAATCTCTGAATTTCGATCGTGTTCCTCCTCGGTGTTTGGGTTTGTGTTTGGATTTGGGTTTGGGTTTGGGTTTGTGTTTAGGTCTTGGTTATCAGTGGTTTCATTATGCACATTTTCTTCGACATTTGTGTTCTTTGTTAAGATTAAAACAACAAATTCAAAATTTATTTAATATTTCATTGTTTGGTTTAATACAACAAATTTTATTAAATTCGTTTAAAAAAAAACAAAATCTATTAAATTAACAAACACAAACGAAAATTGAAAGCAATTTTGAAGGAAATGGCCACCTACCTTCCATTGTATCCAGCTTGTGAATCGACCCTTCCAAATTTGTCTCCAAATTCGTTCAAACTCAAATCTCCTTTGTGTTTTATCGCTCTCCTGATACCTTCGGCCTTGACTGTGAAATGTGAAATTGAGGCCGTGGGCCTCTTTTTTATTTTTTTGTTTTGGTAATACAATTGCACTTGCGATTTGTAACTCTTACAAAATGCAAGTGCAATATATCGCACATGCGATATAAGCTAACTAATGCCTCGGTTTTGGGCTCGGGTTTTCTAAACCTATCCACGATAACGCATATGCATTATAGATTTACATTTCGGACATGCTTTTCCAATTTCTAAAGTGGCACTAAAAAGTGGAACCAACTTCGTGCGTGTTCCCATGCATGTTTCCAACCTTCAAGAGAACCCAAATCTACTCGGAAATGGCATGAATACCATGGTACAAAGGTCAAAGAGTTGGAGTATTGAATGGCTTCGACCTCGACTAACATAGTGAATTAATTCGCATGAGGGGTAGGTGGAGGAATATCCACGTGGAGAGGAGTCATATCCCTCAGCCCAATTCCCATGTGTACCATGGAACCACCATTATCACCTGCATTCAAGGAATTTAAATAATTTGCATTGCTACTTTATAATATTAATAATTAAAAAATGGTTTATTTTATTGTTTGTCAATATTAAGAGTCCTAAATATTTATTTTTAAATAGTATTAAATATGAATAATTGAATTGAATTGAATCACATGAATTTATTTGTTTAAAGTGTAAAAATAATAAATTGAATTTTTTTGGGATTGTGGTGCAAAAACACATAAATTAGTTTTGATCATTTATTTGAAAGAAAAATTATAAATAATTAAATTTATTTATTTACAAAATCATTATTTGTAAAATGGTTGTCTTTATGGTGAAATTCCTCATAAATAAATCCTAAATGTACTTGTCCATGTGACAAATAATTATTAGCACCACTTTATGGTAGTTGCCAACATAGCATTTCTCTTAATATACATGAGTAAAAACATAATTTCCAATAAACATTAACACCATTTTAACACCACAAAATATATGTGGTGCTAATACCACCAACTTATCACCACAAAATGTAAATGGTGCTAATACCACCACCTTAACACCAAAAAATTGTAAATGGTGTTAATAGCACCACTTTGACACCATAAACTATAAGTGGTACTCACTTGTGGTGCTAAAAGATGGATTTTCTTATTGTGCTGGATAATTCAAAACAAAATAAAACAACAAATTCAAAAAATCTGACGCTCTTATAAAGATACCTTTCACATAAATCTAGCATAAGAACACTGGAATTTAGTTAAAACTGAAGCATTTCCTATTAATGAATGCCCACTAAACCCTACTTGAGAGGAATCATAAAAAATCTTAAAAATTCTCCAAGAACGCAATCAATCAGTGCAAGCAAACACCTGAAAACCTCAATTCCACATTAGCACATTCCATTGACAAGGAGTTTCGATTTATCTTTTACTTAACATTTTTCTTTTTCCAAAAGCTAGTTTTAATATTTTGACATCAAATCCTAGATTCCACGATAGCAAATGCCAGTAATAATGTTTTTTGCTCGTCCTTTACCAAACTCTTCTTCTAACAACAAAACAATTTAACATTATAAATCAAAACTCCAAATCCTTTAATAGCTAAAAAGGAAACCACGACAACACAGAAACAATGGCAAGGTGCGATAATTTAGGGTTACAGTAATCGATCTCAGACAACAAATTAAGCCAGAAAGGAAGTCGAACAAAATAAATTCCTCTTTAAATCAATTTTTAAAAACCACCTAAATCTCCGACATGCCATGAAAGAAAGAACGACAATTGAATTAAAGAAATTTGAATGAAACCCTACTTGTAGTCAGTAATGCAGAACTTGTTGAGCTATTTCATGGCTACTTCTGTACATTCCCCGTTGTTAGGAACCCATGTCTTTACTTTGTTAGTATGTTGTTATTGGACGCATATGCTTTGTAAGTCGTCCCGTAGTATTTGTTGATCAATGGTTTGTTTTATTGTTGTTGGCGCATATGCTTTGTAAGTCGCCTGTAGTATTGTTGATCCATAGTTTGTAACGGCCCATGGTTTCGACCCATAGTATGGGCACCTAGAATTAGTATATAAGTGTGTGTTGAGACCTATGAAGGCACCGTGAAGTTATTTGTATTGAGCTTGCTCAAAGGAGGTTGCCCCTCGAAGTGGCCTGTGATCAATACAAAAGTGATTCTGAGTTCTGTCATTTCTGCTATTTCGCGTATTCTTGTTAATTAATTGTTGCAGGTGCCTCACATCTGGTATCAGAGCCTCCACCCAGGTTCAAGTCACAGAGCGGGTGGCAACGCCAGCATTGCAGTGTTCGCCCGGGGCTCGTACGGCGCAAAGGGGACACCACCGTACGGGCGCACATCCAGCCCAGAGTCTGGACTGCGGAGCATGGTGGGATGTTAAGATCCTAGTGGGCGGCCTTCACTAATAGTTCAGGGGTTTCACTCGGCCACCAATGCTGTCTGACGGCTTGTGTATTGGGGCAATACCCCTCACTCCATGGCTCAGGTAAAACTGATAACTGCTTTGCCACAAACGACAGCTCTTGGTTTACCTCACGGGTGGGAACTAGTCAATCAGGTAGGGGTCGTTGCCCTTTTCGCTGGCAGGTCCTCTCAATGGGCCAGCTACTTTGGGGTTCCTGTGGTACTCCTCACAATGATTTTTAGGGCTTATGCCCAAGTACTACCCACAGTTAAGCGGATAGGGATTATTCCCAAATCCGAACCTGCAACAGATGCGAAAAAAAATTTTGGCAGAAATTTCACCCAGCGAGCCCAAGAAAGTGCTCTGATACCAGATGATACGAACTGTTACACCAAAACCTCGAGATGTTAGTGAAGGCCGCCCACTAGGATCTTAACACCCGTCCATACTACATACATTCATCTCATTTTACAGGCTACGAAATCTCAGGACTCAACTTATATATCATGTGAAATAAATTCCCTCACTTCGGAGATGCTCTAGAAGGATGAGTAATTACACTTATAGGTGTTTTTATCTTAGAATTTGGGTGGATTACCATTTATGCTTGAAATAGGATGGACAAGTGTACTATTCAGATTGACTTTATGGAAAGCTTTCAAAATTCAAAATAAACAAATATATATATATATATATATATATATATATATATATATAACTAGTAAAACACTTAAAAAAATAAATATAAAAATAACTAGTAGTTGATACATAGATAACTAGTATGTCATGTATGAATAAGAGGCAGTGACCAAAACAAGTAACAAATAATTTTTTCATGGCACTTAACTTATAACCTAATTAAAAATTAAATGAGTTTACTGGTAACAAGGCACACATTCAAAGACTTTCATCCTTGTTAATAGTTGTAATCTCAATGGTCCTAAGTTGGTTAGTTAGTTGAGTCAATGGTCCTAAGTTAGTTGAGTTAGTTGTTGACTAGGTCATTTGTTGACCCATGGTTTACACTGGCCCATAGTATTAGCCAGTGGTTTTGGTCTTATGTGAAACTATATATATGTGTGCTTAATAATGAGAAGGCAATCAATATGCCCTTTGTGTTTCCACTCTTATTATGTGTCCTTGCAAACTTTATCATGGAATTGATTCTTACCTCATCAAAAATGGTTTCAACAGAAGTAGCAATGAACACACTATGTATGTCAAAACAGATCAGGAAGGAAACATTCTACTTGTTTGTCTTTATGTTGTTTCAAAGATCAAACTGGGTGGTCATCATCATGTTCCAACTCAAGGAAAAGGTACTGTTCTTATACTTACCAAACAGAATGAGAAGAAGCACATAAATGATGTATTCTATGTTCCAAATATTAAGGTCAATCTGATCAGTGTGGGTCAACTGATTGAAAATAAATATGATGTTAGGTTCATTGATTCCTACTGTGTTGTTTATAACAAAGCCCCTAGTAGAAGACTCCTAGCCAAAGTAGAAATGACCAAGAATATAATTTTCACACTCAACCTAAGGAGTGCTATCATGTCACAGTCATATGCTCATACTATCTCTAGTTAAGACGAAACCTGGTTGTGGCATTGTAGGTATGGTCATCTACCCTTTTAGAGTCTCTCTCATCTGCAAAAACAATCCATGGACAAAGGATTACTAGTCATGAATGAACAATCAAGTTCTTGTGAAGATTGTATTCTGGGAAAACACCAAAGGGACAACTTTCCTACTTCTACAAATAGAGCCAAAGAACACCTTAAACTTGTTCACACAGACCTATGTGGACCCATGCAAACCTAGTCTATAGGAGGTAGTCTGTATTTCCTAACATTTATTGATGACTATAGCAGGAAAGTATGGATTTAATTTCTCAGACATAAGTTAGAATCCTTCTCCAGATTCAAAGAGCTCAAAGCATTGACTGAAAAGCAGTCAGGTAAACCACTCATAATACTCAGATCAGATGGTGGAGGTGAGTATGTCTCTCATGATTTTGCATATTTCTGTAAGCAGCATGGAATCCAGCATTAGTACACCACTAGATACACTCCACAGCAGAATGGAGTTGCAGAACGAAAGAATCAGACCATCATGAACATGGCCCGAAGAATGTTGTCATACAAGAAGTTATCCGATGATTATTGGGAAGAAGCAGTTGCATGTTCAGTATATCTACTGAACAAGTCTCCCACAGTAGCTGTCAAAGACAAGATACCTGAATAAGCATGGAGTGGCACTCAGATTAGTGTCTCACATCTCAGGATATTTGGATGTGTTGCATTCGCACACATACTTGATGAGTTAAGAAAGAAGTTGGACAAGAAGAGTGAAAGGTGTATTTTCACAGGCTATAGTGAACATCAGAAAGCCTATAAGCTGTATAATCTTGTCACCAAGAAAGTAGTGGTGAGCAGAGATGTCAAATTTATGGAAGATAAATGCTAGACTGATACAACAGACATTCAACAGCTAGATAGTCCAGAAGCACCAGAACCACTCAGAATGCCCAGACTTGAAGTACAACAGCAACAACAACAAGAAGGGACACCAACAGGCACTCCACAACAGAACCAAAGAACCAGAAGCTTAATGGAGTTATATGATCAGACTCCTATCATTGATGAGCAGCTATAGTATGCACTATTTTCATGTCATCCAACATGTTTTGAAGAAGCATCCAAAGATCCACAGTGGGTCCAAGCAATGAATGACGAGATTGATTCTATTGAGAGGAATTAGACTTGGGATCTAGTTGATCTCCCATGAGATAAAAGTTGCATTAGTGTAAAATGGGTTTATAAGACCAAGTTGAATGAAAAATCAGAGATAGAAAAGTACAAGGCAAGGCTTGTTGCAAGAGGTTTTGCACAGCAAAATGGTGTAGACTATGAAGAAACCTTTGGTCCAGTAGCAAGGATGGACACCATCAGAGCTATACTTGCAATAGCAGCTCAAAACCAGTGGCCTGTTTACCAAATGGATGTGAAATCTGTCTCTCTCAATGGCATACTTGAGGAAGAAGTCTATGTAGATCAGCCACCTGGTTATGCTGTCAAAGGTCAAGAACACAAGGTATGTAAGATGAAAAAGGCCTTGTAGGGTCTCAAACAAGCTCCACGAGCTTGGTATAGCAGAATTGATTCTTACCTCATCAAAAATGGTTTCAATAGAAGCATCAATGAACACACTCTGTATGTCAAAACAGATGAGGAAGGTAACATTCTACTTGTTTGTCTTTATGTTGATGATATGATCTATACTGGAAATTTGATGCTAGAAGAGTTTAAGACAGTCATGAAAAAGGAGTTTGAGATGACTGATCTTGGTCTTATGAAGTTTTTCTTTGGTCTGGAAGTTTATCAAAGTGAAAATGACATCTTCATCTGTCAGCATAAGTATGCTACTGACATTCTACAGAGATTCAGAATGGAAAAATGTAAACCAACAGAAACCCTCATTGTTACAGGAACCAAGTTAAGCAAGAATGATGATGAACCAACAGTAAATTCTACACTTTACAAAAGATTAGTAGGAAGGTTAATATATTTAACTGCTACTAGACCTAATTTAATGTATGGTGTCAGTCTTATTTCTAGAGTCATGGAATCTCCGAAAGACTCTCATTGGAAAGTTGGAAAAATAATACTGAGATATGTTGCAGGTACAATTGATTATGAACTTTGGTACACTCCTTCACGGGACTGTACTCTCACAGGGTACACAGATAGTGATTTTGCAGGTAGTATTGATGATAGGAAAAGTACATCTGGTTATGCTTTCCATCTTGGTACTAGTCTTATTTCTTGGGCTTCTCAGAAACAGCCCATTGTGAGCATGTCTTCAGAAGAAGCAGAATATATTGCAACAACTACAGCAGCATGCCATGCAGTTTGGCTCAGAAGACTCTTGAAGGACATGGGACATACAGAAACAGAACCAACAGCCATATATTGTACAACAGTTCTCCTAAACAGTTGTCTAAACATAATGTATTTCATAGGAAGAGTAAACACATTGACACTCACTATCACTTCATATGTGAGTTAGTCAATAATGGAGAAATCAGTTTGATGTTTTGTGGCTCTAAGGAGCAGCTAGCTGATATGTTTACCAAACCTTTGGGTACATCTGCATTTGAGTTTCAGAGGAAGCACTTAGGTATTGATAGTGCTGACCACACCATCCCACTTGAGATTAAGGGGGTGTGTTAAGAGTTGTAATCTCAATGGTCCTAAGTTGGTTAGTTAGTTGAGTCAATGGTCCTAAGTTAGTTGAGTTAGTTGTTGACTAGGTCATTTGTTGACCCATGGTTTACACTAGAATTAGCCAATGGTTTTGGTTTTATGTGAAACTATATATATCTGTGCTTAATAATGAGAAAGCAATCAATATGCCCTTTGTGTTTCCGCTCTTATTCTGTGTCCTTGCAAACTTTATCAATCCTTGATATCTTTATTCAACCCTCGTGAAAGATTGAACTCTCTTTCACTCTATTCTTACTCGATATGACTAGGACTAAGACTAGGACTCAGATTTTATATTTCGGAAAAGATCTGCAAAAGTTGTGTACAGTCTCCCACAATGTGAGAAATCCAACATTTACAAAGTTATAATCTTTGTAAATTATTTTCTATAATTTTCAAATCTCAAATTAATTGTATATCTCAAAGTTTAATAATTAAAATATTTTAAAATTAAATTAGATATTATTAATTTAAAAAAATTATTATATCAACTTTATAGAATACAAAGTTCAAACCATATAATTTTATCGTACCATCAATAATGTAACATATTTATTATTAATATTTCTATTTAAGTAGAGACTAATAATTGATCCACTATTATAAAGACATGGTTTGTTAAATTAGATCAACGGACGTATCCCGTAGATGCGACTTTTATTCATTCGTGAGTATAAATGCGTCTCTGGTCTTGCGGTGTCTCAAACTTCTCCACTGAGATTTTAGTTTTTCCTACACTCAACTGTTAAAACGTTCGAAGTTGGAACAACCCCAGCCAGCAATATGAGCAAGTACGCGTGGCGCCAGGACATTTCCAGTGACGGAGTTGAGCGTATGATTAAAGTAATAACCTCCAAACTCAATGAGATGACGGGGATGGAGAACAGCACTTTGGCGGTGAGTTTTGATTTGTGAAATTCATTTTACAGGACTGCTTGCAGTTTAGAATATATTAAGATCCTTATAATGATCAGTATAGAAATATATAACGCTTTGATCAATTTGGCAGAAATATGTGGTTATTCTCGTTCAGCAAAACAAACCTGACGAAGAGATTAAAAAGCATGTGGAAACCTTTCTTGGTGCTAGGAGCGGACCATTTACTTCTTGGTAGCTAACTCTCAACGAATAAAAATATATGTTTACTATATATATATGTATATTAAATTGGTATCAGAAGTACTTCAAACATTTTAGGGTTTGGATTTATTCGGGTACCTAATATCTGACAATGGATAAAATTGATGCAGGCTACGTGACCACCTTTCTTCCCGCTTGCATGATTACACATCCCCCCAGCCGAAGATCCTGTCTACTGAGCAAAAGAATCTTCCCACTGGTACGAGAAGCAAAAATGAGCAAACCCAGAGCAGTAGTAACGCTAATTTATTAGGTCGGACGCTTTTCTTCTCATTTATTAATTTATTCAATAGGTTTCTTTGCTATGTAATATTGATTCAAAATTCCTGTGTAACAGAAGGATCCTCCGTTGGTTCAGCTAAACAAACCGAGCCAAAGCCCAACGACACTCATGGAGAAGATGATGATAAAAATACAGAAATTGAAAGAAAAAGTGTATTTGAAAGGTTGGGAAAATTTCATGAGTCTAATACGAATTTCCAACAGGAAGCCGCCATTAACAGAAAGGTCTCAATAAATATTTCGATTTTGTTGACAAATCTTAATTTTCATGTGTCATTATTGTTTCACTAATTGTATTGTTGTTTTATAAATGTGCTGTAGAGATGGAGGCCTAATTATGAAAACGATGGAACCATAAACTCCGCTGTTTTTCAAACCTCCAAAATACCAAAGATGGAATATAAACTGGATTTGCCCAGAACTCCAGTTATGCCCATAACTCCAGTTGTACCAGCTTACCCAACAAAAACTAATAGAACCCCAGCCAGTACCCGTAAAGTATTCGGAACTTCTAGAAATACTGCAACCAAAGCAAAAAGAACTTCTGTGTTCGATAGGTTAGTGGGGAAGATCGATCCACGAACAAAAGGAATAAACAGAATAGCTGTCAAGGAAGGTGTGATCGATGTTAATAAATACCCATTTGTATTTTCAGCAGCTTTTCCAATTCAGTTTTATTCATTCAGGACCTATTGTATGGTTTACTGTATAAACAGTACATGAATAGTCTTTGTTTTAATGGACACAGGAAATCAGACATCACAGAAACCGGAAGTCAAGAGTGTTGTTGTGTCTAACGTATGCACAAATCTTTTTTTCTTTCTACACTAAAATCTTTTGAATATAGTGATTTTTTCTATAGCAATAGCAGATGAGGCTTGGTTCTGAAAAATATTGCACTAATTGTTTCAGGTTCACTGTGGGGCAACAAGGGAAGCATTAAATAGACTTTTCACGGAATGTGGAGAAGTGACCCAAATTCACATGCTAAATAATAATACCACTGGTTTGCCAACAGGGTAATTTGTTACTGTTGTGAACACTTTGTATCGCATTATATTTATATTTTTTCTTTGTAGGCATGTAGAGATAGAAATGCAGTGGTTTTAATTGTAAATACGCATGACAGGTCTGCGATTGTTGAGTTCGCTTCCAAACAAGCTGCACAAAGGGCCCTGAGTATGGATGGTACAACATTTATGTATAGAAGATTACAGGTAATTTCAAAAGCTTTTGCACGATGTGGAGGATGCACTTGTCAAGACTTATAGTAAATTGATTTGAATGAATATATTATGTTGTAGGTGAAACCAAAATCTGCTATTGATCCTACAGTGGAAAAGAAACAGTGGAAAAGAAATATTGCATCAAGTACACCTGCAAGCTTAGCAAACTCAACAAGGCCTGCAACAACTAGCAACATAGCAAATTCAAAAAGGCAGTTCACCTATCAAAGGAATCCTCCACAGAACCAAAAGCCAGCTTGGAAGTTGTAGCTTCAATTGAAGAATGTTTTATGAATTATCTATGCAACTTATTTTAAGCATTTATTAATAATCACAGAGCTGATTTATCATATTTTTCGTACATTTCTTTGCCTCTGGTTGGAAGCATACAAAACACGACTTGTCACAACTTCTGGACAGTCAACTCAAAACATTTTAGTACACTGCAGGTGAGAATTTAAGAAACTTTAAACTATTCGTAAAAGATCATTTTTAAAGTTCATGAGACTATCCTTGATGAATAATTTAATTAGTACTCTGACGACCACCATCTTTATTAATTCAATACTTATTATAAAATCATATTAATTTAATATGCTTTTGTTGTACATAGTGAAATAAAGTGTTCTAAAGCCTAGTATGGGGAGATGTTGTAAGGTGATGTAAGGTTTGTTACTAACAAAATAATTAAAAATTAATTAAAAAAATTCATATCCACTCATAGAATAAAAAATTATGGAAAGTATTTAAAAAAAATCCATGTTAGTTCATAAAATAAAATACTATGAAAAGTAATTAAAAATGTTCATTTATAAAATAAAAACTTAAAACTTAAACCTCGATCTATCAATCAAGAAATTGGATCCCTCTCCGTGCTTCATAAATACGGGTTTAAGATGGATCTATGCTAGTAATTAGCACAGTTACTTACATCGGTCACAAATTCAGTGTCATGAACAAGCTATGTGTTACTTGTTCTTCATGTTGAGTTGTTTATGTCTAAGCTTATAAATGTTATATCAATTATTAATTTTTTTTTATATTCTTTTTAGTATATTTGTCTTATCCTCAAGAAAAGCATAGACCCATCTCAAATTCTAAGATATAAACACCTATAAATATAACCAGATTTTACAAATATATTACAAAATAATAATGAAAATATCTATATAGTGCAATACTATTGAAATTGGATATTAATCTATTTTAATAATTTAATTATTTATATATATATATATATATGGTTATGAATGAAGTTTATCTATTTTTATATCTATTTTAATCCTAGGGGTTGATGGTGCTAGACATTTTGACTTGCTTGTGGTGTATGAACCACTTATTCCATCATATCATCATGTACAACAAAATTCACAATTTTCATTGTATGTTCTACACTTCCATCCCATGCTTCATTTTCCGCAAATTGAACATCGCGGCTGATTATGAACTTCCTTGTGACAAGATCACATAGTTTGTATGCTTTTGTATCTTCTGAATAACCAACAAATATGCATTTATGTCCCTTATTGTTTGATTTATTTCTCAGCTCATCTGGAATATGTGCATATGCGACACAACCAAAAACGTTTAAATGAGAAACAAAGTGTTTCATACATGTCCATGCCTCTTGAGGAAATTTGTTCTTCAAACTCTTTGTTGGGAACCTATTCATGATGTATATAGCAGTTGCAACTATCTCAACCCAATATTCATTTGACAAATGCTTGGCTACCATCATATTGTGCACCATCTCCATAATGGTTCCATTATTCCTCTCTACAACTTTTCTTTATTGAGATGTATATCGTGCATGTATGTCATGTGATTTACAAAAAATTAGAAAATCATTTGAAACATATTCACCACCTCTATTCGTCCTGAAAAATTTGATATAATGGACACTTTGCTTCTCCACGGCTGCCTTGAACTGCTGAAAACATCCAAATGCATCAGATTTGTGTTTAAGAAAATAAATCCATGTTTTTTCTTGTGAAATCATCAATGAATGTAAGAAAATAACTGCAGCCGCCTATGGATGGTGTTTGCATTGGCCCACAAATATGAAAGTGCACAATTTTGAGTGGTGTGCATGCTCTATATGAATTCTCCATTGAAAAAGATTCCCTATGTTGCTTACCAAAAATACAACCTTCACATATTCTTTTTGTTTTTTCAATTAGTGGAAACCCTTTCACCATATTCTTCATATGAAATAGCTTCATCCCACCAAAATTCATATGTCTAAATCTGAAATGACACATCCAAGATTCATCTTGAACCTCAGATTGAAATGCTGCTTGAATTTCATTACAATTATAGTTTTCTTCTTTTGAGTAGGACTTGTCTGCTTCTTTGGTTTTTGGTTTGAATGTAGCTCCCGAATCTTCATTCTTTGCTTCATGAACAACTTGATTTGTCTTTTCCTTAATATAAGGCCTTATCCTCAAAGGAAACAAGTGATTGTTTGTCATTTGCACTTTAGCTATCAATTGTTTGCTTGGATACTTGTCCAAAATCACATAGTGATTGTTTTCCATGTAGACTCTATAACCTTTTTGTAATAGTTGTCCAATGCTCATTAAATTATGTTTTAGATTGTTCAGCTACACAAGATAATTCCAAAAGACCAAACACCTAGAGAAGTCACTCACACAAACAAATCACAGATCAACATGCCGATGTTTTCACGTGGTTTAAAGTCTGGAAAGGGAAACACTTCATGGCCCCAGCTAAATAGCTACTTGAGGCAGTTTATTATGCAAAAGAAAGAAAGTTACAAATGAGCTTTTCATAATCCAGAATTTGAGCCGATGTTTCACTACCAAACATACAAAAGTGACTTACTGTTAGGAACCCATGTCTTTACTTTGTTAGTATATTGTTGTTGGACGCATATGCTTTGTAAGACATCCCGTAGTATTTGTTGATCCATAGTTTGTATTAGCCCATAATATTGATCCATAGTATTGGACGCATATGCTTTGTAAGTCGTCCCATAGTATTATATGTCCCATGGTATTGACCCATAGTATTTCCGCATAAACTAGTATATAAGTTTGTGTTGATGCCAATGAAGGCATCGTGAACTTATTTGTATTGAGCTTGCTCAAAGGAGGTTTCCCCCTCGAAGTGGCCCGTGATCAATAAAGTGATTTTGAGTTCTATTGTTACTGTTATCTCGTGTATTTTCATTAATTAATTGTTGTAGGTTCCTCACATCTGGTATCAGAGCACTTTCCTCGGCTCGTTGGGTGGAATTTCTGCCAAAAAAAAATTTCGCATCTTTTGCAGGTTCGGATCTTGGAATAATCCCTATCCACTTAATTATGGGAAGTACTTGGGCATAATCCCTAAAAATCATTGTGAGGAGTACCATAGGAACCCCGAAGTAGCTGGCCCATTTAGAGGACCTACCAGCAAAAAGGGCAATGACCCCTACCTGATTAACTAATTCCCACCCATGAGGTAAACCAAGAGTTGTTGTTTGTGGCAAAGTGGTTATTAGTTTTACTTGAGTCGTGGAGTGAGGGGTACTTCCCCAATATGCAAGCCATCAGATAACATTGGTGGCCGAGTGAAATCCCTGAACCATTAGGTAGCCGAGCATACCTGGGGTCCATATCTATTTCCAACTAAACTATTTCCGATCATTTCCACACTGTTTCAGATCTAGTCGTTTCAAATCCATCCGTTTCAGATCCAGTCGTTTCAGATCCATTCTGAAAGTCATTTCATATCAATCCATTTTCGATCCATTTTCGGCTGTTTGAGATCCATTCTGAAAGTCGTTTCAGACCCAGTCATTTTCGATCCTTTCCGAGCTGTCTCCCTTGAAACTTCACCGACACCCTTGCAATCTCAATCTGCATATTTCATTCCTGAGGACCCTATCCCAAATTCCACTTCCCAAAGCCAGAAATCCCACATTCGTCTATTTTTAGGGCTTGCCATAACTTCTTTGATTTTCACCCAATCGCCTTCAAATTTTGCCATCGTGTTCATCCACTTGCATCCTTTCATTTGGAACAGGAATCCCTCCAATGGTACCTTTGGTACATCAGAGCTCATCACGAACCAAATGATCTAGGTGGATATCGGTGGCGACCCACCTCTTCCAACTGGCTCAAAATAGTCTTCTGACACTTCTGGTAATTTACTATTTTGGGCAGTTTTTTGGGTCCTAAACTTCTGGAGCCGTTTTGAGGCCCTAAACGACGTTTTTTTAGCATCGAATGGTTGAAAAAATATGAGTCAGTTCCGGGCTCGATATTTGTTGTTTATGGATGTATTCCTTGAATAGATCTTTCCAACGAGCTATTGTGCACCCCAAATGGATATTGTATGCAAAAGTTACGACCCCGGGAAGTTGATGTACTAACTTACCCAAATGGGGCCCACATGACTTTTGGTGCTTCATCTCCTAGGCTTAGGTTTTTGGATGTTTGGGATTTTTTCCCTCATGCTTATGATAAATAGGCTCTTTCGGCCTCCTTTTGGAATGATATTGGCACGAATGAGCACAACGACCACATCTCTTCTCAAAGATAGCTACCACCATTCTAGCTATTGTATTTTACAGTCTATTCTATTTCCTCTATTTAATAGAATATGTGTTTATTGTATCACTGTGTCATTTGCAATATATCTCTGTATTTGATTATGTAAATGCTCTTTTATTTCATTCCCACATAAATCCAGATCACCAAACTAGACAGATTTTTTGCCAACTCCTTTTGCAACGCTTTGGTCCTAGTGCTTTTGGTGACTTCATAAGAGCAATCACTAAATTTCGCCAAATTGGCACTGTGAGAGAGTATTATATAGAATTTGAGAAACTGACCAATCACACAAAAGGATTGTCTGATTAATTCTGCAGGAGTTGTTTTATCAGTGGTCTCAAGGATGCAATTCGTTCAGAGGTTAAAATGTTATGTCGCAACACCATGATGGTAGTCATAAGGTTGGCTAAGTTGGAAGAGGACAAGATCGCAGCCCAACAATGCTCCAAACCCACCTTTGTTCCCTTCAAAAATATGGGTTCCCAATGACCCCCCATAACGCCAGCTCCTCAACCAACTCCTATCAAGCATTTGTCTGAAGCAGAGATGCGGGCCCGCCCAGAAAAAGGTCTTTGTTATAATTGTGATGATAAATTCACTCGGGGACATAGATGTGTTGAGAAAAAGCTCTATCTCTTGGATGTGGATTCTCCACCTGCCTCTGAACTTGGTGAAGAAGCTCCAGATACAATAGATGATCAGGTCGACATTCAACAGCTGCCTGTTGACCCCCCATCTCAGGACAATCAACTAGATATATCTCTCCATGCTTTATCCGGCGTCACCACCCCAAAAACAATGCGGGTCAAGGGTTACTTCAAGAAGCTCCATCTTACCATACTCATTGATTTTGGTAGCACTCATAACTTCATTGACCCTCAGATCGCCAAACAGGATGATTTTTTTTTCCATCCTTGCTCCAACTTTGAAGTCATGGTTTCCAATGGGGCACCTTACCTTGCAGGGGGGAGTGTCAAAATGTGAGTATCTCTATGGAAGATTATAACTTGTGTTCTGACATGTTTTCCTTGGCCTTAGGAAGATGTGATGTGGTTTGGGTGTTCAATGGTTACGCACACTTGGACCCATCTTATGGGATTTTGATAAACTTTGGATGCATTTTTCAGTCAATGGGAAAAAACACACATTTACAAGCTTACAACTAGGGTCTCTCCGCATCATCAGTTCACATCACCTAGAAAAGCTCCTTAAGAAGAATTCGCATGTTGTCATCGCCCAACTCCATTCCTTTCAGATGCACCCATCAATGGTCTCCACTACTCCCTTGGATCTCCAACAAATTTTGGCTAGATATGAAGGTGTCTTTGCTGAACCAATGGGATTGCCTCCTTCAAGAGCCCTTTTAGGTAAGAATTTAGGCGCCTCTACATCTGAAAAGGAAATGATGGCTATTTTGCATGCAATACATACATGGAAGACATACCTATTAGGGAATTCTTTCTACATCATGACTGCTCACCCAAGTCTAAAATATTTCCTAGACCAACGGGTCTCCTCCCCCGCAAAACTAAAATGAGTTTTCCAACTCCTGGGTTATGCCTATGAGATCACTTACATGATGGGTTAGGACAATTTAGTCGCAGATGCTCTTTCTCATGCATTTGATTACCAAGTTTCTCTTTCAGCTATTTCTATGCATGTTCCAAATTGGTTGCAATCTATTCAACATGGCTATGTCAATGAATCCTGCTTATCTCAACTCATCCAATGGTTGGCCAACTACCCTTATACTGTACCACACTACTCTTGGGATGGCACTTCCCTGAGATACAAGGGTCATGTCATGCTTCACGAGAGCACAGATCTTCAATAGGTTGTCTTCTCTGAACTCCATGCGTCACCATTGGTTAGGCACTCCGGGTTCCTCCAAACGTATGAGCAGGCACAACATACCTTCTTTTGGCAGAGAATGAAAAGGACAATTCAACAGATGGTGGATGGATATGATACTCTCCAGCTCCTTCCGGGATTGCTCGATCTTGTACCCATCCCTACATGGATCTCGACAGATATGTCTCTGGAATTCATTGAAGAGCTCCTTAAATCTGGAGGGCAAAATGACATTACCAATAAATGTTTGGAAACTTATCTTCGTTGCTTCACCTTCGAACAACAACCTTTGTGGGTGAAGTGGCTCCAACTCGCTGAATGGTGGTACCCTATTGCATCTAAATTTAATCCATATGAAGCAATCTATGGTCAGGCACCACCATTTATTCTTCCATACACCCTCCACAGTGCACCAGTTCAGGCAATTGACACGGTTCTTTGAAACCGCGATAAGAATCTTCGCATTTTGTAAGACACTCTTCACATGGCTAGAATTCGAATGACACAACAAGCCGATCAACACCATTCTGAGTGCACTTTTCAAGTCGTTGATATGGTTTTTCTTTGTCTACAACCTTCCAAGCAATCCTCCCTAACACTCAAAGGGAGTTCGCTTCTCTCTCACTCTATCATAGAGGTATTCATTCAGTGGCATGACATGCAACTAGAGGATGCTACATGGGCACCACTCCTTCAGATTCAACATCAATTTCCACATCTAAAGCTTTGAGGACAAATATTTTTCTAAGGGAGAGGGGATGTTAGGAACCCATGTCTTTACTTTGTTAGTATATTGTTGTTGGACGCATATGCTTTGTAAGACGTCCCGTAGTATTTGTTGATCCATAGTTTGTATTAGCCCATAGTATTGATCCGTAGTATTGGATGCGTATGCTTTGTAAGTCGTCCCATAGTATTATATGTCCCATGGTATTGACCCGTAGTATTTCTGCATAGACTAGTATATAAGTTTGTGTTTATGCCAATGAAGGCACTGTGAGCTTATTTGTATTGATATTGCTCAAAGGAGGTTTCCCCCTCGAAGTGGCATGTGATCAATAAAGTGAATCTGAGTTCTGTTATTACTGCTATCTCGTGTATTTTCATTAATTAATTTTTGCAGGTTCCTCACACTTACATCTGGTTTAAGGGCCCTCGCACGAATTTGAGGGACCTTTTAGATGCAATCGTGCCTTTGCAAAATGCGCGAGTATTCAGTAAAACCAAAACGTGCAAGTGTTTCATAGAACTAGGCATGGGAGGGCTTCGAGCCTGCCATGTCAGTTAACATGTAGGATATGATTCCATAACGCGCGCGCATTATGGATCACTATAACGTGTGCGTGTTTTTGTTAATATAACAAAAAAAATAGTCTACGGACTGCGGCCTCTATTTGTTCATGGAAAACGGGAACGCTCGAGCGATCAGAGCTTCCAAAAATGCATTGGAGAAGTGAAGGGAGGACAAATTCGAAGAGGGAGGGAAAATTCAAAGAGGGAGGAGGGTGATTTCGTCTTGCAAGGAGGATTGGAAAGGTAGGCATCCAAACATTCATCATTTCATCAATAAAAATATAAATTTTTATGTTGCCTTAAATTAAAAATCCATGTAAATGAAATTCCAAAACTAAAAATTTTGAAAATTTTGAAAATTGTTCGTTAACATATGGAAATTCCTCCATATTATCAATCCCCTTAATGAATTTTGCATCCACCTAAGCAATAATGTATTTGAATCCCAACACCAAATTTTCTTCAATATTTTTCCCACATCTAAATTGCAAATTGGAAAAGAAAAACCATCCACCATTTGGATAAGAGGAGGAACTATGGATTATAACCTACCCTATGTTTTTTTCCCACACATTTGTTTACCCTAAAAATGTCCAACCAATGCTTGTGAATCCAACCCAATGTCATGATGGATTTTATATCATCCCCCAAACCCCAAGGGACTAGGTTCCCCTCCTTTGCAGACACACCGCTTACTTTGTTGCTAAGATGAACTACCACATCTTTTTTTACCTCCTTCACCACCAAGTCACTCAATCGATGGTTTTGGGTCTTCATACCTAGCAATCGATAAGAGATTTACTTCATGGAACAAGTGTATATCAATCCTCACATTCAAAATATTGCCCCTTCTTAATTATGACGCAGAGGAATTCACCACCAAATCTTCCTCATCATACACTAGATTATGAGCAAGGAAAGGGCCATGGACATGAAATGAATTAGATACAAAAGAGAAATTTTTAAAGGTAGAGTATGATGAATAACATCTTCCCCAATACCTCGGCTCTAGGAAGTTGTACATAAAGTGCTTTTAAGGCCCCCATTGTCTCAATCCTTCATTAATAATTGAATTAGGAGCTCTCCATCATCAATCATTAATCGATTTACATGTAGTTGATTCTCACCTTCCACCTTGGTTTACATGTAGTTGTTATTATAGTATTTTGAGATGATATTTATGTTTGTAATGTATTCATTCTTGCACAAAGTTTGTACATTTTTCATTTTTGAGAGGCTTAGAGAAATTCGATCCTCAATAACTATTGTTGATGATAGGCACCGTATGCTTGCATCCAATTTGGATGCAATGATAGAGACATTTAGTAGGCCTAATGGTACACTGCACGATATTTATACATACAGAGATAGAAAGAGGCAAGAATATGCAGATGGAATTAACTACAAAGAAGTTAAGAAGTTGAAGATATCAAAACAACATATGTTTTCCCTTTTTAGAGATCCATGGATAGGTGAAATCCCGAATGCAAACAAAAGGAATATTTCTATCGAGTGGTGTGTATATCAACCATTCATAGATAATTGGATGAACCGATGGTACATGGTGTTTGATCAACCACCACATAACAACAGGAAAATGCCTCTATATTTTTTGAGAAAGATGTAGGCAGAATTTTTTTTGGGGAAGCATGAGAATTATTTTGATATCTTGGAGTTACAGGGCGTTGGGATGGGGATGCCTCAACAATGTCCCAATGCGAGGCACATAGATCCCAATTTCCTAGTAGCTCCACCTCGTAGGAAGCTACCCAGGACAGATGTGTCTCCTGCACAACAGTTGGTCTCAGAGATGCAGGTGTCATTCCTAGTGTTGGAACAGGTGTTTGTTCCCCTTAGCACGTATCTTCAAGGTACGTACTAGGCAAAGCCATCATAGCCACCATTTATGGGTGGATTAGATCCACCACCTCTCGGTGGGGTAGAGTGACCACCTGCTAGTGGTCGAGGAGCATCTAGTAGTGGCACTAGACCTGCACATGATGAGCACATCTAAGAGCCCCACCCATGCACAATATGCGGCCATCCTTGCTTTGGTCCTGTCCAAACAGATGATACCTTTACTGGGTATTTTACACAAGTAATTAAATGGTTAAAAATTTAGTGTCATTGGTAAATTATTTTTCCTTACTATACACATATATAGATAGATAATAATTTTAATGATTTTAAAACTTGTAGTTGCTACAAGAAGGGCACGAGGTTGAAGAGCTTTCCATTGATGAAGTAGAGCATAGTCCATAGGCTTGTGCATCAGCACTGTCCAATGTAGAATATGTTTGTCATACTTTCAGTGACAACAAATCACATTGAGGTAACTATTTCAACATGACATTATTTTAATACATGAGTAAATGGTTAACAATTTAGTGTCATTTGTAAATTAGTTTTATCTACTATACACATATATAGCTTGCTAATATTTTTAATGATTTTAAAACTTGTAGTTGCTACAAGAAGGGCATGATGGGCAAGAGGATCATGTAGAAGAACCTTCTGATGTACAAGATGTTTTCATACCTTGAGCGATAACAACTCACGCTGAGGTAACTATTTTAACATGACATTATTTTAATACATGTTAGTTTGTTATCACATGTTACTTACTTAATGCTACACGATCTACTATTTACAATTTTCTAAATTGTAGGTTGTAGATACCCCTCAAAGGGAATTGATTTCATCTAGTGAGCTCCCCCCTGGTGGAAATACAAGCGATAGCATTCCCATAGAGACACAATGGGTGGCAAAACGTTTCTTAGAATTTCTTGAAGTATACAATACATCAGTATGTATTTCATCATTGTTAGTTTGTTAATGCATGTTATTTCATTGAACAATGCATTTCTAACTACGTCAGTAATTGGTGATTGTATCCACCAGCCTTTATACTTACGAGATAGTTAGCAGTTTGATCTACTTGTAGTCCAAATGTGCAAAAGGGACAAGTGTATAAGAGAGGCTCCACTCCTAGAAAGGGTGTGGATGTCCTCTATAGAAGACACACAGGAGATCCATCTACCCCTCACCTAACAAGGGTCATTGATGATGCAATTAGTGCCACATGTGTAATAGCCACAAGTCATACAAAGGTAACTATTTCAACAATCACAATGCATAATATTTAACCATGTTACTATATTGTTTATTCATGCATGCATAACTATTTCCCCATTTGGTGATTGTAGCCATTAGCGACAGAAGTGACGGACCCCTCTGCTCAATCCATGGTTCTGACCAGGTCTCCTCTTGTGGTGAGATGTTCATTAATGACCAAGTTTTTTTATTCAATTTACCCAAACATGTTGATCAATGTTGAATTGTTGAATTAATTGAGATATGATCTTTTATTTGCAGAGCACAACTATAGAGACGCCTTCCATGAGCACACCACAGACATCTATACCCCATGAGGATTTGGTGAGTGTTTGTCATAAATAATTTCGCCATAAATTAATTTTTTAAGTTTGTTAATGGTAGGGTATTAGTGCATTTATTTGATAAAAATAATGATATTTTTTTTGCAGACTTCTGAGATGCAGAGCGATCCTAGGGAGATGGTCGATAGAGGAAAGTCATGGAAAAACAAGCGAAAGATTGATTTTTGATGTTGCATAGTCCTGTATATATGTATTTTGACATACATGTACACATTGTTGTACTTAGGGATAGATGTACATTGAGAGGCCATTTGAGGGCCGACTACTTTGCCATAATTTGTATTACAAACATTCGGCTATCAATGCATGATACAATATATTCCATATTTTCTCTTGAGTTTCCACTTGTGCTTGTGATGATTTATCTCTTCCACAAATTGATAAATTATGCTATTGAAATTTATATAATTACATTTTAAGCAATATTTATTCTCTTACATTTATTGCATTGATCAACTAACATCTCACCATTGTGTTATGAAAACATTATCTTAATGGAAAAAACTAATAATATCTTTCAATAGTTCAATGAACTTAGCACATGCATACTAATTTGATATCTAATTTAAAATTGTTTTTTTGGTCAACTCCAAGGGTTCATACCCAATGATAAGGATTATGGTTGCAAGGAAAATATGTTGCAAGGAAAAAACACAAGTTAACAAAATACGTCAAAATATGTTTGAATAACCTATGTTATAATAGTAAGATGCTATGCATATCATTGATGTAAGCCTATGACATTTTCATAAACTAAGAGGAAGTCTAATAGATGCTACACATTTCATCAATGCTATCGTATTTCATCAATGCTATCGTATTTCATCAAACGATACGTACATGAGCATCTATGAAGTTCAGTTAAAGTGTGCCTACTCTAGCATGCTAAAAACAATGGCAAAGTATCAAGTACAATGGCAAGGAATGCATAACTAAAGTGTAAGAAAATTCATTGGGCCTTCATGTACATATGGTCAAATATATGTAACAAGTTTGTAAGACCCTAGTTTGTTCCATTATGGTAACCAATAGCTGGTCATGAATTCACTCTCACAAAATCGTTGAAGATATAAACCCTATCCTTACTAAACCCTAGTGTTATCCGTAAAGTTGAACCCTGACTGCTAGGGTCAAGCTTAAGGAAATCTTAGATAGTAGACATAGGATATCTACATAGTAATTCTATTAGTTTTGGTGGCAGATGAGTATATGACAGAGATCAAGCAACTCAATAATCAGATAGTAGGGAGTACATTGGTTGTAGTACTTAAACAAGGACAGAGAATGACTGTGAGAATGAATTTATGAATGTAAAAAATCAGGTTCCATCTTAGGATAGCGGCATAGTTATATACTAATCAAGAGAATCACAACATGAAATTGAGACCATGCATAGAAAGAATAATGATAATATATACTTCATAAATTAAAACAGAAAAAGGGCTCAAAGATCATAATCCGTTTGAAAAACAATCATTTCTGATCAATATGGAAATAAAGAACATGTACATGCCTGCAAATGTCTGTATCAAACTGACCCCTGCCTTAGCCCTCTTAGCTGGAACTCTACCCCCTAGCAATTGATTTTCTAGGCATTATATAGATAGTAAGATGTGACAGAAATCGAACTTTGCCTCTTTAGCTGGCAGTAAATATTCTACTCGATGCAATCTTTGACTGATGAATTCCCTGCCACTTGTGCACTAAATCTTATTCTTGGCTGCTAAATTTATGCTTGGAAATATGGAATGAAGTTAATCATAATCTTCTTAGCTGTCGATTGGTCACCTTCATGCCTTAAAATCCCAACTGTTGCCTCAATTGTAGAATTGACCTTTGATTTAGTAATTTGATGCCTCGAAATCTGGAATTTCACAGAACTTTGTAGTTGCCAGGTTCTCTCTATCTCATTATAAGTTTTGAGTTTTGCCTGGAAATGCTGAGGTTGTTTGACACTTATTTTCCATCTATTGCTGTGATGTTCTCTATAAGTCTAAAACTTAAATTTATCAGGCTCTTCTAGTTGATGCATTGAATACTTTGTTTTTGACATTTGGTATTCGTGCTCGGGCTTCTTTTAAATGCACCTGTCCATAAATAATTTGTATTTGCAAATTGATAATCACTTCAAATCCTTCCTCCATTCCTTTTTTAATTGTTTATGGCATTAACTTTTTTGAATCAAATGGATGCATGGATTGAGGCACTTCTTGGGTGGTCTTATGAATTACATATGGAATAGTTTATGTCAAAAGGTGGAGAGTAACTTTTGGTTATGGTAATATTCTTTATTTCATAAAGAATAAGTTAAAGAAAAACTTCAAGCATAAGTTCCTTTAAAAAGTTACTTCAACGTTAAAGTATTTGGATTTTGTCATAAAACATCCTTTAAATTAAAAATGGGCATAAAGAACATAAACGAATTACCTTGAAGGAGAAGATTTTGGAAAAAAGGTGACTTAAATGCAAGAGGGATCTTGGTTTGATATAAAATCTAAATGAGACTTATAGGATTGAAGGTTTTGTGGTGATGGGAAATTAACTAAGACGTAGAAATTTGAGGCTTGGACAAAATTAAAGAAAAATTGGAGAAATTCGAAAGAAATTATGTAAGACAGATCTGGTGACAACATCTGGCTCCGTCGGGGATGGCTGCTCCCTGTGAGCTGCCAAGAACACGTAGACTAAGTGCCTTTTCCATTCCATTGGGATGGAGTCTTCATGCTACTTTGTTCATATCACCTTGTTGGCCTTCAGATGTTTTTCCTCTTCTGAAGGTGAAAACCATCGATCAAAACATTACCCAGAGACTGCACACTAGAATCCCATTGGATGTATCTGAAACAATTTTTCGGCATATATCATCAAACACATGCACTCGTCCTGTATGTTCACATATGAAGGTATTACCAATTTGTGAGTAAGTGTAGTTTGAACCCATTCAACCATATCATCTTCATCATGCTCAATATATAGTCGCTTCTATGCAGAAGAGTAAGGCATTCCTTGCAATTTTGTTGGGGAATACCAACCCCAGTGCATACAATATAGCTGACGCCATAGACATATATCTAAAGATGCATAATTCAAATATCAACAAACTAAAGCATAGGTTACAAGATCCTCTGAATATAAAAATTTAATAATTTTTTGAAACAACTCAACAGATATCTTTGCTGAAAACTCCATTTTCTATGCTAAGTTGAACTTTTAGGATCCCGACTACTTCTACAAATTCTGTTGGAATTTGAAAAGATGGTCTTAATTTTGGAACAATTTTCACCTGTATTGAATGGTTGATTCCCATCTTTAGTGCAGTCCAAGCCTATCTCCACAAATACTGCTTTTTTTTTTACCATCTTACACACCATAACAAGCTGAAAAATAAAACCCACCAGAAACAAACTTTATACTGAAATCCATGCACTGGAAACTGAAATCAAACTATGTTTGTGGAAAACCAAATTCATATTGAAAACCAGATAACTATTCTACTGCTAAAAGCTGAAAGAAGATGAATGCTCTTGAGATGAGCTTATTTATCCACATTATTTACACTAGTCTTGCAGATATCAAGCTGATCATGTGTAGCTCCATTTCCAATGAAACCAAGTTAAAAACTGAATTAGCAATTGAAATCCTCGAACATGCTGCTATAAAATAAAGATTGAAGAACTGATATGCAATTCATCATGAATCTAAAATCCATATTTGCAGCTGAACAAAACTGAATGGCTGGAATTGATAAAAACCTCGAGATAAGCAGCCACTGGATCATAAAAATAATTAAAAACCATGTTTTGATCAGATATCCCTATTTCTTCTTTAAGATAAGCACGCTGCCTCTGGATAAACTCTGACCTCACTATCTCCATAAAACCATCTTTTTCACAATCATTTGAAAACCACTTTCTACTTTCTAAGATATGAAGATTTAATTCTTCATTCAAAGCCACGCACATATCTTCAAAAATGCTTGGAACAACAACAATAATACTAACATCTTGAGAAGTATTTTCTGACTCATATTCTAACTCAAATGCTTTTAAAATCTTCTTCAAAAAATCAATTTTATCTTCTTCACTATAAATGTTATCAGAATCTAAACAAGAAGACAAATCTTTGTCCCATTCATCAACAGAAGACATACTCATCCATTCCCGAAAACCTTGAAGAAAAACATGATCTACCTCAACCCCTGTAGTCTTGGTACAGGAAGTAACTCGCTCAGCAATTGAATCTGCCATTGTGAAACCAGTGGAGTCACCAGGTGAATATCGTAGCCCCAATGTCACCAGCCTTTGTTCACCATCAAAGTATGGATATATTCGTTGTCATACAACCTAGGGATGTATGTTTTCGTTCCTCCATCCCTGGCAGCGGCGCCAAAAGATGTTATCCCTAAATTTGAACCCTGACTGCTAGGGTCAAGCTTAAGGAAATCTTAGATAGTAGACATAGGATATCTACATAGTAATTCTATCAGTTTTGGTGGCAGATGAGTATATGACAGAGATCAAGCAACTCAATAATAAGATAGCAGGGATTACATTGGTTTCAGTACTTAAACAAGGACAGAGAATGACTGTGAGAATGAATTTATGAATGTAAAAACTCATGTTCCATCTTAGGATAGTGGCATAGTTATATACTAATCAAGAGAATCACAACATGAAATTGAGACCACGCATAGACAGAATAATGATAGTATATACTTCATAAATTAAAATAGAAAAAGGGCTCGAAGATCATAATCCGTTTCAAAAACAATAATTTCTAATCAATATGGAAATAAAGAACATATACATGCCTACAAATTTCTATATCAAACTGACCCCTGCCTCAGCCCTCTCGGCTAGAACTCTACCCCCCAGCAATTGATTTTCTATTCATTATATAGATAGTAAGATGTGACAGAAATTGAACTTTGCCTCTTTAGCTGGTAGTAAATATTCTACTCGATGCAATCTTTGACTGATGAATTCCATGCCACTTGTGCACTGAATCTTATTCTTGG
Source organism: Larix kaempferi (assembly GCA_027924585.1). Classification (NCBI taxonomy): domain Eukaryota; kingdom Viridiplantae; phylum Streptophyta; class Pinopsida; order Pinales; family Pinaceae; genus Larix; species Larix kaempferi. The sequence goes on along the minus strand of BSBM01001160.1, from coordinate 11,028,335 downwards.
CTTCTAGCTTTATGCTTGGAAATCTGGAATGAAGTTAATCATAATCTTCTTAGCTGTCGGTTGGTCACCTTCATGCCTTAAAATCCCAACTGTTTCCTCAATTGTAGAATTGACCTTTGATTTAGTAATTTGATGCCTCGAAATCTGGAATTTGACAGAACTTTGTAGCTACCAGGTTCTCTCTGTCTCATTATAAGTTTTGAGTTTTTCCTGGAAATGCTGAGGTTGTTTAACACTTATTTTCCATCTATTGCTGCGATGTGCTCTCGAAGTCTAAAACTTAAATTTATTAGGCTCTTCTAATTGATGCATTAAATACTCTGTTTTTGACATTTGGTATTCGTGCTCGGGCTTCTTTTAAATGCACCTATCCATAAATAATTTGTATTTGCAATTTGATAATCACTTCAAATCCTTCCTCCGTTCCTTTTTTAATTTTTTATGGCATTAAATTTGTTGAATCAAATGGACGCATGGATTGAGGCAATTCTTGGGTGGTCTTATGACTTACATATGGAATAGTTTATGTCAAAAGTTGGAGAGTAACTTTTGGTTATGGTAATATTCTTTATTTCATAAAGAATAAGTTAAAGAAAAACTTCAAGCATAAGTTCCTTTAAAAAGTTACTTTAACATTAAAGTATTTGGAGTTTGTCATAAAACATCCTTTAAATTAAAAATGGGCATAAAGAACATAAACGAATTACCTTGAAGGAGAAGATTTTGGAAAAAAGGTGACTTAAATGTAAGAGGGATCTTGGTTTGATATAAAATCTAAATGAGACTTACGGGATTGAAGGTTTTGTGGTGATGGGAAATTAACTAAGACGTAGAAATTTGAGGCTTGGACAAAATTAAAGAAAAATTGGAGAAAGTTGAAAGAAATTATGTAAGACAGATCTGGTGACAACACCTAGTATGTAAGACCCTGGTTTGTGCTTTACCTCTTTCATATGTCCATTTTCCACTTGTCATAATGCAATACCTAACTAGTTTAACAATCTTCCTTGATAATGTTGTTTTGATGAAGGAAATTAAGATGTTCATCGTCCTATGTTTGTAAAAAGGATGGATTATCCTCATATGAAAATGTATTTAAAATTGAATTTACTTGATTGATACAAACGATGACATAATGGTTGTTCATTGTGATTTGGAAAGTATTCCCCCATAACTTGATGGAAACGTTTCATGGTGACCTTGATCTAACAAAGCTAGCAAGGATCAGAGGGATACCATTGATGAAACATTGCCTCCATATTTATTTGGAACTTTGAATTCTTAATAATGACATTAATTACTCAAGATCCAAATATAGTGGAACACTAAGGAGTTGTTAAATGATGTGGCACACTAAGGACATAGCAATCTACCAAGGGTGCAGTGTGTAGGTTTAATTTCCACTCTTTGAATGTCTATTTCTAGAATCAAAATCAAACATTTCAAAGTTTACCCCCATGTGCAAAAATTGCACACACCCTTACTGAGCAAAACCCTAGTTTCCAAATTGGACCTACAAGATGACACCTGGGCCATGGGACCAGAGGAGAGGGGCACTCCTAGAACTATCTTGATGTCCCGAATCCAACAGAGTTGACGGTTTGTCGATCTAAGCCATGGTCGTCATTCTATGTCTTGTTCCATCTCACATCCAAAAGGCCTTTAGGGACACCTGTTGGATACCTATCGGGGCCATAGAATTCCAACCGTGCAACAAAACAAAGTTTTGTGGAGTCCTGCAAGTGTGTCTAGGAAGGTTCCAAGAGGGAACTCTATCCATAAGTCCCTGGTCGATGATTATGCAAAGTTGACCCCCATGTGCAAAAATTGCACACTCCGTTACTGAACAAACCCTAGTTTCCAAAATGGACCTGCAAATGATGATGTGGCATGTATGATGCTGTGGCATGTGTGATGAAGCTGGAAAGACACATGATCTTGTTTTGGTGCAATCATTAAGTTAGTGTTGCAATCTGACATCATTCTTGAAAATTTTGGCAAGTTTGTGAAACTTTGGAAATTGACTAAGTATAAAAAAAGTAGTCAAAACTGCTCTAAGAGAATTCCTGACATAATTCATGGTTTGAGAAAAATGCACGCACCAGCATATCAGGCTATATCTTGTTGAAGTGGCTATCTATTCATGTTATCATTTCTCCATAAGCATGTATGAGGAGAAAGTTATAAGTCTTCCAAAATAGGGTTTCAGGATAAACTTTGGAGAAATTCTTGGAAATGGCTGTGTTGGAAAAGTAGTCCAGGTGGCCTTGGGAAAATGCCCTTCATACCTCATGGGAGAATGATAAAAACTATCTGGAACTATCATGCTCTATATTTTCAAATAGGATATCTTTCCATGGTTTTAGTTTTCATAGAACGTGTTTGATGACAAAGTTAATAGCCTGCCAAAACAAGGTTTCAGGTTGCTTTTACACCAAAGTAGCAAAACTGCCTAAGTGGCCTCAGGGAAATGCCCGCCATAGTTTGTGGGTTGAATAAAATGCCCGCACCATATGGCCATCCTATAGGTTGTTGATTTTTCTATCTAACCATGTCCTCATCTTGTCTTTGGAGTTCCCGAGGAAGAAGTTATGGATCTGCCAAAACAATGTTTCAAGCATATTGGATGAAGTCTAGGAAAGTGCAAAAATTGTCTAGGTGTAAAATCACTAGTAATGCTTGAAGTGACCTCAGTAAAATTCCCGCCATGTCATGTGGTTGATGTATTAAATCATATATAGAGTATGGGTCTCTATAATTTTGTCTTTTTCAATTGACCATGGTCTCAGATTGTCCAAAGAGTCTCTGAGGAGGAAGATATTAATCTGCCAAAAGTGCCTCTTAGGTTGGTTTGCACTACTCCAATAAAATGCCCGCCGAGGAGAGAGAAAGAGGCTTTAAGGGGTGAAATTGATTTATATGGAGTCACCTTGTTGTCCTCCATCCATTGAGTATCTCACACTTCAAAATTGATGAAAAGAAAAATCTCATCATACTAACCTAGGGTTTGATAATGTTGTCTAAGTGTCAAATCAGCAGTTTGAAAGACTACTTTCAAATGCTCGCCAGATGTTGTGTGTGTGTCAATAAGTTCGTCAATTGACATGGTATTTTTCATTGTTGAAGTGGCTATCCATCCATGCTTGTATTTTTCCCTATGGTGATCACATGATCAAGAAATCAATCTTCCAAAAGTGAAGGAAAAATTGTTTTGCATATTAAAGACAAAAAATGTCGAAGTGTCAAACTCTCATGGCTAAGAGGCCATTTGGAAATGTCCGCAAGGAGGTGTCCTTGTGCTGATAAATTGAATCAGATGGCATAGGATTGTTCCTTGATGAACTAGATATCTATCCATAGGCTCATATTTTCCTCTGGATTTCACACGTGTGAAAGACAAGCCTTCCAAAATGAGAAAAAGGTTGTTTTGGCTCCAAAACAACCTTTTTCTCATTTTGGCAGGCTTGTCTTTCACACGTGTGAACTGCAGAGGCAAATGTGAGCCTATGGATAGATAGCCATTTATTCAAGGAACAATACTATTCCATATGATTTATTTTATCAGCAAAATTACACCTCCTTGCGAGCATTTCCAAATGGCCTCTTAGCCATATGAGTTTGACACAGACAACTTTTTGTCTTTAATATGCAAAACACTTTTTCCTTCACTTTTGGCAGATTGATTTCTTTCTCATGTGATCACCATAAGGAAAACTAAAAGAATGGCTGGATAGCCACTTCAACAATTAACAAGACCATGTTAATTGATAAACTTATTGACACGCACACAACATCTGGAGGGCATTTGAAAGTGGTCTTCCAAATTGTTGATTTGACACTTAGGAAAAATGATCAAATCCTAGGTTAGTATGATGAGATTTTTATTTTCATCAATTTCGAAGTATGATACACTCAATGGATGGAGGCCAACAAGGTGACTCCATCTAAATCAATTTCACCCCTTGAAGCCTCTTTCTCTCTCCTCGATGGGCATTTTACTGGAGTAGTGCAAATCAACCTAAGGCACTTTTGGTAGATTAATATCTTCCTCCTCGGAGACTCTTTGGACAATATGAGACCATGGTCAAATGAAAAAAACAACATTCTAAAGACCCATACTCTTGATATTATTTAATACATCAACCACAAGACATTTCGGGACATTTAATGAGGTCACTTTAGGCATTACTAGTGATTTTACACTTGAACAATTTTTGCACTTTCCTAGACTTGGTCCAATCTGCCTGAAACATTGTTTTGGTAGATTCATAACTTCTTCCTCGGGCACTCTAAAGACAAGATGAGGACATGGTTAGATATAAAAATCAACAATCTATGGGATGACCATATGGTGCAGGAATTTTCTTCAACCCACAAACTATGGCGGGCATTTCCCTGAGGCCACTTAGGCAGTTTTACTACTTTGGTGTAAAAGCAACCTGAAACCTTGTTTTGGCAGACTATTAAATATGTCATCAAACACCTTCTGTGAAAACTAATACCATGGAAAGATAGCCTATTTTACAAGATAGAGCATGATAGTTCCATATTTTATCATTCTTCCATGAGGTACGACGGGCATTTTCCCAAGGCCACCTGGACTAGTTTTCCAACACAACCATTTCCAAGAATTTCTCCAAGGTTTGTCCTAAAACCCTATTTTGGAAGACTTATAACTTTCTCCTTAGACATGCTTATTGGAAAATGAGACCATGGTTAGATATCCACTTCAACAAGTTATATCCCGATATGATGGTGCGTGCATTTTTCTCAAACCATGAATTATGGCAGGAATTTTCCCAAGCCCACCTAGACTAGTTTTCCAACACTTAGCCATTTTCAAGAACATCTCCAAAGTTTATCCTGAAACCCTATTTTGGTAGACTTATAACTTTCTCCTTAGACATGCTTATGGATAAATGAGACCATGACTAGGTAGCCACTTCAAGAAGTTATGGCCTTATATGATGGTGCGTGCATTTTTCTCAGACCATGAATTATGGAGGGCATTCTGTAGAGCATTTTTTACTACTTTTTCATACTTAGTCGATTTCCAAAGTTTCACAAACTTGCCAAACTTTTCAAGAATGATGTCAGATTGCAACATTGACTTAATGATTGCACCATAACACCATCATGTGTCTTTCCAGCTTCATCACACATGCCACATCATCATACATGCCATGTCATCACTTGTAGGTCCATTTTGGAAACTAGGGTTTTGCTTAGTAAGGGAGTGTGCAATTTTTGCACATGGGGGTCAAATTTGCAAAATCATTGACCGAGGACTTATGGCTAGTGTTCCCAGCTGGAACCTTCCTAGACACACTTGCAGGAATTCCCAAAACTCGTTTTTGTTGCACGGTTGGATTTATATGGCCCCGATAGGTGTCCAATAGGTGTCCCTATAGGAATTTTGGATGCGAGATGGAATGAGCCATAGAATGATGTTATTGCCACCATGTCTAGGTTATTTGTGAACCAAGAATGGGTCTCGAGCTGTACCAAGTGTAATTAAGGAAAACAAGGGGCAAATTCCCTAAGTGACACTTCTTAGTCTCAATCCCCATGAAAAATATGTAGAATCCACAAAGCATTCTCATTCTTGGGGATTCTTTAATGGGTATTGGATATTCAATAGCATGGATGGGTCTTGATCCGTTTACAATAGTTTAGATGGTGATGGTGACAACATGGGTAGGAAGAGAACGGTGGTGATGTTCATGGTGAAATGGTGATGGTGACAACCACCATGGGGATAGTGATAATGAGCATGGATATGGTGATGGTGACAACCACCATGGGGATAGTGATAATGAGCATGGATATGATGATGGTGATAGTGAGCATGAAAATGGGTATGAGGATGCAGATTGTTGATGTATATGTAACTTCGGAATGTATTTCACTTATATATTTATTGTACTCCTATAGAGATGTATTATTCCTCTATATGGAAGTGTCTTCATTTGTATTGACAAGTGTCGCAAGTGTGTTAACTTGCCGATGGGTTATTAGATCACCTTGAAAGGGGTCGGATGGGATTAATGTAACAAGAGGTTATTGTGCTAAGCTAGACAAGTCGGCCCCATAAGATTATTGGGCAGTCAGGACAACTATAAATAGAGATCTCCCGATCTCTATTTGGATGACTTCAGAACTCACACTTCCATCACTCGAAAAGTGGCGCAGATGTGAGGAGGAGGATCAATTGCTAAGAGGAGTCTATCTCTGTGTACTTTGGTTTTGCTATTGCACTATCTATCTCTGAGGAAGTTGTGGGGTTTTTCACCTTAGGGTTTTCCCCATGGAAACTCTATGTGTCTATTGTCTCTCATGCTTTTGTTTCTTGTGATGATTGACATGCTTGCTATGATTGATATGCATTGATATACTGTACATGTTATTCTATTAGTAAATATCCTAGAGTATCTTGAATTAATGCTCAAAATTTAACATGGTATCGGAGCTAATCTGAGAAGAAGACATTGTGCAGTGACGGAAACCAAGGTTTCTTATTTATTGGGTTTCTCTCCACAGATTTTGGAAAAGTAGTATAGTAGATTGACTCTACTCATTAAGGAGAATCTATATGTCCAATCAGAATTTAGTTCTAAGCACTTTAAGTTTTGGCTCTAAAAATTAGGGTTTCCACAAAAATTGGAATTTCTGAAATCTGAAGACATAGCTGGAAGCTCCTTGGACAAATCGAAGTTTAGAGCTTTGGATTGAGATTTTTGGCTAGATAAATCTCCGGGAAAGTCAAACCCTAATTCAGGGTCCTCCTTAGTGAATTCAGAAAGACTCAAAGGCATTTATGAAGGGTGAAACTTTGCAGAACTCAAATTCTGAGTATACCAGGATGATCATCTCATCAAGGTGCATCTTTCTATCCTTTCAGAAAGTTGAAATTCACATTTTGAATTTTTGGGGTTTCTTTGACAAACCCTAATCCGGGACAAGATCCAATTTTCAGCAAATCAAGTGGTAAGACCTAAATCTTTTCTATTTCCATTTGAAGTACTTTTTAAAGATGTCTCACCACACTAAGCTTGAAGACAAGCTTGAAGGGGCTGATAAATTCCGAGCCTGGAAGTATAGGATTGGGTTAATCCTGGAAGAGAATGAGTTGGACTCATACATAAAAGAAGAGGTCCCTACCCCAGAGGATGAAGAGGCTAAGATATTGCATAAGAAGAGCTTGGTAAAGGAAAAGAGAATCATTGTTGATTCTATTAAGGACCATCTTATTCCACATGTGTCATCCCTAAAGACACCCAAGGCTATGTTGGATTCCCTGACTAAGCCATTTGAAGGGAAGAACATAAATCGAAAGATGACTCTACGGAATCAATTGAAAGGGGTCAAGATGTCAAATGGAGAAACCATTCAATTATATTTCTCCAAAGTCTCTCAAATCAAGGAACAACTTGAAGCTGTAGATGAAATGGTGGAGAATGGAGAAATTGTGATGACCACTTTAAATGGCCTACCTAGGTCATGGGATTCCTTTATTCAAGGGATCTATGCAAGAAAGAAATTGATCTCCTTTAGCATACTAAGGGAGGAATGTTCACAAGAAGAAGCAAGACTTCTGGCCCGAGAAGAAAAGATGGGGAATGAAGATCGAGCTCTCACAACACTCACCAAGAAAGGAAAATATAAAAGAGAGCCATCCCACTCCAGGGGATCTTCACATCATCATTATCATAAGGATAAGAAAAATCTTAGATGCTTCACATGCAATGAGAAGGAACACTTTGCTTTAGAATGTCCCAAGAACAAAAGGGACAACAACAAAAGCAACAACAAATAAAAGAAGAAGAAGGGCAACAAAAGAAGGTATCATGCTCATGCTGCTGAAGATGATGAACCTCCAAAGAAGAAGGCTAGAGAAGAAAGTGATGATGATGATTCATCAATCGAAGAAGAGTATGTTCTAATATTTGCTCTCACAGGTACTATTTCTCATGGTTGTAAAGATTGGCTTATTGACAGTGGTGCTTCCAAACACATGACTGGGTTTAAAGAATCTTTTGTAAATCTATCTGAACATGAATCACCCCATAAAGTGAAACTTGGGGATGACTATCAATACCCCATCAAAGGAAGTGGTGAAGCCTCCTACAACCTAGATTCTGGAAAGTCCTTAAATATGAAAGAAGTTCTCTATGTACCTGGGCTCAAGAAGAACCTACTCTCCATATCTGCATTGGATGCAAAAGGTATGAGGGTTGCATTTGTAGATGGCCAAGTTCTAATGTGGCCAAAAGGTAAAACTATTGATGATGCAGTAGTGATTGGAGACCAAGAGGGAGGTTTGTATAAATTGAAAGGACAACCTGAACATGCCATGGTGCATGATTCCATGGAGCCAAGTGAACTTTGGCATAGAAGACTTGCACATATGCACTACAAAGCATTACGAATTGCAAGTAAAGTTGTAGAAGGTCTTCCTGAAATCAAGACCAAGCATGAAGGTGTTTGCAAAGGATGTGCAAAAGGAAAGAACATAAAGAAAGCATTTCCAAGCAATGAAAGCAAGGCTAAAGGAATCTTGGAAATCATCCACTCTAATGTATGTGGTCCGATGTCATCCAGTTCTCTGAGTGGGTATATTTACTATGTCTCTTTCATTGGTGACTTCTCCAAGAAGAATTGGGTTTACTTCTTGAAAAACAAAGATGAAGTATTTGATAAGTTCAAGGAATTCAAAACTTTGATGGAGAACCAAACTGATAAGAAGATCAAAACATTCAAATCTGACAATGGTGGAGAATTTACCTCAGGTGACTTCAAGAAGCTATGTAGTGATTCACGGATTAAGAGGGAGTTGACTACTCCTTAAAATCCACAACAGAATGGAGTTGCAGAAAGAAAGAATAGAACAATCATGGGAGCAGCAAGGGCAATGCTGCATGACCAGGATCTACCTATGAATCTATGGGAAGAAGCAGCTAGGATAGCTGTATATGTGCAGAACAGAACACCCCACAAGATATTGGACAACAAGACACCAGAAGAGGTCTTCTCTGGTAAGAAACCTGAAGTCAGCCATCTTAGAATATTTGGTTGTCCAGTATATACTCATGTGCCAAAGGAAAAGAGGACTAAGCTAGATCCTTCAGGAAAGAAGGGTATCTTTGTGGGTTACAGTGAAAGCTCGAAGGCTTATAGAATATACTTTCCAGGGTTCAAGAAAATTGATGTCAGCAGGGATGTAACATTTGATGAAAATTCAGCATTCATCAAATCAAGGAAGACACCTGTTGAAGTTTATGAAGAACCTAAGGAAACTAGATTTCAAGACACTACCATGACTGAAGCAATTCCAGATGTTGATCGTGAAATTGAATATCCACAACAACCTATAGATCCACCCTGTGAGAATAACTCTCACAAGAGAAAACCTGCATGGGATATAGAGCTCATTCAAGATGTAGAAAGATATGGCATTCCAGAAGAAGAACACAGAGCAAAGAAGAGAACTAGATCACATACAAGCTATGTTGCTTTACTTTGTGATATCATGAACAAAGAACCTTCTAGTTATGAAGAAGCAGTGGAAAAGAAAGAATGGAAGGATGCCATGGTCGAAGAATACCAATCAATAATGAAGAATAATGTTTGGGATGTTGTTCCAAGACCCGAAGGGAAGTCTGTTGTGACTTCCAAGTGGATCTACAAGATCAAGCATATTGCAGATGGCGGCATAGAGAAATATAAGGCAAGATTAATAGCTCGTGGCTTCTCTTAGAAAGAGGGAATAGATAATGAAGAAACTTTTGCTCATGTAGCCAGGTACACTTCCATCAGATCAATACTTTCCCTGGTTGCAATGATGAAATGGAAGATACACCAGATGGATGTCAAGACTACTTTCTTGAATGGTGTAGTTGAAGAGGAAGTGTATGTGGAGTAGCCACTCGGTTTTGAAACACATGACAAGGAGTCATATGTGTGCAGATTGAAGAAAGCCTTGTATGGCTTGAAGCAAGATCCTAGAACTTGGTATGGTAGGATGGACAGTTTCCTATCTAGTTTGGGCTTCACCAAGAGTAAAGCAGATTCCAACCTTTACTACAAGGTTGAGGAAGGAAATCCTGTGATACTACTCCTATATGTGGATGACCTATTTGTAACAGGATATGATAGACTAATTGCCAATACAAAGAGGAAGCTTGCTGTCGAGTTCGATATGAAGGACTTGGGGATGATGCACTATTTTCTAGGTATGGAGGTGTGGCAGAGTGTAGATGGGATCTTCCTTGGACAAGGGAAGTATGCAGTAGATATCCTGAGGAGGTTCGGGATGATGGACTGTAAGGCCATGGCCACACCTATGGCATTGAACTTGAAGCTTCTGCATGATGCTTCATCTAAGCCGGTTGATGTCTCTATGTATCATCAGATGATTGGGTCCTTGATGTACCTGATGAACACAAGACTAGATATTTACTTTGCGGTGAACACATTGAGCTAGTTCCCGACGGATCCGAGAAGTGTTCACCTGGTTGATGTAAAGAATATTCTGAGGTACCTGAAGGGTACAGTTGATTATGGGCTCAAGTATGATGCGAATCAAAAGTTTAACCTACAGGGTTATGTTGATTCAGATTGGGCAGGAAGTGCTGCAGATAGGAAGAGCACTTCTGGGTGTTGCTTCAGTATGGGATCAAGTGTGATCTCATGGTTTAGCAGGAAGCAGTCCTGCGTAGCACTGAGTACAGCTGAGGCAGAGTATGTTGTAGCCTTTGCGGCTAGTTGTGAGGCAGTATGGCTGCGGAAGCTACTGTCAAAGTTATTTGATCTCCCGTTGGAGGCTACTGGTATCTTTTATGAAAACCAAAGTTGTGTGAAGCTGTCTGAGAACCCAATGTTCCACGACAGGTCGAAACACATAGAGATCAAATACCACTATATCAGGGATATGGTACACAGAGGAGCAGTGAAGCTCCTATATGTTGCGATGGATGAGCAGATTGCAAATGTACTGACGAAGCCACTAGCCAGAGTGAATTTTGAGTACTTTAGAGAGAGGCCTGGAGTTCTTCAGAATGAAAACACTTGGAGGAAGAAGTGATGGACACATTTGCTGAAGCCATTCCAAGCATGTTGGAAGGAGGATCCTTCATATGGCTGTGGATGTAAGTGTTGGATGATGAGCATCAAGACGATGCTCCAGTTACTGCTCTGTATATGCATCAGGATGATGCTGGATATGATCAGTTGGATCATTTATATGTATATGTGTATATGCATCAGGATGACGCTAGATATGATTAGTTGGATCATTTATATGTATATGTATGTATGCATCATGTTGGATGCTGGATATGATCAGTTGGATCATTTATATGTATATGTATGTACGCATCATGTTGGATGCTGGATATGATCAGTTGGATCATTTACATGTATTTGTATGCACGCATCATGTTGGATGCTGGATATGATCAGTTGGATCATTTATATGTATTTGTATATGCATCATGTTGGATGCTTAGACCATGTATCTGTATATGCATCAGGTGGATACTGTGTATGATCAGGTAGATCATGTATGTTGATATATATTAGGTGGATACATTGTGTGGATCATGTATCTATGTATGTATCAGGTGGATACATTGTATGATCAGGTGGATCATGTATGGTGATATGTATCAGGTAGATACTTGGCATGCATCAGGTAGATGCATTGTATGATCAGGATGATCATGGATGATGAGCTTCAGGATCTTGCTCCAGATGACTTGCATCAGGATGATGCAGTGATGATGATCAGGATGATCATGTGTATATCAGGATGATGTATGGTGAGTATCAGGTTGATACTTTGTGGCCGTGGACAGGTTGTGCAAAGGAAATCCTAGATTTGTTCTAGGTCACATCCAGTATGAAAAAGGACCGGCACTGTGTATCACATGCAAGACCTGGGAGATCCGATAGGTTGGGCTGTGTGCCTGTAATAAGTCTTGGGATGCTCTTTCGAGGGCTTGTGATAGTGGGCCACATGTAAGACCTGGGAGATCCGATAGGTTGGGCTGTGTGCCTGTAATAAGTCCTGGGATGCTCTTTCGAGGGTTTGTGGTGGGCCACTACATGTAAGACCTGGGAGATCCAATAGGTTGGGTTGTGTGCCCGTAATAAGTCCTAGGATCCTCTTTCGAGGGTTTGTAGCAGAGGTCACATGTAATCAGTCCTGGAGATCTTGTCGGTCGTGCTTAGGCACATAAATGTTCCTGAGATGCTCTTTAGAGTTCTTTCCGGTCGTGCTATGCACATAAACATTCCTGAGACACTCCTTTAAGGTTTTGTGAAAGTCACATGTAACAAGTCCTGGAGATCTGGATAGGATGAAAAAGGCCTCAGATGCTCTTTAGGGTTCTTGCTAGTCAAGAGACTCTTTTAAGGTTTTGTGACACACATAATAAGTCCCGAGGATTCCACAGTATGGCCAGTGATGATGAAGACCTACAGGTGGTGGGCCTACATCCAGTATGAAAAAGGACTGGCTTTGTAGAACTTCCTATGACAAGTAGATTCAAAGATTTGTTGAGATAGCAACAATAGTGATGTTGCATCGATGACGATGATCCAGAGAAGAAGGCTTGTGCTAGAAGATATGTGTCAAGAAATACCTTCCTAGTTAAGAGGGAGTGTTGATGTATATGTAACTTCGGAATGTATTTCACTTATATATTTATTGTACTCCTATAGAGATGTATTATTCCTCTATACGGAAGTGTCGTCATTTGTATTGACAAGTGTCGCAAGTGTGTTAACTTGCCAATGGGTTATTAGATCACCTTGAAAGGGGTCGGCCCAGATTAATGTAATAAGAGGTTATTGTGATAAGCTAGACAAGTCAGCCCCATAATATTATTGGGCAGTCAAGACAAGTATAAATAGAGACCTCCCGATCTCTATTTGGATGACTTCAGAACTCACACTTCCATCACTCGGAAAGTGGCGCACATGTGAGGAGGAGGATCAACTACTAAGAGGAGTCTATCTCTGTGTACTTTGGTTGTGCTATTGCACTATCTATCTCTGAGGAAGTTGTGGGGTTTTTTACCTTAGGGTTTTCCCCACGGAAACTCTGTGTGTCTATTGTCTCTCATGCTTTTGTTTCTTGTGAGGATTGACATGCTTGTTATGATTGATATGCATTGATATACTGTACATGTTATTCTCTCAATAAATATCCTAGAGTATCTTGAATTAATGCTCAAAATTTAACACATATATTATGGTTTACTTAGATGGGAGAAAAAAAAAGAAAACAAATCCATGACGAAACTTGGGCAATTTATCAAGTTGTACCAAGTCTATGCAATTTATCAATCTATCAATCTATTAATGTCTGGATGGAATAGTCAAAATATTAATGTCAATACTTAATGAGACCACGAAACAAAATCATAGTATACATGTACACCACATACCTATAACATAGTACACATACCATATTACCTACCTATGGTCATTCGACTAGACCATCAGGATCACCTCGAATACCAAGGGTTTCCTTTAACCTCTTGTGCTCAGAGTAAGGAAATAAGTATCATGCCTTTGATGAGTTCTTCCTTGGCATTGTTTGCAAATGGAGGTTTGTGCCAATAACTAAGTTTGTATAATGGTATACAATCTCACCTAGTCTATAATATTAATATGTATACCCTTTTCTATTTGCTGAGTGGGAAACCTGGTTCAAATATTCTCCCTTTATAACCATTGACCTAATCGAAAAATCATTGGCCTCAGAGTCTCGTAATGGGACATTTAGGGTTTGCTTCCCCTCTAAGCAACGTGCCATCCAATATTCGGTTCGCCATGCATTGTGTCTCGAGGAAATCACTATGTATATGTGCCCTGGAGAAAATATAGTTCCAACATTTTAGTCAACTAATTAGACACAACTAGTTGTAAAAAAAATAAAAAATATACACAACGACTTAGACACAACTAGTTATCAAAAATGTAAAAAATATACACAACTAATTAGACACAACTAGTTGTCAAAAATATAAAAATATTAATCGAACGTCATTGTAAGAGATTTGATATGTGGTCATAGTCTGGTGAAATACTTGATTGGTCCTCCTCCAACTAGGATAATTCTGTAGGTATCTGTCGACCAATGGGGAGTGATACACGGTCCCAACTATCAACCCAATCCATGGATTCACAATTTCGTCCCATTCACCACTACTGCATGGAGAAAAAAAACATTAGAGTTTCCTTGTCAACATTTCAAGTATATCATTGTTGTCATGTCCCAAATTTTTCATTGGGTCACAATGACCTAATCCCATTGGCCATATTCATGATATTTTGTCAAATTAAATGTTAAGGGTCAAATAATTGCCAAGGAGGAAAATTACTAGTTTCCTAGGTTGTGGGTGGAAGCATCGGGATTTGAAATAAGAAGGATAATAAATGGTGTGTGGAAATTAGAATAGCATAAATATTTAATAAAGGAGCTACATAAATATATACAAGGGAAAATCAAAGTGGCATTTGACCATGAAGACACATGGAGGAAGTGGGACCCACACAAGCTAGATTTTCTATGCCACATGGCATCCTCCTCTTGTCATTTCAAATCCATAAGAATCCAAAGGGTGTTGGGATGACGTACAAGGTCAATATACTTGGAATGAATCAATTAAGGTCAAATTGGAGTGTAAGAGTAACTCCCATGGAAGAGGAAGAGGCATTTTGGAGCTAGTGAGACACTTGGACTAGACTCCCTAGCTCTATGACAACAATGATGAAGATGCTATGAAACCTATGCCACAAATAAGACCTGAAGGCTAACATATGACATATATGACATGTCAGGGATTAAATTATCCTCCAAGAGGGCGCTCAAGGGAGTTAGGGCAGTTAAGATGCTTCCACATGTGATTTGGTGGAAGTGGGAGACTAGGAATTGTTGTACAAGTGGCATCCTTTGGAATCTCTTCCCAACTTGTGTTGGAATGCATCTCTTGGAAGGAATTCGACCCATAAAGAGCTTAGAAACTTTATAAATTTCAAGAAAAAAGAATGAAGGAAGATTTTGATCATTTTTAGAATTTGCAATTGCATTTGTGAAGAGGGAGAGCTAGTGGATGACTAGTTTCTTGGCTTAGCCAATTTCGAGGGTGAAAGATTACCATCCAAGTTGGTAATTGGAAAGGCCATTCACAGCTTTAATTTGGAGCTTTAATGGAGTCATTTTTTGCAGGTTTAAGCTACATGGAAGATCATGGTTTCTTCTATTGCAGCTCATTCCTTCAACCATTTCTAGTTTTCATTTCATATTCTTGATCGTTGAGGGAGGGCGTTTTTGGTGAGCTATTGTACTCTTTGGGGGAGATTATAATGACCCATTTATTTTATAATATGAATTAAATACTCTTTTATTCATCTCTAGAATTTTTCAGGTCTAAATATCAAGTGGTTGTATGTAAAATTTATGATTATTGAGCAAACAATGACTATTCCCCCACTAGATTTATGTATGCCAATGTATTGATGATGATTTCGAATGGAAGAATGTTTCTCTGATATATTTATGATGTATGGAATTCCATTGATTATTATTACAAGTTTCAGGTTTAGCACTTAAGCATTTGGAGCCATCTTGCTCAATTTTATTTCATTTGAAGAATATTTAATGCTATTTCCCCTAAGGTCGAAGCTAGTATTCTTGCATATGATTTAAGGGAGTTATAGTAGGCATTAAAAGTTGAATGGTGATTCATATGAGTTCATATTGATTTCCTTTATATTTCCCCTAATTCCATTTATAAATTTGAGTTGGATTGAGTGCATTTGGAAAGTCATTTTCATCATCTACCATTAGGGGATTGTTAACGCCCAAAAAGTGTTCACTACCTCATCTACCACATTATATGGCTCATTTGTCCATTTTCCTACCATATTTCCCTTAAAAACCCCAAAAATCCCACTAAAAAGCCTCCAAAAGGACACAAAACCATCAAAATAGCTTCAAAAAGGCTAAAAAACCCCCTTTTCCTCCAAAAATAGCAAAAATCCCCTAAAAAGGGAATAAAAAATATAAAATAATGAGGAAAAGGAGGAAAAAACCCTATACAGCTGCCCAAAACCATATGGTTCCCAAAACCATGGGTCAGCACTCCACCACCAAAAAACTATAAATAGGTGGGGGAGATCCCTTATTTCATATCCACAATCAAGTATACCCTTACTCTGCCAAAATCTCTCTCGAAACCCTAGTTCACATTGAACTACTTTCACCTTGAGAGCCCCTTTTGGCCCATTCCCACCATTGGAGAAATAGAAGGAGCACATTGGAGCTTGGAGCAACCCTCTTGGACATTGCAAGGAGCTTCATCAACCTTCACATTGAAGGTAATATTAATACAAAACCCTTGTTTACAAATTGTTGTTTATTTTTCATGCACATGTTTAGAGTAGTTTTTACATTTCTATTTTAGCTTAATAATTTACATTTACTGAACTGCTACTAAGGAGTCCATTCTCCTTAGTAGGTGCTCATTTGCACAAGCTAGGGGTAAAACCCTAGCTACAGTTTTGGCGACTCCCCTAGATTTTGAATTTCTGGTTTCCGTTTAATTTTTTTTTTCCTTTCGGCTATCCTTTTCGGTCGCTGTACACCGCGTCTTTTCCCTCTGCAGTCGCGTCCCGATCGCGTCTTTCAGGCCTTTACCTGCGACCCGACCGCGGCTCTCAGACAGTTTCCGACGCCCTGCCGGTGGATTCAAGTCTGTTACCTGCGATCCGACCGCGGCTAATCAGCCTGTTTGCTGTGATCTGACTGCGCCTGTCGACAATTTTCCCGCGTCCTGACTGCGGTTTTCAGCCTCTTTCCCGCGTCCTGACTGCGTCTGTTAGCCTTTTTTCCACGACTCGACTGCGTCTTTTTCCCTGTTTCCTGCGTCTCGACTGCCTCTGTTGGCCCAAAAACCGCGACCTGACCGCGTCTGTTTCCCTCAAACCCGCGGTTTGCCTGTTCTGATTCGCCACAGACCCGCGGTCTGATTTCTTCATTTTTCCTGTTTTGAGCCCAGCCCCTTTTGCTGCAATATTTTCTGCATCTGAACAGCCCTCTGTCCTACCTGCAGCCCCACTTCCTTACAACCTTTCTGCAACATAATTTCTGTTCCCTTTACAGAATCTTTTTAAAAAATTTCAGTATTTTAATTCAGAAAATTTTGCAAGTTAAAGTTTCAATTTCAGTATTATTGATAGTTAGAAGTTGTCCCCCTTGTGGCACTTCTATTTTGGGTTCATCACCTCACGAGCACACACTCTATCACATAATTCAAGTGAGCCTTAAAAAGTACCTAACTCAACCAATATTCTCACCCCACTTGGGGAACACAAAAGAATCTTTGTAGTTAGGTAGGATCCGGGGGATAGGCTTCCAATAACACCCCTCGGTTACTTACACTTGAGACATAGTTGTTGTCCAAATAGGGAACCAAAATCCCCCAGTACTTTTTGGCACGGTCACGACCAGTTTATTAGAGGGCCTCTCCCTTAGGAGGGTTGAAGTCGGGAGATTGGTTCTGGAGGCCTGAGTGGAATACCGCACTCCATTTAGTAACCGAAGGGCTACCTTTCGCGGTTCACGGTATATCCCTGTATAGGGGTATTGCGGTAAATGGATTAAACGGCAGATTCACCTTTCTGGACGTGTCATGAACGAGGTATCTTAGTTGCCATTCTTCTAGGATTGACTACCCGGTGTCCCTCCCGGTAGGGGGATATCATAGCCACTTGGCTTTCCTATTCATATTGTCTGACTTGGATTTCATCACCTTGCAGAGGATATGTCTAGTTGAGTCAGAATACTTTTAGTTAGGTGTTTGCATGCTCCTTTACCTCCCTTTGGTCTAGTGAGTCCACCATTTTTTATTTTTAGGAAACCTGCTGCTTGTTGGTATTCTGACCATCTTTGTTGATACTCCACTTATTGTAGCACAGCTGTTGCAGTGGGTGTTTTGAGTTGGTTGTTGGCCTGAGTGCCTTGTTTTTTAGCTCTCCTTCTGCACACTCGGTTGCATTAGGCTTTTTTGAGCTGTTTTTCTACTCACCTCAACCCACAAAGATTTGACACCATCTGTCACCATTGAGTCCCCGAGACATTCTCGGTGCCTCAGGGGCGAGCCCCCACAGCACGGTTCACTTGACACCACCCGTCATAGATTCCGATCATCATCCGTTGATACCACTCATTACAGATCTAGAGCCTTGTCACTGGACTCCACTCGTCAGCGACATAGGACTCCGTCACCAGACATTGACGCTCCTTACTTTACCTCTGATTCTGACGAAGAGTCTGAGAACCCTATTTACACTGCCCCTACTAGCCCCATGGCTGGCACGACTTCCACTCCTTTTGTTATAGGGACCATTGGTGGCACATCCACCACTACACCAGTTACTACACCTGTTTTGGGTATGCCGTCCATGGGACCCCCATCTACCGTTCCCCTCACGGTACCTATTCCCGCAGCGGGAATACCTATCCCCACTCCCTCAGTGGCTCACACTACCCATGGTGGTGCTGGACCATCCTCCACCACCTTAGTTCCCCCACTTGGGGGCACCATCCCAAATCCCGTCCCTCCACTTGGGGGCATTGGCCCCAACTTGGTCCAACCCACTACTGTGTCACATCCTTCTTCCAGTTTTCCATTCATGGCTAGCCTCAACTTACCTGACCTGGCCAGATTGACCAACGATCCTATTCGACATGACCCTGCGTGGCCTCATATGCCTACCAAGCTCCCCTATGACATCCCTAAGTTCGAGGGTAAGGTAGGTGAGGACCCACAAAACCATATCATGTCTTTTCACTTATGGTGTTCCTCTAACTCCATAGTGGATGACTCTATTTGCCTCCGTCTCTTACAACGCACCTTCATTGGCTCTGCAGCCAAGTGGTATATCGAGCAACCTCATGGGACCCATGCCACCTTTGCTTCCCTTGCCTCGACCTTCCTGCAGTTCTTCCAGTTGCCTGTCAGCTATGACGCGGGCGTTGAGATCCTTCTATCTTGTAGACAAAACACGGCTACCCACATCACGGACCACATCCATGAGTGGCGTCGACGCCGTAGCTTATGCAAGATCAAACTAGACGACCATATCTTCCTAGATTGGTTCCTCAAATCCATTCTACCTGTCATTGCTAAGGATGTGGCATCAGAAAGACCCCAGTCTGAAGAAGAGGCCATCCTTAAGGCCCAACAGTTCGACCTCATTTACGCCCAGTCGGGTTACCTTTATACCATTATACCTGACGCCCCTCGCGGCGAGTCCTCCCAGCACGATGCACCGGGGGCATCCCATGCTGCAGACGGTATCATTGGCCGTGTTTCTTCGCATCCCCAACCATTTTCCATTACACGTCCTACCGCTGGCCCCGACCTTTCGCGAGCTACCTCACAGTCTGGAGCAACCAACTCGTATGATCCCATGACACATCACCACCATTCCCATGGACCCTCATGTCCACCTCAGTGCTTCGGTCATGCGACTCCTGCTTATGCTCCCCCGGTCACACCTTAGCCCTATTACCACCAGCAGGCTGCCCCAGCTCCTGCGCTTTCATAGGCCCAACCTGCTTATTATCCGCCACAAGCAGCCCCTGCGGCAAACCCACAACCCGCTCCGCAGCCATATCAGCAACCCCCTCAAGTTGCTGCACCTGCTCAGCCTCAACCTACATACCATCCACCGCAGCCTGCTCCAGCACCTGCGCAACCTCAGAATCCACCTGCTGCCCAAGGGCAAGTTTACGCCCAATAAAACCCACAGCAAAACCAGAATAACCAACTTAACCAGGGCCAACAAAACCGTGGCAAGGGCCGTAATCGTGGGAATAACCAACCTGCAGACCAAGCTGGTCAACCGGTGAATACCCCCGACAACAATAATGCGGCCCCTGCTAACCAAAACCCTGATCGCCCGCCCAAGCAGGCTAAGAATCCCAATCTGCGAACAAACCATCCTTGTTCTATTTGCGGGGTATATGGCCACTACACACATGCTTGCCCACACTTGGAGCGAGCTCGTTAACTTTGGGTTGATGATGCCCATCGCCAAGGGCATGCAGCTCCTCAGGCGCCACCTAATCTCCCTCAGCCTCAGCAGACCCCTTTGGTTCTGCAAAACCCCTTACCAACCCAAGGCATCGTGAACGCTCAGCCATTGGCTCCCCCTCAAGCCAACGTGCAACCCCAACAACAGATCACGTACGCTGCTCCCGATCAACCCATGTTTGATTCGGGAACCCACCACTTGTTGATGATGTCATCCGGTGACGTCAACCTCCAGACTCGTCGGAACCAATATGGCTCCACCACTGAAGCCCCTTCTGTTGAGAAGACCCCTAACGCTCATCCCACCGATCAAGCGTTATGCATACCTCTGCCTCCACTAGAGGGCACTCCCAAAGCACCTCGTTTCCTGCTTCGCCATATTAACAATAACCCCAATGCGCGGGCTGTGTCAAACTACAACATTAGAAGTCTTAAAAAACTGCCCTTCTCAGCGCAAGACTCTACTATCTGCCATTGGGGTGATTGACCCACATGATTCGAATTTAATGGCATTTGATTTGGACCAATCCGAACCACGCCTGCCTTCCTCCTTAGCATTCCAAGTTTCTGTTTCCGTTCGGAATCTTGTCATCCATCGATGAAGGTGCCTCCACATGCGTTATGTCTACATTCATATGGCAGAAGTTGGGATCCCCTACTCTCCAGCAGTCCACCATTGCATTACGCGCCTACGACGGTCGCTCGGCCCAGCCCCAAGGCCTCTTACCCAATGTCCCCGTCCAGTTAGGTGGTAAAACCGTCCTTATCGACATCGAGGTAATCAATGCCCAATTGGATTATAACCTTTTACTTGGCCGCAGCTACATGTATGCCATGTGGGCGGTTGCCTCTTCCGTTTTTCGCACCATGATGTTCCCCCACGAGGGACGCGTGGTTAAGGTTGACCAGCTCACCTACTATGATCCCAGTGCTCCCGCGACACCTGAAAATGTTCTCCCCATGGTTGAACAACCTGTTTCTCGTGGCACCACTTCGTTTGTTTCCTCTAAGGGGCTTGGAGTCTACTCAGATGCGCCGATGACCTCCACCTTCCAATCCATTCCTCCCCCATCATCTACGCCCGAAGTGTCTGACTTATGTACCTTGTCCCATGATAACCAACCACCTAAAAATCAACCACCCTTGTTGCCTAAACCACCATTGGTACCTAGCCACATTGGTGTTACACCTATCCATACGATCCCCTTCCTAGTCCCTCCATCGGGAGTAGTAAGCGCCCCGGTCATGGCTACCCTTAGCCTCCCTGGGTTAACTTTGGGATTACCCATATGGTATCTTTCTTCTCTCGTTCACCCACCGACACCAGATGTCGTCCTCCAACCGGTTCAACCCATGGCTACTACCTCTCAGCCACCTCCCGGTGTCTCTACCCCTTCGTCCTCCACGACTCCCCCTCCTACTCCCAAACCCACTGAGGGCAGAGGGCCACAACCTTATACTGCTGTACCACCTCCCAAGACAGTCAAAAACCCTCCAGTGTTTCGTGCTCCTCCCAAATGCTCGCTGTGCGACGAGTTGGGCCATGCGACCCACCAATGCCCACAATTACCAGCCTTACAAAAACACATGCAGATGCTCGACGATGACCCCAACATCCCGGTTGTCGAACTAAACCCCACCCCTAAGCCTAAAGACAAATCCTTGCGTACCAACCACCCCTGTGCCATATGCGGTGTTTACGGGCATTATTCCCATCATTGTCCCGATCTCCCGGATTACAGAGCGGCTCTCTATGAGATGAACAATCTGGATCTTGAGACGGCACCACCCACCATTAAGGAGATCTACCCCCCTGTCTCTTCCCCTTCTGGAGAGGTTAATACCATTTACATGATCTCTTCAACTACCATTCCCTCGTCAACCGATTTGACGACGCAAACTTTCGTACTGATGAGGAGATTCTTGAGGTCCTTACCGCCTCGGATTATCCTTGGGATGATATGCATCATCGTTCCTACTTCATTCCTGACGAATCCTCCTCTAGCACAACCACCCAATTCACGGTTGAATCCAAAGACTTCCTTCCCACTAAGGTCGACTGGTTCAAGGACCCTATTCCTGCTCTTGACGCCTTCGAAGAAGGTAACATGGCCAACATCTCACCTATCATCCAAATTGATATCGCTGCCCCAGGACGTGCCCCTGAACTCATCACTCTAGGAGCCTTCTGTAGTAAGCAAGAGATTGAAGACTACCAAACCCTTTTCAGAGAATTCCGTGATGTCTTTGCCTGGTCCTATACCGAAATGCCTGGTCTTGACCCCGCCATTATAGAGCACCACATCGACACATGGATTGATGTACCCCCCGTTCGTCAGAAACAGCGCCCCATTCATCCCTCAAAGTTCCCAGTTGTTAAAACTACGATTGAGACCTCTGAACTCATCACTTTAGGAGCCTCCTGCAGCGAGCAGGAGATTGAGGACTACAAACAACTCTTCCGAGAGTTCCGTGATGTCTTCACTTCCCCCCTCGAGCAGCATTTGCTGACACTCGAACAAGCTTATGAAGACCATCGTGCCACTCTCCAGAACATCGAAGCTGCCAAGAACCACTCCAAAGCCGGTTATGACAAACATGTTCACCCTCGAACTTTCCATGAAGAGGACCTCGTCCTCGCCTATGACCAAGCCCATGACAAAACTGGCAAAGGGAAGTTTGAATCCATGTGGCAAGGCCCTTACATCGTGCAGACCTGCCTCGGCAAGGGGGCATACATCCTCACCGACTCCGAAGGCCATCCTTTGCGCAACCCCCGTAATGGGTTGTATCTTAAGCGTTTTTACCCATAAATGAAACCGCGGCCTCATTGGTCCGCATTGTACAGTTTGCTCTCTTTTTTGTTTTTCACCTTTTTTACCATTATCTCACAAATCATCATTTCTGCATGATCACAGATGGACCATCTTCCACCTTGTTACACTGGCTATGTTGATGGCCCAAGCCGTTGGTCTCCCAACCTAGCTTCTGCAGCATGGGTCTTGTACTCCCCTTCCAACGAGATGATTCACCTTGATGGAATGTGTATAGGCGCTGCTACCAATAACCAGGCAGAGTATGATGCTGTGACCGGTCTCCTGACTGCTACCCTCCAGATGGGCATATGTCACCTTCATGTGTTCCTTGACTCCCAGCTACTTGTCTCCCAGCTCAACAACTGCTACCAGGTGCGTGATCCTTGCCTTTTTAGAAAATTCCTGCGCACAAAACAACTCAGTCGACAGTTTGAGTCCATAACATTCACACATGTCCCGAGAGCCCAAAATAGTGTCGCAGACCAAATGGAAAACAACATCCTAGATTGGCATATCAATCACACCATGTAACATCATGCATCATGATCCCATAACATCTCATAAAAATATATAAAAACCCAAAAAGATTGCATCACATCAACATTTGCATCCATGTACATAAACCACATTCATATCCATAGGGGCATCCACGTGCCTAATCATACATCCATCATGTTGCATCACATAAAATACACAAGGGGCATCCACGTGCCTAACATACTAACCTGCTTGCATCCACGTGCAATGTAAACATATCACAAATCACAAAGCGCATCCACGTGCGTACAAATAAAACAACATCATACAAAAAGGTGCATCCACGTGCATATATATATATATATCAAAAAATACATGTTCTGTGCTATACATGTCCTGAGTACCCCTGTACTCAGCTATACATCCCTAAAGCCTCATCAAATACATGCCGTATCTACAAAACTTGGGGGGAGTCCCCTGCACTCCCTAATGAGAGTCGTATCCTGCATCATTGCCTGCATCGGCTGCCTCTGAGTCCTCCCCTCGCTCCTCCTCCGGCAAGTCCTCATCTCCTACGGGCTCCTATGCCCGTACCCGGTCCACCAAGATCGCCACCCGGATCGCTATGGATCTGAACTCTCAGGGTGCCCTCATGCAGTCCTGAACCACGTCAGGATCGACATCCCGCCATCCCTTGTCGATCACCCCTATCAATAACCGATCTAGTAGTGCCTGCACCGACTCCAGTGTCCCCTTCGCATCGCGGCGACGGACCTCCCCTCGCCCAGGCAAAGCTGGCACGACCACAATCCCCCTCCGTGCCACATGGCCTGGAGGCGGCCTCGGTCCCACATCTGCAAGATCACCCATATGTCAGTCACAGTATATCAATCTACTATCATATAAACAAAACTTGACATCCATAATATGCAAGCAAACACATATGTACCGTCGGGACCCCATGCTTGTCCTGGTGCTCGTGGCGCCTCCGGATCTCCCGTGAAGTCCATGTCCCGATACGGGAAGTTGTCCAGTGTCAATGGTATCTGGAGCCACTGCAGGTACAACTCCTGCGTAAAATACCTGCCCACGTCGCCGCCACCACGGCGGCGCATCATCTCACCCCACCGCACCATCCGCGGCTCCCTCATACCTCCCGCCCTAATCGGCACCCATGGCTGCAGTGTGGGTACCCTCTCCATAAAGAAGGCACACAAGAAGGAACCAAAACAAAATCCCTAGCCAGCTTCCTTCGCTGCTGTCAGCTGCCGCTGAACGTAGGTCAGGAACATCTGGCCCCATGCGTAATATACCCCATCCAGTACGTGCTCTATCATCTGCATCTGGCCCCCATACACCTTCTCAGGTGACTGGGACCCCAATACTCGAACCACACATGCCGCCATGGCCTGCACTGCCAGCTCCTGTAGGTACCTCACTAGGAGTGCATTCCTATGCACCCTCGCCTCAGGCCCACAGTATCTCTCCAACATGTCCTCCATGTCGACATCCGCGGCGACCCGCGGCGACCCGCGGCTATGTGTCTGCTACCCTACCCAGACAGGGTAACCCCGTCAGAAAATATACATCGGTCAGGGTGAGGTCCACCCTCTCACCCTGTACCCGGAAAGCCTGTATGTCCGGCTCCCAGAAGCTGATCAGCCGGTTCAGCAGCAATGCTGCTGACCATATCATAGGTATCTGTGCGAACTTCAATAGTCTGCACAGTCCCAGCACAGATCGCACATGGCGATCCCCCTGGATCACAACCACGATCTCATCAGGGATCTCCTGCTCTCTCCAGAGCACCTGCGGCATCCTGTCAATCACACCAAGTAGAATCATCAGACTCATGTCACAAAAATAAGTCCTTTTCCCTCTCCCGGAAGACCCTAATAGATCGGCCCAAAACCACAGCTTTCGGGCTTCCTGCCACGGTTTCCAACCGCGAATGTCAGGCCTACACTCTCGGTCCTAAACCGCGACTGTTTGTCCTAACCCCGCGGTTTGGCACCGCGTGTTCCTCCCTGGAACACTCGGTACTAGACCGCGTATCTAGCCAAGAAACACGCAGTCTCCAACCGCGTGGTTCACCTCGAAACTCGCGGTCTCCAACCGCGGTTTCGTCCCCCTAACCCGCGGTCCACTCCACGTGGACCGTACTAATAAGCCCTGTGACCCACTACCCAACCCCCGACCATAAAAAACATGCAGGTATGAGTTTGACGGAATACCTGTATCTCCCGGATCTGAAATCAGCCGGTCCGATCGTCCAAAAATGCCACCTAAGCTCTGGTCCACTCTGATCACAAGTCAAAGTCAAACAGTACAAATGACACATGTCATGTTGGACCCACCCACTATTTATAGTCAGTTGACTTTTTCTTGTTTTGGCCATTCTGACCCCATACGGAGTCCATTTTACGATCCATTTCCACCACTGGAATCAGCACGACGAGACCGTCATGATGGTCACCTTGTTTCATTATTTTAACCCCGTCATTTTTTGCCCATTTTTCAGACACCACTAGTTGCCTCGGTTTGCGTGCCACATCGACCGTTCTCCGTTTTTCACATGTTTTATATCATCGGATTCATTTTTCCGAGCTGGTGATGATGTTTGAGATCATTTCTCGCTCTCACCCCCCGATTTTTTGGGTATTTTTCCAGAATGCCCCCGTCACCTCGGTGTACATGCCACATCGACTGTTACCCATTTTTGACACTCTTTATACCGCCGGATTCATTTTTCCGAGCCCGTGATGATGCTTGAGATAATTTCTCTCTCTCACCTGGTACAATTTTAACATTGTGTCCCAACACCTTGCTGCCTCGATTTGCACGCCACATCAGCCGCCATCGGATTGTTCCACATTCTTTCATGAGCCCTCCACTCCTGTCATACAACAAATGTTTCATTATTTTTCCACCATGTCATTCACCCCGCAAGGAGGCCCACCAGTGTTCCCCCCTACCCTCGTTCTTGGTCATCATTACTGATCCTTGATTGAACACTTCCTCCTTGCCTGGCCGTTCCTTTTGTTCGGTATAATTTTATCCCTTTTTCAGGCCGGACAAGTCCTTTACGAAAAAGGCACTTAGGGAGTTTTCGTTAAGCTCTTTTTTGACTCCTAAAAGAATGAAAAGATCGCCGAGAAATATTGCTTCCTTTCATGCTTGTTAAAGTACCTGAAAGGGCGTCTATCTGGTATAAGTTTAACCTTTTTACGGACCTGGTAGACTAATTACGAAAAAGGAATACTCTAGTCACACCAGCTAGAAGAGTTCTTCATTGCATCCTTTTATGCTTCTTTGGGCCTTGGAGACTAAATCTACGAAAAAGCAACCCCCTGGAGTCTTCTTATTTGCTTTCAGACTCTCTAAAATTGAAAGCAACCACGAGCATGAACTGTCCTGGGCTCGTAAAATCCACACGACAGTACCATTCCATTACTTCAGAGTCTTCTTATCGCTTTCAGACTCCTTAAAATTGAAAGCAACCACGAGCATGAACTGTCCTGGGCTCGTATAAATCCACACGACAGTATCATTTTACACACACTTCTTCTAGTTCCTTAACCCATGAAGAAGTCTCCTCCCGTGCCTCCTGGCACTATGGTCAATCATCTCGGCAGCACCCCCAATCAGGTCGCCTTTGTTCAGAGTATTCTGCAGTCTCCTGCCATTTTATACTAGCTTGAGTCTCCCTCAGACCAGTCACCCTCCCAGATCCAATACAACTATGATCCCTTTCCCCTCAGTCAGTTTCATATGCTTCCAGATCATCCCCATTATCATGCTCTGAACAAAGGAAGTTTGAGTCCACCCACTCTACTTGCCCAGTTGTCCCCCAACAGTTTGGTCAGTCCTGCCATCAGTACTATCACATTTCGGTTCTACACCTCGCGCTCCTGTCAAGGAAACATCATTGCCTTGATAGTTGCAGGTCTCCCTCTGTCGACGACAGCCCCTCTATTCCAGAGGATAGGCTCAGAGGTCCCTACGCATTGGACTTATCACCATCTGTGGTAAGTGCCTACGGATCATTCTGAGAGGAGTCATCATTGCCTCTCCAAGTGTTTGTTTCTCACATGCTCGACTTCAGCACCTTGATCGCATCGTCGAGAATCGCGTAGGGTTACATCCTTTACATTATTTGTCGAAGACCCCGGATTTCCCCCGACTCTAGCACATTGGTGAGTCACTTCGGAACGACCAGTTATATGTTCCCGTGGATGTCTGGGCTGCGTTGGTGATTGTATTCGGAAGCCATCCAGCTATACGCTTCCTTGAGTACCCAGTTCTAGTTCCAGATTCAGTGTACCATTGAGGTCATTGCTCCCAGTCATTATGATCCAACAGCTCATCCGTTCCTCTGGTACCCCAGTCAGCAGCACTGTTGATATTCCAGTACACCAGTTCTTCAGTTCACACATGATCAACCCAGCAGTGTGTCCCAGATTTGTGTCTCCTCTGGACACGTATGATGTACACAGTGGTTCTCTATGTATCTTACAGGTCCCCCTTGTCGGGCCTCACAGTTATTTTTATGTATCTTGATACGAGCATGGGTATGCCCGCCTCGTCCATATATTGAGATTATTCCTCAGTCAGTATTTGAGGTCATGTATATGTCAGGTCCCTATTTTTTGGACCCCATTGTTATTATTATGTTATATCCTGATACGAGCATGGGTATGCCCGCCTCGTCCATATGATCAGATGATTCCTCATCCATTATTGAGGTTATGTACTTTTAGTTCTTGCAGTTTGTTCGGGATCGTTGTTCTGGGCTTCAGTTTGTTTCTTTTCTTCTCCACACCCCAGGAAAACCATTCATGACTTATGATGTCCATCGGCCATACGATGAGCTCCTGCCCTCGCACATCAGGGGGTAATCTGTTAACACCCAAAAAGTGTTCACTACCTCATCTACCACATTATATGGCTCATTTGTCCATTTTCCTACCATATTTCCCTTAAAAACCCCAAAAATCCCACTAAAAAGCCTCCAAAAGGCCACAAAACCATCAAAATAGCTTCAAAAAGGCTAAAAAACCCCCTTTTCCTCCAAAAATAGCAAAAATCCCTTAAAAAGGGAATAAAAAATATAAAATAATGAGGAAAAGGAGGAAAAAACCCTATACAGCTACCCAAAACCATATGGTTCCCAAAACCATGGGTCAGCACTCCACCACCAAAAAACTATAAATAGGTGGGGGAGATCCCTTATTTCATATCCACAATCAAGTATACCCTTACTCTGCCAAAATCTCTCTCGAAACCCTAGTTCACCATTGAACTACTTTCACCTTGAGAGCCCCTTTTGGCCCATTCCCACCATTGGAGAAAGAGAAGGAGCACATTGGAGCTTGGAGCAACCCTCTTGGACATTGCAAGGAGCTTCATCAACCTTCACATTGAAGGTAATATTAATACAAAACCCTTGTTTACAAATTGTTGTTTATTTTTCATGCACATGTTTAGAGTAGTTTTTACATTTCTGTTTTAGCTTAATAATTTACATTTACTGAACTGCTACTAAGGAGTCCATTCTCTTTAGTAGGTGCTCATTTGCACAAGCTAGGGGTAAAACCCTAGCTACAGGGATTTGAACCACAATTTACTAGTAAAACTCCATACATTGATCAGATTTCCAAAGTGAGTTGTAGAAGTCACTTGATGGTTAAATGAAATCTATAAACACCATTTTTATGTATTAACATCATTCATACTCCTACTGGTACAATTT
Source organism: Larix kaempferi (assembly GCA_027924585.1). Lineage (NCBI taxonomy): Eukaryota > Viridiplantae > Streptophyta > Pinopsida > Pinales > Pinaceae > Larix > Larix kaempferi. The sequence goes on along the minus strand of BSBM01001160.1, from coordinate 10,999,179 downwards.
GAGAGAATTTGGAGCTATTTAGAGCCATCTTCCATTGGGGGTTTGAGCCTCGAAATTACTAGTAAATTCCCTGAGTTCTCTTGGATACCTATTCGAACACAAAACCATATATAATCCTTCAAATATAATTTAATTAATGTATTATAACAGATCCAAGTCTCGTACTAACCATTAGTGGTGGTTGCACAATGTTTGGAAGAGTTTTGTTCCAAGACCCGGGGGGGATTTCCACTTCCCAAATTGACTAGTCTTGTCCTGAAACTTCTTCCCTTGCAAATTGAAGACCATCGTTGCGTATATCAGTTGATTATATCTCTTATATATGTTTTAATGTGTCCCATCACCCCTCATTATCTTCCACACCAAGTTTTAAAGTAATTGGAGGAGTTTGGAATTAGTTGTATCCATATACCTAAAATTGAAATTTGGTGAATTTGAGCACATTGGGAAATTAATTAAAAAGAGACATTACAGTGGTATCAGAGCATGATCCTTGCACCTATGATGTAATGTACCCATCTTGACCCTATTGCATTAATATTGTAATGATGTAAATATTGTAAATGATGTATCGACAATTAGAATAGATCCATATGGTTCTTGTGCTAGCCGTGCACAATGTAAATTCGAACATCATGTAAATATGCAATTTTAATGAAAAACCCACAACCGGCTATGCAATGCAACAAAGAGATGGGGCATGATCTTACAAGGAATAGGGAGGAAAAATAACCAAACCCTTGAGCCATGGAGTCAATCCATGTGTCAATGAGAAAACCCATGAGATCCCAACTACCCATTTTGGCTTATGCCCCAATCATTAAATTCTTCCAAGAGTTGGTTGAGGCAGATAATGCCTTGGGAATGATGAGGTATGGAAACCAATTTTGGGTATGGGCAAGCCATCAATCTGGGAATTCAATTTTTTTCTTGCAAGGCAAGAAATCACCCACGTTTTGCCTTCCCAAGCCATTTTGAACCACGGTCTTTCCTCTCTCACGCAGCCTGGGGTGAACTGGGGTTTTTCCTTCACGTTTTCACCATTTCTCTGCATTCTTCCATGCCTGGGAACTCATTTTTGGTTAGCACAGTGGCTGGGAGAAGAGAACCATGATTTTCTGGGGTTGTAGAGGCCATTTCTGCCCATGAAATGCCCATGGACGTTTTTCTAAAAACGATTATGCTCCTGGGGTTGTTTTCCCATTTTCCAATTTTCGTTTTGGGATTTCCCACGTTTTTCTGAACTGGTTGAAATCCCATCGTTGGGAATCCTACTGCAAAAACGCCCAGAACTTGCATTTCTGGCTGTTATGTCCCTCCCTGTTTAGTTTGAACCTGTGAGCAGGAGATTCAGGAGTGGAAGAGGACAGATTTGGATTGATGAGCCCAATGAAGTATCCATAGCTCAATGGTTGAGTCACTAGCCTAGTAATTCACCTCTTTCCATCTCTTAGCAGCCTGAGAAACCCCACTGCTGATTGGTTTGGCTGATTCTGGTGTATCTTTGGCTATATGAGAGCTTGCTTTCCCCTTTTCCTTGTGGAGATCATGCGCAGCTCGGGGGTGGTATTGGTGCTGAGAGATTGAGGAGCACACTGGCCTACGGTTGGGTGGAACGTTGTAGAAGCGTAGCTGGTTGCTCAGGGACTATTTGGTTTAAGATAAGTATTCTCATTTGCTAATTTGGTATTGCTTAATTGATGAATGACATGAAAATCTGGAATGTATGATGGATGTGTAATGGAATTAAATTCTGTTGTGTTTTCAAGATTTTATGCATTTGCATATCTCCATCTACAATTTATATGAATGCTTATTTGATTGAGTATAGGACTAGATGTCCAGTATTATTGTTAGTGTCCTCTCCATAGCCTTATAGGATACGAGGGGCATTACATTTTGGTATCAGAGATGCTGGTTGCAGCATTGGGCCTTCATGGGCTACCTGTCACAACTTGCAGAGGTAAGTATGCTTCCTTCCCAGCATAGACTGTTAAGAAAAATTTCAAATTTTCAAAATTTATCAAAAAACATTTCTATGTATCTATGAGTTTTCTTCCAAAAAAACTGAGCCGGCGGATAAACTCGGTGAGTTCGTCCGCAATGGCGGGAGGACTCGGCAAGTTGTTCCTCAACGTGGCAGGAAATCAATAAGTTCACCGAAACCGTGGAAGAACATAGCGAGTTGTTCCGCAAAGGGGGAAGAACTCGGCAAGTTGGCCCGAAGTTGCGGAAGTGCCCGGGGAAGGGAAGAAAAATTTCAAAAAAATTTCTAAGTGTTTTCGGTGGCCGGACTCGGCGAGTTGGCCCGAAACTGCGGAAGGACTCGGCAAGTTGTTCCGTAATGCAGAAAAACAAATCAATAAGTTCGGCGAAAAGATGGAAAAATTTTTTCGGAAGAACTTGGCGAGTTGCTCTAAAACAGCGGGAGAACTCGGCAAGTTGCCCCGAAACAGCGGGAGAACTCAGCAAGATGGTCCAAAACGGCGGAAGGTTTTTCTAAGTATTTTTCGGCGTCCAAGAGAAATTTTGGAAGAAATTGACGAGTTGATCTGAAACAGTGGGAGAACTCGGTGAGTTGCTTCGAAACAGCGGGAGAACTCAGAAAGATGGTCCGAAACGATGGAAGTTTTTTCTAAGTATTTTTCAGCGTCCAAGAGAAAATTTAGGAAGAACTTGGCAAGTCGCCCTACAACGGTGGAAGGACTCGGTAAGTTGGTCCGCAATGGATCGGAAGGAAAAACTGAGTCTTTGACTGGAAGAACTCGACGAGTTGGCCCGAAACAGGTCGGAAGAACTCGCTGAGTTGCTCTGAAACAAGGAATTTCAACCATTTTTCAGAGAGATTTTTCAGGCGCCGAAAGTTGAAAAATGCCATGGAACTTGTGCGCCAGATTGCGTGAAATTGAAGGAGAGCCCCCTTGACCCCCGTTGTCCCCCGGAGACAGTCATTGAAAGTGTGAAATGCACTCTTGGGATGAGGAGCACGGATTGCATAAAGGGTGGTGGAATTCTCAGCAAGAGAAATTGGTTGTGATATCCATTATGGAAGATGAAAGGGGAAATTCCTCACCTTAAAACTAATTCTGTTTATAGCATAAGAATTGCATATTGGAAAACAACAAGAATGAATGATTGCACATATGTATATGTTGAATTGCTAATTCATGATAATATCATAGCTAATGATTGCTTGTATGCTTGGTAGGGAAGCCAAGGAAAGGATTAGCTATGATGTGGATGAGGAACTCCATGACAGAATGAGGAATTGGGAAGAATTCCTTAAATCCTCTCTCGCTATCATATTTATATACTGGAAAATTATGGCATAAGGATGCTGGAAATGCAAGAGAGTAATAGATTAAAAATAAATATTGCACGGTGCATGTGAAAATGTTTGTGGATGTATATGATATTACATCTTGGTAAAATAGTGAGGTTTTACATATGCAATGAGCCACTTAAGATAGTCATTGTGGCTGCTAATAAGTAGTTATGTTTGCATTGGTCATAGGATCAAATACAACCGAAGCATGGCTGAAGATGTGGATTATGATTATTGCATACGACCAACAACCGTATGAGGAAGGGATGGTGCAACAAATCTATGATCATGAGGTTGGCAAAAGGACTGTGTAGCCTTGGTAAGAGGCCAACTGATCAGGTAACATCAAGTGATGTAAATGACAGCCATGCAGGTAATGGTTATTGGTGCATAAATTGCATGAATGTTGAAAGAGGATTTGGTAATATCCCTTCAACTATGTTTGAATTATGTTGAATGCATAGTACTCATAACTTAATGCAAGGTAGCATTGAGGAAATGTGCATTAAGATATTATGCACAATCTTGTGGTTATGCATTGAGTGAATGCACATTAAAAGATTATGTGAGTGATGTAAATGTGCATGCATAGGTAAAGGTGCACATGATGAGATGCACTGTGAGAATGCATGATTGTGATGTATGTTTCATTGCAATTAGATAATAGATGGAATGGTGAACTATTATCAATCTTAAGAGCAAGAGAATAATTGCATAAAATGATGAGATCGAACCATGCAACTCTAGTATGGTAATAATTCACAGGAAGTAGATTGTTTTGGTGATATTAAAATGCTTCAGTGACTGTGGTAGCAATGACATATTATATGCATAGAAACTTACAAAGCATTTGGATGATTGAAGTTTTAGATTTCAGGTAGATTGTTTTGGGCATGGAAAATATGAATAAGTCCATGATGAAGATTGGAATCTACTGTGAACAAGAGCCAAACGATATAAGAACAGGCTCATGGCTAAGCGAATCAATTTCTGAAGACACATTGTAGGAAGACCAGGAGTGAAGGTATACCAAAGCCAAACTAGATGGGAAAGACCCCATGCTTTGGAAATGGGTTTCGGGTGAAACGCCATTGATAATGTCTCAGCCAAACCGCATGTCGGTAAACCATGAAAGTGATGTGGTAAAGCTATGCCCAAAAGGCATGTGAGACACATCTTCAAAATGAATGAGTATTCTGTGACCCTAGACAAGAACATGCATGTCTAAATTATTAGGGTTAATATGCAGAGCATGCTCTATCTTATTTATGTCATTGCAAATTGCTTGAGTATGATTAGGGCCTACATGGGGCACATCAAAAAGGGGGTGCACACCTTTTCTGGTGCTGGGTCATGATAGGGTTTTCAATATTGACTACACCCTAAGGGAATGGACGCATTCCTGGTGTTTCAATACTTGGTAGTGAATTATATGGAATGTGGTTAAGAATTGAACAACAATACTGATGAGCTTGCTTATCTTTCTTGTATTGTCAGCCTACACAGATGCAGATTGATACTGCACATTAAAGGGAAAAGTGAAGAATGGTACGCAAAGGGATTGTATGGGAATTGGAAACCTTTCTATGCTCACGTGAAATATTACCAGAAGGGATGGACAGGCCCGAAGAGCTGTGTAATAAGAGAATGTATCATCCTTGTGTGAGTAGGGGTCATGTTAACCTGCAGTCAAGAAAGTCACCTATAAAGTTCCTAAAAGGAACCACCGATTTGCACAAGAGAAGGAGTGGCATCCTTGTATAAATGAAGATTTGATGTGTGTGAAGGGTTACGGTGCAAGAAGGTGTGGTGACATTGGTAAAGGCATAAAATCTCTACTGGGAAAACAGTGGGAAAGCGGGCGCTGAGGACTGACTGAAAACCCTGAGATGCCTATGGCTCCATACTAGAGCCTTGACCTATAATGGTCAGATGGTACAAGAAGGTGTGGTGGCATTGGTAAAGGCATAAAATATCTACTGGGACAGTATTGGGAGGGCGGGCACTGAGGAATGACTGAAAACCATGAGATGCCTATGGCTCCATAGTAGAGTCTTGACCTATAATGGTCGGTGGTGCAGTTTCCTTCCATTGGTCCATGACCCAGACGAATGTGCTGGCTTGGCACTGGAGAGGGCCAACTAGGTATGGGACTGGTTGGGCACCACCAAATGCTTGGTAAATCCAGCCGATGGGGAGGTGTACTGGTTAAGCATTAACTATATCCAAGTCCATAGGCGATCCCAAGGCTTGCAAAGCAAAGCAGGATCCTGTGGACCAGAGGGGAAACACACAATACAGATAAGTATTCGTTTTCATTTATGTCTTGTTTGGAATAATGAAGATTTCAGGTATAAGTCTTCTAACAGATAAGCTGATACACTATTGTTTCTTTGTTGGAAACCTTGGTCATTACAGGAAGGCAAGACCCTAAAAGACTATAAATTGCTGGTAAATACAGAGAGTAAATGAGTGGGCGATATAAATTGCTGGTAAATCTGGAGAGTAAATGAGTGGGAAATATAAATTGCTGGTAAATCCAGAGAGTAAATGAGTGGGTGATATAAATTATTAAGAAATCCAGGGAGTAGCTGGTTGAACGCTATAAAGTTCTTGATAAGTCCAGAGAGTGACTAGTTGGGCATTAACTACTTGATATGGTAAAGCAGCGTGTACGCTAGCCCAACACCCCTTAAACAATTGATAAAACCACTCGGAGCACTGGCCTAGCATATTGCTAAAGGAAATGATCGATAAACCCAGTCGGCATACTGGCCTGGAATTGCCTATTTGAATGATTGTGGAGTAGCCTACGTGCTGGCCCAACATTCATTATTGTGTTCACGAGAAATCCAAGGCTTGTAAAGCAAAGAAGGATCCTGTGGAATAAAGTGAAGACATCCAATACATATAAGTATTCAGTTACTTTGCAGCTTCTTGCTTATGAATAAACGTGTGTATATGATTTGGTTATGATTTCCTAAACTCTTGTTTAGAGATAAACCCTATGAAAATGAACTAAACATGTGAATTGATTCAATGTTTGAGTGTAGGTATTGCTGGAAGAAAGGATTATGAAGGCATCCTAGAGATGCATGTGGACATGTGACCATCCTAAAGAGCTCAGTATGAGCAGTAATGAAAGATGGTGCTAGTGGATACAAGTGGATCCTAGCAGCCAAAGGTTCTGTAGGAAATAATGGGAAGGGTGCCCTAGCTGAAAAACCATATACATACCTTAGACACTAAGTGTCATAGCCAAGAAAGGAAAGACAAAGCATTCACATTGAAGTGAAAGAGACTAAGGAGCATGAAACCACATCGATGGTGTAGCTCCATAATAGAACAAGACTAAGAGGGAGAAACCCCTACTCTTCTCTTTCCTTTTGATTGATGCATATATAAAACAAAACATTGTTGAGTGCATATCATGGCTAAAAATAGATTGTGTTTAATTGCTTGAGATGAATTGTGAATGCTGAAATAGTAAATTTCCTGTGAAAGGATGAACTTGAATGAGTTCATGTGTATGTTGGGGAAGCATGAAAAGTGTGGAAGTCCCATGAATAAAGCATGGACATTCCATGTCAATTGGAAAAATAATTGACTAATCTTAATGTTTATGTTATGCTTGTCCTAACAAAGAATTCCCATGATGAACTTCACAGGTAAGAAAGTGAAACAATTGGTTGCAACCGGCACAAGAAAGTGTTGCTAGTAAGCAAAGTGTGTTCAGTTGTGCCCATTGACCATGGCAACAGACCGAGGGCTATTAGAGTTGGCTGAAAGTCTTCTTCAAACAATTGCCAGGACCCAAGAAAATCTTGGGGAGATGCTCAAGCTACAGAGGTAACAGAATGAGATAAACCATGAGGCTTTGCAGGACTCTATTCATCTGCAAAAAGAGGTAAAAAGCATTCTGGGAGCAATCAACAAGGGAAAGGAAAGTGGATCAATGAAGAAGCATTCATCCAATCGTCCGATTAAGAAATGTTCCAGCTGGGAAGAATCAAAGGAAATGGACCGGGAAAAGGTAAAGCCGCCAATGAAATGTTGGGGATGTGGAGGAAATCATTTCCTCCGTGATTGCCCAACAAGAGAATATCAAGAGGGTAGCAACCGTAAATTCCCCAGGTTCATGGACCAGTTGGAAGGAAAAGAAAAGGAAGGAATTGTTTTGGAACGATGTCCTCATGTAGGGCTAGAAGGTCCCAGCCAGCAAGAGCAGTTTGTAAAGACCAAATGACTCAGTCCTAAAAAACCCAAGTAAAGGGTGAAATGCAGGACAAACCTACCACATTTTGTGAATTTTGGACATATGTAAAGTGGGTATTTATTTTCCGAAGTGTTGGAACACCGAGGACGGTGTTATTCTAAGGGGAGCGGAATGTAATGTCCCCATCTTGACCCTATTGCATTAATATTGTAAATGATGTAAATGATGTAAATATTGTTATTTATTCATGGTGAGGAGCTCAAGGCCAAGGCCCCGCCATTGATTTATCGTTCTATGTATCGACAATTAGAATAGATGCATATGGTTCTTGTGCTAGCCGTGCACAATGTAAATTTGGACATCATGTAAATATGCAATTTTAATGAAAAACGCAAAACCAGCTATGCAATGCAACAAAGAGATGGGGCATGATCTTACAAGGAATAGGGAGGAAAAATAACCAAACCCTTGAGCCATGGAGTCAATCCATGTGTCAATGAGAAAACCCATGAGATCCAAACTACCCATTTTGACTTATGCCCCAATCATTAAATTCTTCCAAGAGTTGGTTGAGGCAGTTAATGCCTTGGGAATGATGAGGTATGACAGCCAATTTCGGGTATGGGCAAGCCATCAATCTGGGAATTCGATTTTTTGCTTGCAAGGCAAGAAATAACCCACATTTTGCCTTCCCAAGAAATTCTGAACCACGGTATTTCCTCTCTCACGCATCCTGGGGTGAACTGGGGTTTTTCCTTCACGTTTTCACCATTTCTTTGCATTCTTCCATGCCTGGGATCTCGTTTTTGGTTAGCACAATGGCTGGGAGAAGAGAACCATGATTTTCTGGGGTTATAGAGGCCGTTTTCTGCCCATGAAATGCCCATGGACGTTTTTCTAAAAACGATTATGCTCCTGGGATTGTTTTCCCATTTTTCAATTTTCGTTTTGGGATTTCCCACGTTTTTTTGAACTGGTTGAAATCCCATCGTTGGGAATCCTACTGCAAAAACGCCCAGCACTTGCATTTTTGGTTGTTATGTCCCTCCCTGTTTAGTTTGAACCCGTGAGCAGGAGATTCATGAGTGGAAGAGGACAGATTTGGATTGATGAGCCCAATGAAGTATCCATAGCTCAATGGTTGAGTCACTAGCCTAGTAATTCACCTCTTTCCATCTCTTAGTAGCCTGAGAAACCCCATTGCTGATTGGTTTGGCTGATTCTGGTGTATCTTTGGCTATGTGAGAGCTTGCTTTCCCCCTTTTCCTTGTGGAGATCATGCCCAGCTCGGGGGTGACAGTGGTGCTGAGAGATTGAGGAGCACACTGGCCTACGGTTGGGTGGAACGTTGCAGAAGCGTAGCTGGTTGCTCAGGGACTACTTGGTTTAAGATAAGTTTCTCTTTTTCTAATTTGATATTGCTTAATTGATGAATGAAATGAAAATCTGGAATGTATGATGGATGTGTAATGGAATTAAATTCTGCTATGTTTTCAAGATTTTATGCATTTGGATATCTCCATCTACAATTTATATGAATGCTTATTTGATTAAGTATGGGACTAGATGTCCAATATTATTGTTAGTGTCCTCTCCATAGCCTTGTAGGATAGGAGGGACATTACATGTGAATTAATATCATACATTGAATAATAAGTTGCAGCCATGTCTTACTATTATGATGAATCCTATGAGTACAATTCTTATAAGGAATATGCAGATGATTATGAGCAATATGAAATAGTATGTGAATGGTTTGAGGAAGAAGTGACATCATGCAACACATCTTACAATTTCATGAGGAATGAAGATTATTCTTATGACTTTGAATCTGATGAAGATGAGTGTGTCACACTACCAAAGGATGATTCTATGAATGAGTTACAAAGATGGAGAGAAACATATAAAACCTTGCCCCAACAATATAAAAAATATCAAGAATATCTTGCTTCGAGGGGAGATAAACAAAAATGTCATGTCTTTTGAAGACTATGCTGATGCGGTGTTTTCAAATAGGCCAAAAAATGAAGATGTGGAGTTAGTGAAGAAAGTTTTATGCCCTTCTTGTAAAAGACATTGGAGAGAAAATCACATGTGTGTGAGTGAAAAGAGCAATGAAAAATTTGAAGCTTTAGGGAATGTACATATTTCCATCTGGGGGAGATTCCTTGGGTACTCTTGAAAAAGAGATTCCAAATGTATTGATATTAAGGAAACCAAGGGGAAAAGTACATCATATTTCTTGAAGGATAAAGATGAAGATACATCCCATGAACTTGAAGAAGATCCTATTGAAAATATTGAAGATCATTTCGAGAGACATTCTACCTTGGACATGAATCAAGGAGCATTTACTGATGGATGCTTGAACTATGAAAGAGTACCTATTGATGGGTGCTCACATTTCTATGTTGGTGACATAGAGATCACTTTTGATAGTATTGTTGCAAGCCAAAATTCCCTTAAGCATGAAAATGTAGAACTTGTAGCAGTTGAAGAAGAAACGAGATCAAGTTCTGATCCAGATTTTATGAGCAGAACAAAATGAATATAGATTATTACCAGATGCTTAACACAAAATAACAGAGTACAGTAAAACTGGTTTTCTATTCAATAAGAAAATAAGCTAAAACTGTAAAATGCAGCGGAAAATAGGCTTGTTGGAATGGTGGCGGCTTATCTAAGAAAAGAGATGTGATGGTTGTGCTCATTCGGAACAAGATGGTTACAATGAGGATCTGAAGGCCTTTTACAATAAACAACAATGTCAAAAACCCTAGACATCCAAAAACCTAACCCTAGGAGACAAAGCACCAAAAGTCACGTGGGCCCCGTTTGGGTAAGTTAGTACATCAACTTCCTGGGGACGTAACTCTTGCATATGATCTCCGTTTGGGGCGTATAATAGCCCATTGGAAAGATCTATTCAATGACTACAAAAATATATGGAAAATTTCAATTCTAGCATGTAGAAATGACAAGCACACTATACCTATATTTTTCCAAGAATTCGATGCCCAAAAAATGTCATTTATGGCCTCAAAATGGCTCTGGAAGTTCAGGACCCGAAAAAATGCTAAAAATAGTATATTACCGAAATTGCCAAAAAATGGTTTTGATCCAGTTGGAAAGGTGGGTGGCCACTGATGTCCACTTGGATCAATCCTCCCTCCTTAGGAAGCAATGGTCTCCATTGCATTGAGTTCCCCCATCAGATGAGGAAATTTCTACTGAATTTGGCCTCAGGTGAGCCACTTTCCCTGGTGCAGGAGTTGCCCTGCTTTGACAACTCGATAAAGTTGGATCCTTTGATGTTGAGTGCCCTTGATCTGTGTGTCTGCAATATCATCACTGGATGCCTGTTGAAGGTAGTCAAGGTTGAGATCTGTTGGTGTCAACTGCTCTGCTATCTCTAAGGTGTCTAATAATGGTGCGAAATATGGCCGAAGGAGAGCCACGTTGAAGACTGGATGCAGACCAAGGAAGGGGGGAATGTTGAGCTCAAAAGCATTGTCACCTACCACCTTGGTGATGGTGTACGACCCATAATGGAGTGGGAAAAGCTTCCGATGGGGCCTTGTAAGGTGCTTTTTCTGCAAATGCAACCAAACTTTGTCTCCCACCTGAAACTTATGTGGCACCTGATGTTGATCATGGCGCTGCTTGTACTTGGAATTAGACTTCTGTAGAATATCCTGAACCTGTTGGAAGATATGTTGGATATTATTAGGAACCCATGTCTTTACCTTGTTAGCATGTTGTTGTTGGACGCATATGCTTCGTAAATCGTCCCGTAGTATTTGTTGATCAATAGTTTATGTTATTGTTGTTGGCGCATATGCTTTGTATGTCGCCCGTAGTATTGTTGATCCATAGTTTGTAATGGCCCATGGTGTTGACCCATAGTATTGGCGCTTAGAATTAGTATATAAGTGTGTGTTGAGACCTACGAAGGCACCGTGAAGTTATTTGTATTGAGCTTGCTCATAGGAGGTTGCCCCCTCGAAGTGGCCTGTGATCAATATAAAAGTGATTCTGAGTTCTGTCATTTCTGCTATTTCGCATATTTTCATTAAGTAATTGTTGCAGGTGCCTTACATTTGGTATCAGAGCCTCCACCAAGGTTCAAGTCACAGAGCGGGTGGAAATGTCGGCATTGCAGTGTTTTCCCGGGACTCGTATGGCACAAAGGGGACACCACCGTACGAGTGTACATCCAGCCCAGAGTCTGGATTGCGGAGCGTGGTGGGATGTTAAGATCCTAGTGGGCGGCCTTCACTAACATCTTGAGGTTTTGGTGTAACGGTTCGTATCATCTGGTATCAGAGCACTTTCTTGGGCTCGTTGGGTGGGCTGAATGTGCGGAGCGTGGTGGGATGTTAAGATCCTAGTGGGCGGCCTTCATTAACATCTCGAGGTTTTGGTGTAACGGTTCATATCATCTGGTATCAGAGCACTTTCTTGGGCTCGTTGGGTGAAATTTCTGCCAATTTTTTTTTTTTTTTTCGCATTTGTTGCAGGTTCGGATTTGGGAATAATCCCTATCTGCTTAACTGTGGGAAGTACTTGGGCATAAGCCCTAAAACTCATTGTGAGGAGTACCACAGGAACCCCGAAGTAGCTGGCCCATTGAGAGGACATGCCAGCGAAAAGGGCAACGACCCCTACCTGATTGACTAGTTCCCACCCGTGAGGTAAACCAAGAGCTGTCGTTTGTGGCAAAGTGGTTATCAGTTTTACCTGAGTCGTGGAGTGACGGGTACTGCCCCAATACGCAAGCCATCAGACAACATTGGTGGCCGAGTGAAACCCCTGAACTGTTAGGAAGCCGCACATACCTGGGGTCCATATCTACTTTTAGCTGAACTATTGTCGATCACTGCTGCGCCGTTTCAGATTCAGCCGTTTTCAATCCATTCGGCGCTGTTCCAGATCCATTTCGAGCCGTAGCTGCTCTAGATATCTCCCTTATTTTCACTCTATTTCCCTTGAAATTTTTGGGGAACCCCTCTCATCCCATTCTGCATATTTCAGTCCTAAGGACCCTATCCCCAATTCCCCTTCCCAAAGCCCGAAATCTCACATTTGTCTATTTTTAGGGTTTGCCATAACTTCCTCAGATTTCACCCAATCACCTTCAAATTTTACTACAGAGTTCCTTTTTGAATTTTGCTTCTTTGTTCCCCTATGCCAAATTTTCCCATTCTTTTACCCCACTTTTGAAATCCTCATTTTTGCTTCCCTGTCTATCCAACAGTGTCCAAAACCTAGTCAAACCCCAACTACCCTTTTGATTTTTTCCCAAGTCCAGATTTTCCTTTATTGAAGTAGTTTCTGTTTTTGTTTTCCTACCCAGTCAACCGAAAAAAAAAAAAAATCCTGGTTATGGTTGTCACCCGTGTAGGAGCAAAAACCATGGAGGACGCACTTGCAGCCATCCAAGCCAAACTCCAGGATCTAGATGAAAAATTTCTCGGTCTCCATCTTAAACATTCAACTATGAACAACAAACGACAGTCTGAGTCTTCAACAGACAATGGGTTCTCTTCTTCCAGCAATTTTCGTGGTCCGAAGCTTGATTTTCCTCGCTTCAATGGTACCGATCCAACTGGATGGATCTATCATGCAGAACAGTATTTCAGTCTACATAATACTTTTGATGTCAACAAAGTTCCATTGGCATCCTTTCATTTGGAACATGAAGCTCTTCAATGGTACCGTTGGTACATCAAGGCTCATCCAGAGCCCAAATGGCCAGACTTTTGCAGCTCCTTTTGCAACGATTTAGTCCTAGTGCTTTTGATGAATTCACAGGAGCCCTCACTAAACTTCGCCAAACTGGCACTATGAGAGAGTATCAAACCAAATTTGAGAATCTAGCCAACAACACCAAAGGATTGTCTGATGACTTTTACCGGAGTTGTTTTATCAGTGGTCTAAAGGATGCCATCCGCTCTGAGGTCAAAATGTTCTGTCCCAACACAATGATGGAAGCACTAGGGTTGGCTAAGTTGGCAGAAGACAAGATTGCAGCCCAACAACGCTCCAAGCCCACTTTTGTTCCCTTCCAAAATATGGGTTCTCAGCGACCACCTACACCGCAGGCTCCTCGACCGACTCCTATCAAGTGTTTATCTGAAACGGAGATGCAAGCACGCAGAGAAAAGGGGCTTTGCTATAATTGTGATGAGAATTTCACTCGGGGACATAGATGTGTTCAGCAAAAGATCTATCTCTTGGATGTGGAGTCTCCGCCTGCCTCTGAAATTGGTGACAAAGATCCAGAAACACTGGATGCTCCGGTCGACATTCAGGAACTGCCTATTGACCCTCCGTCTCAGGATGACCAGCTAGAGATATCTCTCCATGATTTAGCTGGAATCACCACCCCCCAAACAATGTGGGTCAGGGGTTACTTCAAGAAGCTTCCTCTTACAATACTCATTGATTCTGGTAGCACTCATAATTTCATTAACCCTCGGATCGCCAAACAAGCTAATTGTTTTATCCATCCTTGCTCCAACTTTGAAGTCATGGTTGCCAATGGGGGCACCTTACCTTGCAAAGGGAAGTGTCGAAATGTGCGTATCTCTATGGGAGATTATACCTTGCGCTCTGACATGTTTGCCTTGCCCTTAGGCGGATGTGATGTGGTTTTGGGTGCTCAATGGCTACGCACACTTGGCCCTATCTTATGGGATTTTGCAGAACTTTGGATGCAGTTTTCCCTCAATGGACACAAACACACATTGACAGGATTACAACCAGGTTCTCTCAGCATCATCAGTTCACATTGCATGGAAAAACTCCTCAAGAAGAATTCACATGGTGTCATCGCTCAGATCCATTCCATCCAGATGCAACCATCAACGATCTCCACTACTCCTTTGGATCTACAACAAATTTTGGATCGATATATAGGTGTCTTTGCTGAACCAGTGGGATTGCCACCTTCCAGGCCAGAAGACCATCGCATTCAACTCCTTCCTGGTAGCATTCCTCCCAACATCAGGCCCTATCGCTACCCATTTCACCAAAAAACGGAGATTGAAATGCTCGTTCGGGACTTATTGAAGCAAGGTATTATTCGCCCAAGCACTAGTTCCTTTTCTTCTCCAGTTATTCTTGTCCGCAAAAAAGATGGGTCATGGCGCCTCTGCATTGACTTTCGAGCACTTAATCACCTCACCATCAAGGATAAGTTTCCAATTCCTGTTGTTGATGAGCTTCTTGATGAGCTTCATGGGGCTCACTTTTTCTCCAAGTTGGATCTTCGTTCTGGGTATCATCAAATTCGGGTTCATGAGGATGATATCCCTAAAACAGCTTTCCGCACACATGATGGCCATTATGAGTTTTTGGTCATGCTCTTTGGTCTCACTAATGCTCCTTCCACATTCCAGGCCTTAATGAATAAAATATTTCGACCCTACTTGCGGAAATTCATTCTGGTATTCTTTGATGATATCCTCATCTACAGTAAAACATGGGATGAACATCTCCAGCATTTGGATCTTGTTATGCAACTTTTCTCTCACCATCATCTCCATGCCAAGTAGTCTAAATGTGTTTTTGGACAGAAGGAAGTTGAGTATCTCGGGCACATTATCTCAGCACAAGGGGTTCGCGTGGATCCTGCCAAAATCGATGCCATGAACAATTGGCCACATCCTCAGACACTCAAGAGCCTTCGTGGTTTTTTGGGGTTGACTAGCTACTACCGTAAGTTTGTCAAGGATTATGGGAAGATTGCAGCTCCATTAAATGCTCTATTGAAAAAGGATGCCTTTACATGGACACTTGCTGCTCAGTGTGCATTTGACAAACTAAAACAAGCTATGTGTACTACACCTGTGCTAGCTATGCCCGATTTTTCCAAGCCCTTCACTATTGAGAGTGATGCTTGTGGCAATGGACTTGGTGCTGTTCTCCTTCAAGATGAACACCCCACTGCGTTCACCAGCAAAGCCCTTTCAGGTAAGAATCTAGCTGCCTCTACCTATGAGAAGGAAATGATGGCTATTTTGCATGTAGTACAGAAGTGGCGCCCATACCTATTAGGGAATCATTTCTGCATCAAGACTGATCACCAGAGTCTGAAATATTTCTTGGACCAGTGTGTCTCCTCCCCGGCACAACAGAAATGGGTTAGCAAACTCATGGGTTATGACTATGAGATCACTTACAAGAGGGTAAATACAATATTGTGGCAGATGCTCTTTCTCTCACATTTGAGGCCCAAGGTTCTCTTTCAGCTATTTCTATGCCTGTTCCAAATTGGTTGCAATCTGTTCAACAGGGTTATGTCAATGACTCCTCCTTATCTCAAATCATCCAATGCTTGACCAACAACCCTTCTGCTGTACCACATTACTCTTGGGATGGTGCTTCTCTACGATACAAGGGTCGTCTGGTGCTTCCCCAGAGCACAGATCTTCAACAGGATGTCTTCTATGAACTCCATGCTTTTCCATCGGCAAGGCACTCTGGGTTCCTCAAAATGTATGAACGAGCACGGTGTAACTTCTTTTCGTAGGGCATGAAAAGGACAATTCAACAGATGGTGGCCGAATGTGATACCTGCCAGCGCAATAAGGGTGAAACAACACTCCCTCCAGGATTGCTTGAACCCTTTCCCATACCTACACGGATTTGGACAGATATTTCTATGGATTTCATTGAAGGGCTCCCTAAATTTGGTGGGAAGACAGTGATTCTCGTTGTGGTTCATCACCTCTCCAAATATAGTCATTTTTGTGCTCTCATCCATCCCTATACAGCCTCCTCCATCGCTCAAATTTTTCTGGACTAGATCTTTCATCTTCATGGAATCCCTTCTTCCATTGTCTCAGATCGTGATGCGACTTTCACCAGTTATTTTTGGACAGAACTATTTCGCCACACTGGCACCAAACTGAAGATGAGTTCAGGGTATCACCCACAAACAGATGGTCAGACTGAAATTGTCAATGAATGCTTGGAAACTTATCTTCGTTGCTTCACCTCGGAACAACAACATCAGTGGGAAAAATGGCTCCCTCTCACTGAATGGTGGTACAATACCTCTTACCACACTGCCTCTAAAATGACCCCATATGAAGCAGTCTATGGTCAGGCACCTCCAGCTCTTCTTCCATACGCCCCCACCCATTCACCAGTTCAGGAAGTTGACATGGTCCTTCAAAACCACGATCAGATTCTTCGAATTTTGAGGGACAATCTTCACATGGCAAGAAATCGCATGAAGCAACAAGCTGATCAGCACTGTTCTGAGCACACTTTTCAAGTCGACGATATGGTTTTTCTTCGTCTCCAGCCGTACAAATAATCATCCTTGAAACTCAAAGGGCATCATAAGCTTGCTTCAAAGTTCTATGGGCCATATCGGATTCTTCAGAAGATTGGGTCCATTGCTTATAAATTGGAACTTCCTCCTTCTTCCCGCATTCATCGAGTCTTTCATGTCTCTTGTCTGAAGAAAGTTCTTGGCACCAACATCAGTGGACAAACGATTTTACCCGAATTGGATAATGAAGGATCCATCCTTTTGGAGCCAGAGGCCATCCTCAATCGGCACACGCGTTAGCTTCGCTCTCGCTCTATCACAGAGGTCTTAATTCAGTGGCACGGCATGCAACCAGAGGATGCTACATGGGAACCACTCCTTCATATTCAACAACAATTTCCACATCTAAAGCTTTGAGGAAAAAGCTTTTTTTAAGGGGGAGGGGATGTTAGGAACCCATGTCTTTACCTTGTTAGTATGTTGTTGTTGGACGCATATGCTTTGTAAGTCGTCCCGTAGTATTTGTTGATCAATAGTTTATGTTATTGTTGTTGGCGCATATTCTTTGTAAGTCGCCCGTAGTATTGTTGATCCATAGTTTGTAACAACCCATGGTTTTGACCCATAGTATTGGCGCCTAGAATTAGTATATAAGTGTGTGTTGAGACCTACGAAAGCACCGTGAAGTTATTTGTATTGAGCTTGCTCATAGGAGGTTTCCCCCTCGAAGTGGCCTGTGATCAATATAAAAGTGATTCTGAGTTCTTTCATTTCTGCTATTTCGCATTTTTTCATTAAGTAATTGTTGCAGGTGCCTCACAGATCTATTCAATGAACTGGGTGGCTTTTTCAGCTTCTGGGGATGAGTTAGCCGAGGTGGTCTCCAGGGGAAGTGCAACATCCATGGGGCCCAATGGTTGGAATCCCAACCCCACTTGAAAGGGGCTATGGCTAGTTGAGTTGTGCAGGGCTCGGTTGTAGCTATGTTGGACATAGGGTAGACTCTCATCCCATGTGAGTGGGTGTGTTGAATTGTACATGCGTAGGATATGTACGACCATCCGGTTGACGACCTCGGTTTGGCCGTCTGTCTGGGGGTGGAAGGCAGTGGATTTGGTGAGCTTGGTATCTAGCAGTGACCAAAGGCTCAACCAGAATGAGCTGAGGAACTAACTGTCACGGTCTGAGATAATGGTCTGTGGGATCCCAAAATGTACCTAGACTCATTCAAAGAAGAGCTTGGCAGTGGCTTCTGCTGTGATGTTCTTCTTGTAGGCGGCTAGAATTTCCATCTTGGAAAAGCGATCAACAACCACAAAAACAAAATCATTCCCCCTCTTGGTGGAAGGGAGGCCTGACATGTAGTCCATTGAGATGGATTCCCATGGCCTGTCAGGAGTAGGCAGAGGGGTGTACAGACTCTATTTCTTAGTGGTCAGTTTGGAAATAACATAAGCGGTGTAGGACCTGATATACTTGCCGACATCCTGTCGAAGTTTTCGCCAGTAGAAATGTTTCTACAGCACTGCCACTATCTTCTCGATGCCAAAGTGTCCCACCACCCAACTGTAGTGAGCTTCCCAAATCAGCTTCCCATGCTTGCTTGATGGAATGCAGAGATGGCCTAGACGACACAACAACCTGTCCTGAAGATGGAAATTAGTGACCATTGAGTTGGTGCCCGACATTTGGTAGGTGGTGGAGAAATCAAGGTCTGTCTCGTAGAGGTGGGGCCATCCAGAGGTCTCGTGGCTGCAAGAGTCTAGCATTGTGGTGAGTGCCGCGACTGGAGGTCGACTGAGGCAGTCAGCAACTTGGTTGGTACTCCCTGTTTTATATTTGATGTTGAGGTGGAACTGTTGCAAGTATGTTGACCACTTATGATGGTGGTCATTCTGCAACTTTCCTTGGGTCTTCATGAACTGTAGTGGCTTGTGATCAACGTGGATGACTGTCTCCTTCCCAAGAATGTAATGTCTCCACTCGCGGCAGGCTTACACAATGGAGTACCTTTCTTTTTCATAAGTAGGGTACTTACGGACAGTATCTGATAGTGTCTCACTATGATATGCCATGGGGTGGCCGTGTTGAGTGAGAACAACGCCCATAGCATAATTTGAAGCATCTATCTCGATCTCAAAGGGATTTTGTAGGTCCGGTAATGAGAGTACCGGTGATGAGCACAAATGCTTCTTCAAGTCATCGAAGGCTTGTTGTTCGGATAGGCCCCACACAAATTTTTTCTTATCGCCGCCCTTAGGTTCTTGGCTGAGCGCCCATGCGATATGAGAGAGTCCCAACACGAACCGGCAATAGAAATTGGCGAGGCCCAAGAAGCTCTGAAGTTCAATGAGTGTGGTTGGGGATGGCCAATCACGGATGACCTGGATCTTGGCTGGATCCACATGCACACCATGTCGATCAACGATGTAGCCTGAGTAATGGACCCAGTCCATACCGAAGGAGCATTTTTCCAAGTTTGCATATAGTTTGTGTTGCTGTAGGTTGTGCAGAACCTGTTGAATATGTTGCAAGTGTTTTTCCCTAGTCTTGTTGTAGATGAGGATGTCATCCAGATACACCACTACAAAAGTACTGGTAAAAGGTCGTAGGATATCGTCCATCATCCTCATAAAATTCACTGGAGCATTTTTCAAACCAAAGGGCATGACCAGCCATTCAAAAGGACCTTCTTTTGACTTGAAGGCAGTCTTCCATACATCTATCTGTTCTATTGGGACTCGATGGTCGCCAGACTTCAGATCAATCTTACTGAAGTATTTGGCCCCTGTGAGCTGATCAAGGAGGTCATCGATTTAGGGAATTGGGTACCGGTTGCAGACTGTGATTTTATTCAGGGCCTGGTAATCAATGAAGAGTCCCTAGGTCCCATCTTTCTTCTGCATCAGCACGATTGGGCTCCCACAAGGTGATGAGATGGGATGGATGTGCCCCTTGTGGAGCAATTCTTGGATCTGCCTCTTGATCTCCTCATTTTCCAACGGAGAGCGGCGATAGACTGGCCCATTGGGTAGCGGTGCGCCTGGGGTCAGATCGATGGGATGCTTGACCTGGCAGTGAAAAGGTACCCCGGTAGGAGAGGAGAAGATATCTGAGTATTCTTCCACCACCTTATCCACTTGTTTCTGTTGTGTGGAGAGATCGGTCGCGGAGGCCCTGGATGTGGCTGCGATCTTTCTCTTATTCTGAGAGCGAATCATGAATAAGACAAATTTCCCAGTCTAAGAGATGACCTTTCTGCATTGCTTGGCAGAGATCAAGGAAATAGCACTAGGAGGGGTTGCCTTGGGCATCCTATACAATTTCCTGTTCAAAGAAATAATAACACTACGAGGCCTAGACTCATATACAGCATGACGTTTCCATAAATAAGATTGGCCCAAAAGAACATCTGAAACTTTGAGAGAAGCAACATCACACAATACCTCATCCTTGAAGGGCTTGATGCCGTACGACAATCGGAACTATCGGCTGTGTCGATGTATATGTAAATTCGGAATGTATTTCATATATATATTTATTGTACTCCTATAGAGATGTATTATTCCTCTATACGGAAGTGTCGTCATTTGTATTGACAAGTGTCGCAAGTGTGTTAACTTGCCGATGGGTTGTTAGACCACCTTGTAAGGGGTCAGCCAGGATTAATGTAACATGAGGTTATTGTGCTAACCTAGACAAGTCGGCCCCATAAGATTATTGGGTATTCAGAACAAGTATAAATAGAGATCTCCCAATCTCTATTTGGATCACTTCAGAACTCACTCTTCCTTCACTCGAAAAGTGGCGCACATGTGAGGAGGAGGATCAGTTGCTAGGAGGAGTTTATCTCTGCGTACTTGGGTTGTACTTTGGTTGTATCATTGCTCTATCTATCTCTGAGGAAGTTGTGGGGTTTTTCACCTTAGGGTTTTCCCCATAGAAACTCTGTGTGTCTATTATCTCTTATGTTTGCTTCTTGTGATGATTGACATGCTTGCTATGATTTATATGCATTGATATATTGTACATGTTATTCTCTCAGTAAAGATCCTAGAGTATCTTGAATTAATGCTAAAAAATTAGCATGGTATCGGAGCTAACCTAAGAAGAAGACACTGTGCAGTTGCGGAAGTTAGGGCTTCTTATTTATTGTGTTTCTCTCCACAGATTTTGGAAAAAAATTAAGGTAGATTGACTCTACTCATCAAGGAGAATCTATCTGTCCAATCAGAATTCAATTCTAAGCACTTTCAGTTTTGGCCCTAAAAATTGTTAAATTTTTCGAATTTACTTCAATCTGATCTAGGATCTTAACTGAGAGAACAACATGTACAGAAAATCTATAGCATATCAATCATGGACACAATAATGCAAGCACACAAGAGACACAGAGTTTACTTGGGGAAAACCATAAAGGTGAAAAACCCCAATAACTTCCTCAGAGATAGATAGAGCAATGATACAACCAGAATACAAGAGATAGTCTTCTCCTAGTAGCAGAGCCTCCTTCTCCGCAAGTGCGCCACTCTCCCAAGTGTGAGTGAGAGAATAGAATGTGTAAAATGAGGGATACACACTCTCTATTTATACACTAACTTGACTTGACCTTTACTCAACTAGATCGGCCTCAACTTAACCACTTAACGTAATGCTGACTGGGCCGACCCCCACTAGGGTGGTCTAATAACCCTTTGACCCACATGGTCGACCCCCAATAGGGTGGTCTAATAACCCTTTGACTGACATGACTTATACAAGGCTGACCCCAACAAAGTAGTCTAATAACCCATCAAGTATAAGTTACGACACTTACAATATAAATGACAACACTTCCATATAGAGGAATAATAACATCTCTATAGGAATACAATATACATATATGTGAAATACATTCCGAAGTTACATATACATCAACAAAAATTAGGGTTTCCTCAAAAATAGGAATTTCTGAAATCTGAAGACATAGCTGGAAGCTCCTTGGAAAAATCAAAGTTTAGAGCTTTGGATCGAGATTTTGGGTTGGGTAAATCTCTGGGAAACTCAAACCCTAATTCAGGGTCCTCCCTAGTGAATCTGGGAAGAATAAAAAGTATTTATGAAGGGTGAAACTTTGTAGATCTTAAATTCTAAATATAGCAAGCTGATCAGCTCATCAAGGCACATCTTGAAGTTCAAATTCACATTTTGAATTTTTAGGGTTTCTCTGACAAACCCTAATCCGGGACCACATTGAGTCTTTCAGCAAATCAAGTGGTAAGACCTTTATCTTCTCTATTTCCATTTGAAGTACTCCTTAAGATGTCTCACCACACTAAGCTTGAGGATAAGCTTGAAGGGGCTGATAACTTCCGAGCCTGGAAGTATAGGATTGGGTTAATTCTGGAAGAAAATGAATTGGACACCTACATCAACTCTGAGGTCCCTATCCTAGAGGATGAAGAGGCTAAGGCATTGCATAAGAAGAACTTGGTCAATGCAAAAAGAATCATTGCTGATTCTATCAAGGACCATCTCATACCACATGTGTTATCTCTGAAGACACCAAAGGAGATGTTTGACCCTTTGACCAAGCTATTTGAAGGGAAGAACATAAATCGGAAGATGACTCTGCAGAATCAATTGAAAGGAGTCAAGCTGTTGAATGGAGAGACCATTCAATCTTATTTCTCCAAGGTCTCTCAGATTAAGGAACAACTTGAAGTTGTGGATGAGGTAGTGGACAATGGTAAGGTTGTTATGACCACTCTGAAAGGCTTACCTAGGTCATGGGACTCTTTTATTCAAGGAATCCGTGCAAGAAAAAAATTGATCTCTTTCAGTAGACTGTGGGAGAAATTCTCTCAAGAAGAAGCTAGGCTCGTGGCTCGAGAAGAAAATATGGGAAATGAAGATCAAGCTCTCACTGCTCACACCAAGAAGGGAATTAAGTTCAAGGGGGAGCATTCTCATTCTAAGAGACCTTCTCACCACTCTAAAAATTGGAAACATCTAAGATGTTTCATATGTAATGAGAAAGGGCACTTTGCCTGAGATTGTCCCAAGAACAAGAAGGACAACAATAACAACTTCAACAAAAGAAGAAGGGCAACAAAAGAAAATATCATGCTCATGCTGCTGAGGATGATGAACCTCCCAAGAAGAAGGCTAGATCTGAAAGTGATGATGATAACTCATCAAGCGAAGAAGAGTATGTTCTAATATTTGCTCTCACAGGTACTATCTATCATGGTTGTAATGATTGTCTTATTGATAGTGAGGATTCTAAACACATGACTAGGTTTAAAGAATCTTTTGTAAATCTGTCTGAACATGAATCACCCCATAAAGTGAAACTTGGGGATAATTATCAATACCCTATCAAAGGAAGTGGGGAAGCATCCTACAACCTAGAATCTGGAAAATCCTTGAAGATGAAAGATGTGTTATTTGTACTTGGACTCAAGAAGAACTTACTCACCATATCTGCATTGGATGAAAAAGGCATGAGGGCTGCATTTGTAGATGGCCAAGTACTAATGTGGCCAAAAGGAAAAACTATTGATGATGCAGTAGTGATTGGAGAGCAAGAGGGAGGTTTGTATAAATTAAAGGGACAACCTGAACATGCCATGGCACATGAATCCATGGAGCCAAGTGAACTTTGGAATAGAAGGCTTGCACATGTGCACTATGGGGCACTACCAATTGCAAGTAAAGCAGTAGAGGGTCTTCCTGAAATCAAGACCAAGCATGAAGGTGTTTGCAAAGGCTATGCAAAAGGAAAGAACATAAAGAAGGCATTTCCAAGCAGTGAAAGCAAATCAAAAGGAATCTTGGAAATTATCCACTCCGATGTATGCGGTCCAATTTCATCCAGTTTTCTGAGTGGGTATGTTTACTATGTCTCTTTCATTGATGACTTCTCCAGGAAGGCTTGGGTTTATTTCTTGAAGAACAAAGATGAAGTATTCAGCAAGTTCAAGGAATTCAAGGCCTTGATAGAAAACCACACTGGAAAGAAGTTCAAGAACTTTAGATCCGACAATGGTGGAGAATTCACTTCAGTAGACTTCAAGTGCTATGCAGTGATTCAGGGATTAAGAGAGATTTCACCACTCCTTAAAATTCACAATAGAATGGAGTAGAAGAAGTTACTTCAAAATAGGAATCCAGCAGCTCCTGCAAGGAATCAAAGATTCAGAGGGAGTCCACCCAACAAACAAACAAACATAAGTATTTGAATTGTCATTTATTCTATATTTTTTTGTTTAAATAATGTTATTCAATGATGTATATGCTTATGTTCCTAGACATAGGTTGTGTATTATGCATATTAGAATAATTGCATTGATGAACAAGATGCAACTAATATGCAAGTGATGGGTAAGTGGCCTATGGCATTGTTCAACATCCCATTGCTACTTATCTAGAATGAAACCTCTTTGATGACATGTTGGGAGTTGTGCACACTCTTAACAATGTTCTAGTAGAGATTGGAAGGAATCTAGAAAGCTACAGGATATGGATAAATGTTGTAATGAAGCATTTGCTAAAATATTTGCATGACTGTATGACATATTTCTTTATGTGTAAGAATTTGTTCTGAAAACTATGAGATGTTTCTAATCATGCAATTTAACTTGTTTTGTAGGAAAGATCGCATACCTTCACCTACAAAAGAAGGAATACAACATTTGTTCCAGCAACAAAGATATCTATTGAAGATATTGAAGTTCCCACAATCTGGGATGAAGTAATGCAAGAATTCCATGATTAGTCGATCATGAAGAATGATGTTTGGGATGCAGTCCCAAGACCTCAAGGGAAGTCAGTTGTGACTTCCAAATGGATCTACAAGATCAAGCATGCTGCAGATGGCAGCATAGATAAATACAAGGCAAGATTCGTAGCTCGTGGATTCTCTCAAAAAGAGGGAATAGATTATGAAGAAACTTTTGCTCCTATAGCCAGGTACACTTCCATCAAATCAGTACTTGCTCTAGATGTAGTGATGAAATGGAAGATACACCAAATGGATGTCAAGATAGCTTTCTTGAATGGTGTAGCCGAGGAGGAAGTGTATGTGGAGCAGCCACTTGGTTTTGAGACACATGACAGGGAGTCATAGGTGTGCAGACTGAAGAAAGCCTTGTATGGCTTGAAGCAAGCTCCCAGGACTTGGTATGGTAGGATGGACGGTTTCCTATCCAGTTTGGGATTTACCAAGAGTAAAGCAGATTCCAACATTTATTACAAGGTTGAAGAAGGAAATCCAGTGATACTACTTCTGTATGTGGATGATCTGTTTGTAACAGGTAATGATAGTTTGATTGTCGATACCAAATGGAAGCTTGCAGCAGAGTTCGAGATGAAGGACTTGGGGATGATGCACTATTTTCTAGGCATGGAAGTGTGGCAGAGTGCAGATGGTATCTTCCTTGGACAAGGGAAATATGCAGTAGAGATCCTGAAGAGGTTCGGGATGATGGACTGCAAGGCCATGGACACACCTATGGCATTGAACCTGAAGCTTCTGTGTGATGCTTCATATGATATGGTTGATGTCACTATGTATCGTCAGATGATTGGGTCCTTGATGTACCTGACGAACACTAGACTAGATATTTGCTTTGCAGTGAACACATTGAGCCAATTCTTGATGGATCCCAAAGGTGTTCACCTGGTTGCTATAAAGCATATTCTGAGGTACCTGAAGGGTACAGTTGACTATGGGCTCAAGTATGATGAAAATCAAAAGTTTATCCTGCAGGGTTATGTTGATTCTGATTGGGTAGGAAGTGTTGCAGATAGGAAGAGCACATCTGGGTGCTACTTCAGTATGGGATCAGGTGTGATCTCTTGGTTTAGCAGGAAGCAATCCTGTGTAGCACAGAGTACAGTCGAAGCAGAGTATGTTGTAGCATGTTCAGTTAGTTGTGAGGTAGTATGGCTCTAGAAGCTACTGTTTGAGTTATTTGATCTCCCACTGGAGGCTACTGGTATCTTTTGTGACAACCAGAGTTGTGTGAAGCTATCTGAAAACCCGGTGTTCCACGATAGGTCAAAGCACATTGAGATCAAATATCACTATATCAGGGATATGGTGCAGAGAGGAGCAGTGAAGCTCTTGTATGTTGTGACGGATGAGCAGATTGCAGATGTACTAACGAAACCACTAGCCAGAGTGAAGTTCAAATACTTCAGAGAGAGCCTTGGTGTCCTTCAGATCGATGACACTTCGAGGAAGAAGTGATGGAGACATTTGCTGAAGCCATTCCAAGCATGGTGGAAGGAGGATCCTTCACATGGCTGTGGATGTAAGCACTGGATGATGAGCATCAGGATGATGTTCTAGTTTCTGCTGGATATGATCAGTTGGATCATTTATGTATGTATGCATCATGTTGGATGTTGGATATGATTAGTTGGATCATTTATGTATGTATGCATCATGTTGGATGCTGGATATGATCAGTTGGATCATTTATGTATGTATGCATCATGTTGGATGCTTGGACCATGTATCTGTATATGTATCAGGTGGATACGATTGTATGATCAGGTAGATCATGTATGTTGATATATATCAGGTGGATACATTGTATGATCAGGTGGATCATGTATTTGTGTATGTATCAGGTAGATACATTATATGATCAGGTTGATCATGTATGATGATATGTATCAGGTAGATACTTGGTATGCATTAGGTGGATGCATTATATGATCAGGATGATCATGGATGACGAGCTTTAGGATGTTGCTTCAGATGACATGCATTGGGACGATGCAGTGATGATGATCAGGATGATCATATGTGATGACATGTATCAGGTGGATACATTACACAATCAATTGGATTATGTGTGATGAGTTCCGAAAACATAGATTCACATGAGCTTTTCGGACATGGTTGTAGATGTGTTCTCCCATGGTCGCGATGTAATTGTTTGGATTTTCTGACATGGTGGCAGATGTGTTCTCCCATGGTCGTGATGTAATTGCCAGTGCCATTCAAGCATGGTTGTAGATGTGTTCTCCCATTGCTGCGATATAAGTGTTGGGGCCATTCAAGCATGGTTGTAGATGTGATCTCCCATGGCTGCGATATAAGTGCTGGTCCATTTGAGCATGGTTTTAGATGTGTTCTCCTATGGCCACAATATAAGTGCTATGCCATTTTGACATGGTGGTAGGTTGGTCCTCCCATGGTCGTTGATGTGTTCTCCATATCATCTTTCCAATCAAAATAATTGAATGGGGTGAGGATAGGCTTTGAAGAAGAGTATTCCATTGCTAGGAACGAGTGCACACTGATGTAGAGAAGCTTGCAAGGGAAGAGTAGTGAATGCAAATGATGGAGACAATAACCTGCAAATCACAATAAACCAAGAACAATGAGGTTGAACAATCCACCCTTTTAGAGTTGCATCACACCTAGGATTGGATATCAAACAATGTTGAATGGGTCCAATGTATCAGATCCAAGATTTATGTGGAAAATCAAGCTTCTGGAGTGGTATTGGATGTATTTTCAAGCTTTGCATGCACAGGAGCGAATGCCCTTGAGATCTTTCATGTCAAAACTTTTTGCAATTTTTGAGCAATTCACTCAAATCTTCTTGTAGAAACACCTGTAGAAAAGAGATCTTGTCCCTTCAATGGCTCTGATACCATGTAAAATTAGTCATAGTAGATCTAATGAACAAGTAAATCAATCACAACAGATGAACATAGAAAATATGGTATAAAACTGTGCAAAA
Source organism: Larix kaempferi (assembly GCA_027924585.1). Lineage (NCBI taxonomy): Eukaryota > Viridiplantae > Streptophyta > Pinopsida > Pinales > Pinaceae > Larix > Larix kaempferi. Next base: position 10,971,607 of record BSBM01001160.1, on the reverse strand, counting down.
CATGCCGCAGTGCTCAATATCCTAGTAAGGGTGAATGATTACAATAGAATATAGTAACAATGACTGAGCAATTCGAATTTCCTAAGGAGGTCATTCGAATCACTGAATGGAGTAGCTTGACTCCAACTAGGAGTCCTGATCATCAATCAGTGGTGGTCATCAATGCACAAGAACCAGTCATCCAGGTGTCAATCTGAGTCTAACTGAGTGTAATATGTGTAACTGAAGTGTGTAGCACTGATATAGGGAAGTGGGATCAGTGGAGGGTGCATGTGAGGCTAAATGAAGTCAGAACAATTCATGTAGTCAATCTGGAGGTCCAACGGAAGTGAAACAGTCAGTTGGGAGTGAAACTAGCCTCAAATACGGGAGAATCGGAGCTAACTGAGTGTAATTGAAGTGGAACTGCAGTGGTAGGTGAAGAAGTGCGCCCTTCTCTGGTAGTAGATGAGAAGTGGGTGCCTTCCTGACTAGGAGGGATAAAAATCTAAAGTAAGTGGCTCCCGGGTGCTAGAATAAGGTCGCTAAGGTGCTGGAGGCATCAACCTGGTGACTGGGATGCATGCAAAGTGCATGCAAACCCTAGAATTTGCACGCAAACCCTAATTGCATGCAAGATCTTGAAAAAGATGATGTGGATATCCAAACACCCCTGCTCAAGCTAGACTATGATGTGCAAAAAATAATGTGGGGCCCTGGTAACTAAGACCAAAGGTCACCCCAATACAATAATCCAAAAAATGTTGAAAATAAACTAAGTGAGGAAAGAGGGAAAACCCAGTGGAAAGAAAGCCCCCCCTCAAGCTAAAGCATAATAATGGATCAATCTGTCTCCAACATGATGGAACTCACCCCCAACAGTGAACGGAGGTAAGAGAACTTATTCTCAGTGAAGCTCTTGGTGAAGATGTCTACAATTTGCTCATCAGTAGGGCAATATTGCAAAATGATGGTGCGATCATGCACCAACTGTCGAATGTAATGCATATGAATCTCAATGTGTTTGGTCCTCTGCCGTTGAACTGGATCTGTGGAGATCTTGATATCACTTTGATTGTCACAAAATAGGACAGTCGAAGTAGTGCCACCAAAACCAAACTCGGAAAGAATACCCTGCAACCAAACTGCCTGAATGCAGGCATTGACTGCCCCTCGATACTCTACCTCTACTGAAGAAAGTGCAATGGCTGCTTGCTTTTTGATGGACCAGCAAATAGCACCATGACCAATCATAAAAACATAACCGGAAGTGGACTTCTGATCAATTCTATCACCTGCCAAATCTAAATCAGTAAAACCAATGAAATCAAGCTCAGAAGATGTAGCATAATGTATGCCAAAATGTTTCGTACCTTGCACATACTGCAAGATCTGCTTGGCTGCCCGGCAATGAAGCTCATGGGGCTACTGCATATACCTTGACATGGCACTCACGGCATATGAAATATCAGGCCTTGAGTGTTTCAAATAAAGTAGTGAACCAATCAACTGTCGATACATACTGCAATCTGCAAGCGGTGTAGAATCTCCCTCCTCAAGACTGATTCCTAAGAGGAATGGAAATGGGGCTGCCTTACATTCAGCCATATTAAACTTCAATAATAGGTCAGAAGCATATTTTTGCTGAGATATAGTGATCCCAACAAAATTTTGAGCTATCTCCAAGCCCAAAAAGTGACTCAGCAAGCCCAAATCGCTCATGTCAAAAGCTAGATTTAAGGTTGTTTTTAGCTTGTTTATTGAAGTAAGAGTGCTACCAGTAATGAGAAGATCATCAACATAAAGTACAATAACCAACAAATTACCTTTAACTCTCTCAAGATACACATCCGGATCAGATTTGCATCTTTGGAAATTCTGAGAAAGAAGGAAGGAGTCCATCTTTGCGAACCAAGCTCTTGGGGCCTGTTTTAACCCATACAAAGATTTCTTCAATCTGCAAACTAATGATGGATCTAATGTGTATCCCTATGGCTGCTGCATATATACCTCTTCAGCAAGGTCTCCATGTATAAATGCACTCTTCGCATCCATGTGGTGCATTTCCTAGTGCTTGGATGCAGAAATAGCCAAAACAAGGTGGATGGAATCCATCTTTGCAACCGGTGCAAAGGTCTCAATGTAGTCCACTCCTTGGATTTGGGAGAAAACTTTTGCCACCAACCTTGCTTTGTATTTTTTGATAGATCCATCAACAGAAACTTTCATGTGGTAGACCCATTTACACTTTACTAATTTTCTTCCAGGTGGAAGAGAAACTAGCTCCCATGCGTTGTTCTTTTGAACAGAATTGTACTCTTCATCCATGGCACTTTGCCATCTCGGATCTCGGTGGGAAGAATAGTATGATGTGGGATCTAAACCAGCCATCAAATAAAAAATATCGGGAAGTAATGGATCAGTAATAGAAAGAGCCATACCTGCTCTTTGAAAGTCTGCTCTTGTTCGTCTCGGATCAGTAGGATTTCCAAGGTTCGAACCAGCAGATTGAAGAGTGTTTTGGGCCCACTTTGGTAACTGAGGAGGATCATAATGGTCGAATTCCGAACCTAATATGTCATGATAATCATGTGCTGCTAAAATATCAGAAATATCAGAACTCATACCTTCATTATCGCTGCATGGATCTTCTTCTGGTGAAGGCGGTGAATCGGCAGTCTCTTCCTTGACTAGTTGCAATTCTTGAAGTGGTTCTTCAAATTGCACACTGCGCTCTATGAATATCTTTTTAGATCTGATATACATGAGTTTATATGCTTTTGATTCTTCCCCATATCCTATCAGTATGCAATCAATACTTTGTGGATCCAAAGTTCGTCTCTTCTTGGAAGGAATTCTAGCCCATGCAGTAGAGCCAAAAACTCTCAAATTTGACACATCCGGTTTGTTACCAAAGAATGCTTCCAAAGGAGTCATACCTTTCATGGATGAATGTGGAACACGGTTCTATATGTATGCAGAAACATTGATTGCTTCAGCCCAAATATTTGCAGCCAAACCTTTTGATTCAATCATGCATGTAGCCATCTCTTTTAGTGACCGATTTTTCCTTTCCGCTACACCGTTCTGCTGGGGTGTGTAGGGAACTGTATGTTGGATCTGAATTCTGCTTTGGGCACAAAGTTGCAGCAACGCGGCCTTGATATATTCTCCACCATTATTAGATCTAAGAGCTTTGATCTTGCTCTCAGTGGCGGGTCCCAACAGAAGCCTTAAAATCCTTGAATTTTCCAAGCACTTCTGACTTGTTTTTGAGAAAGGATACCAATGTAAAGCGGGAAAAATCATCAATAAATGTCAAAACATACCTTGAACCATTTAATGACGTATGGGGCAGCGGACCACTGATATCATAATGTATCAAACCCAAAATTGTAGAGGCTCTGCTAGCTTTTTCGCGGTCTAATCTGTGCTCGGGGTGCTTCCCAATGATGCAACCAGTGCATATGCCCTTCGAGGAACGGAGTTGTGGAAGACCATCTACCATGGAATTGTTTGATAGCAGCAGCAAATACTTATAATTAAGATGTCCAAATATTTCATGCCAAATCCTACTAACCTCATTACCATGTGTGTGAAGAGCAGTGGGCTTTGCAAGCGGAATAAAGTGTGAAAACTCATAGCATTTTGCAGTGTGGTTTGCCTTTCCGACTGCAACAAGTCTTCCACTTTTGATATAAAAAATTTCAAATATATTAGGGCTGAATGTAACTTGCTTCGGTTCACCAGTGTGTGTCATTTGATACACAGAAAGAAGATTTGAACCCAAGGAAGGCACATAGAGAACATTCTGAAAGCTTCCATGATCTACATGAATCGTACCTTTGCCCTTTGAAGAAATTTTTGAGTCATCTCCCAAATCGATGGGGATGGAGCTATTTGGATAGAATGAAGAAAAAGAATCAATGTTTGCATCCATATGATTCGATGCACCTGAATCTATCAAGAGAGTATTTGGCTTCGAAACAGTTCCCATGAGTGCTTGTCCTCTTTCATGATCATCATTCCTATCCTTCTTCCTTGCACCGTCAGGAAGAGTTATGTTGTTCTTTTCCAAAAGGAGGGCCATTTGATATATAGTCTTCTTCATACATGAAATTTCGGGATGAAATCCATGGTTGCAATAAGTACATTTAGATTTTTGGTTACCTTTGTTGATGTATATGTAACTTCGGAATGTATTTCATCTGTGTATTTTATATATATTTATTGTACCCTTATAAGAGATGTGTCATTCCTCTATAAGGAAGTGTCGTCATGTGGATTGACAAGTGTCACAAGTGTGTGTACTTGCCGATGGGCTATTATACCACCTTGTAGGGTCGGCCCTGAATTATATATAATATAATGTGGATGTACCTAGCTAGACAAGTCGGCCCCATAAGGTCATTGGGCAAAAAGGTTAGTATAAATAGAGATCGGAGATCTCTATTTTACACACTCGAAAAAGTAACTCACTCTCACTCAGAAAGTGGCGCACTAGTGAGGAGGAGGATCATATGCTTCTAGGACACTATCTCAGTGTTATTTGGTTGTACTTTGGTTGAGCCATTGCTCTCTCTATCTCTGAGGAAGTTGTGGGGTTTTTCACCTTAGGGTTTTCCCCACGGAAAATCTGTGTCTCTTATCTCTTATGCTTTTGATTCTTGTGATGCTTGTCATATTATGATTGTCATGCATTGATATACTGTATATGTTATTCTCTTAGCAAAGATCCTAGAGTATTGTGAATTAATGCTCAAAATTTAAAATGGTATCAGAGCTAACCTGAGAAGAAGACATTTTGCAATAACGGAAGCTTGAGTTCCTTGTTTATTGGGTTTCTTTCCATATATTTTTGAAAATCAGTATAGTAGATTGACTCTACTCATCAAGGCACATCTATCTGTCTAGTCAAAATTCAATTCCGAGCATTTTCAGATTTGGCCCTAAAAATTAGGGTTTCCACAAAAATAGGAATTTCTGAAATTTGAAGACATAGCATGAAGCGCCTTGCAAAAATCGAAGTTTAGAGCTTTGAATCGAGATTTTTGGCTAGGTAGATCTCCGGGAAACTCAAACCCTAATTCAGGGCTCTCCCTAGTGAACCCGCGAGGACAAAAAGGCAATTCTGAAGGGCAAAACTTTGCTGATCTCAAATTCTGAATGCACCAGGCTGATCAGCTCATTAAGGTGCATCTTTATATCCTAAGACCAGATCCAGTTTTTAGCATTTCAAGTGGTAAGACCTAAATCTTTTCTATTTCCATTTGAATTACTCTTTAAGATGTCTCTCCACACCAAGCTTGAGGATACGCTTGAAGGGGATGATAACTTCTGAGCCTGGAAGTATAGGATTGGGTTAATCCTGGAAGAGAATGAGTTGGACTCATATGTGAAAGAAGACATCCTTATCCTAGAGGATGAAGAGGCCAAGGTATTGTATAAGAAGAACTTGGTCAAGCTAAAGAGAATCATTGCTGATTCCATTAAAGATCATCTCATACCCCATGTGTCCTCTCTAAAGATACCCAAGGAGATGTTTGACTCTTTGACCAAGCTATTTGAAGGGAAGAACATAAATCAGAAGATGACCCTGCGGAACCAATTGAAAGGAATAAAGTTTCAGAATGGAGAAACCATTCAATCTTATTTTTCAAGGGTCTCCCAAATCAAGGAACAGCTAGAGGCAGTGGATGAAATGGTGGAGAATGGTGAAGTGGTGATGACCACTCTAAATGGCCTACCTAGGTCATGGGATTCCTTTATCCAAGGAATTTGTGCAAGGAAGAAGTTGATCTCCTTCAGTAGACTATGGGAAGAATGCTCACAAGAAGAAGCAAGGCTTGTGGCAGGAGAAGAAAAGATTGGGAATGAAGATCAAGCTCTTAGAGCTCACACCAAGAAAGGGAAGTCCAAGAGAGAGCCATCTCACTCCAAGAAATCTTCACATCACTTCAAAGAAAGAAGAATATGTTTCACCTGTAATGAGAAAGGACATATTGCCATAAATTGTCCCAAGAACAAGAAGGACAACAACAACTCCAACAAGAAGAAGAAGGGCAGCAAAAGAAGGTTTCATGCTCATGCTGCCGAGGATGATGAACCACCCAAGAAGAAGGCTAGGGTAGAAAGTGATGATAACTCATCAAGTGAAGAAGATTATGTTCTAATCTCTGCTCTCACAGGTACCATCTCCCATGGTTGTAATGATTGGTTGATTGATAGTGGGGCTTCCAAACACATGACTGGGTTTAAGGAATCTTTTGTGAATCTATCTGAACATGAATCACCCCATAAGGTGAAACCTGGGGATGATTATCAATACCCAATCAAAGGAAGTGGTGAAGCCTCGTACAACCTAGATTCTGGAAAATCTTTGAAGATGAAAGAAGTTCTTTATGTACTTGGGCTCAAGAAGAACTTACTCTCAATCTCTGCATTGGATGCAAAAGGTATGAGGGTTGCATTTGTGGATGGTCAAGCCCTAATGTGACCAAAGGGAAAGACCATAGATGATGCAGTAGTGATTGGAGAGCAAGAGGGAGGTTTGTATAAATTAAAGGGACAACCTGAACATGCCATGGTGCATGAATCCATGGAGCCAAGTGAACTTTGGCATAGAAGACTTGCTCATATGCACTATAGGGCACTTCCAATTGCAAGCAAGGCTGTAGAGGGTCTTCCTGAAATCAAGACCAAACATGAAGGTGTTTGCAAAGGATGTGCAAAAGGTAAGAACATTAAGAAGGCTTTCCCAAGCAGTGAAAGCAAGGAAAAAGACATCCTGGAAATCATCCACTCAGATGTATGTGGTCCTATGTCATCCAGTTCTCTAAGTGGATATGTTTACTATGTCTCATTTATTGATGACTTCTCCAGGAAGACTTGGGTATACTTCTTGAAGAACAAAGATGAGGTGCTTGATAAGTTTAAGGAATTCAAAACCTTGATGGAGAATCAAACTGAGAAGAAGATCAAAACATTCAGATCCGACAATGGTGGAGAATTCACCTCAGGTGACTTCAAGAAGCTTTGCAGTGATTCAGGGATTAAGAGGGAGTTGACTACTCCTTACAATCCGCAATAGAATGGAGTTGTAGAAAGGAATAACAGAACAATCATGGAAGCAGCAAGAGCAATGCTCCATGACTAGGATCTACCTATGCATCTATGGGCAGAAGCAGCTAGAACAACTGTATATGTGCATAACAGAACACTCCACAAGATATTGGACAACAAGACACCAGAAGAGGTCTTTTCTGGTAAGAAACTTGAAGTCAACCATCACAGAATATTTGGTTGTCCAGTATACACTCATGTCCCAAAAGAAAAGAGGAGTAAACTAGATCCTTCAAGAAAGAAGGGTATCTTTGTGGGTTACAGTGAAATCTCGAAGGCTTATAGAATATACTTTCCAGGGTTCAAGAAGATTGATGTCAGCAGGGATGTAACATTTGATGAAAACTCAGCATTCATCAAATCAAGGAAGGCACCTATCGAAGTTTATGAAGAACCTAAGGAAACTAGATTTCAAGACACTACCATGACTGGAGAATTTCCAGAAGTTGTTCGTGAGTTTGAAGATCCGCAAGAACCTGTAGATCCACCCCGTGAGGATAACTCTCACAAGAGGAAACCTGCATGGGCTAGAGAGCTCATTCAAGATGCAGAAATATTTGGCATTCTAGAAGAAGAACACAGAGCAAAGAAGAGAACCAGATCACATACCAGCTATGTTGCTTTACTCTTTGACATTATGAACAAAGAGCCTTCCAGTTATGAAGAAACAACGGAAAAGAAAGAATGGAAGGATGCCATGGTTGAGGAATACCAATCAATAATGAAGAATGATGTTTGGGATGCTGTCCCAAGACCTAAAGAGAAGTCTGTTGTGACTTCTAAATGGATCTTCAAAATCAAGCATGCTGCAGATGGCAGTGTAGAGAAATACAAGGCAAGATTCGTAGCTCGTGGCTTCTATCAGAAAGAGGGAATAGATTATGAAGAAACTTTTGCATCTGTAACCAGGTATACTTCCATCAAAATAGTACTTGCCCTGGCTGCAGCTATGAAATGGAAAATATACCAGATAGATGTCAAGACTGCTTTCTTGAATGGTGTAGTTGAAGAGGAAGTATATGTGGAGAAGCCACTCGGTTTTGAAATACATGACAGGGAGTCATATGTGTGCAGATTGAAGAAAGCCTTGTATGGCGTGAAACAAGCTCCCAGAACTTGGTATGGTAGGATGGATAGTTTCCTATCTAGTTTGGGCTTTACCAAGAGTAAAGCGGATTCCGACCTTTACTACAAGGTTGAGGAAGGGAGTCCTGTGATTCTACTCCTATATGTGGATGACTTATTTGTAATAGGAGATGACAGACTGATTGCAGATACTGAGAGGAAGCTTGCTGCTGAATTTGATATGAAAGATTTGGGAATTATGCACTATTTCCTAGGTATGGAGGTGTGGAAGAGTGTAGGTGGGATCTTCCTTAGTCAAGGGAAGTACACAGTAGATATCCTGAAGAGATTTGGGATGATGGATTGCAAGGCCATGGCCCCACCTATGGCATTGAATCTGAAGCTTCTATGCGATGCTTCATCTGAGCTGGTTGATGTCTCTATGTATCGTCAGATGATTGGGTCCTTGATATACCTAACGAACATGAGATCGGACATTTGCTTTGCTGTGAACACATTGAGCCAGTTCCTGATGGATCCGAGGAGTGTTCACCGGATTGCTGTAAAGCATGTTCTGAGGTACCTGAAGGGTACAGTGCATTATGGGCTCAAGTATGAAGCGAATCAAAAGTTTAACCTACAGGGTTATGTTGATTCAGATTGGGCTGGCAGTGCTACAGATAGGAAGAGCACATCTGGGTGCTGCTTCAGTATGGGATCAGGTGTGATCTCTTGGTTTAGTAGGAAGCAGTCCTGCGTAGCACTGAGTATAGATGAGGCAGAGTATGTTGCATCTTGTTTAGCTAGTTGTGAGGTAGTATGGCTACAGAAGCTACTGTCTGAGTTATTTGATCTCCCGTTGGATGCTACTGGTATCTTCTGTGATAACCAGAGTTGTGTGAAGCTGTCCAAGAACCCAGTGTTTCATGACAGGTTGAAACACATAGAGATCAAATATCACTATATTAGGGATATGGTGCAGAGAGGAGCTGTGAAGCTCCTGTATGTTGCGACGGACGAGCAGATTGTAGATGTGCTGACGAAGCCACTAGCCAGGATGAAGTTCGAGTACTTCAGAGAGAGGCTTGGCATTCTTTAGATCGAGGACACTTCGAGGAAGAAGTGATGGACACATTTGCTGAAGCCATTCCAAGCATGTTGGAAGGAGGATCCTTCACATGGCTGTGGATGTAAGCGCTGGATGATGAGCATCAGGATGATGTTCTGGTTTCTGCTGGATATGATCAGTTGGATCATTTTTATGTATGTATGTATGCATCATGTTGGATGCTGGATATGATCAGTTGGATCATTTATATGTATGTACGCATCATGTTGGATGTTGGATATGATTAGTTGGATCATTTATATATATGTACGCATCATGTTGGATGCTGGATATGATCGATTGGATCATGTGTATGTATTTTGTATATGCATCATGTTGGATGCTTGGACCATGTATCTGTATATGTATCAGGTGGATACATTGTATGATCAGGTAGATCATGTATATTGATATGTATCAGATATGATCAGGTAGATCATGTATGTTGATGGATACATTGTGTGGATCATGTATCTATGTATCAGGTGGATACACTATGTATGATGATATGTATCAGGTAGATACGTGGTGTGCATCAGATGGATGCATTGTATGATCAGGATGATCGTGGATGACGAGCTTCTCCAGATGACATGCAGCAGGATGTTGCAGTGATGATGATCAGGGTGATCATGTGTACATCAGGATGATGTATGATGAGTATCAGATGATACTCTTTGGCCGTGGAACAGGTTGCGCAGATGAGCATATAATTCATTTCCCTGGGAGATTTGCAGATAGTCTTTCGAGGTTTTTCCTATGGCATGTAATTCGTTGCCCTGGGATATCTGGAAAATGCTCTTTCAAGGTTTTGCTCTTGGAGGACATATAATTTTTCTTTGGGAGATCTGCAGATAGTCTTTCGAGGATTTTCCTATGGCATGTAATTCGGTGCCTTGGGATATCTGGCAGATGCTCTTTCGAGGTTTTGTCCTATGGAATGTAATTTGCTCTTGCGAGATCTGGATAGGATGAAAAAGGCCTCAAATGCTTCAGCCAGGTTTTTCCATGACCACATGTAATTTGCTCCTGGGAGATCTGGAGAGGATGAAAAAGGCCTCAGATGCTTCAGCCAGGTTTTGTGGTGGACCACATGTAATGTGCTCTTGGGAGATCTGATAGGTAGAGCCATGTGCTCATAACAGCCTGGGATGCTTCAGCCAGGTTTTGTGGTGATATCACACGTAATGTGCTCCTGGGAGATCCAACAGGTAGAGCCGTGTGCTCGTAACAGCCTGGGATGCTTCAGCCAGGTTTTGTGATGGGTCACATGTAATGTGCTCCTGGGATATCCTACAGGTAGAGCTGTGTGCTAGTAATAGCCTGGGATGCTGCAACCAAGTTTTGTGACGCACATAATAAGTCTTGAGGTTTCCACAGTATGGTCAGTAATGATGAATACTTGCAGGTGGTGGGCCTACATCTAGTATGAAAAAGGACTAGCTCTGTAGAAATTCCTATGACAAGTAGAGTCAAAGATTGGTTGAGATAGCAGTAGCAGTGACGATGACGATGACGATGATCCCGAGAAGAAGACTTGTCTAGCAGAACTGTGTCGAGAAATACCTTCCTAGTTAAGAGGGAGTGTTGATGTGTATGTAACTTCGGATATGTATTTCATCTGTGTATTATATATATATTTATTGTACCCTTATAGGAGATGTGTCATTCCTCTATAAGGAAGTGTCGTCATGTGGATTGACAAGTGTCGCAAGTGTGTGTACTTACTGATGGGTTATTACACCACCTTGTGGGGTCGGCCCTGAATTATATATAATATAATGTGGATGTACCTAGCTAGACAAGTTGGCCCCATAAGGTCACTGGGCAAAAAGGTTAGTATAAATAGAGATCATAGATCTCTATTTTACACACTCGAAAAAGTAACTCACTCTCACTCAGAAAGTGGCGCACTAGTGAGGAGGAGGATCATCTGATTCTAGGAGACTATCTCAGTGTTATTTGGTTGTACTTTGGTTGAGCCATTGCTCTCTCTATCTCTGAGGAAGTTGTGGGGTTTTCAACCTTAGGGTTTTCCCCACGAAAACTCTGTGTCTCTTGTCTCTTATGCTTTTGATTCTTGTGATGCTTGTCATATTGTTGTTGTCATGCATTGATATACTGTATATGTTATTCTATCAGCAAAGATCCTAGAGTATTGTGAATTAATGCTCAAAATTTAACAACCTTCTTTGCCCTTTTGCTTGAACTTTGAACTGGATGGTGCATCCGTCTATTTGCCTTTCTCTCTTTGCTTGTGAGGTTCGAATTTGGGCTTCTCCTTCTTTTGCTTTCCTTTACCATTCGATATCTTGGGTCCTTTAACATATAGGGATGAATATTTGGAGCTTATGGACCCCATTTGAATCAACTTGTCATGCTCTTTTGTGATGGACTCAATGAAGGCATTTAAGGTAGCCATCCTCTAATTCGGGGTAGTTAGCCGACCGGAATTGAAAGTAGAGACAAATACCGAATAATCTTTACCAAGCTTGCTAAGAATGGAGAGGGTCAATTGTTTATCCTCTTTGATAAATCCACTATTTTTCAACTGCAAGTTCAAGTTCTTGAATTTTGTGAAGAATTCATTAATGGTCTCGAAATTCTCAGGACTAAGGGAAATCAATTCATTCTCTAATTGAAAATCCCTAAGCTCGTACTGCTTGCCAAATAGTGTTTCAATTTTCTCCCATATAGCTTTTGGAGTCTTCAATCCACTGGGATGGAAGTGAAGATCTTTGGAGATGGAGAGACAAAAAAGACCATAAGATTCATCAAGCTTGTTGTAGTGTTTGGTTCTATCTGACAAGGTGTTTGGCTCCAATTCAAGACCAAGAGTGACTCGGTAGTAACCTTTTGAATGTAATATGATCTCCATATCATCTTTCCAATCAAAATAATTGAATGGGGTGAGGATAGGCTTTGAAGAAGAGTATTCCATTGCTAGGAGCGAGTGCACACTGATGTAGAGAAGCTTGCAAGGGCAAAGTAGCGAATCCAAATGATGGAGACAATAACCTGCAAATCACAATAAACCAAGAACAATGAGGTCGAACAATCCACCCTTTTAGAGTTGCATCAAACTTGGGATTGGAGATCAAACAATGTTGAATGGGTCCAATGTATCAGATCCAGGATTTATGTGGAAACTCAAGCTTCTGGAGTGGTATTGGATTTATTTTCAAGCTTTGCATGCACAGGAGCGAATGCCCTTGAGATCTTTCATGCCAAAACGTTTTGCAATTTTTGAGCAATTCACTCAAATCTTCTTGTAGAAACACCTATAGAAAAGAGATCTTGTCCCTGCAATGGCTTTGATACCATGTAAAATTAGTCATGACAGATCTAATGAACAAGTAAATCACTCACAATAGATGAACATAGAAAATATGGTGTAAAACTGTGCAAAACATGCAGCAGTGCTCAATATCCCAGTAAGGGTGAATGATTACAATAGAATACAGTAACAATGACTGAGCAATTCGAATTTCCTAAGGAGGTCATTCGAATCACTGAATGGAGTAGCTTGACTCCAACTAGGAGTCCTCATCATCAATCAGTGGTGGTCATTAATGCACAAGAACCAGTCATCCAGGTGTCAATCTAAGTCTAACTGAGTGTAACATGTGTAACTGAGGTGTGTAGCAATGATATAGGGAAGTGGGCTCAATGGAGGGCGCATGGGAGGCTAACTGAAGTCAGAACAAGTCATCTAGTCAATCTGGAGGTCCAACGAAAGTGAAACAATCAATCGGGAGTGAAACTAGCCTCAAATCAGGGAGAATCAGAGCTAACTGAGTGTAACTGAAGTGGAACTGCAGTGGTAGGTGAAGATGTGCGCCCTTCTCTAGTAGTAGGTGATAAGTGGGCACCTTCCTGACTAGGAGGGATAAAACTCTGAAGTAAGTGGTTCCCGGGTGCTAGAATAAGGTGGCTAAGGTGCTGGAGGCATCAACCTAGTGACTGGGATGCATGCAAAGTGCATGCAAGATCCTGAAAAAGATGATGTGGATATCCGAACATTTTCACCTTAGGGTTTTCCCCACGGAAACTCTATGTGTCTGTTGTCTCTTATGTTTACTTCTTGTGATGATTGACATGCTTGCTATGATTGATATGCATTGATATACTATACATGTTATTCTCTTAGTAAAGATCCTAGAGTGTCTTGAATTAATGCTAAAAAATTAGCAATGCGGAGATCGCTTCCTTTGCGGAGCCATCCAATGGTGTACGGTTGTGGGTGCGGTGTTGTCGGAAGGGCCAGGCGCTTGATGACCTCTTCTGATATGAGGTTCTTCTGGATACCGCTATCAATGATGAAGTGCAATGGGGTGCCTTTTACCCACATCTGTGAATGGAAGAGGCATTCTCCTTCTTCTGGATCGTCTAACTCATCAGGCTCTAGCTTGGTGGTGGCAATGGTGGCACTGGGTTGCGCGTCAATGATCCATCTTCCCCCATTTGTTTCAGACTCAGAGTCAGAATCCACATCTAATTCAGATGCTTTCACTTCAGCCACCAGCGACTGCTTTGAGCGACAGTCAACAGTGTTATGCCAAGGGCTCCTATGGAAGTCGCACCACTTCCTGGTATATTTCGTTGTCTTTTCGGTGTCCTTCTTTGCTTGCGTCTTAGACTAGTTGTATTGATACTATCCATCTTTGCTATGTCCTTTATTCTGTGGCTTGGGGATTCCCTTTCCTGTCTTTTGTTGTGAGGGGTTCCCAGGCCCAAACTGCCGTGTCTTTTGTTTGAGCTTCTGCTCGATTTTGACGGCATATCGGTAGGCCGCTCCTAAGGAAAAGATGTCTAGAAATTCCATTTTAGTCTATATGTATCTATGCAGACCAACGCGATACTTGAGTACCAGATGTCACTCTGAATCCTTGATACCTAGCTTGGTGCGCAGGGTATGGAAGATATTTGTGAATTGTGGCATTGCTTGGTCTCTTTCCTGTCGCAGCATGGTCCATTTGGTATACAAGTCGTCATACCTTCCAACAGGGTAGTATTGTTCCTTAATAGCATCCTTGAAGGATTCCCAGGTGGCCGTGACTGAAAATAATGAGGTTTCATCTGTGTCCTTTTGTTCGCATACAGTTTCCCACCAATCTTTGACATGGGGAACGGATTTGAGGAGCAAAAAAGTAATCTTTTCTCTATTCGAGAAGTTATGAACAAAAAAATACCCTTCTAGTAGATTTAACCACTTGTCTATAACATCTACATCTATCTTACCTTCAAACATAGGAATATCGAAGTTGATTTGTACCTTGAAGGGGGCGACGCCTTCGCTCGAGGAAGATGCGTCGCTTGTTGGTAGTTGCCGAAGGATTTGCGTGAAACTATCCATCATCTCGTTCCTCTGTTGCATGAGGGATTCCTCAAGCAACATTTTGAAAGGATCTCATGTCCCATCATCTTTCTTTTCTCCTACCATGAGAGGTCACTTGGGCGTGTGAGATATTTTGTCCTCAAGAGAAACAAGCTCGAGACCCAATTCTTTGTACCTTGACCTCATTGGGGACATGCATTAAGATGACAAGGAGCATACCGCTCTAATACCACTGATCTGGATTTTATGAGCAGAACGAAATGAATAAAAATTGTTACTAGATGCTTAACACAGAATATTAAAAGTACAGTAAAACTATTTTTCCATTCAATAAGGAAATAAGCTAAAACTGTAAAATGCAGTGGAAAATAGGCTTGCTGGAATGGTGGCGGCTTATATCTGAGAAGAGATGTGACGGCTGCGCTCATTTGGAAAAATATGGTTACAATGAGGCTCTGAAGGCCTTTTACAATAAACAGGAATGTCAAAAACCCTAGACATCCAAAAATCTAACCTTAGGAGACGAAGCGCCAAAAGTCATGTGGGCCCCATTTGGGTAAGTTAGTACATCAACTTCCCAGGGACGTAACTCTTGCATATGATCTCCGTTTGGGGTGTACAATAGCCCATTGGAAAGATCTATTCAATAAATACAAAAAGATATGGAAAATATCGATTCCGGCATGCGTAAATAATAGGCGTGCAGTTCCTGTATTTTCCCGAGAATTCGATGCTGAAAAAACGTCGTTTAGGGCCTCAAAATGGCTTTGGAAGTTCAGGACCGGAAAAAATGCTAAAAGTAGTATATTACTGAAATTGCCAAAAAACTATTTTGATCCATTTGGAAATATGGGTGGCCACCAATGTCAAAACCCAAAATTTCCGAAAAATTTAAAATTTTTATAATAGCAAATAATGTTATTAAATGCAGTCATTTAACTGTTTGATTAGTTAAAGTGATCATAAATGTGTTTGAATGATCTTTTGTTGTACTTATGAGTTTCTTTATCATTGCTGATTGTTTTTTTGTTATGCAACCATAAGGGGGAGTTTCCATGACAGACTGGGCTTACTTAGCTTCTGAGCTAATGCAACAGATTTTCTTACTCTTACAGATATACAGGTAATGTTCGGGTCGCTGCAAAGTATCTTTAAAGTATTATAAGTCAATTAGCCATACCAACACATTCAGTAAAAGAAATCTAAGCATGCTAGCCAGGTTTCAAATGTTTAAAGGTAGCATTCTTCCTATGACCTCCTCAAGATATTACTGTTAGAGAATTAGAGTATACTAGAAAATATGGTAGCTATGTTGCTTGGGAACGAATGAATTGACTAACTTTATGTAGTAATTGCTCTTTGACGATATTACTGAAATGCTATATACTTCATAGCTAGCACTATAGATTACAACTGGTGGACCAATACCACATGACATTTTTTACTCATCTGTTGTTACTGTATCATTTCCAATTTCAATTATAAAGGATCTGGATTTATCAATGTATAACTTGCTTATTTCTAACATTTGCAAGATATTCTATCCGCTACATGTCTCCTCTTAACATCTCAAAGTTTACAATGATTAGAAACTACTTCTATTTGTATGATCGACGGTTGATGAAATCTATAACATCTTTAGTTATAGTCCTAAATTATTACGATTGAATTAAATTATGATTTTCCTGACTATATTGTCAACCGGAGTGGTTATAATACTTCGCATAATTTTGTCTAACATACATTTCACGTATATGTTCTTTGTATCTCTCGAACATGAAAAGTAACAAGTCTAATTGTCCATACGATAAATCTGAGTCTATTAATAGTTTGTTATTGAATTATGGTAACCATTGAAAAGGACTAAAGTAACCCTACACCAAAATTTCGAGTTACGTGACTTGAATCTTCAAGTTAAAGTTACCTAAAGAAGGAATGGCACATCCTATGCAATCTGTGCAAAGCTATCTCAGATGACACCATTATAGTAGAAATGTAAACCACCATACTTAACTTCATTTCATTATCTTGTAGACCTTAAGGAAAAGATGTACCCTTTGTCTTTTCACATGAGACTAGGGTCCAAGCAATAATATTGATATGTTTTACACTCAACAAATCACTCACTTGGAATCTTCCTCCTTATAATTTTTATAATAATTATCCAGTTCTCAGTGTAAATGGACTCCAAGACTCAATCTTGAACGCTATTGATTAATGCATGGTTGTATTGCTCATAGGGCAAGGTCTTAATGTTCACTTTGCAAAGTTTGGAAGCATTGTTTGGATATGGAATATATAAATAGCAGGTTTAACTATGGTGTCACAATCCTAAAGGAATATAAATATTATCATTTTTATTTTGCAAACAAATGATGGGGATCTTCGTTTTTGAACTATGGAAGGTCGACCCACTGCATGGGAAATATTAAAAGGCTACGTGGTTTTTTTGGAGCCAAGTGTTGATGATATTAATCCATTGACCAAACCCTACTTGTCATTTTTCCCCTTGCCTTCGGCCTCTGTCGCTCTGTGGAACCTCCCGGTCTGAGTTTTGCTGGGGTGTTGTTGGTAGCAGGTCCCATGCTCTTACAGTTCTTGGTGCTGGTCCCTTGTATCGTTCTGGAACTTATTAGACTTTCTGTTAGCTGCTGTAAGTTAATCGTGATCCTAGGGTTTACCCTTTTGTTCTCAAAATTCACCCTGTCATGGCGTGGCCAATCTCTCGGCTTGGTTAAGTCACGGCTTCCATCGTGGAATGAATCCTTCACCTCTGCCAGTTGCTCATTTGGTGACAAGGAAGGGTTTACACTCCCTCAGTTCGTGGCTAACAGACTACCTACTGTGTTTTGAACTTCATTCAATCACCGGTAAGCTACAGGGTTCATCTTCGTCTTTTGAATACAAGAATTTGTTTAAAACTCAAACAATAATATTTATGTGATAACTAATAATACTCCTTCATTGCAGGCCCTGGCTCCATTCACAATGTGGATGACTCAAGCTTCGGCAGTTGGTTGCTTAATCTAGTAAGCCTGGTTTTCACCATGTCTTTTCCACCTTGTTGGTTGTTAGGATGTTTAGGGTTTGAACTTGGAGTGAGTAACTCTGTAGTTGCATCCGTTCTAATTTGTCTTTTAACTGTTTGTTAACAAGTTCCTGGACATGTTTAAACCCTGTATTATAAAGGGTTGTTATGGCTTCAGTCGAGAATGTAAATATTAGTCTTATTTTTGTATTAAAGGATTTCTGTAACTGAATTGTTGTGTATATAATTAGATAGATGATAAGAACATGAGCCTGCCTGTAGATAAGGTTTGGCCTCGTGTTTTTTTTTTTTTTTTTTTAGTTCTGTTCTCTTATAATGTACAGGGTTTTCACTATGTTTTGTTATAATTTTTGTTTCCTGTGTAATTAAGTTTTGATTTTATGACTTCTTACCAGCCCTCCTGTATATTTGAGCTGGTGTGTGGCATGTGCTTCAAACTCTAAGCTTTTAAAAACGCCTATAATGTGTACTTGTGCTGCGGCCGTAGAGGAAATCGTTGTTTCCAGATCTTGGTATTTAATGTACTTGAAAAACTGTAATGATAGGGTTTAATCTGAGCTCTACAGTTGTGACATGGTTTAGTTGTTCTTATATCATTACGATTTTGCCTCTGCTGTTATTTGAAAGTAAAAAGGAAATTATATCACTATGTTGTTTGAGCTCGATAAATGAGCTAAATATTGTTCTGTTATTTCAATCATGATTCTGTTGGTACTTGAAAGTTTTAACGGAGGATAATACTATAATGCTTAAGCTCGACATCGAGCTAGCTATGGTTCTATTTATTCTATTGTTTCTAAAACAATAACTAGTGTATTTAACTGTTAAAGAATTTCTCGTGATGATTTTCTGTTAGGGTTTAAGCACAAATGTTTTGTTTGATAGGTAACGACTGGATAAATTTTTAACTAGGGTTTGTGTATTAGATTATTTAATAGATTGAGACTGGTTAATAATTTCTATCTTAGGGCTGGTATCTTGTTATACCTAACATGACTGTGGCTATCATTCTTCTGCAATAATAGTTATCAGTGTATAAATATTGTAATTTTTATTGTTCAAAGTTTACTATGGTTCCTATTATTGTTTATCTAACCTTATAATGTACTGAGTACAATTACTTTATATGTAAACTCTGCTTATCTATTCAACAAATATAATTAACTAGGTTATAATTATAACTATAAATTATTACATAAAGTATTAATATTTCACTGCAAGATTTATATATACATTAATAGTAATACAACAAGGATATTACATCATATTAACGATTCAGAAAAACACAGTAACTCTTAACAATATTACTACTGATATTCAGAGATATTAAATTTGCTAAACTAATTAATTACTCCTTAGACATATTAACAATAAAACAACATACATTCATTCATCTTTAATAAACATAAAGGAATAAATGGCAGAACCTGTATTGATCTGTGGACAACAACAGCAATGGGAGGATGTTCCTCCCTACCAACTCCTGGAGAGTGCCCATACAACACTTCTCAGGACCCCCGAGCTTGCTCTAGTCTCCCTGGCTGGAACTAGGTGCAGCAAAGTAATTCTCTCAGCCCAAACAACTATAATGGAACCAAGTTACTGCAGCATTCCTCTCAAACAACTTCCTTACTATAATTCCCTCTTCCTCAATGGGATTCCTGAATAACATTCACCTGAATGCATTCTCCCTCTGGAACAAATTCGAAACCCCAGCTCAGTTCATTGAGTACTATTTAAAAGATTGCCTAGGTCTTTGTTGGGTTAACTGTCATTAATGAGCCACCTGCTCTGATTCCACTTCCTTGGGGAATCATGACCCCAAATATAGGGAAGTTTCCAGCTGCAACTTAGGAAGTGTTTCAGGATGCTGCCACTTGTTATTTGCATTTCCACCTAGTTCCATCCACCAGTTTGACCAGTAACCTCTTTTTAACAGCTCTCCCATGCTGTTGTCTCCATAATTTATTTATTAATAATAAAATATTCTGAATTACATTCCATTTCTAGTGACTCTGTTGAGTCATCAATTCCTACTTAGCATTAAATTTAACATAATGTCTCAGGAATATAATGAAATAATTACATAATTTTTACAAAATTGGGGTATGTGACAACCGATATCCACCTGGATCAAGTTCCCCATCACCACTTGAGTTTCATGAAGTTGGTCCAAGTAAGAAGGAATAAGATGAGGACATTCATTTGCAAGGGCCTCATTTTCTTGAAGGGTCCTTGAAGATGAATGCAAAGAAGATCCAAGAGTCCCTTAGAATTCTCCATGACACTCAAGCATTGGTGTCAAATTCTTATTGGAGAGCTACTTCATTGGAGGAAACATCCTTCCTTGAAGACACAGAGAAGATTCAAAGGGCAATGTGCCACACCAAAGGTTATTTCATGTCTTTTCTTTTTGATAGAAACCATTTGTTTGAGCTTAATGAATTGCTACATGATGCATACTTTAAGAATAATGAGGATAATCATAAGCTCACAATTCAAAATGAGAAACTTCTTGAAAAGTTGCAAGATACTTGTTTTTCCTCCTATGTTTCAGATTGTCAAATGGTAGATTGTATGGAGGATTCTCATGACATGGTGGATCATGAGAAATGTGGAAATTTGAATTTTTTTGATGTGTTTGAAGATGAACTTGATGAGATCCAAACACTTGATGTGGTGGAAGAGGAACTTGAATTGTTGCTTGATGAAGGTTATGAAATTTTTAAACAAGAGCATGATTCCTCTACATTGGAACTAATATACAACAAAGGTTTCACACTTTTGAAGGAGCTGCATGATACTACCCATATGGATCTTTCCCATGATGAAACTTCTACACTTTTTGATCATTTGGGTGAATTAGTTCATTCTCCTACATCCTACAATTACATGTTTTGTAGCATTAGTCTCAATGAAGTGTGGGTGAAAGGGTTCTTTTTTATGGTGCCACATGAGGAGTATGGAACTCCTAGATTTACTTCTTATGATGACATGGTTGGAGCACATTCTTATTCATATTTGCAGCAGAATCCTTTGTTACTTTATGATGATGCACATCTACATGGATGCACCTATGATATGCATTTGAGTCACTTGAAGACTCATGGTTTTTCTTGCTCAACACTTGGTTCATTTGATGTTGTAGGAACTTCATCCAACACTTGGGTGAATAGATTTATGATTGGAGAACATTTTTGTTTGAAGCCACATACTTTGTTATATATTTATGATTTTCACATTCAGGGATGTAAGGGAGAGACTGTTGATGTATATGTAACTTCGGAATGTATTTCATCAGTGTATTATATATATATTTATTGTACCCTTATAAGAGATGTGTTATTCCTCTATAAGGAAGTGTCGTCATGTGGATTGACAAGTGTCGCAAGTGTGTGTACTTGCTGATGGGTTATTAGACCACCTTATGGGGTCGACCCTATTTAATATATAATATAATGTGGATGTACTCAAGTAGACAAGTCGGCCCCAGTAGGTCACTGGGCAAAAAGGTGAGTATAAATAGAGATAGGAGATCTCTATTTTACTCACTCGGAAAAGTATCTATCTCTCTCTCTGAAAAGTGGCGCACTAGTGAGGAGGAGGAGGATCATCTGCTAGGAGACTATCTCTGTATTATTTGGTTGTATTTTGGTTGAGCCATTGCTCTCTCTATCTCTGAGGAAGTTGTGGGGTTTTTCACCTTAGGGTTTTCCCCACGGAAACTCTGTGTCTCTTGTCTCTATGCTTTTGATTCTTATGATGCTTGTGATGCTTGTCATATTATGAATGTCATGCATTGATATACTGTAGATGTTATTCTCTCAGCAAATATCCTATAGTATTGTGATTTAATACTGAAAATTTAACATGGTATCAGAGCTAAACTGAGAAGAAGACATTTTGCAGTGACGGAAGCTTGTATTCCTTGTTTATTGAGTTTCTCTCCACAGATTTTTGAAATTCAGTATAGTAGATTGGATGTACTCATCAAGGCGCATCTTTCTGTCCAATCAGATTTCAGTTCCGAGCATTTTCAGTTTTGGCCCTAAAAATTAGGGTTTCCACAAAAATAGGAATTTCTGGAAACTGAAGGTACAGCTGGAAGCTCCTTGCAAAAATCGAAGGTTTGAGCTTTGGATCGAGATTTTTGGCTGGGTAGATCTCCAGGAAACTCAAACCCTAATTCAGGGCTCTCCCAAGTGAACCCGGGAGGACAAAAAGGCAATTTTGAAGGGCAAGACTTTGCTGATCTCAAATTCTGAATGTACTAGGCTGATCAGCTCTCCAAGGCGCATCTTTCTATCCTTTCGGAATTTTGAAATTCACATTTTGAATTTTTAGGGTTTCTCTGATAAACCCTAATCCGGGACCAGATCCAGTTTTCAGCACTTCAAGTGGTAAGTTCTAAATCTTTTCTATTTCCATTTGAAGTACTCTTAAAGATGTCTCTTCACACCAAGCTTGAGGATAAGCTTGAAGGGGATGATAACTTCCGAGCCTGGAAGTATAGGATTGGGCTAATCCTGGAAGAGAATGAGTTGGACTCATATGT
The DNA here is from genome assembly GCA_027924585.1 of Larix kaempferi. Lineage (NCBI taxonomy): Eukaryota > Viridiplantae > Streptophyta > Pinopsida > Pinales > Pinaceae > Larix > Larix kaempferi. The sequence goes on along the minus strand of BSBM01001160.1, from coordinate 10,949,391 downwards.
GAAAGAAGACATCCCTATCCCAGAGGATGAAGAGGCCAAGGTATTGCACAAGAAGAACTTGGTCAAGGCAAAGAGAATCATTGCTGATTCTATCAAAGACCATCTCATACCCCATGTGTCTTCTCTCAAGACACCCAAAGAGATGTTTGAATCTTTGACCAAGCTATTTGAAGGAAAGAACATAAATCGGAAGATGACCCTGCGGAACCAATTGAAAGCAGTGAAGTTTCAGAATGGAGAAACCATTCAATCTTACTTTTCAAGGGTCTCTCAGATCAAGGAACAATTAGAAGCAGTAGATGAAATGGTGGAGAATGGTGAGGTGGTGATGACTACTCTAAATGGCCTACCTAGGTCATGGGATTCCTTTATTCAAGGAATTTGTGCAAGGAAGAAATTGATCTCCTTCAACAGATTGAGGGAAGAATGCTCTCAAGAAGAAGCTAGACTTATAGCTCATGAGGAAAAGATGGGAGGAGAAGATCAAGCTCTTGCAGCCCACACCAAAAGAAGCAAAACCAAGAAGGATCACCCTCACCCCAAAAGATTCCATCAAAAGAGTAAGAAGGACCTAAGATGCTTCACATGCAATGAGAAGGGTCACTTTGCTTCAGATTGTCCCAAGAACAAGAGGGATAATAAGAACAACTCCAGTAAGAAGAAGAAAGGCAGCAAAAGAAGGTTTCATGCTCATGCTGCCGAAGATGATGAACCTCCAAAGAAGAAGGCTAGGGCAGAAAGTAGTAGTGATGATGACTCATCAAGTGAAGAAGAATATGTTCTAATTTCCGCTCTTACAGGTACCATCTCCCATGGATGTAATGATTGGTTGATTGATAGTGGGGCTTCCAAACACATGACTGGGTTCAAGGAATCATTTGTGAACCTTTCTGAACATGAATCACCCCATAAGGTGAAACTTGGGGATGATTATCAATATCCAATCAAAGGAAGTGGTGAAGCCTCTTACAACTTAGATTCTGGAAAATCTCTGAAGATGAAGGAAGTCCTCTATGTACCTGGGCTCAAGAAGAACTTACTCTCCATCTCTGCTCTAGATGCAAAAGGTATGAGGGTTGCATTTGTTGATGGCCAAGTACTAATGTGGCCAAAGGGAAAAACTATAGATGATGCAGTAGTGATTGGAGAGCAAGAGGGAGGCTTGTATAAATTAAAGGGTCAACCTGAACATGCCATGGTACATGAATCTATGGATCCAAGTGAACTATGGCATAGGAGACTTGCTCACATGCACTATAGAGCACTTCCAATTGCAAACAAGGCTGTAGAAGGTCTTCCTGAAATCAAGACCAAACATGAAGGGGTTTGCAAAGGATGTGCAAAAGGTAAGAACATTAAGAAGGCTTTCCCAAGCAGTGAAAACAAGGCAAAAGACATCCTGGAAATCATCCACTCAGATGTATGTGGCCCCATGTCATCCTATTCCCTAAGTGGGTATGTTTACTATGTATCATTTATTGATGACTTCTCCAGGAAGACTTGGGTATACTTCTTGAAGGGCAAAGATGAAGTGCTTGATAAATTCAAGGAATTCAAAACCTTGATGGAGAATCAAACTGACAAGAAAATCAAGACATTCAGATATGACAATGGTGGAGAATTCACCTCAAATGACTTCAAGAAGCTTTGCAGTGATTCATGGATTAAGAGGGAGTTGACTGCTCCTTATAATCCTCAACAGAATGGAGTTGCAGAAAGGAAGAACAGAACTATCATGGAAGCAGCAAGGGCAATGTTGCATGACCAGGATCTTCCTATGCATCTATGGGCAGAAGCAGCTAGAACAGCTCTATATGTGCAGAATAGAACACCCCACAAGATATTGGACAACAAGACACCAGAAGAAGTGTTTTCTGGTAAGAAACCTGAAGTCAGCCATCTCATAATATTTGGTTGTCCAGTATACACTCATGTCCCAAAAGAGAAGAGGACTAAACTAGATCCTTCAGGAAAGAAGGGCATCTTTGTGGGTTATAGTGAAAGCTCGAAGGCTTACAGAATATATTTTCCAGGGTTCAAGAAGATTGATGTCAGCAGGGATGTAACATTTGATGAGAATTCAGCATTCATCAAATCAAGAAAGGCACCTACCGAAGTTTATGAAGAACCTAAGGAAACAAGATTTCAGGACACTACCATGACTGAAGCAGTTCCAGAAACTGCTCGTGAGTTTAAAGATCCACAAGAACCTGTAGATCCACCCCGTGAGAATAACTCTCACAAGAGGAAACCTGTATGGGCTAGAGAGCTCATTCATGATGCAGAAAGATTTGGCATTCCAGAAGAAGAACACAGAGCAAAGAAGAGAACCAGATCACACACCAGTTATGTTTCTTTACTTTGTGACATCATGAACAAAGAGCCTTCCAGTTATGAAGAGGCAGCAGAAAAGAAAGAATGGAAGGATGCTATGGTTGAGGAATATCAATCAATTATGAAAAATGATGTTTGGGATGTTGTCCCAAGACCTAAAGGGAAGTCTGTTGTGACTTCCAAGTGGATCTACAAAATCAAGCATGCTGCAGATGGCAGTGTGGAAAAATATAAAGCAAGATTCATAGCTCGTGGTTTCTCTCAGAAGGAAGGAATAGACTATGAAGAAACCTTTGCACCTGTATCCAGATATACTTCCATCAGAACAGTACTTGCCCTGGCTGTAGCAATGAAATGGAAGATACACCAGATGGATGTCAAGACTGCTTTCCTGAACGGTGTAGTAGAAGAGGAAGTATATGTGGAACAGCCACTCGGCTTTGAAATACATGACAGGGAATCTTATGTATGCAGATTGAAGAAATCCTTGTATGGCTTGAAGCAAGCTCCCAGAACCTGGTATGGTAGGATGGACAGTTTCCTATCTAGTTTGGGCTTTACCAAGAGTAAAGCGGATTCCAACCTTTACTACAAGGTTGAGGAAGGGAATCCTGTGATTCTACTACTATATGTGGATGACCTATTTGTGACAGGAGATGACAGAATGATTGCAGATACCAAGAGGAAGCTTGCAACTGAATTCGATATGAAAGATTTGGGAATGATGCACTATTTCCTAGGTATGGAGGTGTGGCAGAATGCAGGTGGGATCTTCCTTGGTCAAGGGAAGTACACAGTAGATATCCTGAAGAGATTTGGGATGATGGATTGCAAAGCCATGGCCACACCTATGGCATCGAATCTGAAGCTTCTTTGTGATGCTTCATCTGAGCCAGTTGATGTTTCTATGTATCGTCAGATTATTGGGTCCTTGATGTACCTGACGAACACGAGACCAGATATTTGCTTTGCTGTGAACACATTGAGCCAGTTCCTGACGGATCCGAGGAGTGTTCACCTGGTTGCTGTAAAGCATGTTCTGAGGTACCTGAAGGGTACAGTGGATTATGGGCTCAGATATGAGGTGAATCAAAAGTTTAACCTGCTGGGTTATGTTGATTCAGATTGGGCTGGCAGTGCTGCAGATAGGAAGAGCACATCTGGGTGTTGCTTCAGTATGGGATCAGGTGTGATCTCTTGGTTTAGCAGGAAGCAGTCCTACGTAGCACTGAGTACAGCTGAGGCAGACTATGTTGCAGCCTGTTCAGCTAGTTGTGAGGCAGTATGGCTATGGAAGCTACTGTCTGAGTTATTTGATCTCCCGTTGGAGGCTACTGGTATCTTCTGTGATAACCAGAGTTGTGTGAAGCTGTCCGAGAACCCAGTGTTTCATGACAGGTCGAAACACATAGAGATCAAATATCACTACATCAGGGATATGGTGCAGAGAGGAGCTGTGAAGCTCCTGTATGTTGCGACGGACGAGCAGATTGCAGATGTGTTGACGAAGCCACTAGCCAGGGTGAAGTTCGAGTACTTCAGAGAGAGGCTTGGCGTTCTTCAGATCGAGAACACTTCGAGGAAGAAGTGATGGACACATTTGCCGAAGCCATTCCAAGAATGTTGGAAGGAGGATCCTTCACATGGCTGTGGATGTAAGCGCTGGATGATGAGCATCAGGATGATGTTCTAGTTTCTGCTTGATATGATCAGTTGGATCATTTTATGTATGTATGTACGCATCATGTTGGATGCTGGATATGATCAGTTGGATCATTTTATGTATGTATGTACGCATCATGTTGGATGCTGGATATGATCAGTTGGATCATGTGTATGTATTTTTGTATATGCATCATGTTGGATGCTTGGACCATGTATCTGTATATGTATCAGGTGGATACATTGAATGATCAGGAGGATCATGTATGATGATATGTATCAGGTAGATACTTGGTGTGCATCAGGTAGATGCAGTGATGATCAGGATAATCATAGATGACGAGCTTCAGGATGTTGCTCCAGATGACATGCAGCAGGATGTTGCATTGATCAGGATGATCATAGATGACGAGCTTCAGGATGTTGCTCCAGATGACATGCAGCAGGATGTTGCATTGATCAGGATGATCATAGATGATGAGATTTAGGATGTTGCTCCAGATGACATGCAGCAGGATGTTGCATTGATCAGGATGATCATAGATGACGAGCTTCAGGATGTTGCTCTAGATGACATGCAGCAGGATGTTGCATTGATCAGGATGATCATAGATGACGAGCTTCAGGATGTTGCTCCAGATGATATGCAGCAGGACGTTGCAGTGATGATGATCAGGACGATCATGAGTACATCAGGATGATGTATGGTGAGTATCAGGTTGATACTCTGTGGCCGTGGATCAGGTTGTGCAGATGAGCATGTCTGGGAGATCCTATAGGTCGGAGTTGTGTACCCGTAACAGCCTGGGATGCTCTTTCGAGACATTGCTCTGGGAGGACATGTAATTTGTGCCCTGGGAGATTTCAGGTCGGAGTTGTGTACCCGTAACATCCTGAGATGCTCTTGCGAGGTTTTGTCCTATGGCATGTAATTTGGGCCCTGGGAGATTTCAGGTCGGAGTTGTGTACCCGTAACATCCTGAGATGCTCTTGCGAGGTTTTGCCATGACCACATGTAATTTGTGCCCTGGGAGATTTCAGGTCGGAGTTGTGTACCCGTAACATCCTGAGATGCTCTTGCTAGGTTTTGTGGTGGACCACATGTAATTTGTGCCTTGGGAGATTTCAGGTCGGAGTTGTGTACCCGTAACATCCTGAGATTCTCTTTCGAGGTTTTGTGGTGGGGTCACATGTAATAGCGCCCTGGGAGATCCTACAGGTTGGAGTTGTGTACCCGTAATATCCTGGGATGCTCTTTCGAGGTTTTGTGACGCACGTAATAAGTCCTGAGGATTCCACAGTATGGCCAGTGATGACGAAGACCTGCAGGTGGTGGGCCTACATCCAGTATGAAAAAGGACTGGCTCTGTAGAACTTCCTATGACGAGTAGAGACAGAGATTGGACGAGATAGCAGCAGCAGTGACGATGCATCGATGATGATGATCCAGAGAAGAAGACTTGTCTAGCAGATATGTGTCGAGAAATACCTTCCTAGTTAAGAGGGAGTGTTGATGTATATGTAACTTCGGAATGTATTTCATCAGTGTATTATATATATATTTATTGTACCCTTATAAGAGATGTGTTATTCCTCTATAAGGAAGTGTCGTCATGTGGATTGACAAGTGTCGCAAGTGTGTGTACTTGCTGATGGGTTATTAGACCACCTTATGGGGTCGGCCCTATTTAATATATAATATAATGTGGATGTACTCAAGTAGACAAGTCGGCCCCAGTAGGTCACTGGGCAAAAAGGTGAGTATAAATAGAGATAGGAGATCTCTATTTTACTCACTCGGAAAAGTATCTATCTCTCTCTCTGAAAAGTGGCGCACTAGTGAGGAGGAGGAGGATCATCTGCTAGGAGACTATCTCTGTATTATTTGGTTGTATTTTGGTTGAGCCATTGCTCTCTCTATCTCTGAGGAAGTTGTGGGGTTTTTCACCTTAAGGTTTTCCCCACGAAAACTCTGTGTCTCTTGTCTCTATGCTTTTGATTCTTATGATGCTTGTGATGCTTGTCATATTATGATTGTCATGCATTGATATACTGTAGATGTTATTCTCTCAGCAAAGATCCTATAGTATTGTGATTTAATACTGAAAATTTAACAGAGACTTCTTTGAGTCATTTGAAGTCTCCTTGTTTTTTTTGTTCATTATTTGGTTCAAGTTTTAGTGGAGATTCTTCATTCACTTCATGGATGAAAGAATATATGGCTGAATATTTTTATGCATATCACATCCTTTTGGAGCAGCATTATAGGACATGGGATCCTCACCTATGTCATTGGAGCAGATTTGATTGGTTACTTGATGCTTTTATGCACTTGGAAAATGGTGATCTACTTGCTTGGAGGTATAAGAACTTTCATGATTCTTTGATGAAGCATCTTCTTTATGTCCATTTTCATTATGTTGTCATGTACTTTGATGATATATATTTTGTACTCATGATGTTTGGAAGAATGCATACAATAAAATGGGATCCAGGAATTATGAATTGGAGAGCACTTCTAATTGTTGGAGTGCAATACAAGCAATTGGACCCTGGGATAATTCTTAGTCTCATTGGTTTCAATTTTTTGGGGAAACAAGTAGTATGGGGGATGGATTCGCCTCTTAATAAAGTGATTTTAATCAGAGTGGGGCAGCAAAAAGAATGGTGGTTCCTCTCTAAAATATTCATGAAAGCTCGAAGACTCAAAGTTGGGCAACTCAGTGGCAACTTCAAAGAATTATACAAAAAGTAGGTTCTTCAACACCCATGTTTGAAATTGATTGAGGACAAGAAATATTGGGATGGGAGGATTTTTCATGTCCCAAATTTTGCATTGGGTCATAATGACCTAATCCCATTGGCCATATTCATGAGATTTTGTCAAATTAAATGTTAAGGGTCAAATAACAGTCGAGGAGGAAAATTACTAGTTTCCTAGGTTGCGGGTGGAAGCATTGGGATTTGAAATAAGAAGGATAATAAATGATGTGTGGACATTAGAATAGAATAAATATTTAATAAAGGATCTAAATAAATATATACAAGGTAAAATCAAAGTGGCATTTGACCATGAAGACACATGGAGGAAGTGGGACCCACACAAGCTAACTTTTCTATGCCACATGGCATCCTCCTCTTATCATTTCAAATCCATAAGAATCCCAAGGGCCTTGGGATGAGTTGGAAGTTCAATATACTTGGAATGAATCAATTAAGGTCGAATTGGAGTGTAAGAGTAACTCCCATGGAAGAGGAAGAAGCATTTTGGAGCTAGTGAGACACTTGGACTAGATTCCCTAGCTCTGTGAAAATAATGATGAAGATGCTATGACACCTATGACACAAATCAGACCTGAAGGCTGAAAAATTACATATTACATGTTAGGGATAAAACTAGTCTCCAAAAGGGCTCTCAAGGGATTTAGGGCAGCTAGGATGCTTCCACATGTGATTTGGTGGAAGTGGGAGACTAGGAATTGTTGTACAAGTGGCATCCTTTGGAATGTATTCCCAACTTGAGTTGGAATGCATCTCTTAGAAGGAATTAGACCCATAGAGAGCTTGGAAAATTTAAAAATGTCAATAACAAGAATGAAGGAATATTTTGATCATTTTTAGAATTTGCAATTCCATTTGTGAAGAGGGAGAGCTAGTGGATGACTAGTTTCTTGCCTTAGCCAATTTCGAGGGTGAAAGATTCCCATCCAAGTTGGTAACTGGAAAGGCCATTCAGAAATTTCATTTGGAGATTTAATGGAGTCATTTTTTGTGGGTTTAATATATAGGGAATATCATGGTTTCTTCTAGTGCAACTCATTCCTTCAACCATTTCCAGTTTTCTTTGCATATTCTTGATCCTTGGGGGAGGGCGTTTTTGGTGAGCTATTGTACTCTTTGGGGGAGCTTCTAATGCCCAATTTATTTTATAATATGAATTAAATACTCTGTTATTCATGTCCAAAAAGTTTCAGGTTGAAATATCAAGTGGTTTTATGTAAAATTGATGATTATTGAGCAAACAGTGACCATTCCCCCACTATATTTATGTATGCCAATGTATTGATGATGATTTCGAATGGAAGAATGTTTATATGATATATTTATGATGTATGGACTGAAATGTATGATTATTAAAAGTTTCATGTTCATCACTTAAGAATTTCAAGCCATTTTGCTCAGTTTTATTTCATTTGAAGAATATTTAATGCTATTTCCCCCAAGGTCGAAACTACTCTTCTTGCATCTGATTTTAGGGAATTATAGAAGACATTAAAATTTGAATGGTGATGAATATTAGTTCATGTTTATGTCCTTTATATGTCACTTGATTCCATTCATAAATTTTAGTTGTATTGAGTGCATTTGGAAAGTCATTTTCATCATCTACCCGTAGGGGATTTGAACCACAATTTACTAGTAAAAATCCATACATTGATCAGATTGCCAAAGTGAGTTGCAGAAGTCATTTGATGGTTAAAAGACACCTATAAACACAATTTTTATGTATTAACATCATTCATACACCTAATGGTACAATTTGAGAGCATTTGGAGCTATTTAGAGCCATCTTCCATTGGGGGTTTGAGCCTCAAAATTACTAGTAAATTCCCTGAGTTCTCTTGGATTCCTATTCGACCACAAAACCACATAAAATGCTTCAAATATAATTTAATTAATGACTTATAATAGATCCAAGTATCATACCAACTATTAGTGGCAGTTGTACAGTGTTTGGAAGAGTTTTGTTCCAAGACCTAGGGGGGATTTCCACTTCCCAAATTGACTAGTCTTGGGTATATCAATTGATTATATGTCTGATATTTATTTTAATTTGTCCCATCACCCCTCATGACCTTCCTCACTAATTTTGAATGTAATTGGAGGAGTTTGGAATCAGTTGTATCCATATACCTAAAGCTGAAATTTGGTGAATTTGAGCACATTGGGAAATTAATTATAAAGGGACATTACAATTGTTCGATGTTCTAACTGAATGAAATGCATGAGTTCCTTGGATGGTCTTGCACTCATATAACTATGATCGATATACATCCACCACCTCTCAAAAATATCTATGTACATGTGCTTTCCTAGTTGAGTGATCTTCCTTCCTTCTTGCTCCCCCTCCCATGACTGAAGCACACCATTCAACGATGGTGTTTGCATCTCGGATGAGTGATACATTTGTGAAATTCATTTCTTTCATGCATAATGTAGTCTTTATGCACGCACTTGCTCCATCATGTTCACCTTTTCCATGTCCGGTCTCAAAATAGTTCCAAATATGTGGTACCTTGTGCCTTTTGTGGAGCATACACAACCATTGGAAAACACAGAAATTTTTGAATTTCCCTCCACAATCGTTAGACCAAATCCAATGTTGTTCCATCCGTATACTGTTATCCTTCAAGTGATTGTAGAACATTTGAAATCTGTGTCATGACACACGTCATCACTTATGTAGAAGTGATACTTCTTCAATATAACCCTGTTGTCTTCAGTACTATCTGCCCCATGTCTATAGGTGATATGGACCATTAGGCTAACCTGGTATGAGTGATAGTATTGACTCTAAATCTCATTTTGCGGTTGAAGAGTGTAGTTTTCTGCAAAATCAACCACTGACAGGATAATGCCAATAGGAAATGTATCCCTTCACATTCTAAACTGCTCATATTGCCAACAAGCCACATGTACATGATTTACATACTGTTGTGTCTTTTCAAAGAATTCCTCCTTGAATTCGCAAACCCGTACCTGGTATATTAACAATAAATACATATATCAATAGATTGTTACATATGAAATTGCAATCTGAAGAAAAAATAGTATCTAATAGCTCATTACCAACCTGAGAAGTGACCAATTGTATTTTTTTTTCTTTCATTCCCTCCACAATATCATACGTGACATATTTGAATCACTGCAAGTTCACCTCCTACCTCCCAAGTTCATGCCCATCGGTCACATGTATAAATTTTTTGAATAATGCCCATCCACCACACCCTGGGCATGTCCCATCTATGCCAATTTTTTTATAAAATGTGCAATCGTTTGGCCTGCTACACAAAATGCTATGAATAAAGTCTCTAGATGGCATTGGTGGTAATGTAGCTGAGCATGCTTGCACAAGAGTATTATGCAGTACACGTAAAATATATGTATATGTGTCATAATAGTAACCATACTCAATGTGGTATCGACAACAACATGTGTTACGAATTGTGTTTATTTGAACATACCATGGTTTGCATTTTTCAAAGGAACTTTGGCCCAAGTCAAGTTCGTTATGCTCATTCTTAAATCTCTCATATAATTATGTTTGTGTCATATCAAGAAAATGTTTAATGTGTGGTTCACGATCCTTTGAACCCGTTCTCAGTTTTAATACATCTTTTTTGTTTGGAAGAAGGTCTAGTGATGTCATGCCAAAAATATTGCACTAATCCCTTTACCGCATCAATGAGCTTCATATCAGAGCGTGGCAACCTTCCAATGAAGGCCTAAAAATCTGTTTGACTGGTTTCAAGTTGTTCTCTTCTAACACAATACCTATGAAGTGTCTTCACATTCAAATTAATAATTTTGGATGTAGGTTTAAGAAAACTAAGTGCGCTAGTGTTTTTGTTCACGATTGATTGTGACAACACACAACGAGCCGCATTGCGATCCTTTGAGCGAGATTTCTTTTCAATTGTACTAAATGCATTTACTAAAATTTCAACAATATGAGAACTTGGTTCTAACTTTTTGGTCATCTTTATCCTTAATATTCTTCTAACAACAGCCATAGACCTAGATTTTAATAATGATAAAAATAATTTGCACTTGTCCCCACCGCATTTAGAATCAAAAAATTTATCTAGTATTTGTCGAGTTTGATAAGCAATAGCACATTTAGAAAACTTACCTTCAAATGAACTAATGAGAGTTTCATCAACCTGTATACGTTTCGGAGTTCTTCGACATGCAGTTTTTAATGGAGGTAAGGGTGTTGGAACTGGAGCATGTACAACATCATCAGGACGCTCCGATGTTTCAATAGGAGCCTCTTGTCTTTCATTCTCTTGTTGCTAGTTGGATGTGGGAAATTGGACTTTCTCTTGGACGGTCTCCATCACATTTGCTTCTTCCATTGTAAATCCTTCATTCAATGCCTCTCTAACTTCGTCACTTGTATAACTAGTAAGTCATTCACTACCATATTCTAAGGTTGGCTTGATGTGGGAATTGAAACATCCCCCGATGAGTCATTGCGTTTTGGCCATAAACACTAGTAGCACTTTTCATAACTGTGTTTTTCTTTCAAAAGCTTATAGCAAAGTAATTGTTTTCTATCAAATATGATCAAATAATGGCAAATAACGCATGTTTTTATATGAATTACATTTTGGGGCTATTGCATGGTATATTTGGTTTGAAAATTTTCCTCATCACCCTTATCTATGGAAAGTCATTTTCATTCAAAAGCAAACACTATTGTATGCTCAATCTCTGATGTAAATCATAATATGTATTGTGATAAAATGATTGCTTATAAATATGTCAAACTTCTCATTTATGCTACCCCATGATCGTAGGTTTGACATGCACAGAAAATATGCAAGGAAGAAAGCTAAACTTGTGGAATCGGATTCAGATGTGGAAATCTTGCTAGATACTTCACTAGAAACCATATTCAGCGATACATAAGCTACCACCGTAGTACCCCCAGGAAGCTCTGCCCTGGAATTTTAGTGGGGCGACTTGTAAAGGTTCATCAGGGATTAGGATTACCCTCAAGCTCCCCTAGAAGACACTATGGTATATTCAAATATCAAGAAGTCCTGCCTCCATAAGGCAGCAACTCGTCCTAAGTTATTCTCATGCTCCAAGGTCATCGTCTGGATGATTCCTCATGTCAAGATTGATACAAGATTCATCAATGACAAAGCTGGGATGAATCTAGCATCTTTTTCACCCGAACATATCAAATCTACTTACAAGTTGCCCCAGCCAAGAACTTGGTTGGATAATGATTGGATAACAAAGCAGACTGTGGACCCTCTGGAGTCTACCAGGAAAATGATGATAAGTGACAGGAAAATCAGACAAAGGCACAACAATGAATATGAAAGTAACCTTCTAAAGACTCCCTATAGACTCATTGTATTAATGTCGAGTCAGGTTTTCGGCATGCCAAATGGAAATATTTTCAAGCTTGCCTGGGTTCCAGTAATAGTCCATGTGGCCATGTCCGGTACCATTTTCAATTGGGATGATATAATTTCAGAAAGTTTGGTCTCGCAGCTAACCGCTACCCAATGAGGACTGACTCAGAAGAAATCAGATTTCTTCATGTCTTCCTATTTAATGGATTGCCTGCTAAGCAAACACACCTTCCCGATTTGGGTTGTGTATGGAATAGAAAAGAGACCCCTCTTTTTGTGGCTTACCAACCCACATGGGCAAGCAAATATGCAAACCACTACAAGCAGATTTGCGAGAAATTCATCATGCCCCTGTATCAGCTTATTTTTGTAGAAGAGCCAAATTGCATGTCTGAGAACGCCATGCCCATCATTGAAGAGTTTGGAGATTATTACCACTCCCTAGAAGGCGCCTATATCTGAATGAGTGTAGGATCCCAAGCTCCCTTTTTGTTTCCCCGGTATGTTACAGATTTTGTGGTGCACAAGGAAGCCTTAAGGAAACTCTTCGACACTAGTGGAATCAGAAAGATCCTCACAAAGAGGAAGAAAGGTATATATCCACCAATTCCCTTTACCATCGGCACATACAGCCTCACGAGGGAAAAAGAACGGGAAAACTATGCTCAAGGCTTGGAAATTTTTCATTTCGGCATAAGGCCTTTTAGGAGGCATGATCCTTGTGGCAATGTTGCTAAGCATTGCCTTGATGTTAAAACTACTTACGATTACACTCATCTGATGGACCAAGATGAGGAATTCTTTTGAAGTGCCAAAATTTTAACAGAATTAGGGAAACGCTACCAAAAGAAAACTAGAAAAGTTTCCAGTCCTAACCCTGTCGGTTTGATTCAGAAAGAGCAGGAAACAACATCATCTCAGTTGGAAGAATCAAAGAGAAGAGAAAAGGAAGAAGAAGAAAGGCTTTGAAAAGAGTAGGAAGTCAGAAAGAAGCAAGATGAGGAAGATTCCAGAGTCTAGAGGGAGCAAGAGGAAAAAGCCCTGCGAGAAGAGGAAGAGAGAATCCTACAAGAACAAGCTGCCAAACTGCAGCAAGAGGAAGAGGAAAGAATCTTGGTGGAGGAAGCAAATAGGTTGCAAGCAAAGTTAGCAGAGCTAGCTGAAAGGAAAGGAAAGGAAGAAGCTGAGAAAGCCAGAGAACAAGGTCCATCCAGCCGATAGACCATGGACTTAGATCTGCCAAAGTTAAACCAACCAAGGATTGCTGATGAAGGAGTTGTCTCTACTGAAGAGTTAGCACTGACCCCATACAACCCCAGAAAGCAGTGCCAAGTGGCCAACCTGGATTCCGTTTATTTTCACAAACGGAAGAAGGCTATCATTAGCATATCAGTAAAGAAAATGGATATTGGACAGGACATATACAAGCTCAGAATATTAGAAATGACACTTGTCCAAGGGACCGACATCAACCCCACATTCATGGAAAGATGCTCCGTAGCTTCAGCCCAGGCAAGTAAAGCTAATGTCGATCGTCTAATTGAATATGTTAAGAAATACATAGAGCTATGCTTCAAGATAAAAGCTGACAGGAACAAGGAGGTTCTAGAGAGAAATGAATTAAAAAGGAAGTATAAGGAGCTTGCAGAAGAGAAGATAGAAACAACTTCGAAAGTCCTACAACCCAAAAATGAAAAGAATACTCTCGAAATGCAACTGGAAATCTCAGAAGATGAGCAAGAAGCTTTGAAGGTCCATATAACAGAATTAGAAAATCATGAGGCCAGCTGTGTGCAACAAATTGATTCTTTCAAACCTCAGTTTGAAAGACTGGCACGAGAAAAGGAAGAGTTGTTGGAATAGCTCAAGGAGATAACTAAAAAGAGGTAGGATCTATCTACTTTTTACAAGCAAGCCTACGACATGCAAGAAATGATTCATCAATTGCTGGTATTGATTTCTGAGGAAGTTTGCGGGATGAAAGAAATGATTACAAAGATGACAACCATTTATATTGAGGCGCTCAAAATTAAGGACAAGTATGCTCAACACGTGGCAGAAATTAAGGAACAGTTTGAGTGGAGGAAAGGAAAATCCGGTTTCCCCTTCAATCTATGCACTTTAACCGATGAGGAGCTGGACATGGATGTAGGAGTCCTCAAATTTTGCAGGTATTTTGGCAACAAATTAAGTAGTGAGATCCAGAAGACCATCAAAAAATGCCATGTTGTCTACTCCAAGATCCAGGAAGCCCATGAGAAATGTCACATGCATTTACCGCAGATCCTTTATGATTTTCCTGAGAAACACCAGTGCATGACAAAGTTGCAGAATAATTTGAATGCAGAATTAGACTATCTAAAGAAGATAGAGGCTCTAACCGCAGAAGACCATCATCAATTCATCGGGTAGATGGTTGTTCACACTCACTTTCTGGAAGCCTATTGTTGGCGGGCATTTCTACCCTATAGCATGGAAACTAATGCTATCAACTTGGTTGGGGTGACAGGTAAGTGTATTGATGCTATTACAGAGGTATTTACAAAAAGAAATAAGTTGTAGATTTAGGGAACACAGCTTTTAACCGAAGTCTGATCCTGGCCTTGACTTGATCCCGTGTTCAACTTCCAAATCTACCTTCCCTTCAGCAAACCTGCAACAAAAATACCTTTCTCAAAACATTTTGGGGAATATATAAAGCTTGAAAGAAACAAAAACAATGTTTAACATTCAGCATTGACCAAAATAGATCCAATTAAGATGCCATTTCATAACACATTCAAATTGGAACAAGAAAAACACTTCAACCTTTATTTGTCAAAAGTAGAATGATGTACAAGTATACCTGACAATGAAGTAGGCTCCTGCAACTAGATTCTGGGTTCTGGCTTTGCTCTGGCTTGGCTGTCTTCAACATCAACTCCTCCAATGTCTTAAAGTTTCTCCATCAATTCATCCTCTAGAAATAATTTCTAACAAAAGCTAACCATTCTCCTTTAACCTTCTTTGTATTTATAGGTTTAAAGAAGCAGTTTGGGTCGATGGAGGAAGTTGGGGAAGTTAGGAAACTACCATCAACTAATCCTCCTCGATGAATTAATTTATTTTTTAATCATCTTTTAAGATGTACGCAACTCTTGTTCAGTGGAGTAGCGTATAGGGCGCTACCCTATAGCTTAACAACTAGCGCTCAATCGATTTTAAATTGTGAGCACTACTATGCTACACTGGAGTAGCGTATACTTGGATATGGGCGCTACTATTATACAGTGGAGTAGCGTATGGGCACTAGTCTCTTTGAGTAGAGTAGCGCTCATATCTCAAAATGATATTTTTTATGTTTTTCCAGTAACATCAGGAAATGGAATGAGTTGATATATCATCCAAGGTCAACATGCTCCTCCATCCAAGTTGTCCTGTTGTGTGATCAGCAGCTCAGGGTGATCACGGACAGAGAGGTGCAAGTTTGACCTATAACAGGTGCTCCCTAATGTGTGAGGTCAGAGGGAAACGATGGCTGAAATACATTATAATCCAAAGCCAGAGGAGGAGCACAGAACCGCAGAAAACAAGTCGCAAGAAACCTGCAACAAAGATCAAGGTCAGCGAGCAATTACATTTTTGACATCGTATAGATGTGTAGTGTGAATAACATGATCTCCGATACATAACAAAGAGATGTATATAAAGCATGGCCACTTGAAATACAAGCATGGATCCATGTCAAACTGAGAGATCATAGCCATAACAACAAACTGGATCTATGTCTCATGGAGAGCCAAATATAAGTGAGGCTCAGTCTTGCGCAACTTGGGTGATAACAAAATGAGGTAATGTCATCCAAAATCCCAAGGTCTTCATCCCACAATAACCCTAGGTACAAACCCTAACCATGTGAATAGATGAGATGATAGTTGAACATGGGGGGTATCGTTTGATTACCATTCATTGATGTATACCGTTAACAAATGCGAGGACTTCCACCGATAATGATGATGGGATCCAAGGTACCAAGTACGATTCGCCAAATGTGAATAGATGGACTTGGAGTCGAACACTTGGGAATCTTGTCGAAGAAAAGACATTGATGTATTCTCATCATTCAACAGCGAGGAAAATTGCCACTGGTGACTGCAATCTCCAAGGTACTAACCGAAACTCTAAACTTCAATCCCAGAATAATGATTTGGTGTCGATGGGAAGAAGTCCGTTGGAAGGGAGGCCTTAAGGCATCCTCCATCATCCAACTCGAGGAACACTCAACTGGTAAGAGCTGATATGGAATAATATGTAACAAGACTGACACTAGGAAGGCCGACACATGAGGTCAAGGTAAACTGCAGAATGGCCGGCACAGGGTATATCCTTGAACAGTGAGCACGACACAAAAGTGACTTAGGTAGTTTCTGACATAATAGGGTAAATAAGTCTGAAATGTAAGAGACATTAGCAGACCCTCCATATGGTTGGAAGAATAACCAACTGGGGGAGTAAATAACTCGGAGGAAAAGTTCACCCTGAGGTCAAAAACTAAACCCAACCGACAAGATAGACTCAAGTAGGTGCTGTGTTCAAGGATAGAACTTGACTGAAAACTGCCTTTGACAATGAAGATATGACATGTCTTTCCCGTTCCTTATTCTTTTTAGATAAAAGAATACCCTTCTTGTTGTTTTAATGAGTCCAAGAAAGAATGAAAACTCAATATATCCAACCATGAAAAAAATTTAACGAGCCCATGGGAGGAAGACTCAGGACCTTCTTCATAATTTATAGAGTTCAAAGAAGAGATAGAAGATTACTCTATATGTACTGATCTCTGGATTTTAATATCGAGCCGAGATCTGTTCTTGCTCGCCAGTGTTTTCAATTTTAAGGAGTCTGAAAAACTTAAACAATAAATCCATATATCTGCTCGTGGATTTTAGTATCGAGCCCAAACAGATTAATGCTCGCTGGTGTTTTCCTGTTTATAGAGTCTAAAAAACTTAAACAATCCTCTTTTCACCTATCCGTGGATTTTATATCGAGCCCGGATTGGTCTGCGCTCGGTGGTGTTTTCTTGTTTATAGAGTTGAAAAACTTAAACAGTCCTCTACATACCCTCTCGTGGATTTCACATCGAGCCCGAGTAGGTGAATGCTCGCTTGGTATTTTCATGTTTAGAGAGTCTGAAAATCCTAAAGAGAGACTCCAAAAGGTCCTTTTTCGTACAGTTAGTCTCCTCCCCCGAAAAATTATAAAACAATGAAAGGAGAACTCTTCTAGCGCATACAGGAGTATACCTAGAGTATACCTTTTCCGTAGTTAATCCATTGAGGCCCAGAAAAGGGATAATTCTATACCTGAGTAGATGAGCCTTCAGATACTTTAACGAGCTCGAAGAGGACAAGTTTGCTCGGCTATCTTGTTTAGGTTTAAAATAGTCCAAACAAGAGCTTAAAATGACTTAAAGGTCAACTTCTAGGATCGTAGCTTCATGCCCTGCCAAAAACTAGGTCTTCAACAAAATATTAGTCGATGGGGCAAAAATCTCAAATGATATATGAATTCAGAATATTTAGTTAACTGACAAGGTCTATCATCAAGAAATTTGATCTTAGGAGACGTATCTGACAACAATTAAGTGAAAATTGAGCTTGGATCAGTGTTATACCGTATTGTGTGTTTCAATTGATTAATTAGGGTTTTTTGAAAGTTTTTGAAACTATGGAAAATTAGCAAATATGGGTAAAAATCAAAATCCAATTTATATATATTTTCATTGTTTAAAAATCAATTTTCAATTTGTTTGTAGGGCAAAAATTGGGGCAACATTTTGCAAGTTTCAAATCTCCTTTGCGATCGAACCGAGCATCTAATCGTCACACTTCCTCCACCAAGTAAGTTGAAATCCACCTATCTTGCATTTCAATGGTTTATTTTTCAATTTTTGAGCAAAAATAGCTTTGCAACGTGATGCTCACAAGCGTTTATGCGCGGGTGCTACTGTGTATACACAAGAGTAGCATACAAATGCAATGGGTGCTACTTTGCTCAAATAGAGTAGCATCTACACGCTACTGTGTAGTATACACAGTAGTGTACATACTTGCAAAGCCACCTAGAAGCGCCGAGACTCAAAATTTTTTGGTTTTTTGTGCAGGATGGTCTTAAATTGGAGGGAAAGGGAGCATGAAGACATGGATAGGTTAGCCATGCAAGACCCGACTACCCTCCATGCACTCCGAAGATGCGGTTTGTTGAAATTTTATCGAACCGTAAACATGCGAGCATTAAACAAACTGTTTCGAAGACTAATTCAGTATTGGGATGTGGATACTAATCCCTTCATTATCCGCGGGCAAACTCTTGAGCTTACCATTGAGGACATATACTTTATTACCGGTATCTCAAGGAGAGGAGAAGTAATCAATCTGAAAGGGTCTTCTCGTTTGGGTGCACGATCAGTGCAAGAATATGTGAATACATACTGTGTTGCCGGAGCAGAAAAATCGGGAAGCCAAGTCTTGATTTCAACTATTGATGGTCTCCCTCTGAAAGTGATAGTGAGCATGATCAACCGAGTACCTGGTAGTGCATCACAACACTTAGCTTCCAGGCGTTTGATGCATATTGGTGTATAATGCTTGCACGGTCATGTTTATGATTGGAGTACTAGTTTGCTGGCAAACATGAAGTCTCAATTGACGGGTTGCAAATCCGGTTCAATGAAGAATTTTGGGTACGGAAGTATTTTGTGTACTTTCTTCTTCGAGAGGATGCCTGCTATTAGTTTGGGGATGTCTCTACCACAGGTTAACCCCCGTGAGCCCAGACTAGGCCGTTGGGGGTGACATCTTCCTCTGCCAGGGTGGTGGGGAAAGTCACTATTGTTACCATACTGATGACTTCTGGGGGTGGTGGGAGAGGAAAGTACCCGCTTTTGAGCAGTTTCCCTATGATGGATTGGATTTTCGTCACGATCCAGAGCTGGTGCTTCCGCCAGGTGGAGCCTGGGGAGATATTGGTATGTTTAAATTTTGAGAATTTATTTAATTTTTTCAAACTTTTTTAAGTATTTGATTTTTATGAATGAGTTTTGAAGTTCTAATCAAGTGTCAAATGCAGATGTTGGGCCTGTTCGTCCTGAGGGCCATCCTACCATCTATGTGAGGCCAGCTGATATTACCGTAGCGGATGCTATGTTGGGAACCTTGGAGAGGAAAATGAGTCGGTTGACTCATGAGATTCCTGCATGCTGCATGGACCAGATACCTGTTGACATGCAGGAAGATGTTGTTGGGGTGCCCCTAGCATGGCTTAGGGTGCTGCGGCGGGTCGCTAGACTAGTCATATGCTATCGCAATGCGGTAGATGATGAGGAGGTCCCTCCTTCTCCATAGGAGAAGAAAACATTATATGTATATATTTTTGAGGCTACTATGCCCAGCTTTTGTACTTTTATGACCTGACTTGATCGAATCATGACTCAAAACTCATATTTTTTGATACAGTATCGGTTATATACAGTATCGGTTATTTACATGTGTATGCATTTAAATTTTATGTGTGTAATGTTGTTTATGACAATGTATGATGCAAATGCCAGTCTAACACAGTTTGCTAATGAATCAACTAAAGTGTTTAGACTTCTTGGAATGTGTTCATATCTGATAGAATGAAATTGCCTTTCCAAAAGTCTAACTCGTAGAAACTGACGTAGCAATCCTGGATCTCTGATCTGATAAACACCTGTAAACTGAAATACAATTAATTGTGAGTCAAGCCTTACCTCCAGGTACGAAATTCCATGACTGAGAGCATCTCAGAGAAGTTCTATAACTGCACTGTATTCAGCCACATTATCCGTGGTAGGTCACAAACAAACCCCCCCCGAAGAGACAAGTTGGTCAGCGGGTGAATAAATGACCCAAGCTGCTGCAGCCAATTGACAGTTGTGGCGATTCGCGCCATCAGCAAATCCTAAGAAATGTTCGGTTGACATCTGGTACACGAAATGAAAAACACACATAAGATTACCTAACGAGCATAACGAAAGTAGCTTTACAAAAATATATAGCTATGTTACAAGAAAAAGTACTTCAGCCTAAGCGTAGTACTTCTTCAGGTAGAGCCCATTTCTAGGCTCGACCAACTTATTACCTTCGTAATCTACCAATTCGTAGGCACCTTTCTTTAATACTTTAGAAATTATAAAAGGTCCGAGCCACCTGGATTTGAATTTTCCAGGTCCTAAGGGTTCTTTGTCTTGATCCCAAAGTAAGACCAAATCTCCTTCAATGAAAACCCTAGGTTTAACAGATTTGTCGTACTGTACTTTGACTCGTTTTTTGTGAACCTCGTTTGTTGTAAGCGCATCCCGACGCTGTTCATCTAAATGTTCTAAGTGTAACAAATGTTCTTCAAGTATTGAAGTATCGGGTAGTAACTGAACTACTAGTTTTAGCGAAGGAATCTCGCATTCAATCGATACAGCTACTTCTATCCCATGCACAAGTTGGAAGGGAGAGAACCCAGTAGCAGTCTTAACGTTGGCTCGGTAATCCCAAAGAGCCGGGTACAGCATGATGTGCCAGTTATTCCTACTGGCATTAACAGTTCTTTGTAGTATAACCTTTAAATTTTTGTTCACTGCTTCAACTTGTCCATTCGCCTGAGGATAGTATGAAGACGAATGTTCTTGTCGAAAACCAAGCATTGTATATAACTCAGTCATCATGCTATTTTGGAAATGACTGCCATGATCAGTCACTATCTCTTTAGGTATGCCAAACCGTGCTATTATTTGATTAAACACGAAATAAGCGGCAGTTTCTCCATCCGCCTTAACAGTAGGCATTGCCTCTGCCCACTTAGTAAAGTAGTCAACGACAATGATGATGTAATGATGTCCTCTAGCTGAAACGGGATTACATGTCATGAAATCAACCCCCCATTTTGTGAAGGGACCTGCTATGATTACAGGATGAAGAGGAGCTAGGTGTGCCCTCATTTTCTTAGTGAAAAAATGACACGGTCGACAGTGTTTCACTGCTTCCACACAATCTTTAAAGATTGTGGGCCAAAAATATCCGGCATGCAGTATCTTCTGAGTTGTTGCCAACCCAGAAAGATGTCCCCCACAGGCTCCACTGTGGGCATCATTTAATACTGCTTCGGCTTCTTCCCGAGTTAAGCAGCGTCGTAAAATGGAATCTACCCCACGTCGATATAAAGTATCTGAGATGATAAGGTAGTTTTTCGCATGGCTTTTGAGCTTGCGTCGCTCTTCTTGAGAAAAAGTGGTAGGACACCTCAAAGTCTGGAGATATATTAAGATATCTCTGTACCATGGGTCAGAGGAGGCAATGAGGAAGATATGTTCGTCAGGGAGTGATGTTTCTTCCTCAACGTGTTCTAGGTCACTTGGAAATTCTGAGATTAACTCAGCGAACACTAGTGATTTCTTCGACTTGGCTGATTGGAAGACCAAATCGAACTCCTGTAGAATTACAATCCATTTATTATATTTCCCCCCAATGATTTGTCGGGTGAGAACATACTGGAAAGGATTGATTTCTTCTATCACAGTAGTAGTTCGTAAAAGTATATAGTGACGAAGCCTCTGTACCGCATAGACCGCAGCAAGTGCTAACTTCTCAACGTGCGAGTATTTAACCTCAGGGGCTATCAATGCACGAGAAAGATAGTAGACAACATGTTCTTGGAGCATATCGTCTTCCTGAACCAAAACTATACCAATTGTAGTAAGAGACGCTGCCAGGTATAAAAGAAAATCTTTTGAGTAATCTAGCGGGCTCAACAAGGGTGCTGAAAGGAGTGCCTTTTTTAAATCTTCAAAGGATGCTTGAGCAAATTCGTCCCACACAAAGTAGGAATCTTGTTTGAGTAGCCTCATAAAACCTTTGGTAATTTTGGTGTAGTTTATGATAAATCGCCGTAAGAAATTAGACATGCCTTGCAGACTTTGAAGTTGTTGCAAGGTGCGAGGAGGAGGCAGATTTACAATCACCTCAACTTTAAGTGGGTCAACCATTATACCACGATTAGAGACAATGAAACCCAGTAAACGTCCCGATTCGACACAGAACACACACTTATTAGGATTCAACCGAATCTTATATCGTCTGCATCTTTCAAACAGTTGTCTAAGGTGGGCTGGATGGTCCCATCTCTTTCGAGATCGCGCTGGGAGATCATCCAAGTAAGGTTCCACAATGTGTTTGATATCATGAAAAGCAAAATTCATTGCTCGCTGGAAAGTAGCTCCAGCATTCTTCAAACAAAATGGCATTTTTCGATAAGCGAAGGTACCCCATGGGCAAATGAAAGCTGTTTTATGCTGATCTTCAGGTTTGATCTCTATTTGATTGGAACCCGAAAAACCATCCATAAAAGAGAACATCTCATGTCCTGCACACGCATCTATAATTTGATCGATAAATGGTGTGGGATAGTTGTCTTTCAGGCAAGCTTTGTTTAAATCCTGGAAATCAGTACAGACTCTAATGGTACCTTGCTTTTTATCAACCGGAACGGGGTTTGAAACCCATTCTGTCATATCAATCGGATAAATGAAACCGGATTTGAGAAACTTTTCAACCTCCGCCTTAATGGCGGCCACTTTTCTAGGGTTTACGGGACAGAGCTTTTGTCTCACAGGTTTCGTGTTAGGGTATGTCGTGATGACATGCTCCACAATGGTTGGGTCAATACCTGGCATCTCCTCATATGACCAGGCAAAAACGTCACGGAATTCTTTAAAAAGTTTTGTATACAGAGCTATCTCTTCTGGAGAACAGTCTGCACCAATAAAAATATTTTCCACAACCCCTGGTTTGGTGGAAATGTTGATTGGAATTGTTTTTGAAATATTAGCCATATTTCCTTCAGCATAAATAGCTCTTGAAGTAGAAGGAGAAGATGACAAATCAACCAATCCACCGGGTCTCATAGGGAATTCTTCTCTCTCAATTCTGTCTAGATCTGGAAGTATGTAGGACCTATGATGCATATGTTCCCAAGGTTGGTCCAGGCCCATCATAACTTCTAATATGGCTTCATCAGATGGCAAAACCGTATCTAAACAATCGAATGAGTGAGTAGAATTCAGCGACCATGCTAGAGCATAGTCCATATCTGACTCAACAGAGACTGGTGGAGTCATGATATGTTCCATTGCAGCATGTTGAGTTTCCATATAGGCCACTTCTGCAATGGAGGGAGGCACACAAGGTTCTGACGTGGTAGGAAGGATCCAAGGATCAGTTCTTAAACCGACCGTAAATGTTTCGGTGGCAGTACCTACATCGGAACGCATAAAAAGAACAGGGGAGGGGATGTCGAAAGTGCCTATTAATGAACCATACAACCCTGCTCCTAAACTCTCCTTAACTGGGGCAGTTTGATCAACCAATGGAACTGTGGTTTTCGAAGAAGTCTGGTGTTTTCCTTGAGTGAAAGAAAGTTGATCGACTGTAACGATCTTACCTTCAAATGGGAACATGACCACTTGAAAAACATCCGATGCAATTACTTGCATGGCATAAGTCCAACTCCTGCCCAATAACATATTGTAATCGAGCGGAGTGTCCAGAACTTCTACCTCAATAGAAACTGTCTTACCGGCCAAAGTGACATTAAATGATGGCAAACGTCCATGTGGACGGAAAGTTCTACCATCAAATGCAGTAAGCAGTGTGTTGGAAGGGGCTAACTTAGGAGAACCTAAAGCTTTCCAACAGGAAATCGACATTACGCAAGTCGACGCTCCCTCATCTACTATAGCTCGTCTGATGGTCATTGGACCATGAACGACCTCAATCTGAAGGGAAACGTGATATGGAAACCGGTATTTGACATCAGTCATATCAAATCGTGCAGACATGTTGGAGGACTCCATACTCCCAATAGCTTCCAGAAGTGCATTTCGTTGTAAAGGACAACTCTGCAAGACTTCTAGAGTAGACATTGCACAAGGGGTCTGGGCTAAATCTTCAACCACATTGTAGTTAGAAGCAGCCCATGTGTTGGGATTGTGCGATGCCCTCTTCAAGACACCTTTCAGAATCTTGGGCATTGGGTCCACAGGTATGTGGAGTGGAGTGGAGGATTCAGGGATCTCCTTATCCTTTTTCTGCGCTTTCGGGGTATAGTTCCTGGCTCTAGTCTGCAAAAGTGCATCTGAATTAACCATGTTTATAAATGTTTGATCAACCGAAGTGTGCGAAGTGCCCCCAGTTTTGGAGGTGCCAGAAGTTGAGCCTTGCCCTTTAGGAAATGGATCTTTCAAGACAGCAGGATTCTTTTCTCTTAAGAGCTTCTGGGCTTCTTCAAGCAAAGGGCATTGGTGAGTAAGGTGGTTCTGCTTGCAAACTTTACAAGGGAACTTAACCTTCTTTTCTTCCTTGTTACCCTCTTTGGCATTGTCTTTTTTGGGCTTTTGTTGGTTCCCCTCTCCTTTCTTGCCCTTCTTTTTGTTGTTGGGCTGTCGAGGGCCTTTTTGATTGTTCTGAACCTGATTGACAGGCTCAGAAGTAGAAGGAGAGGTTGTGACGGAAGAAATATCTGCAGTCGAATGTTTGACAGTTAAGGATTGGACCTGTTTGGTCAGTGCTTCTAAGGCTGCAGATTTAACTAAACCCACTATGCCGTCAGCATGTGGTCCAGGTTTGGGTCTACTCAAATCAGTGTTTGATCTCGGTGCGTCAAGTATAATCTCGTACAGTAAACCAGATTGTGCATAAACAAGGTCTAACTGTTGAGTCCTTAAGATGGCTTCTTCTTCATTGGATACTCCAGATGTCGCTACTTCCTTAGAAATATAAGGGAGGAGTGATTTCAAGTACCACTCAAGCAGGAACTCTGGAGGTATGGTTGACTTTATAAGCCTTTTTCGTCTTCGCCACTCCTGAATGTGGTCAGATAGGTGAGTGGCTTTATTTTGTCTAAAAGTAGACAAAAGTTCTGTTCCGGCATCATACCGAACAGGAAGCTGGAAATGGTTCAAAAAGACGGTTGCTAGGTCCCCAAAACTAGAGACTTGTTTTGCCTTCGAATTTTGGAATATACGAAGGTAATTTGGTGGGAACTGATGGCCACGTGGCATTATGACACACAGGATCATTTGTCAGTTTAGAAAGGTCTGGCAAATTTAAGGTTGCCAGAAAAGGTAGACGAGGCCGGTAAGATAGTACTTGATAAGGGGAACCACCCATCGTTTGTCCCATGAATTGTTGGTAGGGGTTTCCCCCAGCCATCTGGTGATAAGGGTTTCCCCCGGCCATGTGCTGATAGGAGTTACCACCTATCATCTGTTGATAGGGGTTGCCCCCAGTTAACTGTTGGTAGGGGTTTACCCCAGGTATTTGTTGGTAGGGGTTTCCCCCTGCCAGTTGTTGTTGTTGTACGAAAGAGTTATTAAAATTTCCCCACCCAAAGGAGAGTGGATTAGTGCTTTGCGGGTTCATCCACTATGGTTGGGTGTTGGCCCCGCCATATTGCTGGTTAAAGATATTACCCCCTCCTCCTGAGAATAAGGAAAAAGGGATGTTACCTGTAGGCATGTTACCTTGATTCCAGTTAGGGCCTACAAAGGTATTGAAACCAGTAGAAGCTGATGTGGATGGTGCAGTCATGGTACCCATGACTGGCATGTTTGCAGAAGCACTTGGTCCTACCACAGGTGTGGAAACCCAAGTACTAGGAATCTGATATAACGGTTGGGAAGTAGAAGGTGTTGCACAGTTGGCCATACTGCTAGGTCCAACAGTAGGTGTAGGAATAGATGCCATCGTTGTAAAACTAGGCATACCTAATGTACTAGTGTTGAAACTGAAAGATGGAGTAAGCACAGATGTGGTTTGTGCCTGACTAGGTGTAGCAGTAAAAGAAGGGTTAACTGTGCTGGTGTTCATACCTAAAGTGGGAGTTTGGGGAACCCCTTGTTCACCTCCTGAGTTAGACATCAGATGTCCAGGAAAGGAAAGATCTGCACTAAAAAGGGGCTGCTGGAAACCAACAGGTGACAGAAGCGGAATTCTAGTATTAGTTAAGGGAGGATTGAAAGGAGTGCTATACTCCGCGGAAGTAAGATCTTCCACCTCAACAGTACTAAAGTGTTGCTGATCTGTGGTACCTGGTAGTGGTTCCTCAGGAACCTCAATTTCAAGGTTTTCTGTTACAAGTATTTATTCAAGCAATTCTATTTCAGAGGTAATTTCTGAAGAAATACCAGGGTTTACCTGCTGTCATCTGGCTGGTTGTATAGGTTATGTCCTAACTGGTGGAAGGTTTTGAATCCTTCTCGATCTACGGAGTTGTTGATTCTCCGTGATTAAAAATATAAAATAACAGACTAGAACCTAGTGGCCACTACAACTAGGGGGCAAACAGCACACCAACTAACAAAATTCCTAAGTATACAAACCAGTCAAACAAAGGTGCCTTCCGGAGAAGAGTCTGGGATGATGAGGGCCCAGAACAGATCAACGAAGGAAGAAAGACAATTACCCGGGGTCCACAATACAATGACTAAGGGTGCAAGCGCTGGAATCACCCAACCGCCCTCCCAAAGACCTGCACAGGGTTTCCTCCCACGTCTGTCTTAGGTACAGCAGATATACCCTCTGCTATCACCTGTGTATGAACCTAGAGTCTGATACTATGGATACCATAACACCGAAAATTCCTGGGGGAACAGTCACTGGTCGAATCAGAAAGCGTGGGCAGGGTAGCTAAGCCCGAAACTCGAAAGAGTCCCCAATACGCAATCCGATCCTGGTGTATGCTCGAACAGCAAGTAGGAGGAGTATTCCCACAAACTGATCTCGCAATGACCTACTGCATAGATCCCAGGCAAATTTTGAGTGAGGTGGGTTTACCTATGATAGTCTCACTACGATTTTTGCGCAATGTGTGATCTTGGGTGGTTTAAGGTGATTTAAACCCAAGATCCTAACCAAAACTAGTTGGTGTAGTGTACCCTAAAAAGAAAAATGTTTCTATTTCATTTTATTAGTAAATTTTAGGGCTATTATTACTCAAAAAAGGTAGTGGGTGTGTGAGCATGGTTATAACAAGAAAACAAAAGTGCAAATATAACTCAAACTTTTTACAACAAAGCTCTTTTCATTTTTTTTTTATCTACTTCTTTCCAAAACTGAAAATCTAAGCAAACCTACTTAAAATTTTTGTTTTCTTTTTTGAAATTATACAAAATATACTAAGTTATCTTGTAATAACCGAAACAAGTTCTACTTAAGCTTAAAATACCAATTTTTTTTGTTTTTTCAATGAACGAAAAAGAACTATGCAAAAATGGAAAGCCAAATAAATTTTTTTATGCAAAGTGTGTAAGTATGGTTAAAATTTCTTAGGCCTATAGCTGTCGAAACCCTAGCTCGAGAAAGACTTGATCTACAGGTTTTTTACAAAGAAAAAGCCTCTAAACTTGGACACCAAGTGGGAGAAAACAAAGGAGAAAAACACCAAAGGACTGCCCTAAAGTGTAACGCCCTAGAAAGACCACAAATCCAAGCACAAATAGACAAGCAAGCTGCCCTACTAACACAAAGAAACTAAGAGATGAAACTAGCCTACAGCTGTTTAAAAAGCACTTGTAGCCAGCAGAAGACAATGAGTCTAGGAAGAATGAAACTTGACCAAAAAGAAGACACCCTAGAGGCTCTAGCAAGGACCAAACCCTAAACAAAGGATGGGAGTAGTAGAGAACAGACAACGTCACCACAAACAGCAGATACAGGAGTATGCAGGTTTGTAAACTGGCAATGAGTAGTCAGGGTCTAAAAAAGTGAAAGTGTTCGTCACCAAACACCACCAAGTCTTCCAAAAAGTCAATAAAAAGTCTCAAAAGTTCCAAAGGTCAACAAGCGGTTTAAAAAATGGGAAAAAATTCAAGAGAAGGTTCTTATGACTTAAACAACAGTTAAAAACCTCATGCAACCATCAAAGGGATCCTACAACACAGTTAGCAAATCACCCAAAGGTTTAAAACATAAGCAAACCAAAAAGGAAAGCTTCAGGAAGTGTACTCTACTGTGTAGTAGAGAAACTCGCGCCCATACAGAAATGGGCGCTACTGTATATATAGAACAGTAGCGTATGGGCACTACTATGTATATAGCAGAGTAGCGCTCATATCTCAAAGGCTTGAAAACTGACTTTGGAAGGTAACAAAAACTAATGAAAGCATGCAAGTAACAAGCAAGGGATACGTATAAAGTTTCTTGACACATTAGAGAAGTCAAAACAATCTGAGAAGACACACAAGAACAAGGTTTCCTAAAGCCAAAAAATCTATTTCCCCAGTGGAGTCGCCAGTCTGTTGGCGCGCATTTCTACCCTATAGCAAGGAAACTAATGCTATCAACTTGGTTGGGGTGACAGGTAAGTGTATTGATGCTATCACTGAGGCATTTACAAAAAGAAATAAGTTGTAGATTTAGGGAACACACCTTTTAACAGAAGTTTGATCCTGGCCTTGACTTGATCTCGTGTTCAACTTCCAAATCTACCTTCCCTTCAGCAAACCTGCAACAACAATACCTTTCTCAAAACATTTTGGGCAATATATAAAGCTTGAAAGAAACAAAAACAATGTTTAACATTCAGCATTGACCAAAATAGATCCAATTAAGATGCCATTTCATAACACATTCAAATTGGAACAAGAAAAACACTTCAACCTTTATTTGTCAAAAGTAGAATGATGTACAAGTATACCTGACAATGAAGTAGGCTCCTGCAACTAGATTCTGGGTTCTGGCTCTGCTCTGGCTTGGCTGTCTTCAACATCAACTCCTCCAATGTGTTAAAGTTTCTCCATCAATTCATCCTCTAGCAATAATTTCTAACAAAAGCTAACCATTCTCCTTTAACCTTCTTTGTATTTATAGGTTTAAAGAAGCAGTTTGGGTTGATGGAGGAAGTTGGGGAAGTTAGGAAACTACCATCAACTAATCCTCCTCGATGAATTAATTTATTTTTTAATCATCTTTTAAGATGTATGCGACTCTTGTTCAGTGGAGTAGCGTATAGGGCGCTACCCTATAGCTTAACAACTAGCGCTCAATCGATTTTAAATTGTGAGCGCTACTATGATACACTAGAGTAGCGTATACTTGGATATGGGCGCTACTATTATACAGTGGAGTAGCGTATGGGTGCTACTATTATACAGTGGAGTAGCGTATGGGCGCTAGTCTCTTTGAGTAGAGTAGCGCTCATATCTCAAAATGATATTTTTTATGTTTTTCCAGTAATGTCAGGAAATGGAATGAGTTGATATATCATCCAAGGTCAACATGCTCCTCCATCCAAGTTGTCCTTTTGTGTGATCAGCAACTCAGGGTGATCACGGACGGAGAGGTGCAAGTTTGACCTATAACACCTGTGCACAGAAGACTGTAGAAGGGACAACGAACATCAAATCATATTTCCGCAAGCACAAGATAGCGTGGAAGGTGACAATCTCATCAAGGGGGAAAACCTTCCTAAGATAAATTGGCCAATGAGCCAGTTATATTCAAGAAGTAGACAAAGCAACAAAAGCAAATGAACCTGCTGGAGAGAACAAATCAACAGTAGAGGAGTGACCAAATGAAGCAGCAGGGCCATCTGGGACTTAATTGGTTCATTGTAAAACATGTTAATTGACAGCTATCCTTTTGTTTGTCTTTTGTGGAAAAGGATTTCACGAATCATTCCAATTTTGTAATTAGGCACTAAATGACAAATTAAAGATTCCTAAAATTAGGGTACACTTGGTAGCTCTAGAAACATTTTGTAAAGCTATATATAGATGAATAGAAGTTAGAGAATGGACTTTTGGCAGGCGAAAGACATTTTATGTCTTGTATGTGAGCTACTTTACTACATGTATAAGGAATTCAATTTTTCCTAATGAAAGCTAGGGAGACTGTGTTTTTTCCTGAAGAATGTGTTAAATGTTTGTTGGATTATTCTTGTGTCATCTACATATTACTGTGAGATCATTCCTTGTTGTTATGAATTGCTTCTATGTGATGAATGTTCTTATAATTTTTATGTGCAAAGATGTTTATCTCAAATGCATAATGGAATGTGTTGATTGAATTAAAGCTATCTTTAATATCTTTTATCTTCTGCTGGAACTACATCTTTATGATTAAATAACTATCTGTCTGATATTTAGATGTTTCTTTCAGTTTATTACTCATCTTTACCGTTTGCTACTTGCAAGGATAGATTTAAATTTACTTATACAATTTTAGATTAATTACCTACATTTAGCTTAGGGCACTTGCAAATCATCTTTAAAATAAAATACATAAATGGTGGATCGAGCCGCAAGCGGTGTAAAGGTTATAAATCTCTAAATCTTATGGTAGCTGGAACCGTTAACCGGAGGAATAGCCCACACTAAATGGTGAGCGAGCTAGTTGGGCTTGCTTATCGGGGATAATCCCTTATTGATTGATGATATTATTTTCGAGGCATCAACAGTTTTTGGTGCTAGAAGGAGGGCTACTAGTGCATGGTTGATAAATGAAACTCTTCTTTAAGAGGAGATCCAATTGGAAACCTGCTTGAAACAACAATCCTAGACAATTTAGATCTGGAAATAACAAATCAAGAAGATCCTAATTCTGAGTTTGAACAGCAAGAAACGCTATATGCTATACCTTTTGCTGAAGTAGCAAACTTAAGAAGACACACCCGTACTTATGTTAAGCAGCTTGGTGGTTTGAACGCAAATCCCTTTCTCCCTAGATGAAGAGCTCCTAGAAGGGAAAGGCAGTACACACGTGATTCAGTTCTTGTTCATAACTTTGAAGAATTATTAGATTTATATTTGGAAGAAATCACAGAGCCTCTTGGAGAAATTGAACTTGAAAATCCTCTAGATATTGAAGAACCTCACAGTCCAAGGAATTCTCCACCTCATACTCTACACAATTCTCCACCTAATTCTCCACGCGGAGCCATAACTGTACCTGCATGGAGGGCCAGAGGAACACTGAATTTGGCTGGACCATTTCATAATTTACCTAAGAATCTTGAGAAAGTCTTGCCTAAGTATGATCCTGGTAAAGGTATCTCTACTGAATATCACTTTAAAAGCTTTTATTTAGCTTTGAGCCTTTTGAATGTGCAACACGAAGATATAGTCTGTAGACTCTTTCCTTATACTTTCGAGCCTAAGGTATCTTCTTGGTACTTTAGTTTACAATCCAGCTCAATATCAAATTGGGAAGAATTTGAAAAATGTTTTTAAAAAAAATATGGAAATCAGAAAACAGTAGCTATACTCATGAAAGAGTTGTTGTCCATGAGAATGGAAAAGAAAGAGAAAGTTCAAGAATTTAACCAAAGATTCACTACACTGTTAAACAATTTTAGTGAGGCATCTAAATCCACAGAAGAATATTTAGTAGAATATTACACAACAGCACTTGACCCTCCCATAGCAATGTTTGTCAAGAGAACCAAGAAAACTACCTTAATAGAAAATTTTGAAGAAGCTAGGAATGTAGAAGAAGAAGCGGACAACATTGCTAAACACGCTCTTGAGGCAGAAACAAAACCAACAACTAATAAAAAAACCTTGTTACTAACTAGAAATAAGGAAGAGCAATCGGCAGACATGGAAAACGTGGTTAAAATGATGCAAAAGTTGTCTAATAAAATTGTAGATCTTGAAAAGGATAAGGAAGCTAGCACATCTAGGAAGCCTTTTAAACCTTTCTACAAGAAGAGAGAAGAAAATGATCAGCCTCATCCACCTACAAACAACTCTTCTGTTTTAAATTTAAATGAAGTAGGAATGGATAATTTTTGCACTTTCCATCATAAACCACATTCTGAAAAGAGTTGTCCACAAAGGATAAATTCAATGAGTTTAGTAATGAACCAAATGCTGGATTCACAAATCACGAATCAGGAAGATCCTCGGTGTTAACACCCAAAAAGTGCTCACTAGCTCATTTCTTTATTCACATGACCCATTTGTCCACTTTTCCGCCATGAGCCACTGAAACCTTCAAAAGGTCACCAAAAAGACCAAAACCCATCTTTTTCCACTCAAAATATGTGTTTTTCCTCAAACAAACACAAAAAACCCTAAAAAATGGTCCAAAATTCCCAAAAATATTAAAAGGGAATAAAAATATAAAAAATATTCAAAAAAGGAAAAAGAGGGAAAATGAAACCTAAACCATTTTGGTCAATACCATTGGTTTCCTTAAACCATAATGGTATTCCCATCACCAAAAAACTATAAAAAGGTGATAGGGGCTCCTCACTTATCATCCACATTCATCCTATCCTCATGCTGCCAAAATCCCTTTTGAGCTTTGCCCAACCATTGAAGCATTGGAGAAGAAGAGACCCTTGGAGCATTGGAGCATCTCAACATCACAGATGCCCCAACTCAACAATCTTCACCATTGAGGTAAATATTTTGCAAGCTATTGCTTGCCCATTAATAGAAAATTTCAATTTTTTTACTTTTTGTCTCTTGTATGGATCTCACTGTTTACCATTTTTTAATTTAGTTTATTTACTTCCACATGATAGATTAGTTGTTTACTTCTTACATTTAGCAAAGTTTTTACATATTTTTATTGAGACTGCTGCTACTAGTTAGCAGGAGGCCTCAAAACCGCGATATTCCACATTGACAAGCCAATATGGAATATTTGCTACTTCTGAGACACCTAGACCCCCCAAAAGCAAATAAATTGAAAGGCTAAGGTTCATAGGCTTACCTAAAACTCACAGAATAAAAAACTGATGGTCAAATCTCGCAGAAATGAAGAAAACACTTTGACTAAATCAATTACTCTGTCAAACTCAACCGTGAAAATGACACATGTCACATTGGGTCCACTAGCTATTTATAGAAATTTGACCAATTTTCAGTCAACCATTTCTGCATCATACGACATTTGTTTTTCAAACCGTTGGTACCATTGGAATTAGCACAGCGGGAACTTCACAATAGTCCACTCCTTTTCTCATTTCCACCAGGTCTAGTTTTAGGCATCTTTTACATGCCCCTCGTCGCCTCGGTTTGCATACCACATCGGTCGTTGTCCATTTTTGACGTTTTTTATATCACCGGATTCAGTTTTTCGCGCTCGTGATGATGCTTTAGATCATTTCTCGCTCTCACCCCGATAATTTTTGGGCATTTTTTCAGAAAGCCCATCATCGCCTCGGTTTGCATGCCACATTGGTTGTTGTCCTTTTTTATGTTCTTTATACCGCCTGATTCAATTTTCCGTGCTCATGATGATGCTTGAGATAATTTCTCGCTCTCACCACCATATTTTTTAAAGCATTTTTTCCATACCCCTCATTGCCTTGGTTTGCATGCCACATCGTCTGTTAATCATTTTAAACATTTTTCATATCGCCGGATTCAGTTTTCCACGCTCATGACGATGCTTGAGATCATTCCTTGCTCTCACCAGTACCTCTTTGTTTGGTATAATTTTATCCCTTTTTCGGGCCAAGCAATTCTTTTATGAAAAAGGCACTTACGGAGTTTCTGTTAAGCTCTTTTTTGACTCCTAAAACAATGAAAAGATCGCTGACCAATCTTGCTTCCTTTCATGCTCGCTAAAAGTATCTGAAAGGGCATCTACCTGGTATAAGTTTACCCCTTTTCTGGACCTTATAAACTAATTACGAAAAAGGAATACTCTAGTTACATCGACAAGAATAGTTCTCCATTTGCATCATTTTATGCTTTTTCAGGCCTTGGAGACTAATATATGAAAAATACCACCAATGGAGTCTACTTACTGCTTTCAAAATCTCTAAAATTGAAAGAAACCACAAGTAATCACCATCTTGGGCTCGTATAAATCCACAGGACGGTACTCCTCCACCAATTCACAGTCTTCTTATTGTTTTCAGACTCCTTAAACATGAAAGCATTCACGAGCATGAACAGTCCTGGGCTCACATAAATCCACAGGACAATACCATTTTAGAGCACAATTTTATCCCTTCTTGAAGCTCATTAAAACCATGAAGGTGCCACAACAGATCATGTCTACTTATACGGCAGCTTCCCCAGTATGGTCACCTTTGTTCAGAGTATTCTGCAATATGTGACCGTGAGAGTCTCCCAATAGCATCCATCAGCTTGTCCCCCAAAAGTGACTCCAGTCTGCAATACATAACCCTGATCCCTTAAGCTATGATCCCCACACCTAAAATTCAGTTTCATATGTTGCCAGGTCAACCATGTCATCATACTCTGAACAAAGGAAGTTTGAGTCCACCCACTCTATGACCCCAGTCATACCCCATCTCCATAGTATGTCAATCCTACCATTAATACTATCACACTTCAATTTTACACCTTGTGCTCCTATCAAGGAAATATCATTGCCTTGGTAGTTGCTGGTCTTCCTATGTTGACGCCAACCAAATCTATTCCAGAGGATAGACCTAGAGGTCCCTATGCCTTGGACTCATCACCATTTGTGATGCGTGCTTATGAATCATTTTGAAAAGAGTCCTCAGTGCCTCTCCAAATGATTGTTTCTCACATGCTCGACGTCAACACCTTGATCGCATCGTGGAGACTCGTACAGGGTATTGCTCCTTTTAGTTATTTGTTGAAGACCCCGGATGTCAACTGACTCTACCACAATTGAGAGTCTAATTGAAGAAACAATCAGTTACATACTCCTATGGATATTCGGGTTGCGCTTGGAAATAGTATGTCAAAGATCCCCAGATTTATACTCCCTCGAGTATACAGTTCCATATATACTTTTCAGAAGTTGACTCACAATTATTGAGCCCCTACAGTTGTTGGATACCTTCAAATTCAGTAATTCCTCAACCCTTCTGACACC
The DNA here is from genome assembly GCA_027924585.1 of Larix kaempferi. NCBI lineage: Eukaryota > Viridiplantae > Streptophyta > Pinopsida > Pinales > Pinaceae > Larix > Larix kaempferi. Next base: position 10,914,362 of record BSBM01001160.1, on the reverse strand, counting down.
TTATACAGAACGGTTGTTGCTTTTTTCCAGTTATCAGTTCTTCAGTTCAGTCATGGTACGACCATAAGTATGTCCCAAAATTGTGTCCCATTTAGACCATTATGATGTACACAACAAGTTTATATGTATTGTTCAGGTCCCCTTCTTGGGCCTCATTATTAGTTATATGTCATGATACGAGCATGGGAATGCCCGCCTCGTCCATTATTAGATATTATTCCTCATTCATTTTGAGGCCATGTATTTTTTAGTTTGTGCAGTTTGCATGGGCCCGGTGTTCCAATCTCCAATCGGTCTCTTCTCTCCTCCAAACCCCAGGAAAAAGAAAAAAGAACTATGATGTCTATCGGCCATATGATGAGCTCCTGCCCTCACACATCAGGGGGCAATCTGTTAACACCCAAAAATTGCTCACTAGCTCATTTCCCTATTCACATTACCCATTTGTCCACTTTTCCACCATTTGAGCCTCTGAAACCTTCAAAAGGTCACCAAAAAGACCAAAACCCATCTTTTTCCACTCAAAATATGTATTTTTCCTCAAAAAAAACAAAAAACGCTCAAAAAGGGTCCAAAATTCCCAAAAATATTAAAAGGGAATAAAAATATAAAAAATATTCAAAAAAAGGAAAAAGAGGGGAAAAAACCTAAACCATTTTGGTCAATACCATTGGTTTCCTTAAACCATAATGGTATTCCCCATCACCAAAAAACTATAAAAAGGTGATAAGGACGCCTCACTTATCATCCACATTCATCCTTGTTAGGATATTTAGACACTTAGGAGTTAGTTAAGATCAACTTGTGTAATATATCCGTTAGGGATAGTGTGTTTCTTTAGTATGCATTAGTATGCATTTGTAAATACTTAATCCGACGGTCACGATATGTTTCTAACATAGAGTGATCCGACGGCTCAACTTCTCTTAGATCAAACCTAACCTTGATCCGTGGATTAACACCCGATTGGTCCATGATCTCTATTTAAAGAGCATGGAGGGTCATTGTTTAGTTGATTGATTATGAGAAGCTCATTTGTAACTTTCTTTCTTTGCATAATAAATTGTCCCGTAGAAGCTATTTGGCTGGGGCCGTGGAGTGTTTCCCTCAAGAGGGTTTAAACCACGTCAAAACATCGGTGTGTTGATCTGTGATCTGTTTGTGTGAAGTGGTTGCTCTTGGTGTTCGGTCCTTTGGTAGTACCCTGTGTACTCGAACATGGTATCAGAGCTTTTATGAAGTGCCGCTTCCGGATATGATCTAGATCTTGAACTGCTGTTGCCGAAACTCGAAAGGGTTTCTAGTTCTGGTATTTCTGTGCATTTTTGGGCTGTGGGAGGTGTTCCACTGTGTCCGGAGCGTCGTTTCCATTGGGAAATAGTTTTCGTTTGATCGAAAATAGTTCCCGGTTGCTCCAGAAACGCGTATTTCATCAGATCTGAAGGTATAATGTTACAGTGACGCTTTTTTTTTATTTTGTTTTTTGAAAAGAAAAAATCTCATATTTCATTTTTTTTACTGTTAGATTTTTTTTTTGGTTCGGATTGTTGCTTTCCCGTCTACGTATGCTCTTTGCCGTGCACCTTGAGCGATCTCGGCAAATAAAAAACAGAAAGGGAAAGGGTTTTTTCGGCTGCGTATGCTCTTTGCCGTGCACTTTGCGCGATCTCGGCAAATCAGAAACAGAGAGAAAACGTAGACTTTCCGGGCAAGCTAACAAGATCTAACTCCACAAGTGTGGAAAAGTTTTTTTGTTTCGATTTGTGCTCTGTTTTGCAGGAAAAAGGGCAAGCACGCAAACCGAGCAAGAAGAGTAAAAAAAAAAAAAAAAAAACCCCTTCCTCATTCCCATATTTTACATACCTTTTAATCTAGCTCACTTGGTTCAAAGTTGCTTTATTCCTTGATAGGTCTTGAGTTCAAGTCTTAGGAAGTTACTTTTAAAAAGAAAAGTGCATGCAATTTCTATTTTCAAGTTACTTTATTGTAAAAGTGCATCTCACTTAAATAATAAAAAATAAAAATACAAGTGAGTCAGTCACTTAAGTTTTTTATTTATTGTTGCACTATTTAAAAGTAATATCATTGTAAAAGTGAAATCACCTTTTACAAAAGTGGTTCACTTAAAGCAACTTTCTTGTAAAGTGATTGTCAAAAGGTTTATCTTGGGAAGAGGGGGGTTCTTTTTTTTGCTGGACATTCTCTAGCTGCCACGTCACTATTGGGGACATCTTAAACAGTTTCTTTGTTCAAGCATAACTTCATCATACAAAGTCAGTTTTCAGTGCCGTTTTTTTTTAAACCGCCTATTTTTTCAAGATCTTCACATCCATACTATTGGTTTCTACTTTTACAGTCATTAATTTACAAATATGGCTGCCCCTTGTGATATTCTACTTAATAGTTCCAACTATTTCTCATGGAAATCTCGTATGGAGGATGTTCTATGAAGTAGGGGACTTTTCAGAATTACAACAGGGAAAGAAAAAGAACCCACTGATGATGATAAGAAAATAAAATGGGCAAATAGATGTGATGAAGCTCGTGGATTGATTGGGATGTCAATCTCTACTGATTTGCGATTCCACATATCTAGAATTGATGAACCTAATGCTGCTTGGGACAAGTTGGAAACTGTGTTTGGTAAACACAATGAAATTCGAGGTCATCAACTCGAAAATGAGTTGATTTCTTTAAATCCAAGTGACTTTTCATGCATTCAAGATTATTTATCTAAGTACAAAACTCTTAAACTCTTATGTGCAGAATGTAAGATTGAGAGGGAAGACAAACAGTGCATTTATCATATTCTTTCCAAACTTGGACCTGCATATTCTGTTTTTGTATCTACATTTTACTCCATGAAAGCATCCTTGAATGCAGCTAGCTATCAAGAGCCTAGTCTTGAATCCTTTTGTGATTCCCTGATTAGAGAACAAGATAAACTCATTCATCTTGGAATAATCAACAATGCAGATACATCTGGGAAAGCCTTATTGTCCCAACAGAAACAAAAGTCCAAGCCTCCCAAGAAACAAAATTTTCGCAATAATAAGTCAAACAAGGGTCCAAAACCCTCTCAGTCAGCTCCTTCTTTAAAAAATGACAAAGGATCCAAGCCAAAAGGAAAGAAGACTGAGCGTCATTGCAACTATTGCGGGAAAGATAATCATGATGAATCTAAGTGTTTCAAGAAGATGGCAGCCTTGGAAGCAGCAATGAAGAAGCACCACATCAGCCTAGATTCATCTTCAGAATCTTCCTCTCGTGGACATGCACTTTGTGCTTCTGTTTATTCTTATAATGCATCTTCTTCTTCTACTTCAAATGAATGGCTCATTGATTCTGGAGCATCTTATCATATGGCTAAGGATCAAGCCATCTTTTCTACTATGCATGAATGTAACACCAAACAAATATTTGTTGGTGATGATAGATCTATAAGTGTTGTAGGAGATGGAACAGTTCCAGTAAATAATGGTCATTTTAGTGATGTACTATGTGTTCCAAGAATTTTCTGCAATTTGTTATCAGTCTATCAGATCACTCATTCTGGTGAAGGTAAAACTGTGACCTTTACACCTCACCAAGTTGTAATCAAGGATTTTAAAGATCCTCAACAAGTCCTATCTACTGGAATTGTTGATGATATTACCAGGTTGTACAAGTTTAACAACTTTGGGTCATCACCTTTCCCTTCAGTTTTTGTTGCTCATAGTGATAACTTGAGCAAACTTTGGCATGAGCGATTTGGTCACTTAAATTATCGCTCATTGCAACAACTATGTAAAGAAAATATGGTGACAGGTCTTCCGATGGTATCTTGCAGGGATGGTGTTTGCTCCGGTTGTGTACTCGAAAAACATCATCGGGACAGTTTTGACAAACGTGCCTCTTGGCACGCCTCGGTTCCCTTGGAGCTTGTGCATAGTGACTTGTGTGGTCCTCTTCCATCTGCTTCCTTTTCTGGTTTCAAATATTTCTTAACTTTCATTGATGATTACACCAGACGCACTTGGGCTTATTTCCTAAAACTTAAGAGCGAAGTATTTAACATGTTCTTGGCCTACAAGGCCCTTGTTGAAAAACAATCTGGTCATCAAATTATTAAGTTAAGATCTGACAATGGAGGAGAATATGTTAACAAACAGTTCACTACTTTCTGCACTGAACAAGGCATCCAACAACAGCACACTGTTCCATATACACCACAACAAAATGGTGTAGCTGAGTGGAAGAACCGCACTTTAAAAGAAATGGCTAATTGTATGATCCAATCTAAGGGACTAAGTCTTCAATTTTGGGCTGAAGCCATAAATTGTGAAAATTACATAGTTAATCGCACCCCCACAAAAGCATTACAAGGTATAACACCGGAATAATAATGGAGTAAAATTAAACCTGATGTAAGTCACTTTCGTGTGTTTGGTAGTGAAGCATGGGCTCACATTCTAGATGAAAAACGGAAAGCATTGCAGCCTAAAAGTGAAAAGTGCATATTTGTTGGATATTCTGAAGATGTAAAAGGTTATAGACTTCTTCAAACACATTCTCATGCTATAATCATTAGAAGAGATGTTAAATTTGATGAAAATATCTTGGCCTGCGAGCCTAACTCGGCGAGTGTGCCATCTTTGGCCTGCGAGCCTGATTCGGCGTTTGTGCCTTCCTCTTCTTCTTCCAACTTCCTTGACAAGTTTCCAAATCCAGTTTCTGATGATGACAGTGAGGATGAAAATCCACCTCCTCCTGCTCATGTTCCTCCAGTTGCACCAGCACAAGTGCTTCCTCGATGGGTCTGTTCAACATGTGAAGCAGCTGGTGATCTTGCCGGTGATCCTAGAGATCAACGTCGAACACGTTCTTAGTTTCAGCGAGCCTCTTCTCTTTTGGCTCAAGTTTCCGAGAATCATGATCCAGAAACTTTTGCAGAAGCTTCAGGGAATCCAGATTGGGATGCAACCATGGATGAAGAATATCGTTCCTTAATGGCGAACGATACTTGGGATCTTGTACCTCTTCCAAAAGGAAGAAAACTTGTCAGATGTAAATGGGTCTACAGAACTAAGTATGCATCAGATGGAAGTGTTGAAAGACTTAAGGCAAGGTTAGTTGACAAAGGTTTTTCTCAAGTTGAAGGGATTGACTACAATGAAACCTTTGCTCCCGTCAACAAAATGAACTCCATCCTCCTTGTTCTTTCCCTTACAGCCTTACACAACTCAGAAGTCCATCAAATGGATGTCAAGTCTGCCTTCTTACATGGTGATTTACAAGAGAAAATTTACATGGAACAACCTCCTGGCTATGTTCAGAATAACTCTAGCCTTGTCTATCGCCTTAAGAAATTCTTATATGGCCTTAAGCAAGCTCCTAGAGCTTGGTATGCCAAAATGGATAACTTTCTCCTTGACACTGATTTTTCTAGATGCCATTCTGACCCCAATGTCTATACCAAGAAAGTAGGAAACCATCTCATCATACTTGTTCTATATGTTGATGACCTTATTCTTACTCGTAGTGACCCTAAGCTTATAACCCATGTGAAATCCAGTCTTAAACAAAATTTTGAAATGTCAGACTTAGGACATTTGCATTATTTTCTTGGTCTCCAAGTCCTGCAAACCAAAGAAGGAATATTTCTTTCTCAGTCTAAGTATGCTTGTGACCTTCTTCGACACTTTCACATGGAAGATTGTACACCAGCCCCTTCTCCCTTCCAGTCTGGAGTCAAACTTTTTGCCACTTGTACTTCACCTGAAGTAGATGCCACCTTGTATCGTCAGCTTGTTGGTAGTCTTTTATACTTGACTCATTCCCGTCCTGACCTTTCCTTTCTCGTTGGTCGAGTTGCTCGTTATATGCAGACACCTCATGAAAGTCACTGGAAAGCAGCTAAAAGAATACTTCGATACATTCAAGGTACAGTTCAGTTTGGGATTCATTACAGTACAGGGGGGAAACCTTTGTTGGTTGGTTTCACTGATTCAGATTGGGACGACGATCTTGATGATCAAAAGTCTACTGCCGGTTATGTTTTCAGTCTGGGATCTGGACCTATTACTTGGGCTTGTAAGAAACAACAAGCTCTTGCTCTTTCTTCAGCAGAGGCAGAATATCGAACAGCAGTTAATGCCAGTCAGGAAGCTTTATGGCTTCGACAGATCCTTTCAGAGTTTGGATTCGAGTAGCAGCATCCTACTCCACTCTGGTGCGACAATCAAAGTGCCATCAAGCTTGCCAAAGATCCAGTTCTACATCAACGCAGCAAACACATTGAGATACATATGCACTTCATCAGAAATCTTGTTCATGATCGTGTTCTTGAAGTGCTCTTTTTCCCTACATATGATCAAGTTGCAGACATCTTCACCAAGTCTCTTACAGAAGCGACGTTTTCTAAACTTCGATCTATGTTAGGAGTTCAGGAACTTGTCATTAAGGGGGGATAGGCTCTAATGCCTCCTTCCTTCTCCTAATAGTGTCACTTTCTAAATCCTTCAATCCTATCCCAAGTTGTTCTTAAGGGGGGATGTTAGGATATTTAGACACTTAGGAGTTAGTTAAGATCAACTTGTGTAATATATCCGTTAGGGATAGTGTGTTTCTTTAGTATGCATTAGTATGCATTTGTAAATACTTAATCCGACGGTCACGATATGTTTCCGACATAGAGTGATTCGACGGCTCAACTTCTCTTAGATCAAACCTAACCTTGATCCGTGGCTTAACACCCGATTGGTCCATGATCTCTATTTAAAGAGCATGGAGGTTCATTGTTTAGTTGATCGATTATGAGAAGCTCATTTGTAACTTTCTTTCTTTGCATAATAAATTGTCCCGTAGAAGCTATTTGGCCGGGGCCGTGGAGTGTTTCCCTCAAGAGGGTTTAAACCACGTCAAAACATCGGTGTGTTGATCTGTGATCTGTTTGTGTGAAGTGGTTGCTCTTGGTGTTCGGTCCTTTGGTATTACCCTGTGTACCCGAACAATCCTATCCTCATGCTGCCAAAATCCCTTTTGAGCTTTACCCAACCATTGAAGCATTGGAGAAGAAGAGACCCTTGGAGCATTGGAGCATCTCAACATTGCAGCTGCCCCAACTCAACAATCCTCACCATTGAGGTAATTTTTTTGCAAGCCATTGCTTTCCCATTAATAGAAAATTTCAAATTTTTTAGTTCTTGTCTTTTGTATAGATCTCACTGTTTACCATTTTTTAATTTAGTTTATTTACTTGCACGTGATAGATTAGTTGTTTACTTCTTACATTTAGCAAAGTTTTTACATATTTTTATTGAGACTGTTGCTACTAGTTAGCAGGTGCATCCTTGCACATGCTTGGTTGAAAAACCAAGCAACACTCTGGAAGAACATTCCTTGGAGGAAGAAGAACCCACTCCAGATACCACTATGGTGTTGTGGGATTGGGTGCCTTTAACCGAATTGATTGAGGATGACCCCGAAGAAAGTCAAGTCTCAGCTGTGAATATTAATACTCACAGCAAACGCCTAGTCACTACTCTGATTCCGACTGATCCCAAGCCTAAATTCTCCAAGGAGATACCCAAAAGGCACATTACTATTATTCCACCATAGCCCAAAGCTAACCAGATGCCTACCAAATAGCCAAACACAGAAACAACTCAGCAACCAAAAGTAACATTAAACAAAACAGATAATCAACCAAAAGTTGTAAGAGAATGTGATATGGGGTATGATATAATTGAAGACATAAAGAAAGTAAAAGCAAACATTTCCATATTTGATATGTGTAGTTTTCCTCAGCAACGAAAAAAGCTATTACAAGCTCTTGAACCTCAATCTAGCACTCTGTTAGCAAGTACTCAGGAAGATCCTGAAATAAATGAAGCTAGTATTGGCGGGAAATATAAATCCCAAACATTTTCTTTTCTTTTAACTTTTGAAATTTTCAATCACAATGTGCATAACTGTTTGGTAGATTCCTGAGCATCCTCGAATGTCATGCCAATGTCTATTTGCAAAGGGATTAATGGGCAGCCAATTCCATCCCCAGCTCAGATTATTCAGCTAGATAGAACTTCTGTTAAAGTCATTGGGGAAATTAAAGATGTGCTTATTAGGTTGTCAGCAGATCCTATAGTGTGCCAGTTCATTGATATAATGGTAGTTGATATTCCTGAAGCCTATGGCTTAATTTTAAGTAGAGACTGGTCAACCAAACTAAGTGGTTATTTCGCGTCAGACTAGCCCAACTTATGGCTACTCTATCAGAATAGGTAGAATCAGATTAAAGTGCTAAGAGAACCACACATGAAGAATAGCGTAACTCAACTAGAAGAAAAGAATGAAGCTGTAGCCTTTTCATGTTCAGTTTTGGGGAACTATTTCTTAGAAATTGAGCCGGGTAATTATCAATCAGAAAATGTTAGCCATGAATCAGATGAACAGTCCGATCTCCTTCAATTTTCTTAGACTGATGATATTGACTGTAACATAGTTAGTTTAGTTACTAACTTAGATGGTGAAGATACTAACTTAGTTATATCAAAGAATGTTTTTTGGATTTTATACTTTGATGGTTCCAAAACTCAGGAAGGATCCAGAGCTAGTTGTGTTTTGATCGACCCTGAAAACAACAAACACTTTTTGTCTTGTAGATTAGAGTTCAATTGTACTAATAATACTACTGAATATGAAGCTTTAGTCCACGGATTAAAGAAAGCCATCGGTTTGAACGTTAAAAACCTGAAAGTCTTTGGTGACTCGGAAATAGTCATCAGACAGGTGAGAGATACAATTCATTGTCTTTCACCACATTTAAAAGGTTATCAGTCTGAGGTATGGGATCTAATTACGCACTTTGAAGCTTTTAATATAAAATATGTCCCTAGACTACAGAATGTTGCAGCTGATTTATTAGCTACCTCTGCTTCTAGGTTAGTACCTACTAATAATAAATGCTCTATCAAATTGGTTTTTCAGGCCATTTGTTCCAGATAACATCACACATCTTAGAGTGTTCGATGATGACTATCAAATCATCAGTTTCCTCACCAATGAAAACACTTTCCAAGAAGTTGTTATAGATGAAGAAAAGTACGATTCTGATTTGCAAAACAAGGACACAATCAAAGGAAATTTTATTCCCAAAGGAGTGATATCACTTGAAAGTTTGTTCGATCTGCAGAGCAAGTTCAAGAAGCCAGCAAATGTTAAAACTCATAGCTCCTCTACGTAGCATGAATTGATAAATATGGGCACAGAAGTTGAACCAAAGTGTTAGAACATTTTTTCACCTATGTACATTAATCATTTATTAATGATGATTAATTAGCCCAAGTGATTAATGATTACATCCCTAAGTTGATTAGTTGGTAAATGGTCAAATTATCATGAACTGGTTAGCAATGTGAACAAGTGCTGAGTCAAACCAGCTTTGTGGAGCGCTCCCCAGGACAATTAATGCACTCAGCATGCCTAGAGCGCCCTCCTCAGGTCATTTAATGCACTCAGCATGCTTCTCTTCTACCTAGGGCGCATTTGCTCACTTTGTGGACAATCTTGCCTTGTTTTGTCATATTTTTGACCATTTTTAGACTCCAAACCTCTAACCAACCAGTTTCTTCACATGTGTGAGGTCACATGGGCCTGTCCAGTCATTCCCAGCATTCACACTGCAGATTCGAACCAGTTTGGGATGGTTTGGGATATTTTGGTCAACCTAGGGGGGTTTGAGCTTTTTCTAAGCTAGATCAGTGTGAACACTCCAGATGGATTCGAATTCTTCCAGATTTGTATATATGGGTGTTCTTAACCTTTGTTAAGGTTGGACAGTTAATAATATTGACATTATTCACCAATTCATGTGTATTGTTCTTCATTCATTTAAATTTTTTATGCTAATTCTTGCAAATGTTGTGCAATCTTTCACCAGTGAGGAATCCACAGTAGCTAGATTCAACTGTGCTTGAGATTTTACATGGTATCAGAGCTCTTGGAGCTAGAATTCGAACCAGCAGACTGTTGTAGTGGATTGCCAGAAACAGTGGAGAAACCACATAATTCCTGAGGCCATTGCCTTGAGCTTACTGGAGAAATCTAGTGGCTCCTCTCAGGTGTGATGCTCTCCCGAATGCACCCACTATCCATACAGGGTTCGAATCTGTGAGTGTAGATCCCTCTAGAGTGATTTGAGAGTTGTTTGCAGGTATTGGAGTTCAGCATTGTCAGCAAGTGCGAATTGCAGCAGAGGAGAATGGAGCCATCTCACCCAAACGTGCTCACACCCTTCAACTATTTCGATTGGAAGGCAGAAATGGTGATTTTGATGAGATCTAAGGGTCTCTACAGAATCACGATGGGCACTGAGGTTGAGCCAAACTCAGCTGTGGAGAAATCCAAGTTTTTTAACAGAATGGATGAGGCATTTGGCCTCCTTTGTCTCAGCATTTCGAGAGACCTCCTGTTTCATGTAGAAAGTCTAGCAACTCCAAATGAAGTGTGGCTCAAGCTTGAGACACTGTTTGGAAAGACTGATGAGATGAGAGGCCACCAGCTCGAAAATGAGCTTGTCTCACTGAGCCCAGGGAATTTCGATTCCATCCAGGACTTCTTCACCAAGTTCAAGAACTTGGTCTTGCAGATCAGACAATGTGGCATAGAAAAGAAAGAAGAACAGTTGGTGTTGTCCATTCTCTCCAAATTGGGTTCTGAATACTCAGTTTTTGTGTCTTCCTTCAACTCCACAAGGCTCACAGTTAGAGGTTGGAAGATGCCATCTTTGGCTGACTTCATGGAGATGCTAACTCAAGAGCAAGACAAGCTGGTCTTGATGGGATCCATCAAGCAAAAAGACCAAGTTCTTGCAGCTGGAGATTCGAAATATGGAAGAGGCAAGCAAAAACCAAAGGGGCCGAAACCTCAAGAGAAGAAGATGAAGGAGAAGAAGCATTCAAGTGATGAAAGCTCAAGTTCAAGTGATGAAGATTCAAAAGTCAAGAAGATGAAGAGCAAGAAAGAGAAGCCCAAATGTGGTTATTGCAGAGGTTCTCACAATGAAAAATCATGTTTCAGAAAGAAGATAGACATTCTAACCAAGCTACTTGAAGAACATAACATTGATGTTCCAGATTTTGCAAGAAGAGAAGAAGCCAAGCTCTCTTTGGAACAAGATCATTGCCTCTATGCCACATGCAAAGGTAAAAAGCTCTATGATTTGGGTGAAAGAGCCAAATATTTTTCTGATATCTCTGTTTCTGATTTACATTCTGATATATCAGATTCAGAAAAATCAGTCTCTTCCCTGAAAGAATCTCCATCCAGTTCACCGAAGCTTTCTCCCAATACTAGTAATTTTTCACTAGTTTTTGACATGCCTTCTGAAAGCTCTTTCCCACTTCAATCAGATATTTCATATTCTGATATGGAAGATAATATGCAGGCTGATATACAGGTTATGACAGCCATCAAACCATTTCCCCAACCATCGGATGCCCAAAAGACCACACAAACCCCAAGTTCTACAGTTGGAAAATCTCACAATTTTATTGTTTCCAAAACTGTGTCACTGATCTATCTTGGTTTTATGTCTTGCATATCATTCCTTGGTTGGACAGCCATGTCATTGGCTATCATGGGACTGCTGTTCCACATGTTTGGACCTGATCTTACCACCTATGGTTCAAAACTCAAGTCTCCAGACCCTTCAAGTTTGCTCAACTGTCAGTGTGATCCAGTTACACACACTTCTCTTACTGTAAAACCATTCGATCATGGAGACAATTTACCTCTAGTTTTTGCTGCTCCATATGGATCCTATTCTGATATATCAGAGCCACATGATCTCTATTACAGATTTGGGAAGGTACTACATCAGTTTGGAAGGAAGATTCATGGTTTGATTTGCCATGTGGAAGCTCCTCAAAATGCAGATTTTGTTGAGATTTTTGATGTTCTTTGGGAAGGATTTTGCAGAGATATCTTTTCCATTATTGATCATGTATTCATATCAGAGTATGTATGCAGCAAGAAGCATTCTTATAATGCTCCCCCATCATCAAATGATGAGATTCAAGGAGCCTTCCAACATGTTTTTTTCCTACAAAACATTGAAGAATTGGTGCATGATCATGACATCCATAACATCTTCACCAAGTATTTCAGCAAGAAGTTGTTCATTCAACTCATTCAAGTGAAGAACAAGACCTGTTGAAGACCTTTTGATCATCTCTGTATCATGTCCATTCTTGAGGGAGGATTTTTCCCATGTGGTTTTGCCTCTTTCCTCATTTTACATGGACAAATAAATTTTATGATGTAAAAGGTGACTTGAGCCTAGTTGCCAAGGCCTTAATTTTTGATATTTCACTAAGTCTAGCTTAAGGGGGGGTGTTAGAACATTTTTTTTTTTTTATGCTAATTCTTGCAAATGTTGTGCAATCTTTCACCAGTGAGGAATCCACAGTAGCTAGATTCAACTGTGCTTCAGATTTTACACAAAGTATGTTAATCTTGGTAAATGTTGTTCATTGAGTGAAAGAGATAAGTTCATTAAGATTTTTTGGCAATATAAGGATGTGTTTGATTGGACTTATGAAGATCCAAAAACATATGACACTCATATCATTCAGCATGTCATACCAATGAAGGCAGGCATTAAACCATTTCAGCAGCAATTAAGAAGAATGCACCCGACTCTTGAACCTTTAATTCAAAAGGAGTTGAAAAAATTACTAGATCCCAAGATCATTTGTAAAGTACGACACTTAGAATGGGTCACTAATCTAGTCCCCGTAAGGAAGAAGTCTGGAGAAATAAGACTATGTGGGTAGATTTCAGAAATTTGAATAGGGCTTCTGATAAAGATAACTATCTCGTTCCTTCAATGGAACAAATTCTGCAGATGGTATCAGGATCAGAGATTTTCTCTCTTCTAGATGGTTTCTCCGGTTATAATCAAGTATTGGTGGCAGAAGAAGACCGTCTTAAGACTACTTTCTGCACTAAGTGGGGAACATTTGCATACCAAAGAATGCATTTTGGCTTGATAAACGCAGGAGCTACTTTCTAGCAAGAAATGGACATTTCCTTTCGAGGATTGGGTGGTCATTGTGTTGTAGTCTATCTGGATGATGTGACAGTTTTCTCAAAGAAGAGAGAAGACCATTTTTTCCATTTAAAACAGATTTTTGACCGTTCCAGATAGTATGGTATCTCTTTAAACCCAAGAAAAGTGTTTTCACCATTCTTGAGGGAAAACTTCTGGGTCACATCATTTCAAAAAAGGGAATTTTGATAGATCAAGAGAGAGTGCAAGTTATCAACAAAATTCCCATGCCCCACAACAAAAAATCTAGGCAATTGTTTATGGTGACTATCAATTTTGTTCGAAGGTTTGTTCTTGATTTTGCACAAACCGTTAAACCTTTGCAGCAAATGGTCAAGCAAAGTGTACAGTTCAAATGGACAGACTTGGAAAATGATGCATTTAAGGATATTAAAGCAGCCATAGCCAATGCTCCCTCTCTAAGAAGTCAAGATTTTGACAAAGATTTTATTTTATATACCTTTGCTTTACATGACTCTCTCATAGCTGTGCTCACGCAAAAGGTAGAATCAGGAGATGAATATCCAATTTATTTTATGAGCACTGGTCTACAAGGCGCTAAACTAAATTATCCTGTTGTAGAAAAATAGGCATATGCCATATTCAAAGCAGTAAAGTAGTTCAGGCCATATATTCTTAAGAACCTAACTAAAGTTGTAGTTCCCTATCCAGCCGTCAGATCCCTTTTCGCTCAAAAGGAATTGGGAGAAAGAAGAGGAAATTGGGTCACCGCTCTTCAAGAATATGATTTAGAATTTAAACCAACTACCATCATTAAAGTTCAAGGCCTGTTTAAATTGCTCACTGAACATCCAGCTGATGAAGAACGAAAGTGGGAAAATGAAGCTGAGCTAAACGCAGTTGAGGTATGCCCCATCTTCACAACTCCTGAATCCTAGTATAGGGACTTAGTGCATTACTTACAGCAAGGGTACCTACCAGAGCATTGGAGTTCTAAGTAAAGAAGGGCACTCCGTTTGAAATCAACATCTTACCAGATCATCAATGGAGTGCTTTTCAGAAATAATTATGATGGCATTTTTCTTAGATGTCTAGAGAGGGAAGACACGAGCAAAGTAGTCAAAGAATTACATGATGGCCTTGCTGGGGGACATTATTCCAGAGATACGACAGCTCACAAAATACTGAGGGATGGATATTATTGGCCCACCTTGTCTAAATATTCTCATGCCTATGCAAGGAATTGTGATGTGTGCCAAAGGAGTGCTGGGAAATTACCGAAAGCAGTGGGACCGTTGCAGCCAGTTATTATCTTGGAACCTTTCGAACAATGGGGCATAGATGTCATCAAGGAGATAAAACTGAATTCTTATTTGCAGCATTGGTATATCTTGACGGCCATGGACTATTTTACATGATGGACAAATGTTGTTCCATTGAGCAAAATCAACGAGGATGCAGTTATCGGCTTCTTAAAAGAAAACATCATAACCATGTTTGGGGTTCCAATTTCCCTATTCTTTGATAATGCAACTTATTTTTCATCTTTTAAGATAAGTGAGTTTGTTTATGAAAGAGGAATTAAATTAAACTACTCATCCAATTACTATCCCCAAGGAAACGGATTAGTTGAATCTTCAAACAAGAAACTCATCCGGATCCTTAAGAAAACTGTGATTGAAAATCAAAGAAGCTGGCATACTACGATCCCAAATGCTTTATGGGCAGATAGAGTTACTCCAAAGAATGCTTTATGGGTTTCCCAATATACCCCTGTCTATGGTAGAGAAGCCATCCTCCCCGCCATCATCTTACTCCCATATTTGCAATTCGCCCAAACCTCTTGAGGTTCCAGCAGTCAAGTTTTACAATCTAGAATTGACACCCTACTGAACCTCAAAGAGTTCCGGTAGAGGGACAAAGACCAGTTCCACCAACACCAAGACATATTCAAAAGATGGTTTGATAAAAGGAAGTCTGGCAAGAGGAGCTTTTAATTAGGCGACCTAGTTCTGAAATGGGATCATCCACACGAAGGTAAAGGAATGCACACAAAGTTTCAACATTTATGGGTCGACCCTTATCAGATTTCTGAAAAAGCTTGGCCCATCCACTTACAAGCTAAAGGACCTACAAGGAGAGGAAGTAATTCTCCCTCTCAATGGCCTTGTCTTAAAACAATACTTTGAATAGTCTCATTCAAACTTTTGTACATAAATAAACTATTTTCCTTTACTTGTTTTCTTGTTTTGTTTTATGCACAGCTTAAGTAGTTTGGTTTGATATTGTTACTTTGCTCTCTATTTGAGTTTTCTCTTTTCTTTACTTAATAAAGCCCAACTCAACTCCTGGCTTAGCAGTGGGACAGAACTCTGAGCAAACATCGAAGTCTTGAAAGATAGGATTTCACTTATAAATAAAATGTAGTTCCGTGACTTCGCTTTCACTAACCAGCCTTTGGAAATGTAGAGATCCTTTTCTGTTTGGTAAAAATAACCCCAGTTAGATGACTGGCAATTCAACATTTCTTTCTCACTATCTTGAGGATCCATTCACTTCAACATTAATGCCTGTCTCAAGGTGTTTTCTACTATGGACCCACGGAAAGGAAGCATGCCTCACAGGTGTATGGTATTTAAAATGATCCCATGCTACAAATAGAGGCCCAAAGAGCTTACATCAAAGAGTCTGATTTCCATAAATTCTCTCCTAAATTAAAGCATGGCTGAGAGAAACATAAGTGTTCAATCGAGAAAGTTGTTCAAATAACTCAGCTCAGCAAGGTTCTTCTCCGTCCATGAAGCTTGATAGTCAAATAAAATCTCTTTCTCACACAAAAGGACATTATGGATTGAAGAACCCAAATCAAAGTATTGAAAGTTTAAGAAAGTTATTTCTAGAAGGCTCAAACAGTAGAAGCTATCAATTTAAGAAACATCCAAAAGGATGCAAATAGCATGGGAATGAGGAACAAATGAATACATTTGTGAGATATTGTTACTATCCTATGGAGTCCTTTGTTAGTCAAAACGTTGTAAAGACAGATCTTAAAAGAATGAACTCCACACTCCGGCCTTGAGAGAGTTTGAAGGAAGTCTAAGTCTAAGTCCCTTTTTCCCAAACGATCAATATGATAAAGAGATCACTGCATTGTAAGAAGCTGGGCTATGAAGGCATTTTTTTATGCTTGAAGCTATTAGTTTAAGAGTCATTTTGATCATGAGAAGAGTTTGTTTTAGAGATCTGTGTTCGCCAGCAAATCGCCAATTGTTGTTGCTGCAACATCCCCCCAAAAATTTGTACAGATTGGGGCCCCTCCTTTTTCTTTTGAAATCTTATTTTGTTCAAACTTATCAAGTTTTCCCTTACCACTTTTCTTCCAAATTTTTGGATTTTTTTTGGATTTTTTTTGGATTTTTTTTATCTTTTTGCTAAGGCAATTTTTTCTATCTATTAAACGCGTGGTTTTAATGATTAACTTTGCGCCATCGGCACAAATCTTACCCTTATCTTTGCCGCCATTTGTGTGAATCTTATCCTTAACTTTGCGCCATCAGCACAAATCTTACCCTTAAAATAACCGTCCCTTTGCGTAGTCCTTAATTTTAAAATTTGCGCCAATCAACGCAGACTCTAAATTTAAGTCACCCACCATTGCGCAAATCCTAAGCATAAAGTTTTCGCCCACAGAATACACCTCGCTCCTTCATCGCATCATTTTTGGTCGCCGAGTTAGGGATTAAGTCACCGTCCATTGCGTCGCTTCCAACGTTGAAAAATCCCAATCAAGCCCCAACCCAAATGCATATCCCACGATCGCAGGGTTTAAGTGTTGATGTATATGTAACTTCAGAATGTGTTTCATTTATATATTTATTGTACTCCTATAGAGATGTATTATTCCTCTATATGGAAGTGTCGTCATTTGTATTGACAAGTGTCGCAAGTGTGTTAACTTGCCGATGGGTTATTAGACCACCTTGTAATGGGTCGGCCCGATATAATGTAATATGAAGTTATTGTACCTAGCTAGACAAGTTGGCCCCATAAGGTTAATGGGAAAACAAGACAAGTATAAATAGAGATCGGGAGATCTCTATTTGGATCACTCAGAACTCATTCTTCCTTCACTCGGAGAGTGGCGCAGATGTGAGGAGGAGGATCATCTGCTAGTAGAAGACTATCTCTGTTTATTTGGTTGTACTTTGGTTGAGCTATTTGCTCTGTCTATCTCTGAGGAAGTTGTGGGGGTTTTCACCTTAGGGTTTTCCCCACGGAAACTCTGTGTGTCTATTGTCTCTCATGCTTTTGCTTCTTGTAATGATTGACATGCTTGTTATGATTGATATGCATTGATATACTGTACATGTTATTCTCTCAGTAAAGATCCTAGAGTATTGTGAATTAATGATCAAAATTTAACATTGTATCAAAGCTAACCTGAGAAGAAGACATTGTGCAGTGACAGAAACTAGGGTTTCTTACTTATTGGGTTTTTCTCCACAGATTTTGGAAAAGTAGTATAATAGATTGACTCTACTCATCAAGGATAATCTATTTGTCCAATCAAAATTCCATTTTAAGCATTTTTAGATTTGACCCTAAAACTTAGGGTTTCCACAAAAGTAGGAATTTATGAAATCTGAAGACATAGCTGGAAGCGCCTTGGAAAAATCAAAATTTAGAGCTTTGGATCGAGATTTTTGGCTAGGTAAATCTCCGGGAAACTCAAACCCTAATTCAGGGTCCTCCCAAGTGAATCCAGGAACACAAAAAGGCAATCCTGAAGGGTGAAGCTTTGCATATCTCAAATTCTGAATACACCAAGCTAATTAGATCATCAAGGTGCATATTTCTATCCTTTCAGAAAGTTGAAATTCACCTTTTGAATTTTTAGGCTTTTCCCAACAAACCTTAATCTGGAACCAGATCCAGTTTTCAGCAAAGCAAGTGGTAAGACCTAAATCTCTTCTATTTCCATTTGAAGTACTCTTTAATATGTCTCACCACACCAAGCTTGAGGATAAGCTTGAAGGGGCTGATAACTTCCGAGCCTGGAAGTATAGGATTGGGTTAATCCTGGAAGAAAATGAATTGGACTCCTACATTAGCTCTGAGGTCCCTATCCCAGAGGATTAAGAGGATAAGGTATTGCACAAGAAGAACTTGGTCAAGGCAAAGAGAATCATTGTTGATTCTATCAAAGACCATCTCATACCACATGTGTCATCTCTAAAGACACCCAAGGAGATGTTTGACTCCCTGACCAAGTTATTTGATGTCATCCAGTTCTCTGAGTGGGTATGTTTACTATGTCTCTTTCATTAATGACTTCTCCAGGAAGACTTGGGTTTACTTCTTGAAGAACAAAGATGAAGTGTTGGATAAGTTCAAGGAATTCAAAACCTTAATGGAGAACCAAACTGATAAGAAGGTCAAAATATTCAAATCCGACAATGGTGGAGAATTCACTTCAGGTGACTTCAAGAAGCTATGCAGTGATTCAGGGATTAAGAGGGAGTTGAATGATCCTTATAATCCACAACAGAATGGAGTTGCAGAAAGAAAGAATAGAACAACCATGGAAGCAGCAAGGGCAATGCTGCATGACCAGGATCTACCTATGCATCTCTGGGCAGAAGCAGCTAGGACTGCTGCATATGTGCAGAACAGAACACCCCACAAGATATTGGACAACAAGACACCAGAAGAGGTCTTCTCTGGTAAGAAACCTGAAGTCAGCCATCTCAGAATCTTTGAATGTCCAGTATACACTCATGTCCCAAAGGAAAAGAGGACCAAGCTAGATCCTTCAAGAAAGAAGGGTATCTTTGTGGGTTACAATGAAAACTTGAAGGCTTACAGAATATACTTTCTAGGGTTCAAGAAGATTGATGTCAGTAGAGATGTGACATTTGATGAAAACTCAGCATTCATCAAATCAAGGAAGACACCTTTTGAAGATTATGAAAAACCTAAGGAAACTAGATTTCAAGACACTACCATGACTGAAGCATTTCCAGATGCAGTTCATGAAATTGAAGATCGGCAAGAACCTGTAGATCCACCCCGTGAGAATAACTCTCACAAGAGGAAACTTGCATGGGCTAGAGAGCTCATTCAAGATGCAGAAAGATATGGCATTCCAGAAGAAGAACACAGAGCAAAGAAGAGAACTAGATCTCATACCAGCTATGTTGCTTTACATTGTGACATCATAAATAAAAAACCTTCTGGTTATGAAGAAGCAGCGGAAAAGAAAGAATGGAAGGATGCCATGGTCGAAGAATACCAATCAATAATGAAGAATGATGTTTGGGATGTTGTCCCAAGACCTGAAGGGAAGTCTGTTGTGACTTCCAAATGGATCTACAAGATCAAGCATGTTGCAGATGGCAGCATAGAGAAATACACGACAAGATTTGTAGCTCGTGGCTTCTCTCAGAAAGAGGGAATAGATTATGAAGAAACTTTTGCTCCTGCATCCAGGTACACTTCCATCATATCAATACTTGCTCTGGCTGCAACGATGAAATGGAAGATACACCAGATGGATGTCAAGACTGCTTTCTTGAATGGTGTAGTTGAAGAGGAAGTATATGTGGAGCATCCACTCAGTTTTAAAACACATGATAGGGAGTCATATGTATGCATATTGAAGAAATCCTTGTATGGCTTAAAACAAGCTCCGAGGACTTGGTATGGTAGGATGGACAGTTTCCTATCTAGTTTGGGATTTAATAAGAGTAAAGTGGATTCCAACCTTTACTACAAGTTTGAGGAACGGAATCCGGTGATTCTACTCCTGTATGTGGATGACCTGTTTGTAACAGGAGATGACAGATTGATTGTCGATACAAAGAGGAAGCTTGCTGCCGAGTTCGATATGAAGGAATTGGGGATGATGCACTATTTTCTAGGTATGGAGGTGTGGCAGAGTGCAGATGGGATATTTCTTAGATAAGGGAAGTACACAGTAGATATCCTGAAGAGGTTCGGGATGATGGATTGCAAGGCCATGGCCACACCTATGGCATCGAACCTGATGGTTCTATGTGATGCTTCATCTGAGCCAGTTGATGTCTCTATGTATCGTCAGATGATTGGGTCCTTGATGTATCTGACGAATACGAGACCAGATATTTGCTTTGCGGTGAACACATTGATCCAGTTCCTGACGGATTCGAGGAGTAATCACCTGATTGCTGTAAAGCATATTCTAAGGTACCTGAAGGGTACAGTTGATTATGGGCTCAAGTATGAAGCGAATCAAAATTTTAACCTGCGGGGTTATGTTGATTTAGATTGGGTAGGCAGTGCTGCAGATAGGAAGAGCACATTTGGGTGGTGCTTCAGTATGGGATTAGGTGTGATCTCTTGGTTTAGTAGGAAGGAGTCCTGCGTAGCATTGAATACAACCGAGGCAGAGTATGTTGCAGCTTGTTTGGCTAGTTGTGAGGTCGTATGGCTTCGAAAGCTACTGTCTAAATTATTTGATCTCCCGCTGGAAGCTACTGGTATCTTTTGTGACAACCAGAGTTGTGTGAAGCTGTCTGAGAACCCAGTGTTCCACGATAGGTCGAAACACATAGAGATAAAATATCACTATATTAGGGATATGGTGCAGAGAGGAGAAGTGAAGCTTCTGTATGTTGCGACGGATGAGCAGATTGCATATGTACTGACAAAGCCATTAGCTAGAGTGAAGTTTGAATACTTCAGCCAGAGGCTTGGTTTTCTTCAGATCGACGACACTTCAAGGAAGAAGTGATGAAGACATTTGCTGAAGCAATTCCAAGCATGTTGGAAGGAGGATCCTTCACATGGTTGTGGATGTAAGCGTTGGATGATGAGCATCAGGATGATGTTCTAGTTACTGCTCAGTATGCATCATGTTGGATGCTGGATATGATCAGTTGGATCATTTATATGTATACATGTACGCATCATGTTGGATGCTGGATATGATCAAGAAGATCATGTATTTGTATATGTATCAGGTGGATACTTGTATGATCAGTGTGATCATGTACTTATGTATGTATCAGGTGGATACTTGTATGATCAGTGTGATCATGTACTTATGTATGTATCAGGTGGATGCATATGTATATCAGATGGATGCATTGTATGATTAGGTATATCATGTATGATATGTATCAGGTAGGTACTATGTATGCATCTGATGGATATATTGTTTGATCAAGGTGATCACAGATGACGAGCTTCAGGATGTTGCTCCAGATGATATGGATCAGGATGATGCTATGATGATCGAGATGATCACAGATGACGAGCTTCAGGATGTCACTCCAGATGATATGCATCAGGTTGATGCTATGATGATGATCAGGTTGATCATGTGATGATGTACATCAGGATGATGTATGGTGAGTATCGGTTTGATACTTTGTGGCCGTGGATAGGTTGTGCAGGTAGCATAGAAAATATCTTTGGAGATCCTATATTCTGCACTAGGATTCTCTTTTGAGGTTTTTCTACAAGTAGCATAGAAAAGATCCTTTAAAAATCGGACAGGTAGAGCAGTGTGCTCGTAACATCCTGGGTTGCTCTATCGAGATCCTATAGTCTGTGCTAGGATTCTCTGAGTAGGTTTTGCTACAGTTTCGCATAGAAATATCCTTTAAAAACCGGACAGGTAGAGCAATGTGATCGTAACATCCTGGGTTGCTCTATCGAGATCCTATAGTCTGCACTAGGATGCTCTGAGTAGGTTTTGTGAAAGTTCACATGGAAAAGATCCTTTAAAATCCGAATAGGTAGAGCAGTGTGATCGTAACATCCTGGAATGCTCTATCGAGATCTAGACAGGTAGAGCGGTGTGCTCGTAACATCCTAGGATGCTCTCAGTAGGTTTTGTGAAGGTCAACATATAAAAGAACCTATAGTCTACGCTAGGTTTTGTTGGCACACGTAATCAGTCCTGGGATCCACAGTATGGCCATTGATGATGAAGACCTGCAGGTGGTGGGCATACATCCAGTATGAAAAAGGACTGGCTCTATAGAACTTCCTATGATGAGTAGATTCAGAGATTGGTTGAGATAGCAATAGCAGTGACGATGATGATGATCCAGAGAAGAAGACTTGTGCTAGCAGATTTGTGTCGAAAAATACCTTCCTAGTTAAGAGGGAGTGTTGATGTATATGTAACTTCAGAATGTATCTCATTTACATATTTATTGTACTCCTATAGAGATGTATTATTCCTCTATACGGAAGTGTCGTCATTTGTATTGACAAGTGTCGCAAGTGTGTTAACTTGCCGATGGGTTATTAGACCACCTTGTAATGGGTCGGCCCAATATAATGTAATATGAAGTTATTGTACCTAGCTAGACAAGTCGGCCCCATAAGGTTAATGGGAAAATAGGACAAGTATAAATAGAGATCGGGAGATCTCTATTTGGATCACTCAGAACTCATTCTTCCTTCCCTCGGAAAGTGGCACATATGTGAGGAGGAGGATCATCTGCTAGTAGAATACTATCTCTGTGTATTTGGTTGTACTTTGGTTGAGCTATTTTCTCTATCTATCTTTTAGGAAGTTGTGGGGTTTTTCACCTTAGGGTTTTCCCCACGAAAACTCTGTGTGTCTATTGTCTCTCATGCTTTTGCTTCTTGTGATGATTGACATGCTTTTTATGATTGATATGCATTGATATACTGTACATGTTATTATCTCAGTAAAGATCCTAGAGTATTGTGAATTAATGCTCAAAATTTAACATTAAGCATAAAGTTGTCGCCCGTTGCGCAAAATTTAACAACGCGTTCGCCGCCATAGCGCAACTCACTTTTTTGAGTGTGTGCGCAAGTATGAAGTTGGTGAGTCATTTAATATCAACCCATGTGGAGTTCAATTCCAATTACATTGATCCCTGTGCTCATCAATTCGCCAAGCTACCACCCATGTGAATTTAATACTCTCCCTATATATATGCGCTAAACGAGATTTTCGGTCATTTTATTATTACCAAAGTAGAGCAGAGCTTGCCATTCGCCGTTGAAGAATTGTTGGAACTGTCACTCTCCTGGGAATGCATGCTAATCACCAGAAGCCATTCTGAGGTTAACAGATAGGTGTTCTTCCTCCTTCCTTTTGGTTTTATTCAAAATAACCCCGTTTGAAGCTCTACTCCCCACTAAAAGCAATTAGACATCCATTTTTTGCATTAGTATATCATAACGAAACCATGCATGCCGAATGGGAAAAATTCCTTCGAGCCAATGAGAGCATGAAGCAACTCTTTCTCCGTCTGAACCACGGCAGATCAGTAAAGAAAATGGAGATTGGATAGGACATATACGAGATTAGAATATTAGAAACCACACTTGTCTAAGGGACCGACATTGACCCCGCATTCACGGCAAGATGCTCCATAGCTTCAGCCCAGGCAAGTAAATTCAACGTTGATCGTCTAATTGAAGATGTTAAGAAATATAGAGATCTATGCTTCAAGATAAAAGATGACAGGAAGAAGGAGGTGCTAGAGAGAAATGAATTAAAAAGGAAGTATAGGGAGCTTGTAGAAGAGAAGATAGAAACAACTTCGAAAGTCCTACAGCTCGAAAATGAAAAGAATACTCTCGAAATGCAACTGGCAATCTCAAAAGATGAGCAAGAAGTTTTAAAGTCCGAATAACAAGATTAGAAAATCGTGAGGCCAACTGTGTGCAACAAATTGAATCTTTAAAACCTTAGTTTTAAAGACTAACACAAGAAAAGGAAGAGTTGTTGGAACAACTCAAGGAGATAACTGAAAAGAGGCAGGATCTATCTACTTTTTACAAGAAGGCCTACGACATGCAAGAAAGGATTTATCAATTGTTGGTATTGATTTCTGAAGAAGTTTGCAGGATGAAAGAAATGATCACAAAGATGATAGCCATTGAGATTGAGGCGCTCAAAATTAAGGACAAGTATGCTCAACACGTGGCAGAAATTAAGGAATAGTTTGAGTGGAGGAAAGGAAAATATGGTTTCCCCTTGAATCTGTGCGCTTTAACTAATGAGGAGTTGGACATGGATGCAGGAGTCCTCGAATTTTGCAGGGATTATGGCAACAAATTAAGTAGTGAGATCCAGAAGACCATTAAAAAATGCCATGTTGTCTACTCCAAGATCCGGGAAGCCCACGAGAAATGTCACATGGCTTTACCGCAAATCATTTATGAGTTTCTTGAGAAACACCAGCGCATGACAAAGTTGCAGAATCATTTGAATGTAGAATTAGACTATCTAAATAAATAGAGGCTATAACCTCAAAAGACCTTCATCAATTCATCGGGTAGATGGTTGTTCACACTCACTTTCTGGAAGCATGTGCACAAAAGACTATAGCAGGGATAGCGAACATCAAATCAGATTTGCGCAAGCACAAGATAACATGGAAGATGACAATCTCATCAAGGTGGAAAACCATCCTAAGAGAAATTGGCCAGTGGGCCAGTTATATTCAAGAAGTAGATAAAGCAGCAAAAGAAAATGAACCTGTTGGAGAGAACAAATCAGCAGTAGAGGAGTGGCCAAATGAAGCAGTAGGGCCATCTAGGACTTAATTGGTTCATTGTAAAACATGTTAATTGACAACTGTCCTTTTGTTTGTCTTTTGTGGAAAAGGATTTCACGAATCATTCCAATTTTGTAATTAGGCACTAAATGACAAATTAAATATTCCTAAAATTAGGGTACACTTGGAAGCTCTAGAAACATTTTGTAAGCTATATATAGATGAATAGAAGTTAGAGAAAGGACTTTTGGCAAGTGAAAGACATTTTTTGTCTTGTATGTGAACTACTTTACTACATGTATAAGGAATTTGATTTTTCCTAATGAAAGCTGGGGAGACTGCGTTTTTTCCTGAAGAATCTATTAAATGTTTGCTGGATTATTCCTGTGTCATCTACATATTACTATGAGATCATTCCTTGTTGTTATGAATTGCTTCTATGTGATGAATGTTCTTATAATTTTTCTGTGCAAAGATGTTTATCTCAAATGAGTAATGGAATGTTTTGATTGAATTAAAGCTATCTTTAATATCTTTTATCTTCTGCTGGAACTGCATCTTTATGATAAAATAGCTATATGTTTGATCTTTAGATGTTTCTTTCAGTTTATTAATCATCTTTACCATTTGCTCCTTGCAAGGATAGATTTAAATTTGCTTATCCAGTTTTAGATTAATTACCTTCATTTAGCTTAGGGCACTTGCATATCATCTTTAAAATAAAATACATAAACGGTGGATCGGGCCGTAACTAGTGTAAAGGTAATAAATCTTTAAATCTTATGATAGTCAGAACCGTTAACCGAATGGATTCCCCACACCAAACGGTGAGCGATCTAGTTGGCCTTGCTTACCGAGGAGAATCCCTTGTTGATTGATGCTACGATTTTTGAGGCGTCAACATGTTGATACTGCAGTTGCTAATACTGTTGTTTCCCATACTGTGGATGGCCATACGGCAGTGGTGGATATTGTGGTTTCCCATACTATGACTCCCCATACTGCGGCTTCCCGTATTTCCCCTGGTCATATTGCTGCGTTTGGTTAAACTGCGGCTGACTATACTGTTATTTTTGCTGCACCACTGGAGTCTCTTCTCCCTTCACAAAATATGTGTCGGTTGTTCGATCTTGCAGCAGGTCATAGGCCCTGCAATCCTTCTCATAACGGCCAGCCGACCGGTAAAACTTACAGTATAAGTTCGCTGGCTTTGATACCATCTTTTGCAGATATACACATTCCTCCGGTCGATGGCCTCTGGTCTGACAGAAACTACACCATGGAATCCCTCCTTGACGAAGGGGGTTTGGTGCCCCCAACTGCAAATACTCATGGAATTCTGGGCAATTGTCCTTATGGTGCCCCTCAATTCTGCATCTGGTGCACCATACATCTCTGCAAGTTTCCTTTCCCTTCTTGATATCCTCCAGTTGCAATGTTAATTGGCCAATTGTGCCTGAACTCTGTCCATTCCCATTCCTGCTTCACCGATTGGTGAAGCCTCTAGATTCATCACGATCTCTAATGCTTCTTCCTGTGTTGTGACTTTTTGTTGCATCAGCGCCCCCCAAATATGCTATACTAGTCCTACGATGAACCGTTATTTATGTTGCATCTCATTTATCAGAAAGCTCACTTTCGTTATCAGTGTCTTGTATCGCTGATCGAATTCCCACACTGACTCATTCGGGAATTGCTTAATCTCCTTAATCTCAGTGACGTATTATGACTCAAATTTTGGTTTTTTAAATTCATCAATCATTGCCATTCTAACCTACACTAATTTTTATCTGCTATTCCCACTGGAACCTTTACAAATTCCATGTACCAGTCTAACACCCAATCCCCAAGGGTCGTCACTAGTTGTCCCATTTTTATCGCATCATCCTGGACCTGCTTCACGGTCTATACTGCTTCGCATATAAACCAATACTGTTCAGGATCCTCGATCCCGTTCCCCTGGAAGGGAGGAATCTTTGCCTCATCTCCCATCCTAATGCTGCTACTATTGTTGTTTACTGAAGCGCTGCTCTTGTCGCTACACATAGGGAAACTTCGTGAATAATTTGGATTTATTCCTATAAAATTTGGAGTAGTGTGCGGGGTCGAGGGTACATGGTAACTTACGATCTGACCTTCTTCTACCTCTGGGGTATCCTAGTCGACATTTCTTTCACAATAAGGTCGCTTCCTCCATTATGGTCCTATCTCATAGTCCTCTATTCCGTTCCTCTCAGGAGACTCTCTCTCAGTCCTCCTGCTCTTCTCAGGACGTCGGAATATTGCCCCACTCCTCAAGGTACCACACTCTTCATCACCTTCCCTTAGAAACTCATCATCGCTCATGTCCATCTACCACATCTTTTCGTCAGACGCGCATTTACACGATACCTTCACCCTCCACACACCGATTCTTCTACTCGTCAGAAGACATCCTCAATATTCCTTTTTTGTAGACCATCATTTTAATCCACAGTTTTAATGATGACAAAAATCTTCCTCTTGGCCCTCTGAAGAATTTCCTTTTGGCGTCACTGTATGACTTGATGGCATCTACTGTGAACTCAGTTATGTATCCTTCAAGGATACTATCTACCCAAAAATCAATAGCTCATGATACTTTGTTGTCGACTTGCTTCAGTTGTTGCACCAACTCTGGGGTCCAACAGTCAGGTTCAGTCTTCTGACAGTGATTCTTTTCGAATGTCAGTTGTGCTAGCCACTCATGCAACAACACCGGGAATTCACAGAAGAATATTTCATGGATGTCCAAGTAGATGTATCTCTCTAACCAACTGGTCATTGTCTATTTAGGATCTCACTTCTCGCTTTCTGTGAATTCCTCTGCCTTCTTGTCGAACCACTCTTGGATCTCTGGTTTTTTCGAATGCCACAATATATCCTATTTTATTCTTCTTAAGGTCCCGGCAATGGAACCATTTGTTGACGCAGTGGCTTTTGACAGGGGTTCACTTCGTACTATCGCCAACAAACTATTGACCCAAACTCCCTTATACACCGGCCCGGAAAGGTGTAACCCTTCCCAGCAACACTTATGGAGCAAGTGCAGTCTCATCCGAGATGGATAAAGGGGCTACTGGAACCAATTTTTCACAGTTGTGTAGAGGATATGCACATATTACCTTCGCACTAACCAGATATTATAACATTCACAACATACTATTAACTTATCATTCACATATTTCATTAAACATTCAGAACAACACATTCAACGTACTTATTCAAATTAACATCACTTCTACAACATATTCGCATAAGCCAATGTAAACATAACATAATTCTCATTCATCATTGCATAAGATTAAAGACAGAGATTACACCATAACCGAACATCTCCATTCATTCACCAAACCTATGGAATAAACCTCGCAGAAACTTTCAAGACATCATATCGCAAATACAAACCGAACCCAAAAGATAGGATGATCATCCAAAACTTCGATGCCCTTAGCATTACAATCCTACTCTATTTATATGCTTTTATCTTATTACAAAATGGTCCACATGACCGACTCAAGTAATCTAACAATTCTTATGCTTCCACGAATGCCACGAAGGGTCCTTCTTCCGCGGACTGACCCTTTCGCACCTATCCGCTTCCGCACTTCCCGCGGATCTATCCCATGCCAACATAGTTGTTTCCTTTGAGGCTCCAGGAGGAGGAGGATTTGTAATACCAATGGGATGCATAGGTGTCAAAACAACATGTGGAGTGGGAGGAGGATTCAGCAAGGTGAGATACCAAACAGAGAGGCCTAACATCAAACCGAGGAGGCCTAATGTTTCCACCTCCTTGTCGTTGATTGTTTCCTTTATTCTTCCCCCAATTATTTTTCTTGTTCTGCACTTGTTGGTTATTGGGCATAGGTTGGGAAAGCATGTTCTGCTGAGTATACACTTTCCCATGAGGGAAACGAAAAGTAGTAGGGTGTGGTTGCACTGGAGTGTCTAACGGCAGGCCAAGAAAAGGACAGTATAGATTTATGGTCCGAGGGGCTGCAAAAGTAATTGAAGCATTGCCACGCATGGTGCCACTACAAGAGGGCCCATGAATATTGAGGGATGAGGAAGGAGCTAAGTAAGATGTATTTTTTCCTAAATGGGATGAAGCTCACGATAAATCGAGGCCATAGCTTGGAGTGGCAACAGGGACCTGATGGGGACGCACCATGTTTGGTACAGGTCCATATGAATAACCACTCACTCGTGGAGGGTAAGGTACATACGGATTAGGTCAGGATGCGATAGTGACAATGACACCATCTACTGCGTGGGATGCCCCCAATGGGTATCTCTAGGAGGAGTCTCTACAAGGGGCGTCTAGTTGGATCGTATATAGAAACCCAGACTATGCATATATCAAGTTAAACTATTGAGATTTTAAGATAGTCTCCTCCTCATTTTGGGGTCATTCAAAGGCAACATCCTTAGAAATGGATGGGAGAAGGGATTTCATAAACCAATCTAAAAATATCATGTCATCGAGTTTGATCTTGCACAAACTCTGACGCCTACGCCACTCATGAATATGGTCAGTAATGTGGGTAGTGGATTTATGTCGACAAGATAGGAGGATTTCTACTCCATCATCATAACAAATGAGAAGATAGAAGAACTTTAGGAAAGTAGAATCTAAGGACACCAAATTTGGATGTGTTCCATGTGGTTGTTCAGTATACCACTTGGTGGCAGCACTAGTAAGAGTTCTCTGAAAGAGGCGGAGTCTGATAGAATCATCCATGATGTTGTTTGATGAGAAGCATAGGTGAAATGACATTATATGATTTTTGGGGTCTTCCCCAACCTTCCCTTCAAACTTTCGGATGTCTAACAGAAGTTTGGTCGACATAGGGAGCCAGTTAGAATCATGGCGGATTGGATCACTGGTCAATCTTGCCAAATCATGGAGGTTGAGGCTAGCGGATGGTTTCCTGGAGGAGGAGGGTTCCGAGGAGGGGGAGGGTTCCCTAGAGGAGGAGGCGAGTTCCCTAGAGGAAGAGGCGAGTTCTCTAGAGGAGGAGGGTTCCCTGGTGGGGGGTTTCTTGGAGGAGGGGGTGGGTTCCCTTGAGGAGGGTTGCTAGTATCCATGGGGATTCTAGTGTGTGGGTTTGAGAGCGATTCTAATTATAAGGAGATGGAATCATATGACAGTGTAGATGTCTGGTGTGAGGGGGGTGATCATAGAATCTAAAGGACCAAACTTAGGGGGTTCGCACAGAAGCTTCCGAGAGTATCTCGGAGGATCAATACTGATTGGGTCTAAATTAAAAACAGGCGTGGACTTATGATCAAATAAAGCTCAAAAAAATAATGAAACCAAGTGTGCATAAGGTGAGTGCAACAAAATGGAAAACAAGCCAAAAGAATCTCAAAAAACCTAATGCGAGGTGAGCTCAATAAAATGGAAAATAAGACAACAAGAAGCACTCCTAAAAAAGATAAAATGACCCACTAAACTATTAGGTAAAGAATAAAGAAGACACCTATCTAAAAATATGGAAGCCCTTGGAAATCGTATCCTCTGCGGCATGATGAAATCCACAGTCCGACAATACGAAATGGAAGACCAATATGGTCAAGGGATATCCACATACCAAGGGGGATCCCGGTTAAAATATCCCTAGAAGAATGGAAACTAGGATACCTTATTCAAGGCATGTCTGGAGAGGTTACCTGCGGGTTTTGTCCATAGAAAATGAGTAGGTGTCCTTTAGTAAAGAGTGGAGAACAAGATTCCACACAGACCTCTAGAACTAGTCTTGCCACTTTCCCTCCTAAGGGAGAGGCTCCCTGACAAATTGGTCTCAACCGTGCCAAAAAATACATGAGGATTTTGCTCCCGTAAAAAGACAATTGTTATGTCTCAGATGTAAATGACAAAGGGGAATTATTTGGATTCTTATCCCCAGTGTCCTAACCTAACTACTAAATTCTTTTTGGCCCTCAAGTGAGGTTAATATTTGTTGAGTTAAAGTTAATTTTAAGGCTTCACTGGCTACATGAACCAAGCAATAGTTTGATTTAGGGAGTGATTGTGTGCACTGGTGGTGTGTACAATAGCTAAGAAATTAAATGCTTAACATAAATGAATGTTAAATATTGTAACTTCAAAGAATATTATATTTGTACTTTATTAATTCCGGAGATGTTTCATACCTCCGAGGTAACCCTATTATGTATCCGGAGATGTCTATTCCTCCGAGGGTTAGTATTAACTAGGGTTATTAGACCCACCATGTGTGGGTCGGCCCTGTAGTTATATTTTAGGGGTTATTAGACTTCTCCAGGTGAGGTCGGCCCCAACAGGTCTTTTAGTCAGTTGAGAGTCAAGTATAAATAGAGGAGGTGAACTCCTCATTAGATCATTCACTCACTTGTGAAAGGGTGCGCACTAGTTGAGGAGATCTGCTAAGGAGTCAAGAGGAGAAGGAGCACATCTTGTATTTTGGTTGATCATCTTATTGAGGAAAGCTTTACTGGGTTTTCTACCCCATGAGGGTTTCCCAGGATATATTGTGTGTTATCTTGTGATTGTGTTTCTATCAGAGATCTTGCTTGTCTATTTGGTTTAAATCTAACATGGTATCAGAGCCAAACTGAATAGGACATCTTTCACAAGGTAAGAATACCTCTTTCTCTCTCTTTGGTGAAGTTAGGGTTTCAGCCCAAAGTTGATATTATTGATTTTTGGTTGCATGGCTGGATAGCCCTTTTCAATACCTTTCTTTTGAGCTATAGATCGAACTTTTTGGTTGGGTAGAACTCCGGGAAATCCAAACCCTAATTCTACCAAAAGTGCGATACGTCAGATTTTGGTTTCAGAAAAAAGTTGTAATTTTTGAATTCTGATTATATGGCTGGGTAGCCCTTCTCAAGAGCATTCTTTTGAGC
The DNA here is from genome assembly GCA_027924585.1 of Larix kaempferi. Lineage (NCBI taxonomy): Eukaryota > Viridiplantae > Streptophyta > Pinopsida > Pinales > Pinaceae > Larix > Larix kaempferi. The sequence goes on along the minus strand of BSBM01001160.1, from coordinate 10,882,865 downwards.
TATAGATCGAACTTTTTGGTTGGGTAGAACTCCGGGAAATTCAAACCCTAATTCTACCAAAAGTGCGATAAAATTCTGTTCCAGATTCCGGAAAAGTAAAAGGTAACTTTCCAGGTAAGTCTACTCTGTCTCTTGGACTCCCCCAAGAGGAGATGGCTCCAAATACTAAGCTTGAAGACAAGCTAGAAGGCATAGAGAATTTCCGAGCATGGAAATACAGAATTGGTCTAATTCTTGAGGAGAATGATCTTGCTCATTATATCAAGGAGGAAGTTGCAGAACCAGAAGAAGATGAAGCCAAAGAGAAACACATAAAGGATCTGATTAGGGCAAAGAGAATCATAGCTGATTCCATTAAAGACCACTTGATTCCCCAAGTGTCCTCCAAGAAGACTCCAAAGGAAATGTATGATGCCCTAGGAAGAATGTATGAAGGAAAGAACATCAATAGGAAGATGAATCTAAGGACTCAGTTGAAGAGCACCAAGATGAACAAAGGAGAATCCATTCAAGACTACTTCTCAAGAGTCCATCAAATCAAAGAACAACTAGATGCCATTGGTGATACCCTTGATGAAGATGAACTTGTGATGACAGCTCTAAATGGTCTCACTAGACCTTGGGAGTCATTCATTCAAACTATGTGTGCCAGAAAAGAAAGTATGAAGTTTGATGTAGTTTGGGAAGATTGTGTACAAGAGGAGGCTAGGGTTGCAAATAGAGAAGCCTTGCTCAAAGAAGATGACCAAGCCTTGGCCACTCATACCAAAAGAAGAAGGAGTCAATCCTACTTCAAGAAAGGTGGTCTCAAGGAGTCTCATCCTCCTCACAGATTTCACAAGAAAAGAGGATCTACTCAAAGAAGGGATTACTCTTCTTTCCAATGCTACTCTTGTCACAAATTAGGACACATTGCTAAAGATTGCCCTCTACAGAAGAAAAAGGGTAATCACTTCAAAAGACATCAAGCACATCTTGCAGAGGATGATAGTGAAGAAGAAGAAATAGAGGAAGAAAGGTCTCACAATAAAAGGCCTAGAGATGAAGGGGAAGAAGAAGAAAGGACCTTCTTCAAAAGGAGGTCAAGAAGAAACACAGAAGAAGATGCAGAAGAATATGTTCTCTTCTCCGCACTCTCTGGATCCATAACCCCTGGTGAAGGTACATGGCTTATTGACAGTGGTGCTTCAAAGCACATGACTGGACAGAAGAGGACCCTCTCAAATCTTGAAGAAAAGAATTCTCCCCAAAGGGTATCTCTAGGAGATGACTATCAATATCCCATTAAGGGAATTGGTGAAGCAAACTACAAACTCGATTCTGGAACTCCCATGAAGATGAAGGAAGTTCTATATGTTCCAGGATTAAAGAAGAATTTGCTTTCAATCTCAGCTTTAGACAAGAAAGGCTATAGAGTTGCATTCATTGATGGACAAGTGTTAATGTGGTCCAAAGGCAAATCCATTAAGGATGCAATTGTTATTGGTGAAGAGGAAGGAGGTTTATATAAACTCAAGGGTCATCCAGAAGCTGCTCTTGTTCATGAAACCTCTAGCCCCAGTGAGCTATGGCATAGAAGACTAGCTCACATTAACTACAAAGCCTTACCTTATGTAAGCAAGGTGGTCATAGGACTACCAGATTTAAAGGTTGATCATAATGGCTCATGCAAAGGATGTAAGAAAGGCAAGAATATCAAGAACCCTTTTCCAAAGAGTGAAACAAAGACCAAAGGGATCTTGGAGTTAATACACTCAGATGTGTGTGGTCCAATGCCCACCACCTCTCTAAGTGGGTTTGAATACTATCTTTCTTTCATTGATGATCATTCAAGGAAAACTTGGAGATACTTTCTAAAGGGTAAGAATGAAGTTTTTGGGAAGTTCAAAGAGTTCAAGGCTCTAATAGAAAATCTCTCAGAAAAGAAAATCAAGGTTCTCAGAACAGACAATGGTGGAGAATATACTTCAAAAGAGTTTGAAGAATTCTGTAAGGAAGCTGGAATCAAAAGAGAACTAACCACTCCCTACAATCCCCAACAAAATGGGGTTGCAGAAAGGAAAAATAGAACCATCATGGAAGCTGTGAAGACTATGATACATGACCAGGATCTTCCCATGTATCTGTGGGCTGAAGCAGCCAGAACAGCAGTATATGTTCAAAACAGATTATCTCATAGTGCTCTTGATTTCAAAACTCCAGAAGAAGTGTTTTCTGGAAAGAAGCCCGAAGTAAGCCATCTTAAAATATTTGGGTGTCCTGTGTACATCCACATTCCAAAGGAAAAGAGAACCAAGTTGGATCCTTCTGGTAAGAAAGGAATATTTGTTGGCTATTGTGAATCATCCAAAGCCTTCAGGATTTACATACCAGGCTTTCATCATATAGAAATAAGTAGAGATGTAACCTTCGATGAGGAAGCAGCTCTTAAGAAATCTAGAAAATGTCAACTTGAAGAAGTTTATGAAGAAGATACATCTCCCAGAGTCTCAGATACTGTTCACATCCCTGAGGAGGACATAACAGAGGATCATGACATGCTGGAACCACAAGAACCCCCTGTTGCAGAATTATCTAGGAAAAGAAGACCAGCATGGGCTAGAGATATTATACAAGGAGCTGAAAGATATGGTGCTCCTGAAGGCTCCACTAGAGAAAGGAAGAAACCAAAGCTAGTGTCCAACTATATGGCATTGATGTGTGATCTTGTGGATCAACTGCCTACTAGCTATGAAGAAGCAGCTCAAAAGAAAGAATGGGTAGAAGCAATGACTGAAGAATATCAGTCAATAATGAAAAATGATGTTTGGGATATAGTCCCCAAACCAAGAGATAAAAGTGTGGTTTCTTCCAAATGGATTTTCAAAATAAAACATGCTGCAGATGGAAGCATTGAAAAATACAAGGCAAGGTTTGTAGCCAGAGGATTCTCTCAAAAGGAGGGAATTGACTATGAAGATACATTTGCACCTGTTGCTAGGTATACTTCGATTAGAACTATCATGGCACTTGCATCTATGATGAAATGGAAATTGCATCAAATGGATGTTAAGACAGCCTTCCTGAATGGTGTAATTGAAGAAGAAGTATACATAGAACAACCTCAAGGTTTTGAGGTCAAAGACGGAAGGACCCATGTATGCAAACTGAAGAAGGCATTATATGGTTTGAAGCAAGCTCCCAGAGCTTGGTATGGAAGAATTGACAGCTTCTTATTAAGCATGGGCTTTACCAAAAGTAAAGCTGACCCCAATCTCTATCTTAAGGTAATGAATGATGAACCTGTTATATTGCTATTATATGTAGATGATTTATTTCTAACAGGAAATGAGAAACAAATCATTGAAAGCAAGAAGAAGCTTTCTTCAGAATTCGAAATGAAAGATCTCGGATTAATGCACTACTTCTTAGGCCTAGAAGTATGGCAAGAGCAAAAAGGGATATTTCTAAATCAAGGTAAGTACACTGTGGAGATCCTCAAAAGGTTTGATATGTTGGAGTGTAAAGCTATGGCCACTCCCATGGACTCCAACCTAAAACTGCTAGCTAATGATTCATCAGAACTAGTGGACATAACCCTATATAGACAAATCATTGGATCTTTGATGTACTTGACAAATACTAGGCCTGATATATGCTTTGCTGTAAATACCCTAAGTCAGTTTCAAGTAGAACCTAGAAAGGTTCACCTTATAGCTGCAAAGCATATCATGAGGTACCTAAAAGGTACAGTGGACTATGGTCTTTACTATCTTAGAGAAAATGAACTCAAGTTGCATGGTTTCTCAGATTCTGATTGGGCAGGTAGTGTCTCAGACAGAAAAAGTACTTCTGGTGGATGTTATGGTCTTGGATCTGCCATGATCTCCTGGTTCAGCAAGAAACAATCTAGTGTGGCCCTCAGTACCGCTGAAGCAGAATATATAGCTGCTTGCTCTGCCAGCTGTGAAGCGGTGTGGCTTCGGAAACTCTTATCTGGAATCTTTGACTTAGAGATGGATCCTACTGTGATTATGTGTGATAATCAAAGCTGCATTAAGATGACTGAGAATCCTGTGTTCCATGATAAGTCAAAACACATTGAGATCCGTTACTTCTATATACGAGACATGGTGCAGAGAGGAGCCATCAAGCTCGAGTACATAAGCACTGAAGATCAGGTTGCCGATATCTTGACTAAACCTCTGTCCCGAGTAAAGTTTGAATACTTCCGAGACAAGCTTGGTTTAGTCCAGAAGGACCCTCCTCGAAAGGGGGAGTAGCATAGTATTTCTGCCACTTATTTTCTGTTTTGTTAGCTACTTACAATTATTTATATTTAGAACTCTTACATATCGTTTATACATGATTTGATATGATGTATTAGTGAGAATACATACATGTTTTGATGTACACATGTTTTGATGTGATGTGTACATGTTTTGATTGTTGATGTATACATGTTTTGATGTACACATGTTTTGATGTGATGTGTACATGTTTTGATTATTGATGTATACATGTTTTGATGTACACATGTTTTGATGTGATGTGTACATGTTTTGATTGTTGATGTATACATGTTTTGATGTACACATGTTTTGATGTGATGTGTACATGTTTTGATTGTTGATGTATACATGTTTTGATGTACACATGTTTTGATGTGATGTGTACATGTTTTGATTATTGATGTATACATGTTTTGATGTGATGAATACATGTTTTGATGTGATATATGATTGTACCTGTATGGATGAAGATACAGTTGAGGGGATTGGATCATCCCTGGACTTTCAGTCCTAAAAAGAGCCGTAGACGTAAGGTCTCCGAGAATGAAGTCCTTAGTGGACAGTTGAGGGGATTGGATCATCCCTGGACTTTCAGTCCTAAAAAGAGCCGTAGACGTAAGGTCTCCGAGAATGAAGTCCTTAGTGGACAGTTGAGGGGATTGGATCATCCCTGGACTTTCAGTCCTAAAGAGAACCGTAGACGTAAGGTCTCCGAGAATGAAGTCCTTAGTGGACAGTTGAGGGGATTGAATCATCCCTGGACTTTCAGTCCTAAAGAGAACCGTAGACGTAAGGTCTCCGAGAATGAAGTCCTTAGTGGACAGTTGAGGGGATTGGATCATCCCTGGACTTTCAGTCCTAAAGAGAACCGTAGACGTAAGGTCTTCGAGAATGAAGTCCTTAGTGGACAGTTGAGGGGATTGGATCATCCCTGGACTCTCAGTCCTAAAGAGAGCCGTAGACGGGAGGTCTCCGAGAATAGAAGATAGGACTGCATCGTCCCTGGACCTTAGTTCAAAATGTACGTGATAGGGATTGCATCATCCCGGAACTGGTAGTTCAAAATGTACGTGATGGGGATTGCATCATCCCGGAACTGATAGTTCAAAATGTACGTGATGGGGATTGCATCATCCCGGAACTGATAGTTCAAAATGTACGTGATGGGGATTGCATCATCCCGGAACTGGTAGTTCAAAATGTACGTGATGGGGATTGCATCATCCCGGAACTGATAGTTCAAAATGTACGTGATGGGGATTGCATCATCCCGGAACTAATAGTTCAAAATGTACGTGATGGGGATTGCATCATCCCGGAACTGGTAGTTCAAAATGTACGTGATGGGGATTGCATCATCCCGGAACTGATAGTTCAAAATGTACGTGATGGGGATTGCATCATCCCGGAACTGATAGTTCAAAATGTACGTGAAAGGGATTGTATCATCCCCGGACTTCGGTCCCTGAATTGATCCGTAGACGAATGGTCTCCGAGAAAGTAATAGTATTGATGATGTGGTTACTTGTATCGGTAGGATACTTGTATTGATGATGTGGTTACTTGTATCAGTAGGATACTTGTATTGATGATGTGGTTACTCGTATCAGTAGGATACTTGTATTGATGATGTGGCTACTTGTATCAATAGGATACTTGTGTTAATGATGTGGTTACTTGTATCAGTAGGATACTTGTATTGATGATATGGTTAATTGTATCGGTAGGATACTTGTATTGATGATGTGGTTATCTGTATCGGTGGGATACTCATATTGTTGTGTAGGATACTTGTATGATCGTATGATGACGATGCAACTGATCATGTGATGACGATCCTGCTGATCGTGTGATGACGATGCTGCTGATCGTGTGATGACGATGCTGCTGATCGTGTGATGACGATGCTGCTGATCGTGTGATGACGATGCTGCTGATCGTGTGATGACGATGCTGCTGATCGTGTGATGACGATGCTGCCGATCGTGTGATGACGATGTTGCTGATCGTGTGATGACGATGCTACTGATCGTGTGATGACGATGCCGTTGATTGTGTGATGACGACACTGTTGATCGTATGACGACGATGCAGCTGATCATGTGAAGACGATGCTAAAGGTCGTGATGTTGATATTGATGTACCAGTAACTGGTTGAGTTACTGATGAAGTCGAATTGAAGAAAGCTTCCGATGATTTATAGATGTATCATGTGTAGTGACTCCTTGCTCCTGCAGATGCTGTTATAATATCCTTCTCGTTAAGGGGGAGTGTTAAATATTGTAACTTCAAAGAATATTATATTTGTACTTTATTAATTCCGGAGATGTTTCATCCCTCCGAGGTAACCCTATTATGTATCCGGAGATGTCTATTCCTCCGAGGGTTAGTATTAACTAGGGTTATTAGACCCACCATGTGTGGGTCGGCCCTGTAGTTATATTTTAGGGGTTATTAGACTTCTCCAGGTGAGGTCGGCCCCAACAGGTCTTTTAGTCAGTTGAGAGTCAAGTATAAATAGAGGAGGTGAACTCCTCATTAGATCATTCACTCACTTGTGAAAGGGTGCGCACTAGTTGAGGAGATCTGCTAAGGAGTCAAGAGGAGAAGGAGCACATCTTGTATTTTGGTTGATCATCTTATTGAGGAAAGCTTTACTGGGTTTTCTACCCCATGAGGGTTTCCCAGGATATATTGTGTGTTATCTTGTGATTGTGTTTCTATCAGAGATCTTGCTTGTCTATTTGGTTTAAATCTAACAATGAACAACTTCCAATACTAATTCTAAACTTTCTTTTTTGAAATAATAATTTCAAAGTAGAAAGGCTACAACTAAGCATTTACCATTCAACGCATAAAAATGTTTGATTTTTCAACAAGCACTCGATGAAATGTCACGTCCCCTCCCATCCAACCAGCTAGATGGAGAGGATCGTGAGGTTAAACCGGGCATCTAGTCCCACACTTAGAAATTTATCATTCAATTTGAGAAGGAGATGAACACATGCGATTTCATAAGCACTTGAAAACACAGCGGAATTAAAATCATTTAACACATCCACACACATTCCAATATTTATCAAAGGAACAATTGCAAATTTACACACACACAAGAGAATACTTATCTTATACAGAAGTAATCCCAAGCAACCAGCTACGCTTCTGCAACGTTCCACCCAACCGTAGGCCAGTGTGCTCCTTAATCTCTCAGCACCACTGCCACCCCCCGAGCTGGGCACGATCTCCACAAGGAAAAGGGGAAACAGGCTCTCACATAGCCAAAGATATGCCAGAATCAGCCAAGCCAACTAGCAGTTGGGTTTCTCAGGCTGCTAAGAGGTAGGCAGAGGTGAGTTACTAGGCTAGTGGCTCAACCATGGAGCTATGGGTATACCATTGGGCTCATCAAGCCAAATCTGTCCTCTTCCACTCTTAAAGCTCCTGCTCACAGGTTCAAATCTAAAACGGGATGCACTGAACAACAAAACCACAATTACCGGGCATGAGGAAAATGATTTCCACAGTTGGATGCATGAGATGGGGTTTCAACTCACTCAGAAAAACGTGGGAACACACGAAAACGAAATGGGAGGATGGGAAACAACCCTGGGAAGCCAATCCGTTTTTAGAAAAACGTCCTTGGACATTCGGGAGCAAAAACGACCTCCATACAGTCCCCAAATCGTGGCTCTCCCCTCCCAGGCTACTGCATATGCAAAAACGAACTCCCAGGCATGGAGAAATGCAGGATTTGGATGAAAAACGTGCAGGGAAAGGCCCAACTAACTCCAACTGCGTGAGTGAGTGAAGACTGCCCATTCCCCATGCTTTTGGGCACCATTTCGTGGGTGGTTTCTTGCCCAAGGAGACAAAACACGTTTTTCCAAGTTGATGGCTTGCCCATGCACGAAATTGGCTTGCCCATACTTCTTCATTTCCAAGGCAATAACTGCCCCAACCAATCTTTGGAAGAATTAAATGATTGGGTGCATGAGACAAAATGGGTAGTTGGTGGTTTATGGGTTTCCCCATTGACACATGGATTAATACCATTGGCTCAAGGGTTTGAATAATTTCCCTCCCTATTCCTTGTAAAGATCATGCCCCATCTCTTTGTTGCATTGCGTAGCTGGTTGTGGGTTTTTATTGAAATGGCATATTTACATGATGTCTGATTTTTACATTGTGCATAGCTAGCACAAGAACCATATGCATCGATTCTAATTGCCGATACATAAAACAACAAATCAATGGCGGGGCCTTGGCCTTGAGCTCCTCACCATGATTAAGTTACAATATTTACATCATTTACGATCTAATGCAAAGGGGTCAAAAATGGGGACGTGACATACCCCTCCCCTTGGAATAACACCGTCCTCGGTGTTCCAACACTTTGTAAAATAAATACCCATTTTACATATGTCCAAAATTCACAAAAACTTTGCAGATATGCCCTGCATTCTGTCCTTTACATTTAACTTTCAGGACTAAGTCCTTTGATCTTCACGAGCTGCTCCTGCCAATTTGGATCTTCCAGCTCACCCATAAGTCTGAAAACTTTATGGCTGCTACCCTCTTGAGGTTCTCTTGTTGGGCAGTTGCGGAGGTAATGATCCCCCTCACAATTCCAACACTTCACGGGTTGCTTCATCTTAGTCTGCTCAACTTCCTTTGAGTCTTCCCACCTGGAGCGTTTCTTAATCGGACGATTGGATGAATGCTTCTTCACTGATCCACTTTTCTTTCCCTTGCTGATTGCTTTCATAATACCTTTTACCTCTTTCTGCAGACGAATAGAGTCCTGCAAGACCTTGTGGTTCATCTTGTTCTGCTGCTTTTGCATTTTGAGCATCTCTTCAAGATTTTCTTGGGTCTTGGCAATTGTTTGAAGAAGACTTCCAGCCAATTCTAATAGTCCTTGGTCTGCCGCCATGGTCAATGGAACGATTGAACACACTTTGCTTACTAGCAACACTTGCCTGCACCGGCTGCAACCAATTGATTCAATTTCCACCTGTGAAATTCATCATTACAATTCTCGTTAGGCCAAGCATAAACCAAACATCAAAATCAGTCAATGGTTTTTCCCCCAGTTGACATGGATAGTCCATGCCTTACTCATGAGACTTCCACACTTTTCATGCTTGCCTAACATACACATGAATTCCTTCATGTTCATCCATTCACAAGAAATTCATTAATTAGCATTCACAATTCACTTTAATCAAATAACACACTTTTACTTTCAGTCATGCAGGCATTCAGCAATTTTCTAACTCTATAAATGCATCAATAAAAGGAAAGAGAGAGAGCCGTAAGAGTTTCTCCTCTTAGTTTTGTTCCGTTCTGGAACCCACACCACCACTGTGGTTTTCATGCTCCCGTCCTCTTTCACTTCTCGTGAATGCTCAACTTGCCCTTCTTCGTTATGACACTTAGTGTCTATGGTCCATTCCAGACCTTTCAACCATGGAGTTCCTCCACTTGGTTGGTCTAACTCTTGGCTGCTAGGACTTACACAGTTCTACCAGCCCCATCTTTCATTACTGCTCATGCTGAGCTCTTCAAGGTGGTTACATGTCCACCTGCATTCTTAAGATGCTTCAAGGTTCTTGCTTCCAACAATACCTGCGTTGGATGTCTTCACTTTATCCCACAAGACCCTTCTTTGCTTTCCAAGCATTGGATTTCCCGTGGATACAACAATGAATGTTGGGCCAGCACGCAGGCTACTCCACAACCATTTGAATAGGCAATGCCAGGCCAGTACGTTGACTGGTTTTATCAATTGTTTAAGGGAATGTTTGGCCAGCACGCCGGCTGCTCCACAACATCAAGTGGTTAATATTCCCACCAACTACCCTCTTAATTTACCGAGAATTTTATAGTTCCAACCAGTTACTCTCTGGCTTTACCAAGCTTTTATAGCTCTTTCCAAGGTCCTTGTTTCCTGTAATGGCCAAGGTTTCCAACAAGGAAACAACAGTGTATTAGCTGGGTTACAATAAGATTCGTACCCGAAATCTTCATTATTCCAAACAAGAATTAAATGAAAATGAATACTTATCTGTATTGTGCGTTTCCTCGCTACTCCACAGGTTTCCTTCTCTGCTTTACAAGCCTTGGATCACCTGTGGGGTGGATGCTTGGCCAGCACACATGCTACTCCACAACATCATCTGAATAGGCAATGCGAAGCCAGTGCGCTGACTGGGTTTATCAGGCATCCCACAAATCAGTATGCTAAGCCAGTACGCCGACTGGGTTTATCAAGCATTTTCAAAAATCAGTATGCTAAGCCAGTACGCCGACTGGGTTTATCAAGCATTTCAACAATCAGTATGCTAAGCCAGTACGCCGACTGGGTTTATCAATCAGTATGCTAAGCCAGTACGCCGACTGGGTTTATCAAGCATTTCAACAATCAGTATGCTAAGCCAGTACGCCGACTGGGTTTATCAAGCATTTTATAACCATTTCCAAGCCAGTTCTCCGACTGGGTTTGTCAGGAAATAACACCCTTCACCAATACCTCCACATCATACAAGTAACCAATGCCAAGCCAATACACCGACTGGGTTTATCAGGCATCCAGCAACCTTTCGCCACAACTCCCAAATAACCAATGCCAAGCCAGTACACCGACTGGGTTTATCAGGCATACAACAACCATTCGTCACAACTTCCAAATAACCAATGCCAAGCCAGTACGCCGACTGGGTTTATCAGGCATACAACAACCATGGCCAAGCCAGTACATCGACTGGGTTTATCAGGCAATATGAACAACATAATATGATTACGTGGCTCCTTCTCTTGTGCAACCCGTGGTTCCCTCCAAGAACTCCATAGGTGACTCATTTGACTGCAGGCTAGCATGGCCCCACAATACCCACTCACACTACACAAGGATGATCCCCCTTTTCTGCAACACATCTCCCCGGGCCTATCCATCCCTTCTAGTGTCCTTTAGTGTGAGTGTAGAAAGGTTACCACTGCCCATACAGTCCTCTTGAGAACCCTTTCTTCACTTTGCCTCTTTCGTGCAACACCACGTTGTATCTGTGTAAGCTGATAGCACAAGAAGGATAAGCAGACTCATCAGTATCATTGCCCAAAAAATTGTAATCATATTTCATATCATTCACTATCAAGTATTGAAACACCAGGAATGCGTCCATTCCCTTAGGGTGTAGTCAATATTGAAAACCCTAACATGACCCAGCACCAGAAAAGGTGTGCACCCCCTTTCCGATGTGCGCCATGTAGGCCCTAATCATACTCAAGCAGTCTGGAACAATAGTAAAATAATAAGACATGCTCTGCATATTAAATCTAATAACCAGACACATATATTCTTGGTTAGGGTTACGGAATACTCATTCGCTTCACAGATGTATATTTTCTGCATTTGTGAAGAATGGGGCTCCCTTCTCTGAGTCAACAGTCCTTCGGTTTGCCACCCCAATCTTTTCACGAGCCATAACCCACACATGCCTTCTTGGCATAATTTACTGTCTCACTCACATGCCTTACCAACATGCAGTTTGTCTGAGACATTATCAACATTTACAATGGCGTTTCACCCGAAACCCATTTTCAAAGCATGGGATCCTTCCCATCTAGTTTGGCTTCTGCAGGCCATCACGCATGATCTTCCTGCAATGTGTCATCCTGGAACACTTTATCAAATAGCCAAACAGTCAGCGACATTTAGCAATAAGCTTCAAATATGATTGTTCCATAACCAATCAATAGCATTAATAATTAAATTCCATATAGATTTTACAATTCTGTCTCCTACAGAAATTGATTTGCTTAGCAATGAGGCTATCCTCATATTGTTTGGCTCCTGTAAGTGACAGCACTCTTCCTGTTATGGTCTTATGCCTGCTGCTATACATGAGCATCTACTTACAGCATGTCCTCCTGACACATTTTCATATAAGACAAACAGTCATTAACAATTATTAAGAAAAATTTCAAATCTGAAACATTTACAAATCTGATATTTACAACTGTTCTTACTAACAGAACTTAGAGCTCTCAACCGCGAGATTCCTCCTTATAAGCTCAAGGTCAAATTTCACAGTCATATCATTTATAATAGCCCATAAAATGATCCTCGAATTATCATCAATTCATCCTTTCATTCATTATTTATTTTGCAATGTCATATGTATCATCCCTATGCATTCATACAATGCATCACAAGATTTATAAAATCTCTTAATGCACATCTACTCAATGCTACTTTGCATTGTTTCATGAGTACTATGCATTCAAGCATATTATGATTGAAACATGACTATCTCATATAACTTGCATTACCATAATCAGGACCACCAGTCCTCACTTGCTTTGGTTATCGAGCACATAACCATCATACACATGGCATGATATAAATTCATATGAATGCCTTGAGATTTCTAACAGTCATAGGGTGTAAGGATCATTTCCTTCACTTACCCACACCTCACCAAGCTTGGTAGGTTAACAGTCCCAAGTGGTATTTAATATCATATGCAAACTATCTCAACATAACTCAAACATAGTTGGAGAGATCTTACCAAATCCCCTTTCAACATTCATGCAATTTGGCACCAATAATCATTACCTGCATGGGTACCATTAACATCGTCTGATGTCACCTGATCAGTTGGCCTCTTACCAAGGTTGCTCAGTCCTTTTTCCAACTTTATGATCACAGATTTGTTGCGCCATCCTTTCTGCATAAGGTTGTTGGCTTCATGCAACAACATCCTCAGAACATTTAGCCATGCTCTTTGTTATCTTTGGTCCTACAACCAATACCAACATCAATAGTGATTATCAACCACAATATTCTACATTAGTGGTTTATTGCATATGCCTAATTCATTATTCTACCAATGTGCAATATCCCATTTATGCACAGGCGTTTCTATATGCACTATGCAATTTGTTAAGATGCCATCTAGTGCATATACATCTATGTAATCCTTTACTTTTCTAACATTTTTATGCCATATGACAATTTCATAATTATAAGTATGATAACAAACAGAGGTTTAAGAGATTCTTCCCTTTTCGATCCCTCATCGTGACATGGAATTCCTCTTCCATATCCTGCAATTGTAGAAGTTGCCCACATTGACAACAAATTTTTTTGTCAAAACAGCTGCTGGCACTCTTATGCACTAAATATCTATTATATATGTAGACCTCCTTCAAACTCTGGTCATGCATCATTGTTCCCTGCTGGACAAGCTTTCCAATGCCTGTCTTCATGCTCCATTCTGACATCAGGTGCGGGAACTGCATCCTTTCAAAAATGACAACTTTCACTCCCATTCTGCACATTTTACACAGTGGCATTATATTCTCTAAAATTCGCAAATTACTTCATGCACATGGGAAGAATGCCGTACTGACAATTCGTCCAATCACAAACAAATACACATGAGGGGGAAAAAGAAAGGGGGGGTCAAGGGGGCTTGTCCCCTTGTGGCTTCCCTGCGCCACTGCAGGGCGGGTCGAGGGCAGCGCCCTCGTTTTTTTTTTTTTTTTTTTTTTTTACAAATAATGCCCCTGTCGCGGGGCGGTTCATTGAATCCTGCCGCAATGGGCGGGGCAATAGTTTGGAGGCTTCCGCAACTGGTGGTTCACTACATGCTCCCGTAACTGCGGGACGGTTGGCTAAAGCCCTCCGCAATTGCGGGGAGCTTGGCCCAAGCCTTCCGCAATTGCGGGGTGCTCGGTTGAAGGCTCCCGCGGTTTCGGGTGATTTTTTTCGCGAAAAGATTTGCGGAGCGACTTGCGGAGTGCTTCCGAAATGGCAGAATGATTCGCCGAAGTCTTCCGCAGTTGCGGAACAATTCGGCGAAGTCTTCCGCAGTTGCGGAACGATTCGCCGAACTCTTCCGTGTTGCGGAACGATTCGGCGAAGTCTTCCGCAGTTTCGGAACGATTCGGCGAAGTCTTCCGCAGTTTCGGAACGATTCGGCGAAGTCTTCCGCAGTTTCGGAACGATTCGGCGAAGTCTTCCGCAGTTTCGGAACGATTCGGCGAAGTCTTCCGCAGTTTCGGAACGATTCGCCGAACTCTTCCGCGTTGCGGAACTATTCGGCGAAGTCTTCCGCAGTTTCGGAACGATTCGCCGAACTCTTCCGCGTTGCGGAACGATTCGGCGAAGTCTTCCGCAGTTGCGGAACGATTCGGCGAAGTCTTCCGTAGTTGCGGAACGATTCGGCGAAGTCTTCCGCAGTTGCGGAACGATTCGCGGAATCCCTCCGAAATTTCGAAAGAGAATTCCTTCCGCAATTTCGGAAGAGAATTCTTTCCGAAATTTCCGATACTTAGAAAATTTTTCACTTAAAAACATTTTTCTCCGCTGTTTCGGAGCAGTTGGCTGAATTCTTCCGCAATTGCGGGAAGGTTCGCCGAACGCTTCCGCAATTGCGGGAAGGTTCGCGGAACTCTTCCGCAATTGCGGGAAGGTTCGCGGAACCTTTCCGCAATTTCGGGAGGACTCCCCGAAACAGACTAAAATCAAAATTTCCAAAAATAGGCTTAAACCAAAATTTTTCAAAACTGTTAAGGAAAAATTTAAAATCTTGCCTTCTAACTGCTATCAGGTTTGGCCCATAGAGGCCCAATGCTGCAACGCAGCTCTGATACCATTCTGTCACGTCCCCTCCCATCCAACCAGCTAGATGGAGAGGATCGTGAGGTTAAACCGGGCATCTAGTCCCACACTTAGAAATTTATCATTCAATTTGAGAAGGAGATGAACACATGCGATTTCATAAGCACTTGAAAACACAGCGGAATTAAAATCATTTAACACATCCACACACATTCCAATATTTATCAAAGGAACAATTGCAAATTTACACACACACAAGAGAATACTTATCTTATACAGAAGTAATCCCAAGCAACCAGCTACGCTTCTGCAACGTTCCACCCAACCGTAGGCCAGTGTGCTCCTTAATCTCTCAGCACCACTGCCACCCCCGAGCTGGGCACGATCTCCACAAGGAAAAGGGGAAACAGGCTCTCACATAGCCAAAGATATGCCAGAATCAGCCAAGCCAACTAGCAGTTGGGTTTCTCAGGCTGCTAAGAGGTAGGCAGAGGTGAGTTACTAGGCTAGTGGCTCAACCATGGAGCTATGGGTATACCATTGGGCTCATCAAGCCAAATCTGTCCTCTTCCACTCTTAAAGCTCCTGCTCACAGGTTCAAATCTAAAACGGGATGCACTGAACAACAAAACCACAATTACCGGGCATGAGGAAAACGATTTCCACAGTTGGATGCATGAGATGGGGTTTCAACTCACTCAGAAAAACGTGGGAACACACGAAAACGAAATGGGAGGATGGGAAACAACCCTGGGAAGCCAATCCGTTTTTAGAAAAACGTCCTTGGACATTCGGGAGCAAAAACGACCTCCATACAGTCCCCAAATCGTGGCTCTCCCCTCCCAGGCTACTGCATATGCAAAAACGAACTCCCAGGCATGGAGAAATGCAGGATTTGGATGAAAAACGTGCAGGGAAAGGCCCAACTAACTCCAACTGCGTGAGTGAGTGAAGACTGCCCATTCCCCATGCTTTTGGGCACCATTTCGTGGGTGGTTTCTTGCCCAAGGAGACAAAACACGTTTTTCCAAGTTGATGGCTTGCCCATGCACGAAATTGGCTTGCCCATACTTCTTCATTTCCAAGGCAATAACTGCCCCAACCAATCTTTGGAAGAATTAAATGATTGGGTGCATGAGACAAAATGGGTAGTTGGTGGTTTATGGGTTTCCCCATTGACACATGGATTAATACCATTGGCTCAAGGGTTTGAATAATTTCCCTCCCTATTCCTTGTAAAGATCATGCCCCATCTCTTTGTTGCATTGCGTAGCTGGTTGTGGGTTTTTATTGAAATGGCATATTTACATGATGTCTGATTTTTACATTGTGCATAGCTAGCACAAGAACCATATGCATCTATTCTAATTGCCGATACATAAAACGACAAATCAATGGCGGGGCCTTGGCCTTGAGCTCCTCACCATGATTAAGTTACAATATTTACATCATTTACGATCTAATGCAAAGGGGTCAAAAATGGGGACGTGACATGAAACAGTAAATATGAGGTCAAAAAGAATCTTTAACATAACTAAAGAAACAACAAATACTAAAAAATAAGGTTTTTTCTTCGTTGCAATAAATGAAAAAGATTAACATAAATACCACTACAACAAACAAATGATCGCAAGTAAAAAATTTATATAAAAAACTATTGCTTACACTTTTTTATTTTTTATTTAAAAAAGGGGGGGCGAAACCAAGATGTATTTATGTAACTTTTTATGCATAATTTGCATAAAAAATAATTACATATTTGAATTCCCATCAAAAAAATACATGGTTTGAAAAACAATCACGCAAACCTGAGTCTAGGAGGAAAAGATGTCTTAATTTAAAAATTTGCAATTTTCAGCGATTTTTTGAACAAATGGAAATATTGCAGAGGATATTTGGAAAAAACAAAGATTCATCTTGATCAAAAAGGGTATATTCAGGTTGGTTTTAGGACTCTCATCACTCGAGAAGCAAAAATAAAGCTCAATTAGGTCATAAAGGGGACAAGCACAACTGGAGAATGATAGAGATCGTCCCCAGTATGGTCGCCAAAATTGTTGCTAGTGTTTTCACACCAGCACGTGAAAATATGCACCTACTAAGGGTTTTGCTAAACTTAGTAGAGTCTGAATGTAAAATAAAATAAAGAAAACATAAATTAAACAACTAAAATAATCAAACATGCAAATTGTATTAAAAGAAATCTAAATTATTATTTTTTGTACTTTTTATCAATCAAACAGATAGAAACATCTTTTAAAGAATAAAGAATGCTCTTTCATTATATAAAAAATGGTATCTACAAGGATTTAATATCACCTCTGAGTTACAGTAGGAGAGTCCCTTGCACCTATCTGAGGGAGGGTTCGCTTGGTCTCCTTACAATCCACAGTTCTCCGGCCACGCGTCACATACACAATATCTGAAAGGTTGAGAATAGAACACAAATGGAGTTCTGGTCTCAAGGATATTTTCGAAGAGTAATGGCTTGAGTAATCTATGGAGAATGGGTTTTGAGTGATGGACCTTGATGGTTCATTTATAATCACAACGGATAGATCTAGGATAAGGATAAGGCTTTGATTTTTTATTTTTTATTATTGGCTTTTGATTTTTTAATTTTTGGATTTTACCTTTGATTTTGTGCCTTTCACTTTTTTATCGTTTTTCGAAATTGGGATATCATATGTGTCATGCTAATTTTCTTTTTTTTTAGTGATAAAAAGGAGAAACATCATAAAAACAAGTTAGGGCATAAGTTGCTCATTTTTTAGATAATTGAGCAAATTAATTTTGTAAAATGGCCCTTTTATGTGAGACTTTAATTTTTTGGTTTTACCGAGGTAAAAATAGTGGAAATGGAATGTGGTAATGATGTATAGGTTTGATGGGGCTAATGAAAATGTAGGTGGACAAAATTTAGGATTTAACACCAGCATACTCCTTGGATACCATAGAAGTTAATCAGTTAAATTTACAATCTGCAAAAATAGTAACACGCCAATTAGATAGACAGGTAGAACACACATATACACCTCTTTCTCCTATAGAATAAGGGGACATTGGAGATCCACCATCTTTTATTCCACAATTCCCTCAAAGGTTGCAACCTAATAAAATCCAGAAACCTAAAAACCCTCTTCTAGAGGAATTGAGAAATTTGTGTGTCAAGATCCCACTCCTACAAGCCATTAAATAAATCCCTATATATAAATATTATATCAAGGACACATGCATAAAGAGGCCAAGAAGAAAGAATAAGTATCCTTCCACCATTAATATAGTAGGATAATTGGAAGACCTAATGCTAGGAAGGATTATGAACCCAATGTATGTAGACCCAGGCATCCCAATAGTGGATGCAAACATAGGAGAAATTATGATTCCAAATACTCTCATTGACTTAGGAGCAAAAATAAATGTGATGAATAGGGGCACTATGGTGAAACTCGTTATTCAAAATCTCTTAAAACACACCACCACAATTCTACAACTTGCAAACACCTCCAAAGTTTCTTTGGATGGCATATTAGAGGACATCATGGTTACCATAGATTCATGGAAGTATCCTGATGATTTCATTGTCATCCATACTAAATCTAAACTAAGTGGATACCCTCTCATACTCAGGAGGCCTTGGTTTTCAACAGCTAATGTGCATATTGGTTGTAGTAAAGGGGATATGACCATTGCAAATGGGATAGAAATGAATACATTAAACCTGTATCCTCCTACCAGACCTCATTTAAGTACCAGGGAGCCTCTTTGGAAATCTGAGAAAAATTATTTTGATCGTCCTATTTTAACCATAGACACCACACTAGCACTGATACCCCCACAAGAGGATACAATCATCTCCAATTTCATACAAAATCTTTATGACAGTCCTATTTCTTTTGGAGAACATTGGAAATTTGAGGAGTTGGAAATCATAGGATTAGGGGATCCAATGTGGCATATTCTTTTTTTGATGGAATAAATGAAGATGGCCACTAAAACAATAGAGGTTTCCTTTGACAGAACATTAAAAACTAGCAACCACTGTTAACACCCAAAAAAGTGCTCACTAGCTCATTTCCCTATTCACATGACCCATTTGTCCACTTTTTCACCATTTGAGCCTCTGAAGCCAACAAAAGGTCACCAAATGGCTTTAATACACCCCTTTTTCCACTCAAAATGAGTATTTTTCCTAAAAAAGCATAAAAAACCCTCAAAAAGGGTCCAAATTCCCAAAATATTAAAAAGGGAATAAAAATATTCAAAATATTAAAAAAAGGAAAAATGAGGGAAAAGGTACCTAAACCATGTTGGTCAATACCATTGGTTTCCTCAAAACCACAATGGTATTCCCCACCACCAAAACCTATAAAAAGGTGGTAGGGGCTCCTCACTTTACATCCATCCATCTTCCCATCCTCATGCTGCCAAAATCTCCCTTGAGCTTTTGGCCATTGTAGCAACCTTGGAGAAAGGACCCTTTGGAGTTTGGAGCTGCTCACCCTTGGAGCTTCTCAACTATCTTCATCATTTGGAGGTATTATTATTGCAAGCACTTGCTTGCCCCCATTTTCAATACAAAGTTATTTTTTCATTTCTTTTTCTTGTTTTTTAATTCAAAAGTTTATTATGATATGCACATGCTAGCTTAGTTTTAGTTTTAGATTTAGTTTATTGTTTTTGCTTAATATTGAAACTGCTGCTACTAGTTAGCAGGTGCCCATAGCACTAAGCTTGGTTGCAAAACCAAGCCAACAGTTTTTTGGCGACTCCGCTGGCTTGAATCTTTAGATCTCAAAATTTTATTTTTGCTTTAGATCTTAATTTTTGTTCATTTTAGTCAGTTTAAATCATAGATCTACCATTCTAGACAGCAGATCTATTGCTGTTCTGGATTTGGCCCATTTTTATTGCCATTAACAGCCCGAAATCGTCATTTTCGGGTTCGTTTTTCGGCGTCCGCGTACGGATTTCGCCTCGCGGTTTTTTGCCCAACAGTCGCGCGGCTCATCGCGACTACGCGGCTCTTTTCCACGCAGCTCATCACGGCTTCGCGGCCAATTTGCGCACTGCACATCGCGGCTTCGCGGACATTTTCCGCGTTGCACATCGTGACTGTGTGACGAAATCCCTCGCTGCACATCGCGGCTGAAACCCGCGCTGCCCATTGCGACTGTGTGACAAAAACCCGTGCGGTCCATCGTGGCTGTTCTGTCAAAACCCGTGATGCCAATTTTTTCACTTCGGCCAATCCATTAAAAAATTAATTTTTTTTACTGCATTTTCTGCCCACTTAGCTATTTTACAGTATCAAAAAATTCCTGCATTATTACAGCCATTTAATCTTTTTACTATTTAGAATGCACATTTAAAAAAGTCTTTTTAAAAATTTTCAGAAATTGAAAGAAGGATTTATTTGCATTTTATCTAGATAAATAATTTTACTGTTTACTTCTTTGATATTTTGCCCATAGCAGAATTTTAAAAGAAATCCATTTATTTCTTGAAGAAGTCATATTATTTCTCCTATTTCAAAAGATCCTTTGTTTTTTGAATAGTTTTTTGCAAAGCATTTAATTTCCATTTATTTCTTGAAAAAGTCATATTATTTGCTTTCCTATTTCAAAAGATCCTTTATTTTTTGAATATTTTCTGCAAAGCATTTACTTTTTCAATTTCAGTTTAAAATACCACACGTGCACCCACTCAAACACATAATTTAAACTGAGCCTTAAAATTTACCCTAACTTCAAACCAACTTTTAACCCCACTTGGGGAGCACTTAAAAGAACTTTGTAGCTAGGTAGAACTGAGGGGATAGGTGTTCCAATAACACCCCTCAGTTATTACATTTGAGACATAGGTGTTGTCCATTAGGGAACCAAAATCTCCTAGTATTTTTTGGCACGGTCATAACCAGTTTATCGGAAGGCCTCTCCCCTAGGAGGGTTGAAGTCGCGAGGATGGTTTCGGAAGCCTGAGTGGAATACCGAAATCCATTCAGTAACCGAAGGGCTACCATTCGCAGTTCTCGAGATATCCCTGTATGGGAGTATTGCGGTAAAAGGACCAAACGACAGATTTACCGTTTTTGGATGTGTCATGAATGGAGTATCCTAGTTGCCATTCTTTAGGATTGATTACCCGGTGTCCCTCCCTGTAGGGGGATATCTAGCCATTGACTCAACACTCAATATTGTCTGACTTGGATTTCATCACCTTGCAGGGAATATCGTTTGTTGATTCACAATACTTTTAGTTAGGTGTTTGCATGATACAATCCACCTTTGGTCTAGTAGCACCTCTTTTTTCTAGAAGCTGTTTTCTTGTTGGTACTCTGACCATTTTTTGCATCCCTCCACTTATTATAGCACAGCTGCTATAATAAGTGCTTTTTGAGGTTGATTTTTTGGCCTGAGAGCCTTCATTTTCACTCCCCTTCTTGCACCCTTGGTTGCATTAGGGTTTTGAGTTTTTTATACATTACCATCTTACAAAGACGATTTTTACACAAACAACATATTTCTCACCATTGAGAATTTTAGACGCTCTTGTCGTCTTCAGGGTGAACTCCTAGAGTTCAGTCTACTTGGCTCTCCACGTCACCGACGTCGAGCCTTATCCCTTGACTCGACACATCATCGGTCAAACAGACAGTCATCCGATTCTAACATGCCTCACTTCACATATGATTCTGAGGAAGAATCTGAAAACCCTACTGCGTTATTCCCAACCAACCTTATGGATGGAACACCATTCGACCCACTGTTTACCAGTACCATAGGAGATACATCCACAAACCCTTCTACTACGGTGCCATCCATGGCAACCACCACCCCCCTAGGTATGCCTAATATGGTCGACACTCCACCTTTAGGAATGCCGAACACAGGACTACCTCCTATCATGGGGATGCCCAACATAGGGGTCACACCCCCTCTTGTTACCACAACCCAGATCCCAACAATACCTACTACTATTCCTAACCCCGGTGTAACCCATGTTGCACTTGGAAACGCTGGCCCATACCAGACCACAGCTATTGGAGGACACATACCTTCAATACCTAGCATACCCTTAGGGACTATTGGACCACTACATCGTACCACCATGACTAGTCATGTCCGAGTCACTACGCCACATCCCTATGCTAGTTTGCCTTACATGGCGAGTATGAACTTACCAGACTTAGCCAGGCTCACCAATGATCCTATCAGACACGATCCTGCGTGGCCTCACATGCCCACCAAACTCCCCTCCAAAATCCCTAAGTTTGAGGGCAAGGCAGGTGAGGACCCCCAGAACCATATCATGTCCTTCCATCTATGGTGTTCCTCCAACTCCATAGTGGATGACTCTGTCCGCCTCCGTCTGTTACAGTGCACCTTCACTGGCTCTGCAGCTAAGTGGTATATCGAGCAGCCCCATGGCACGCATGCCACCTTCAGCTCCCTTGCCTCAACCTTCCTGCAGTTCTTTTAGTTACCTATCTGCTATGATGCGGGAGTCGAGATCCTACTGTCTTGCAGATAGAACATGACCACCCACATCACTGACCACATTCATGAGTGGCGTCGACGCCGAAGCCTCTGCAAAATCAAGTTAGATAACCATATCTTCTTAGATTGGTTTCTAAAATCCCTCCTCCCTCTCATTGCCAAGGATGTGGCATCTGAAAGACCCCAGTCTGAAGAAGAGGCCATCCTCAAAGCCCAACAATTTGACCTCATTTACGCCCAGTCGGGTTATCTGTATACCATTATACCAGACGCCCCTCGGGGTGATTCATCTCAACACGATGCGTCGGGGGGCATCCCATGCCGCAGATGGCATCATTGGTCGTATTACCCCGCATCCCCAACCCTTTTCCATTGCACAACCTAGCCATGGACCCGACCTTTCGCGGACTACATCTCAAACTGGAGCAACCAATTCATATGCTCCCATGGCACATCACCACCATACCCACGGACCTTCATGTCCACCTCAATGCTTTGGTCATGCACCACCCGCATACACCCCTCCATCCGCACCTCAACCAGTGTACTACCCACAGCTAGCTGCGACAGCTAACCCAACACCTCCAATAGCTCAGGGTTACCAACAACCCCAGCAGGTAACTGCCCCATCGGCTTATTATCCACCACAACCTGCTCCCGCACCTACAGCGAACCAAAATCCTCCCACTACTCAAGGGCAAGTGTACACACAGCACAGCCAGCCCCAGCACCAAAACAACCAGCGCAACCAGGGTGTGCAACAGAACCGTGGAAGAGGACGTAACCGCGGCAATAACCAACAACATCAGCAAGGTCCTCCACCTCCCAATCCTCCACAAAATAACAATGCTCCTCCTCCCAACCAGAATCCGGATCGTAATCCCAGGCAGTCTAAAAATAATAACCTCAGAACAAACCACCCTTGTTCTATATGCAGGGTCTATGCTCATTACACACATGCTTTCCCACATTTGGAGAGAGCTTGGCAACTCTGGACTCACGATGCCCATTGTCAAGGGCAAGCGGCTCCTCAGTCGCCACCCAACCCTCCACCACCTCAACATCAACCTTTGGTGCTGCAAAACCCCTTTTCAAACCAAGGTGTAGTGAACACTTAGCCGTTAGCTCCCCCTCAGGGCAACGCGCCACAACAACAGATCACTTATGCAGCTCCTGATCAACCCATGTTCGATTCAGGTACTCACCACTTGTTGATGATGTCAATCGCTGATGCCAACCTCCAAACCCATCGGAACCAATATGGCTCCACCTATGAATCCCCTCCCGCTGACAAGAACACTAACGTTCATCCCACAGATCAGACGTTACGTATACCTCTGGCTCCACTCGATGGCGCTTCTAAAGCACCTCGCTTGCCACTTCGTCGCATCAACAATAATCCCAATGCTCGTGCTGCGTCGAATTACAACATTGTAGATGACTTAGCCCAGTCTCCTGCAGCCATGTCTGCTTTGGAAGTCTTAAAAAAATGCCCTTCACAGCGCAAGACTTTACTCTCAGCCATTGGCGCCATTGACCCGAATGATTCACAACTGATGACATTCGATTCGGACCAGTCCGAACCATGCTTACCTTCCACTTTAGCATTCCAAGTTTCCGTTTCCATTCGGAATCTTATCATCCATCGGTGCATTATCGATGAAGGTGCCTCCACATGCGTCATGTCCACATTCGTTTGGCAGAAGTTGGGATCCCCTACTCTCCAGCAGTCCACCACTGCATTGCGAGCCTACGACGACCGTTCGGCTCAACCCCAAGGTCTATTAGCTAATGTCCCCATCCAGCTGGCTGGTAAAACTGTACTCATTGACATTGAGGTCATCAATGCCCAGCTTGATTATAACCTCTTACTTGGTCGCAGCTACATGTATTCCATGCGGGTGGTTGCCTCATCCGTTTTCCATACCATGATGTTCCCCCATGAGGGACGCGTGGTCAAGGTCGACCAACTTACCTAGTACGATCCCAAGGCCCCCGCCGCACCTAAAAATGTTCTCCCCATGGTTGAACAACCTGTTTTTGGTGCAACTACCTCATTCGTTTCCTCTGTGGGACCCGGAATTTACTCCGAGGCGCCGATGACCTCTACATTCCAATCTATTCCACCACCGTCACCGGAAACCCACGTCGCAGACCTCTGTACTCTTTCACATAATACATAAACACCCGACAATCAACCACCCTTGTTCCCTAAACCACCATTGGTCCCTAGTCACATCGGTGTTACACCCATCCACACAATTCCCTTCCTATTTCCTCCCTCAGGTGTAGTAAGCGCTCCGGTTATGGCTACCCTTAGTCTCCCCGGGTTAACATTGGGATTACACGTGTGGTATATTTCGCCTCTCGTTCCCCCGCCGACACCAAATGTCATCCTGCAACCGGTGCAACCCATTGTCACTTCTACCCAACCACCTCCCGATATCACTACTTCTTCGTCATCTACGAATCCCCCTCCTCTCATCAGGCCCACTGGGGGCAGAGGCCCACAACCATACACTTTGGTACCCCCACCCAAAGCAGTTAAACCTCCCCCCATGTTTCGTGCTCCTCCAAAATGCTCATTGTGTGATGAGTTAGGCCATCCAAATCATCAGTGTCAATAGTTACCTGCATTACAGGAACACATGCAAATGCTGGACGACGACCCCAACATCCCAGTAGTCAAACTCGACCCAAACCCCAAGCCTCGTGATAAATCACTGCGCACCAATGACCCTTGTGCCATGTGTAGTGTTTATGGTAATTACTCACATCACTGTCCTGATATCCCAGATTACAGAGCATCTCTCTACGAGATGAATAATTTGGACCTTGAGACAACACCCCCCACAATTGAGGAGATCTACCCTCCGAAATCATCCACTTCGGAAGAAATCAATACTATCTATATGATTTCAACCACTTTCAAACCAAAACCCCTTGATTTATGGTCTGACTACTTCCAAACTGATGAGCAAATTTTGGAAACACTCACTGCACCCGACTACCCTTGGGACGATATGCATCATCGCTCATACTTCCTCCTGGAAGCGTCTACATCCACTACATCTAATCAGCTATCGATCGAATCGAAAGATTTCATACCCACTAAGGTTGATTGGCTCAAGGACCCCATCCCAGCACCAGATGCCTTCGAAGAAGGGAACATGTCAAACATTTCCCCCATTATACAAATTGACATTTCCACCACCCCTGGGAAACCTGAGCTCATCTCGCTGGGTGCATCTTGCACTCAAGCGGAGACTCGGGCATACAAATGTTTTTTTCAAGAATTCCGTGATGTCTTTGCTTGGTCCTATACCAAAATGCCTGGTCTTGACCCCGCCATTATAGAGCACCACATTGACACATGGCTTGATGTCCCCCCCGTTCGTCAGAAACAGCGACCCATTCATCGTTCCAAGCTCCCCGCTGTTAAAGCCGAGGTTGAGAAACTTCGCGAAGCAAGATTCATTTATCCTATTCCTTATACTACATGGGTTTCAAACCCCGTTCCCGTCAACAAAAAACAAGGCACTCTTAGAGTATGTACTGGCTTCCGTGATTTAAATCACGCTTGTCCCAAAGACAATTTCCCCACGCCATTCATTGACCAACTCATTGATGCGTGTGTGGGACATGAAGTCCTATCTTTCATGGATGGTTTTTCCGGATACAACTAGATTCAGATCCGTAAGGAGGATCAGTACAAGACTGCCTTTACCACCCCATGGGGCACATTTTCCTATCGTGTCATGCCTTTCGGCCTCAAAAATGCTGGTGCTACCTTCCAGTGGGACATGACCTATTGTTTTTATGACTTGGCCCATATCTTGTTGGTCTATCTTGATGACCTTACAGCTCGTTCCCGGAAACGATCAGACCACCTTAATGACCTCCGGCAAGTTTTCTTGCGTTGTCGCAAATATAAAATCCGTTTGAACCCACACGAGTGCGTCTTTTGCGTTCCGGCAGGCCAGTTGTTGGGTTTCATTGTTTCCCAGAATGGAATTGCTGTTGATCCCCTGAAAGTCAAAGCCATCTTAGACCTTCCCTCTCCGTGCACGCTTCAGCAACTACAGAGTATGCAGGGGCAGTCCAATTTCCTTCGTCGCTTCATTCCTGATTACGCCACCAAAGTTCATGGATTCTTACGCCTACTTCGTACCCACATACCCTTTGTTTGGGATGAGCAAGCAGACACGGCATTCAATGCCCTCAAGAAAGCCCTCACACAAGCCCCCTTGATCTCCCCTCTGGATTTCTCCCAGGACTTCATCCTTTACATCTCGGTCCAAGAAGATGCCTCTCACTGAGAGCATGTCATTTATTACGTCAGCCAGACCTTGTCTGGCCCACCCCTACATTACCCATACGAGGAAAGGTTAGCCCTAGCTGTAGTCTTTTCCGTCCAAAAATTGCGACACTACATTCTGCTCAGTCATACCTCAGTTGTCGACGACTCCAACCCTATGGTCTATTTCCTAAACCGCCGGCTCCTACAAGGTCGTGTTGCTAAATGGATCATTATCCTCCAGGAGTATGACCTCACTTTCAAAACTCCCAAGAGCACCAAAGCCCTCGCACTTTCCCATCTCATAACTGACCTCCCATCCTCTTCGTCATCACCCGCTATTCAAACGGATCTGATAGACGATCACATCTTCATTATTTCGTCTGACGACCCATGGTATGATGACATCCTAATTTACCTCCGCACGCAAAAATTTCGTCCCCACATCGATCATGACAGATGCCGTCGTATACATCACCAAGCCCCCTGATACCTCTTGTTAGGGGATGTACTTTATCGACGCGGCGTTGATACCATCCTACGACATTGCCTATCCCATAGTGAGGCAGAGCAAGTCCTCAATGATTGTCATAGCAGTGCCTGCGGAGGCCATTTCTCCGGCATGGCCACTGCCCAAAATATCATTCGTGCAGGTTACTTTTGGCCGTCATTATTTACTGATTGTATCACCGCAGTCAAACATTGCCAAAATTGTCAACTTTTTGCCCCCAAAGCAAGAGCCCCATGCCCTATTTATAGAAATTCCACCATTTTTCAAACAGACATTCTGGTGTCATACGACATCCGTTTCTCAAACCGTTGGTACCGTTGGAATCAACACAGCGAGAACTTCATGATAGATCTTTCCTTTTTCGGTTTTCATCAAGTCCATTTTTTGACCATTTTTTGGACGCCCTCGTCGCCTCGATTTGCGTGCCACATCGACTGTCGTCCGTTTTCGACAAGCCTTATATCGCCAAATTCAGTTTTTCGCGCTCATGATGATGCTTGAGATTATTTCTCGCTCTCATGACCATATTTTTTTGGCATTCTTTCCCATGCACCCCTCGTCGCCTCAGTTTGCCTGCCACATCGACCGTCGTCCATTTTTTACGAATCTTATATCGCCGGATTCAGTTTTTCGCGCTCGTGATGATGCTAGAGATCATTTGTCACTCTCACGCCCATATTTTTGGGCATTTTTCCATGCCCCCTCGTCACCTTGGCTTGCGTGCCACATCGGCCATCGTCCATTTTCGACAAGTCTTATATAGCTGGATTCCATTTTCCATGCTCGTGATGATGCTTGAGATCATTTCTCACTCTCACCTCCAGAGTTTTTAGGCATTTTTTAAAAAATGTCACCCATCACTTCGGTTTGCGTGCCACAATGGCCGTTGCCCCTGGTTGACAATCTTTATGTCACCGGATCCAGTATCCCGCACACATGATGACGCTTGAGACCTTTTCTCGCTCTCATCAATCCCTTTTTTTTCGGTATAATTTTATCCCTTTTTCGGGCCGAGCAATCCCTTTTACGAAAAAGGCACTTAGGGAGTTTCTGTTAAGCTCTTTTCTGACTCCTAAAACAATGAAAAGATCGCCGAGCAACCTTGCTTCCTTTCATGCTCACTAAACGTATCTGAAAGGGCATATACCTGGTATAAGTTTACCCCTTTTCCAGACCTTGTAGACTAATTACGAAAAAGGAATACTCTAGTCACATCGGCTAGAAGAGTTCTCCATTTGGATCATTTTATGCTTTTTCGCCTTGGAGACTAACTTACAAAAAAGAACACCAACGGAGTCCACTTACTGCTTTCAGACTCTCTAAACATGAAAGCGACCACGAGCAATCACCATCCTGGGCTCGTAAAACCAATAGGACAGTAGTCATAACCACTGCAGAGTCTTCTTATCGTTTTCAGACTCCTTAAAAATGAAAGCACCAATGAGCACGAACAGTCCTGGGCTCACAAATCCACAGGACAGTTCCATTTCAGAGCACACTTTTATACCTTCTTGGAGCTCATTAAAACTACGAAGAAGGACCCAATGGTGCTTCTCAGTGCCACAACAAATCACATCTACTCATATAGAAGCTTCCCCATTTTGGTCGCCTTTGTTCAGAGTATTCTACAGTATGTCACCCTGAGAATCCCTCGATAGCACCCATCAGCTTGACCCCCCCAGAGTCAAACATACCCCTCAATCTTTAAAAGCAGTGATACCCACACCCACAAGTCAGTTCCTTACGCTTCCAGGTCAACCATGTCAACATGCTCTGAACAAAGGAAGTTTGAGTCTTCCCATTATGACCCCAGTTACTTCCCATCAAAGTATGTCAGTCCTACCATCAGTACTACCACACTTCAATTCTACACCTCGCACTCCTATCAAGGAAACATCATTGCCTTGTTAGTTGCTGGTCTCCTTCTGTCGACGACAACCAAATTTATTCCAGAGGATAGACCTAGAGGTCCCTGTGTCTTAGACTCATCACCATTTATGATGAATGCCTACGAATCATTTCGAGAAGATTCCTCAGTGCCTCTCCAAATGGTTGTTTCTTGCATGCTCGACTTCAACACCTTGATCGCATCGTTGAGACTCGCACAGGGAATTGGTTCGTTTGGTTATTAGTCGAAGACCCCGGATACCATCTGACTCCTCCACATTTGAGAGTCTACCTATGGATACAACCAGTTACACTTTTCCTATAGATATCCGGGTTGCGCATGGCGACAGTATTCAGATGTACCCTAGCTTCATACTCCCTTGAGTATATAGTTACATTAATTCTCAGAGATGACTCACATTCTTTGAGTCCCTACAGATGTTGGACACCTTCAGTTTTAGCAGTTCATCAGTTATTCCAGTGTATAAGTTATTGAGATCAGTCATGATGTGATCATGAGTACATCCCAAAATGATGTCCCCTCTGGACCATTATGATGTACCAGCAAATTTTTTATGTATTTTCTCAGGTCCCCCTTCTTGGGACTAATTGTTATGTATATGTCTTGATACGAGCATGGGTATGCCCACCTCATCCATTATCAGAGATTATCCTCATTCATATTGAGTCCATGTAACATTTGTTTATTTTTGCAGCTTCCAAGGGCCGTGGATCCAGTCTCCAATTGGTCTCTTCTCCTCCCCAAACCCCAGAAGAAAAAAGACAAAAGAACTATGATGTCTATCGGCCATACGATGAGCTCCTACCCTCACACATCAGAGGGCAATCTGTTAACACCCAAAAAGTGCTCACTAGCTCATTTCCCTATTCACATGATCCATTTGTCCACTTTTTCACCATTTGAGCCTCTGAAGCCAACAAAAGGTCACCAAATGGCCTTAATACACCCCTTTTTCCACTCAAAATGAGTATTTTTCCTAAAAAAGCATAAAAAACCCTCAAAAAGGGTCCAAATTCCCAAAATATTAAAAAGGGAATAAAAATATTCAAAATATTCAAAAAAGGAAAAAGGAGGGAAAAGGTACCTAAACCATGTTGGTCAATACCATTGGTTTCCTCAAAACCACAATGGTATTCCCCACCACCAAAACATATAAAAAGGTGGTAGGGGCTCCTCACTTTACATCCATCCATCTTCCCATCCTCATGCTGCCAAAATCTCCCTTGATATTTTGGCCATTGTAGCAACCTTGGAGAAAGGACCCTTTTGAGTTTGGAGCTGCTCACCCTTGGAGCTTCTCAACTATCTTCATCATTTGGAGGTATTATTATTGCAAGCACTTGCTTGCCCCCATTTTCAATACAAAGTTATTTTTTCATTTCTTGTTCTTGTTTTTTAATTCAAAAGTTTATTATGATATGCACATGCTAGCTTAGTTTTAGATTTAGATTTAGTTTATTGTTTTTGCTTAATATTGAAACTGCTGCTAGTAGTTAGCAGGTGCCCATAGCACTAAGCTTGGTTGAAAAACCAAGCCAACAACCACTTACTTCCAAAACAAGAGAAAAAATTGATCCATATCCTTACCAAATACCAAGCAACCTTTGGATGGAATTACTCTGATGTGAAAGGAGTCTCTCCAAACATCTGTCAACACCATATATACATTAAGGAGGGTGTCCTTCCTTTTATGCATCCCAAGAGAAGGATGAACCCATCCTTGAAATATATTGTTAAAATAGAATTACAAAAACTTATTGATGTTAATTTCATATACCCTATTTCAGACAGAGAGTGGGTATCACCATTAGTGATTTTTCCAAATAAAGGGAGGAAATGGAGAGTTTGCATATATTATAGAGAACTTAATAAAGCAACTAAGAAGGACCACATCCACTACCATTCATTGGCCAGGTACTAGATACATTGGCAAGGAAGAAATTTTTATTTTTCTTAGATGGTTTTAGTGGATATAACCAAATACAAATCCACCAAGCAGATCAAGACAATCCCACATTCACCTGCCCTTGGGGTACTTTTTCCTGTAGTGTCCTCCCATTTGTACTTTGCAATTCCTTTGCCACATTCTAATGAGTAGTACTAAGCATCTTTGTTGATTTTGTCCATGACAGCATGGAAATATATATGGATGATTTCACACCATAAGAAAATGAATTTGAAGAAGCCCTAAAAAATCTAGAGAATGTACTAAAGAAATTCATCGAAATGAACCTTTGTCTTAGTAATGAAAAATGTCAACTATTAATGGATGAAGGATTAGTTTTAGGTCATTATTTTTATGCAAGAGGAATTACATTGGATCCTACAAAAATTCAAGTTATAATTAACATACCTTCCCCCAAAAAACCAAGAGATGTTAGGAGATTTATAGGACAGTCTGGATACTACAAAATATTCATAGAAGCTTACAGTAAAATAGTTGCTCCAATGTTTTCATTACTGACCAAATATGTATAATTCAAGTGGATTGATAACTCCCAAAAATCATTTGAACACATCAAGAATAAGATTATGGAAGCACCTATTTTACAAGGACCAAATTGGGAAATTCCTTTCCACATACATTCTGATGCTTCAAATAAAGCATTTGGTGCATCCCTAGAAAAAGAATAAAACAATATTCCATGTTTTATTTACTATATCAATAAACACCTTGGAGGACCAGAACTCAACTACACTGTCACAGAGAAAGAGTTTCTTGCAGTCGTCTACTCCATCAACAAGTTCAGGCACTACACCACCGGGTATCAAGTATTTGCCCACATTCACCACTTTGCAATTAGATATTTAATGAAAAATTTGGATGTAAGTTGTAGGGTGATAAAGATGGCTTTTACTTTTACAAAAATTTGACATAACCGTTGTGGATAAACCAAGAAAGAACAATGTTGTAACATATTTTTTTTCCAGATTAACACATGTTGCATATGTAGAGCTGATAGATGATGCATTCCCTGATGAACACCTTTTTTTCTATTTCTCTACACACTTCATGGTCTACTGACATAGAAAATTACTTGGCTACTAGGATATTTCCCCATAGTTTCACCTACAAGGAAAGATGCAACATAGTAATAAAGAGTGTTCCATTTTCATGGATTCAAGGATACCATTTTAAGATAGAGCCAGACCACATCTTAATACTATGCGTCTAAGAAGATGAGGTCCATGACATTCTTCATGCATTCCATTATGAACCATGTGGTGGAAACTATGTATCCAAAAGAACAACATATAAGGTATTACAAATAGGATACTACTTTCCAACATTACATAAGGATGCAATAGCTTATGTCTCCAGATGTGATGATTTCCAAAGAATGGGTAATCCAACCCAAAGAGATGAAATGCTTCTCCATCCCCAAGTAACAATAGAATATTTTTATAAATAGGGGATGGAATTCATTGAGCCTATTGATCCCCCATCGAAAATGAAACATCACATACTAGTCTACACTAACTATATTACAAAATGGGTGGAAGTAAAAGCATTAAGATTGGCCAATGAAGACTCGGTGGAAAAATTCCTAACTGAAGAAATCTTCACAAGATTTGGAGCACCTAGAGAACTTGTTAATGATAAAGCAACCTAGTTTACATCAAATATGATAGAGGAAATTATAAGGCTCATTAAGGTCAAGCACAAAAAATCAATATCTTACCATCCAATATAAAATGACCAAGTAGAACTTACCAACAAAGAAATAGAAAAGATCCTGACAAAAGCAGTACAAATCCATAGGATAGATTGGGAAAATAGACTTCATGAGGCATCATGGGAATACAATACCACCTGGAAAACCACTAGAGGGATCGCACCCTATGATCTATTCTATGGGAAAAGAATATTGTTACCCATTGAACTCAAACTCAAGACATTAAGGACAAGAGTTGAAATTAACATGGATCTATCTACAGTACAAAATGAGAGATTACTTCAACTCAATCAAATATATGAACTCGGACATCGTGCCTTACATCACATAGAAATGATCCAACAAAAAAGAAAAGTATGGCATGGCAAGTTCATAAAAACCAAAGACTTTAAAGAAGGAGACTGGTCCATACTCTACTCAAGGTTTAGATATTTCATAGGAAAATTAAAGGCTATATGGTTGGTACCCTATCAAATTGACATAATTTATGACAATGGATCTGCAAGGATCTCCACTATAGACGAAGATCAAATACCAATTTTAGTCAATGGCCATAGACTGAATCTTTACAAGAGGCCTCTCACCAATATAGAGTTTACTGAAAAATTAAAACCAATAGAATTGCATTTGATATCAGGGCAGTAATGCCCTCCCCTAACTTAGTCACTCTCACAATCAGAAGGAAATAAAAAAAGCGAAAAAAAAAAGATTAAAAAATAAGAGAGAGAGAGAGAGAGAACATAAAAGATATGTTTCAATAAAAAAATTCATGTGAAAACTTCTTAGGAGGTGTCTGGGACAGGATGTAAGATTGAAAACATTCAAAAGAGGTGGTCTAATAGTCTATATATATATATATATATATATATATATATATATATATATATATATATATATATATATATAAAATTAAAAATAAATAAAAAAGAGGAAAATGAGAGAAAAATTCTAAATCATTTTTAATACTAACACTTTTTTTCAAGTCTAGAGGAAATCACAGAACATTATAGCAAAAATACAAGTTCAAGCAACATCATATTAAGGTGAATAACTACAAGATTCTACAAATTGTAGAATTTCTACAGAACTTTATCAGTTTCTACATCAACATCCTAATGCACATGCTCTGCAAACAACACCACAATAAGTAAGTTGTTAAAAGGTACAAATTACTCAACTCAACAATTACCTTTCTAATCTCATAAATTTCCTAACTAAGACTCCTATACTCAAAATTTGATTTGAATGTGGAAATCAGACTTAAAGTTGGGGAGCGACATTATAGTTAGATATAAGGCGAATACTGTAGATATAAGGTGAATGAGGTTAATAATAAAATGTGGGTTGTAATGATCGAATAAAGTGACCAGCAATTTCAATCATCATTCCAAATGAAGGGATCATGAACTAAGATATTATCATTTCAAATGAAGGGATCATGAACTAAGATATCGCAACTTCATTCAAAAAGTCACCTCACATGCATAAAAGAATGCCGCCAAGACGGTGACCACTTAAGGTTGAGATGATTGAATGACTATAATTTATAGAACAGGTGAATATGGGACAATAAACAATCAAAGAAGTAATTAATGCATTATATAAGGATAATCCTTTCAAATTACAAAGAATAAACCCAGTTCACTTTGTGATTGAGGAGGAGGATTCCAGAAATAAATCGGTCGACCACAACAGAGAACAAGTAAGGAAGCAATTGAACAGGTATTGAGACAACTCTTACTATGTTTTCTTGTTTTTCTATGAAAAGGGATAGATCATCTATAAAATATGACTAGGTTTTTCATGAAACATGATCCTATGGACCATTTGAAGCTATATCAAAACCTGCAAGCATTAGAATACTTTCATGCTACAGGGTGGGTCCGTTACTTCCAAAAAATTGATGGATTCCATGATGAAATAACTAAGGAGTTTGCGAGAAATTCTAGAAAAGTTGATGAGGACACTGGCAGCATGAAGGTAAAAGGAGTAGAAATAGAACTAAATGAAGATATATTGAGCATTTTAATAGGGTTTCCTAAAGGGATCAAATGGAATAAAGATGATAGAGAATTGGCCCAGAAGGATAAGGAACAACTATTTAGGTTCAGTGAGAGGCATCAGGAAGAGAAGGGAAGTGTGAAAAGAGAAACACTACCAACACCTTGGGGAGAGATATCCCTAATCATCATGAGGTACATTACATGTGAAGGAATATATGCTCTTATGCATGCATACCATTTGCAGTTCCTTAAACTCCTTAGGAATTTACAATGGCAAAATACCAGAAAGAATATAAGCCTCGGGATTGGTTCCTGTTCAACACCCTCTGTTCCATGAGCAAAAAAATTCAATTAGGAAAATCGGACTCTTTGTCCCACCATAGCTTAGTTAATCTATTAGTGTGCCATAATTTGGAAGAACATTACTTTCCCCTTCCATGGTCGAATTTCTTGAAAATCAATAAAGTTGAAATAGAAGTGTTCTATAAAAAAGAGAAACAACCCTCTTAGTTGTCCCTTGAGCAAAATTCTCCAGCTATAACCCCTCTTGCTTCTGCAAAGACCTCTATGAAAAGAGAAAAATCAAATCCTTTTGTAAAACCCACTGTGAAGAAAGCCAATAGCCTTCCTATTGTAAATAAAAAGAGAGCATCTAGACAAGTTCCCTTGAAAACTCGGGCTTCCATTAAACAAATACTAGAAGAAGAGAAGAAAGTAGATGCTACCAAAAAAGGGGAAGAAAAGGAAATTGTGGATACTTGTGTTAGGATATCTCATCATTCTATATGTACTTTGCATGCATTCTGCATGCACCTGCATGCTGCCCAGTCACCAGTCTGATGCCTCCAGCACCTAGTCCCTAGTCTTCCAGCACTCAGGAGCTACTTTCCACTCAGATTTAGCCCTCCTAGCCAGTCATGCACCCACTTCTCACCTTCCACTGCAGAAGGGCTCCTTTTCTCACCTACCAATCTAGTTCACTTCAATTAGCCACCGGTCTTTCCTTGATTTGAGGCTAGACTGACTCCTAACTGCTGTTATCACTCTGATTGACCTCCGATGAGACATGACTACCTATTCTGAGTGCTTTTAACTCCTCATGCACTCTCCACTGAGCCTCCATACCTACATTAGTGCCACTTACCATCAGTTACACTTATTACACTTAGTTAGACTCAGTTAGACTCGATTAGACTCAGTTTGACACATGTCTGACAGTGACTTGTGCATTGATGACCACCACTGATTGATGATGAGGACTCCTAGTTGGATCCAAGCTACACCATGTAGTATATTCGAATGACCTCCTTGGCTAATTCGAATTGCTCTCTCATTGTGACAGTATTGTATTGTAATTCTACCATTCTGGATTATAGAGCACTGGTGCATCTCTCTTGCACAGTTTTTACTCCAAATTGTTTTACATCTTTGTGATTGATATTCTTGTTCAATAGATCTGCTATGACTAATTTTACATGGTATTAGAGCCCAGGATGGATTAAGGGGGTGTGTTAGGATATTCCTATACTCCATCCTAGTCCTACCAACATTATTCCTTTTTGCATTTTCAATTATGCATGCAGTCATGATTTTGCATGCATGCATGCATCCCAGTCATTAGTCCCAGCACCTAGCCCTCAGTTAGCTATCCCCGAGAGCTTCTCACTGATCAGTTTCATCCCTCCTGGTGCTTAGTAAGCCCCGCATGTAGTTACATGCATCTCATGCGCCCTCTCTCACATACCACTTAGTTGCACTTCAGTTAGTTGAGTTATCTTTAGTTCTTTCCTTGATTTAAGGCTAGACTGACTGTATCACTTCGATGGATCTCCAGTGAGACTAGACTTCCCATTCTGACTCTATTTAGCTCCTCATGCACCCTCCACTGAGCCTCCTTCATTTAGTTAGTGCCTCCATGTGCTAGTTACACCTACCACACTCAGTTAGACTCAGTTTGACATCTGGTTGGCAGTTACTTGTGCATTGATGACTCCACTGATGATGATGAGGACTCCTAGTTGTGCTTTGATGACACTCTATTGATCTGGTGATCACTCTATGAGAAAGAATAAAAGTCATACAAACTCATGAATATCAGATCCAAAAAGACATTCATAGAGTGAAGAGTGAAGTTTGAAGAACCGCTGCCAGATCTTAAACTAGTTGAGGAAAACATTGTCGATCCGTAGCCTCCACAAGAAGAAGATTCTAGAGAATATGAAGAAAGCATTGGGACTGATATTTCTGATATTTTATCAGACTTTGATGGCCATGACATATCAGCTTCAGAATTAAACCATAATGATCCTCCTCAGTTACCAAAGTGGGCCCAAAACACTCTACATTCTGCTGCTCCAAACATTGGAAATCATGTTGATCCAAGGAGAACAAGAGCAGACTATCAAAGAGTAGGTATGGATCTTTCATTTTCTGATCCAGTATTATCTGAGAAATTTTATTTGGTGATTGGTTCAGATCCCAAATCATACTATCATGCCCACCGAGATCCACGATGGCAAACCGCCATGGATGAAGAGTACATTTCTCTTCAAAAGAACAATACATGGGAGCTAGTTTCTCTTCCACCTGGAAGAAAATTAGTTCAATGCAAGTGGATCTACTGCACGAAGGTTGCTGCTGATGGTTCTATCAACAAATACAAATCTAGGCTGGTGGAAAAAGGTTTCTCCCAAGTCCAAGGTGTGGACTACACTGAGACCTTTGCAATGGTTGCAAAGATGGATTCCATCCGCCTAGTTTTGGCCATTTTCGCATCCAAGCACTAGGAAGTGCACCATATGGATGTGAAGAGTTCTTTTATACATGGAGACCTTGATGAAGAGGTATATATGAAACAACCAGAAGGATACATATCAGATCCATCAGTAGTTTGCAGATTGAAGAAATCTTTGTATGGATTGAAACAGGCCCCAAGAGCTTGGTACGCAAAGATGGACTCCTTCCTTCTTTCTCATAATTTAAAAAGATGCAAATCTAATCCTAATGTGTACCTACAGAAATTTAAAGGTAATTTTTTTATTGTTGTTTTATATGTTGATTATCTTCTCATTACTGGTATCACTCTCCTTACAATTAACAAGCTGAAAACCGCTTTAAATCTAGCTTTTGATATGAGCAATTTGGGCTTGCTTAAGCAATTTTTGGGCTTGGAGATAGCTCAAAACTTTGATGGGATCACATTATCTAAGAAAAAGTATGTGAAAGACCTGTTATTAAATTTTAATATGGCATGATGTAAGGCTTCTCCATTTCAATTCCTCTCAGGAATCAGTCTTGAAGAGGGAAATTCCACACCGCTTGCAAATTGCACCATGTATCGACAGTTGATTGGTTCACTAGTCTACTTGACACACTCAAGGCCTGATATATATTATGCCGTGAGTGTTGTATCAAGGTATATGTAGAATCCCCATGAGATTCATTGGTGGGAATCCAAGCGGATCTTGCAATATATGCAAGGTACGAAACATTTTGGCATACATTCTGCTACATATTCTAACCTAGATTTCATTGGTTTTACTGATTCAGATTGGGCAGGTGATAGCATAGATCAGAAGTCCACTTCCGGATATGTTTTCATGATTGGACATGGGCCTATATGCTGGTAAGGAAAAAAGCAAGAAGCCATTGCACTTTCTTCAGCAGAGGCAGAGTATCGAGGGGCAGTCAATGCCTACATTCAGGCAGTTTGGTTGCAGGGTATTCTTTCCGAGTTTGATTTTAGTAGTACTACTTTGACTGTCCTATTTTATGACCATCAAAGTGCTATTAAGATCTCCACCATGTAAAATTAGTCACAGCAGATCTAATGAACAAGTAAATCAATCACAATAGATGAAACTCAGAAAAATGGTGTAAAACTGTGCAAAGCATGCATCAGTGCTCAATATCCCAATGAGGGTGAATAATTACAATACAATACGGTAATAATGACTGATCAATTCGAACTGACTAAGAAGGTCATTCGAATCACTGAATGGAGTAGCTTGACTCCAACTAGGAGTCCTCATCATCAATCAGTGGTGGTCATCAATGCACAAGAACCAGTCATCTAGGTGTCAATCTGAGTCTAACTGAGTGTAACATGTGTAACTGAAGTGTGTAGCACTGATATAGGGAAGTGGGCTTAGTGGAGGGCGCATGGGAGGCTAACTGAAGTCAAAACAAGTCATCTAGTCAATCTAGAGGTCCAACGGAGTGAAACAGTCAGTCAGGAGTGAAACTAGCCTCAAATCAGGGAGAATCGGAGCTAACTGAGTGTAACTGAAGTGGAACTGCAGTGGTAGGTGAAGAAGTGCGCCCTTCTCTGGAAGTAGGTGAGAAGTGGGAGCCTTCCTGACTAGGAGGGATAATGAACTGATGTAAGAGGATCTCGGGTGCTAGAATAAGGTGGCTAAGGTGCTGGAGGCATCAACCTGGTGACTGGGATGCATGCAAAGTGCATGCAAACCCTATATGCATGCAAGATCCTGAAAAAGATGATCTGGATATCTAAACACCACCCCTCAAGCTAGACTATGATGTGCAAAAAATAATGTGGGGCCCTAGTAACTAAGACCAAAGTTCACCCCAATACAATAATCCAAAAAATGCTGAAAATAAACTAAGTGAGGAAAGAGGGAAAACCCAGTGGGAAGAAAGCCCCCCCTCAAGCTAAAGCATAATAATGGATCAATCTATCTCCACCATGATGGAAGTCACCCCCAACAGTGAACAGAGGTAAGAGAACTTCTTCTCAGTGAAACTCTTGGTGAAGATCTTTGCAATTTGCTCATCAATAGGGCAATATTGCAGAATGATGGTGAGATCATGCACCAACTGTCGAATGTAATGTATATGAATCTCAGTGTGTTTGGTCCTCTGCCACTGAACTGGATCTGTGGAGATCTTGATAGCACTTTGATTGTCACAAAATAGGACAGTCGAAGTAGTGCCACCAAAACCAAACTCGGAAAGAATACCCTGCAACCAAACTGCCTGAATGCAGGCATTGACTGCCCCTCGATACTTTGCCTCTGCTGAAGAAAGTGCAATGGCTGCCTGCTTTTTGCTGTACCAGCAAATAGCACCATGAGCAATCATGAAAACATAGCCGAAAGTGGACTTTCGATCAATGCTATCACCTGCCCAATCTGAATCAGTAAAACCAATGAAATCAAGCTCAAAATCTGTAGCATAATGTATGCCAAAATGTTTCATACCTTGCACATACTGCAAGATCCGCTTGGCTGCTCGCCAATGAAGCTCATGGGGCTGCTGCATATACGTTGACACGGCACTCACGGCATATGAAATATCAGGCCTTGAGTGTGTCAAATAAAGTAGTGAACCAATCAACTGTCGATACATATTGCAATCTGCAAGCGGTGTAGAATCTCCCTCCTCAAGACTGATTCCTGAGAGGAATGGGAATGGGGCTTTAACTTGTTGAAGATACACATTCGAATCAGATTTGCATCTTTGGAAATTCTGAGAAAGAAGGAAGGATTCCATCTTTGCGTCCCAAGCTCTTGGGGCCTGTTTTAACCCATACAAAGATTTCTTCAATCTGCAAACTAATGATGGATCTGATGTGTATCCCTCTGGCTGCTACATATATACCTCTTCAGCAAGGTCTCCATGTAGAAATCCACTCTTCACATCCATGTGGTGCACTTCCCAGTGCTTGGATGTGGAAATAGTCAAAACAAGGCGGATGGAATCCATCTTTGCAACCAGTGCAAAGGTCTCAGTGTAGTCCACTCCTTGGACTTGGGAGAAACCTTTTGCCACCAACCTTGCTTTGTATTTGCTGATAGAGCCATCATCAGCAACTTTCGTGCAGTAGAACCATTTACAGCTCACTAATTTTCTTCCAGGTGGAAGAGAAACTAGCTCCCATGTATTGTTCTTTTGAAGAGAACTATACTCTTCATCCATGGCACTTTGCCATCTCGAATCTCGGTGGAAAGAATAGTATGATGTGGGATCTGAACTAGTCATCAAATAAAAAATCTCAGGAAGTAATGGATAAAAAATTGAAAGAGCCATACCTGCTCTTTGAAATTCTACTCTTGTTCATCTCAGATCAGCAGGATTTCCAAGGTTTGAACCAGCAAATTGAAGAGTGTTTTGGGCCCACTTTGGTAACTGAGGAGGATCATAATGGTTAGATTCCGAACCTGATATGTCATGATCATCATGTGCTACTAAAATATCAGAAATATCAGAACTCATACCTTCATACCTTCACCAGTGTGTGTCATTTGATATACAGAAAGAAGATTTGAAGCCAAGGAAGGCACATAGAGAACATTCTGAAAGCTTCCATGATCTACATGAATCGTACCTTTGCCCTTTGAAGAAATTTTTGAGTCATCTCCCAAATGGATGGGGATGGAGATTTTTGGATTGAATGAAGAAAAAGAATCAATATTTGCAGCCATATGATTCGATGCACCCGAATCTATCAAGAGAGTAGTGGGCTTCGAAACAGTTGCCATGAGTGCTTGTCCTCTTTCATGATCATCATTCCTATCCTTCTTCCTTGCACCGTCAAGAAGAGTTATGTTATTATTTTCCAAAAGGAGGGCCATTTGATCTATAGTCTTCTTCATGCATGAACTTTTGGGATGAAAGCCATGGTTGCAATAAGTAGATTTAGATTTTTGGTTACCTTCTTTTCCCTTTTTCTTGAACTTCGAACTAGATGGTGCATCCGTTTGTTTTCCTTTCTCTCTTTTCTTGTGAGGTTCGCATTTGGGCTTCTCCTTCTTTTGCTTTCCTTTACCATTCGAGATCTTGGGTCCTTGAACATATAGGGCTGAATCTTTGGAGCTTATGGACCCCATTTGAATCAACTTATCATGCTCTTTTGTGACGGACTCAATGAAGGCATTCAAGGTAGGCATCTTCCAATTCGGGGTAGTTAGCCAACCGGAATTGAAAGTAGAGACAAATACCAAATAATCTTTACCAAGCTTGCTGAGAATGGAGAGGATCAATTGCTTATCCTCTTTGATAACTCCACTGTTCTTCAACTGCATGTTCAAGTTCTTGAATTTTGTGAAGAATTCATTAATGATCTCAAAATTCTCAGGACTAAGGGCAATCAATTCATTCTCTAATTGAAAAGCCCTAAGCTCGTCCTGCTTGCCAAATAGTGTTTCAAGTTGCTCCCATATAGCTTTTGGAGTCTTCAATCCACTGAGATGGAAGTGAATATCTTTGGAGATGGAGAGACAAAGAATACCATAAGCTTCATCAAGCTTGTTGTAGTGTTTGGTTCTATCTGACAAGGTGTTTGGCTCCAATTCAAGACCAAGAGTGACTCAGTAGTAACCTTTTGAACGTAATATGATCTCCATATCATCTTTCCAATCAAAATAATTGAATGGGGTGAGGATAGGCTTTGAAGAAGAGTATTACATTGCTAGGAGTGAGTGCACACTGATCTAGAAATGCTTGCAAGGGCAAAGTAGCGAATGCAATTGATGGAGACAATAACCTGCAAATCACAATAAAACCAAGAACAATGAGGTCGAACAATCCACCCTTTTAGAGTTGCATCACACCTGGGATTGGAGATCAAGCAATGTTGAATAGGTCCAATGTATCAAATCTAGGATTTATGTGGAAACCCAAGCTTCTGGAGTGGTATTGGAAGTATTTTCAAGCTTTGCATGCACAAGAGTGAATGCCCTTGAGATCTTTCATGCCAAAACTTTTTGTAATTTTTCAGCAAATTCACTCAAATCCTCTTGTAGAAACACCTGTAGAAAAGAGATCTTGTCCCTGCAATGGCTCTGATACCATGTAAAATTAGTCACAATAGATCTAATGAACAAGTAAATCAATCACAATAGATGAAACTCAGAAAAATGGTGTAAAACTGTGCAAAGCATGCATCAGTGCTCAATATCCCAATGAGGGTGAATAATTACAATACAATACAGTAACGATCACTGAGCAATTCGAATTGACTAAGGAGTTCATTCGAATCACTGAATGGAGTAGCTTGACTCCAACTAGGAGTCCTCATCATCAATCAGTGGTGGTCATCAATGCACAATAACCAGTCATCCAGGTGTCAATCTGAGTCTAACTGAGTGTAACATGTGTAACTGAAGTGTGTAGCACTGATATAGGGAAGTGGGCTCAGTGGAGGGCGCATGGGAGGCTAACTGAAGTTAGAACAAGTCATCTAGTCAATCTGGAGCTCCAATGGAGTGAAACAGTTAGTCGGGAGTGAAACTAGCCTCAAATCAGGGAGAATCGGAGCTAACTGAGCATAACTGAAGTTGAAGTGCAGTGGCAGGTGAAGAAGTGTGCCCTTCTCTGGTATTAGGTGAGAAGTGGGTGCCTTCCTGACTAGGAGGGCTAATGAACTAATGTAAGAAGCTCCCAGGTGCAAGAATAAGGTGGCTAAGGTGCTGGAGGCATCAACCTGGTGACTGGGATGCATGCAAACCCTAGAATTTGCATGCAAACCCTAATTGCATGCAAGATCCTGAAAAAGATGATGTAGATATCTGAAAACACCGATCCAGTTCAGCGGCAAAGGACCAAGCACATTGAGATTCATATGCACTACATCTAAGAGTTGGTGCATGATCGCATTATCATTCTGCAATATTGCCCTACCGATGAGCAAATTGCAAACATCTTCACCAAGAGCTTCACTGAGAAGAAGTTCTCTTACCTCCATTCACTGTTGGGGGTGAGTTCCATCATGGTGGAGACATATTAGATCCATTTTTATGTTTAGCTTGAGGGGGGCCTTTCTTCCCACTGGGTTTTCCCTCTTTCCTCACTTAGCTTATTTTCAGCATTTTTTGGATTATTGTATTGGGGTGACCGGGCCCTACATTTTATTTTTTACATCATAGTATAGCTTGAGGGGGGGTGTTAGGATATATCATCATTCAGTATGTACTTTTCATGAATGCATGCATTCTACATGCATTGCATGCACCCGCATGCTGCCCAATCACCAGTATGATGCCTCCAGCACCTCATCCCTAGTCTTCCAGCACTTGGGAGCTACTTTCCACTCATATTTAGCCCTCCTAGCCAGTCATGCACCCAATTGTCACCTTCCACTATAGAAGGGCACCTTTTCTCACCTACCAATCCAGTTCACTTCAGTTAGCCACCAGTCTTTCCTTGATTTGATGCTAGACTAACTCCCCACTACTGTTATCACTCTGATTGACCTCCGATGAGACATGACTACCTATTCTGAGTGCATTTAACTCCTCATGTGCTCTCCACTGAGCCTCCATCCCTACATTAGTGCCACTTACCATCATTTACACTTATTACACTCAGTTAGACTCAGTTAGATTCGGTTAGACTCAGTTTGACACCTATCTAACAATGACTTGTTCATTGATGACCACCACTGATTGATGATGATGACTCCTAGTTGGAGCCAAGCTACACCATGCAGTATATTCGAATGATCTCCTTGGATAATTCGAATTGCTCACTCATTGTGACAGTGTTGTATTGTAATTCTACCATTCTGGATTATAGAGCACTGATGTATCTCTCTTGCACAGTTTTTAATCCAAATTGTTTTACATCTTTGTGATTGATATTCTTGTTCAATAGATTTGCTGTGACTAATTTTACAACTTGATACAGTTGGGGGAAAATGAAAAATTTGATTCACCTCTGGTTATAATATTAGGAGGCAAAATCTATCCTTATAAGAAGGAGAAGATAAGTATACAGGATTTAGATGAAGGGGAGGTACACCAAATAGAAGAGTCAAATACCCAAGATAATTACCAAGAAGTTGACGATACAGAGGAGCAAGAAAGTATACATGATAGGGAAATGGATCATTTTCTAGAGATACCAAATATATTACCTAATTCTACTGCAAACATAAATTATGTCGACATGAGTAGTCATGAGATACTACAAGAGAGAGATATCAGGAGATCATAAGATTGAAAGAACAGATTAAGGAACAAGAACAAGAAATATTGAAATGGAAGAAAATAGGCCACACAGTGGATGCTTTGAAAGATTCCAATACCTCCATAAATCTAGTTCATGAATAATATGAGCTACATCCACT
This sequence comes from Larix kaempferi, assembly GCA_027924585.1. Taxonomy (NCBI): domain Eukaryota; kingdom Viridiplantae; phylum Streptophyta; class Pinopsida; order Pinales; family Pinaceae; genus Larix; species Larix kaempferi. Next base: position 10,837,981 of record BSBM01001160.1, on the reverse strand, counting down.
ATAGAATAAGCTCTGGGTTATTAAAATGTAGCACCAATAAAACAAGCAGTAGTTGATTACAAAAAACATTGTCTTGAAGAATACTTGGAACACTGTGAATTAGAACTAAAGGATAAGATACAAGAAAAGGAAAAGGTTGAAGAAATATTAGATAAGTGATTTAGTATAATGCAAGATCTCATTCATTGTAGGCCACCATCTACATTATATTCAATATTATTAAAAGAAGGGTGGTTATGGTACCAAGTCAAAATATTGTAGTACCAAAAGTCAGAGAATTTGGAGACCCCAAAAGATTTTATTGATACCTGCCAAGAAATGGGGGAGTTAGGAAAAGATCATCTTAGTGAGTTATATCTACACAATTATATACGTCCTCATCCCTTTAAGTGGAATCCAAACCCTTATATACAGGATTTGCAGTTAAGAAATTGTTTATCTTGGATTATAAATGAGGATACCAAAGCGACAGAAATGCACACGTATCACGAAATTGAGAGGGATTCTCAACTCTTTATTGTTGGAATATTCTCACCATCATTTTTGTATTTTGCATGCCTATATGCAATTTTGCATGCATCCATTCATTTGCATACATTTGCATGCATCCAGTCATCAGTATGGCAGTCTCCTAGCACTTAGTCCTTATTTTGCAGCCCCTGGGAGCCTGGTTTTTCTCATTTTTATCCCTCCTATCCACTTATGTGCCCTTGTTTTCATCACTAGAGCACAAGTGCGCCTTATTTCACCTATTTAGGAGTTAATTCAGTTAGTTGGTTGGTTGATGACTCAGTTCCTTGATTCGGGGGATGATTGATCAGTTAACTAACTAAAGCACTTAGATAGGCACCTACTGAGACTAGTTGAAATCTACTGACTACTAACAGCTCCTCATGTGCCCACATTGGAGTCTTCTTCCCTACATCAGTTCCCATGCACTCAGTTAGACTCACTTGACTAACTATTTGACTTTTGTGACTACTGCCACTAGTTTGAATGATGTCTCCAATGTTATCCAAGCTACACACTAAGGATAATTTGAATGACCTTAGTGGCATTCGAATCTCCTTGATTGTATTCAATTATTATTCATTATTCACAGTGCCAGCTTACAGCTGATGTATGATATAGCAATTTTTCTCCATTTTCTGTGTAATGAGTGATTATTGATTTAGCATTTCTTCTTCTTACTTCTGCACTACATGAGTAAATTCTAGTGAGGTATGCTACTGCTGAGTGATCCTAGCTCAAAAATATTACATGGTATCATTTGTGACAACAGTTATTCGAATTGCAGTAGCAACAGTTGCAGCAATTCCTTGAGCAACTATATTTCATTGAGCACCAGAAGCCTCTGAGTTTCCGCAGCAAATCCTGGTGCTATTTCCTTGAATTCACTGGAGCGATCCAGTGAGGTCTAGCCAAGTGTGAAGGACTTAGTCACATGTGCTCAATGTCCTAAGGCAGTGTTCAATTTGAATTGCAATAGATATTCTTTTCATAATTCTCATTTGTTTGGCAGGAATCTCCCTCTTTCAGCTTCGAATTCTTTAGTATCATGGATCTCAAGTTGAACTCATTCAACTACTTCAAATGGAAGGAAAAAATGGGCATCTTCTTGAAGTCGAAGAGCCTTTCCATAGTGGTGAATGGCTCTGCAGTTGAGCCCACTAGTGCAGTAGAGAAATCCAAGTACTTAGACAAGCTTGATGAAGCAATAGGACTATTGCTACTTAGCATTTATGAAGATTTGCGCTTTCATGTTATCGATTTGAAGACTCCAAAGGAGGTTTGGGACAAGATCGAATCCCTCCTTGGACAGAAAGATGATTTGAAGGGGCATAAACTAGAAAATGAGCTCATCTCCTTGAGCCCAAGGAGTTTCGAAACTATCACTGAGTTTCTCAACAAATTCAAGAACTTGATTTCACAGTTGAAGAGGTATGGGATTGAGGAGGAAGAAAAACAACTCATCCTTTCCATCCTGTCGAAGCTAGGCCCTGATTATTCAATGTTTGTTTCGACCTTCCAGTCAGCAAAGTTTTCCATTCCAAAATGTAAATTCCCTTCACTTGAAGACTTCATCCAATATCTAACTCTTGAGGAGGAGAAGCTAGTACACATGGGAGTGATACAAGCCAAGTTGGATTCAGTTCTTGCATCCATTGATTCAAGGAGAGCAAATGGAAAAGGAAAACATAAAATTTATGATAGAAAGTAGAATGATACAAAGCAAAAGGAGGCTCCCATACAGTCAGATGGAGCCTTGAATCCTAAGAAAGAATAGTAAGATCAGAAGGGAAAATCCAAGTGCAGATACTGTAATCGAGGATATCACCCTGAGATCTCATGTATGAAGAAGACCATATATCTCATGGCTTCACTTCTTGAAAAAAATAATCTTCTAATACCTGCATGTGCTAGAAAGAAAGAGAGTGAACCATCTGGATCTAAGAACAAAAAGAGATGCCATTCCCTCATGGAAGGTGCATCAACTCAATCCTCCTTCATCATAGATTCTGGAGCATCAAGACACATGTCTTCCTTCAAGAATATCTTCACTCGATTTGAAGCTACTGTTGGACCATCCATTATGTTGGGGAATGATTATGAGGTCTCCTCTGAGAGGATTGGAAGAATCAAACTAGATCATGGATACTTCTCAGATGTACTCTATGTCCCCACTCTCACTGCTAATCTACTTTCAGTATATCAGATGACCCATACTGGAGAGCCAAAGAGGGTGATCTTCTCTCCAAATGAGGTCGAAATTCAAGACATGGTATCAAGTTCTACCATTGAAAAAGGTGTTGCAAATCATAAGACAAAACTCTATGAGTTCTCATGCTTTCTAACTCTCGCAAAGCAATCTTCTATTCGCACTCATACACATGAAGAGAGTAGGCTATGTTATCTCAGCTACAAACATTTGCATAGCATGCAAAGTCAAAATTTAGTTGAAGATCTATCCAATCTCAGATCTTCCCAAAGCACCCGTAAAGGTTGCTTGAATGGAAAAAATCCAACAAGGAAGGTTGAGAAAATGAAGACTCGGAGAGTAGAGCGAAAGTTGGATCCAAATCCACAAGAACCTGGAGATCTAGCATCTATTGGTTCAAATTCTATTGCAAAGTGGGCCACCACCACTGTTGCATCCACTAGTGATCTTGTTAAAGATCCACCATCATCATGTCATAGTTCATTTGGTAATGATCTCACCTATGTTGGTTCAAAGGAGATATCGAAGAACTACATGCACATTCATGGAGCTGATCCTACCTCAGTTGGTTTGGATCACATGTTTCAGAATGATATTGATATTTTTGGATTTGTTCCCACCATGTTTGGTCAAACGGAGCAAGTTCAAGAAGTCTTTGGATTCGCTTGCGTCCACTGAAGGAGAAGTCATGCACATGCTTTTAGAGCATGATCCACCTTTAGATTCAGAATTTGGAAGTGATGATGAGCAAGAGAGAAAAGCTCCATCACATGAGATTTCAGATTCAGAGTTTGGAAGTGATGATGAGAAAGAGAGTGAAGCTTCATCACGTGACAATTTAGATTTAGAGTATGACAGTGAAGATGATGAAGACTGAATGCTAGATCCAGATCCACAAGAACCTAAAGATCTAGCACCTATCAGTGAAGATGAGCGAATGGAAGAACCATATCCACAAGAACCTAATGATCTTACACTTGATGATCCTCCTCTTCCTATATGGGAAGCCACTACACTTAGATCTGTCGGATATCTTGTTGGAAATCCACTTGATCCGAGGAGGACCATATCTAATTTTCAGAATGGAAGGTTGTATCCTTCTCACATTACTGATCCATTTACTTCCAACAAATCCTTCTTCAGTGGAGAAGTACACTTACCATTTGGGGTGAGTGATGTACATGATTGATCATCCTATCACAGTATATCTTGAGGGGGGCTTTCTTCCCACTGGGTTTTCCCTCTTTCCTCACTTTGTTTATTTAGATTGTTGTATAGGATGACCTTTGGTCTCAGTTACCAGGGCCCTACCATTTCAGTTTTTCCTCATAGTATAGCTTGCGGGGGGGTGTTGGAATAATATCACCATCATTTTTGTATTTTGCATTCCTGCATGCAATTTTGCATGCATCCAGTCATCTGCATGCATTTTCATACATTTGCATGCATCCATTCATCAGTATGGCAGTCTCCCAACACCTAGTCCTTATTTTGCAGCCCCCAGGAGCCTGTTTCTGCTCAGTTTTCGCCCTCCTAGCCACTGATGCACCCTTTTTTTCATCACTAGAGCACAAGTGCACCTTATTCCACCTATTTAGGAGTTACTTCAGTTAGTTGGTTGGTTGATGACTTGGTTTCTTGATTCAGGGAATGATTGATCAGTTAATTGACTGAAGCACTTAGATAAGAACCTAGTGAGGCTAGTTGAGCTCTACTGACTATTGACAACTCCTCATGCACCTGCATTCGAGTCTCCTTCCCTACATCAGTGCCCATGCACTCGGTTATACTTAGTTAGACTCACCTGGCTGACTATTTAACTTTTGTGACTACTACCACTGGTTTGGATGATGTCTCCAATGCTATCCAAGCTACACATTGAGGATAATTTGAATGACCTTAGTGGAATTCGAATCTCCTTGATTGTATTCAGTTATTATTAATTATTCACAGCTCCAACATATAGTTGATGTATGATACATTAGTTTTTCTCCATTTTATGTGTAATGAGTGATTATTGATTCAACATTTCTTCTTCTTCTTTCTACACTACATGACTAAATTCTAGTGAGGTCTGCTACTACTTAGTGATCCTAGCTCCAAAATATTACATTTATTAGAGCATAAGCCCCTATTCCAAATGCAGTATTTAACTCACACAAGCTACTGATACAGGATACTAAATTAGCGCAAGTTATACAAGAAATACAAGTAGCTTTTATTGCTCAATTCATAGAAGTAGTGTCAGAGGAGAACAAAAAGATGATCATTCAACTCAATATCACCAGATGGAATGGCATTCCTAATAAATTTGTCCATATAGAAGTGCACTCACCTTCTAAATTGGAAAAGGTGATATTTGGATGATCTTGTATATTGTTGTCATAGAGAAATTGAGGCTACAGTGGATAGGCATCGAACTCAGTCCTCCACTTCTCATTTCTAACACCAAATAGGGTTGGACCAAGGAGGTGTTGATCTTTGGTGTTGTCATTGATGTCAAACAAGAAGCATGATAATGTCAAGCAAGAAGCATGAAGCCTTGATGCCAGTTTAAGGAAGTATATACAAAACAAGGCTACCTATCTATGCAATATGGATGGGTATATGTCCCACATATACTGGGGCTTTGCGCAATAAGCAAGAGTATCAAAGTGCGTAGAAAAGACTCAGTCAGGTCAAGTACATTGTTTGGGTAAACTTGACTAGGAAGAAAGAGGTAGATAACATAAAGAATCCCCTACTTAGTTGGTTCAAGTACATTGTTTGGTTAAACTTGACTAGGAATAAAGAGGTACCTAACATAAAGAAGCCCATTCTTGTGGACAAATCAATCTAATCAAGGAAACAAGTAGTGATATAAATAAACCAAAGATTGAGGTCAAGCAGGGGAGTGCGCACAATGGATATGTAAAAGAATTATGTATTTGGTAGCTTCGTTTTATTGGGTATCAATGGATCATTGATCCAAAATAAAGAAACAACAGAGAGTCGAGTGCTCGGAGCAAAAAATCAGAGCAGTAGACAATGCGCAGAACCGGAGCAGTGTACAGATTGAAGAAGTGTGATGGATCATAGCAATGTTTTGGATCATAGTGGTGCATAGAACTGAAGCAAAGTATATAGATAGATATCCATTACAGATAACCAAAGTAAAATACACAGTAAGTAGATCAGAGTGCAGAACAAATAGTAAAGTATAACAGTTGCACAAAACTGAAGTAGAGCATATAAGAGCACGCAAAAGAAAGTGAAGCAGTGCACAAAACAAGTGTGAATCTATGTGTGCAAATCATAAGGCTATGCAACCGAAGAATATCTGCATCTATCTTAGGGAGGAAGGACAGGGAAAGGACAGGATATTGTAGTCTCCTCTCAGGTTGGTGCCTAAACACTGCAAATTGGTGCTTGCGCAGAGGATTGGTTTCCTCACACGTTGGTACCTATAATCAGCAAGTTGGTGCTTACATAGAGGATTGGTGTCCTCACGGGTTGGTTCCTGTAATCAGCAAGTTGGATATTGCATGTGGGATTGGTGTCCCAATCAAATTGGTTTCTGAGTGAGTTGCTGCTCACATCATTGGAGATTGGTGTCTATGCACATATGTCTTTTATTGTTGTGATTTAAGTAAAAGTTGGGCATAATTTTTAAAGTGAAAATTTGTTTAATATGCGCATGATATTGATTCGACCCCCCTCTTAGTATCATTAAGAATTCCAACAATTGGTATCAGAGTGGGTTTCTTCAGGAACAGTTTAACAACTGGAATATTAAACACTGCGTAGATATGAATAGACAGGAAGGACTCTTTGCAAACAAAGCACCAAGATTTGATGGAGATGATTGGTACTCATCGCAAGGAAATCAATCTGATCCAGGAACTTCAAAAAACACTCGCAAGAGCTTCCATATTTCCCAGTCATTTGGGATGATAGCTTCAGATGGATATAAGCCTCCGTTGGCCTTGGGGTTTTGCTTCTTGAGAAGAAAACTTATGATCTAGGTGAGTACTACAATAAAGGACCCTAAATATCTAATGGAAATTGGGATAAATTTGGTTAACAAATTCAAGTAGGAAAACCTACTTGAAATGGCTTAAAATTCCGTCACTTGCCTCTGTTAATTAAATAGGATTCAGTAAAATAAATAAAGATAAATGTGTATTTTATTCAAAAGAATTCTTGCTAGTAACAGTTAAACAAAGACATTATTCAACTAAACCAGTTTAAATATACAAAATCAAATGTTCAGAATAATCATTAATAAAATTAGTAAATAATCAAATAAAAAAAGATTAGTATTTCAAAATGTTGATAGTCTGCAAAGGACTCTATCATAACAAATATACATGAACAAATTCACTTCACCCTATCACAATAGTTCACCATAATAAAGAAATTCACAATAGTTGATTAACCTTTGCACTTATTAATATCTGAAACATATTAAAGAATGATTGAATTAAAAGGAAACACACGGAGAATAAGAAAACTTCATCTCACATTATGCCAAGAACCATATGTCGGAAAGAATACACCTTCCATTCATAAATTTGTAAATCATTACATAATGGGTTTTAAAATATATACATTTCTACAAAGACTAGTACAAATAAATTCCACCAGTGATTCGACAGTGTTCCCCCTCTTCTCTCTAAGGGATAAAAAATAAATTCAATGAAGTGGATAAGATAGATCCACAAAATAAGGCCAAATCTCCTAAATTTAAGAAAGAAATACTAACTACCATGATCTTGATTAGTAAGATAATCCTTCCATTCAGCATAAACATTCCACGTCTCAGTCACATCAGAATAGTCGGCATGACCAGTTGTAGCTATGCTTTACACATATAGGATATGATTTCTTTATTGTGGATCTTAGACCATGTGTTGAGGAACCCTTGCAACATAGTTTCCAATTGACCCGGGGATGAAATAAACAATCTAAACAAAGAGATTTCCGGCTGAGTGGCGTTCTGGATCATGTCTGTAGATTGGTCCCTTTGCTCGTCCACCTCAACAATTCTTAACTTTGCTGGCACAAATTCTACCAACATAGGAAAGATAGGCATTCCCATATTCTCTATGTGATCATTTTTTAACATCCATTGTCTAGCACAAATATTCTGTCCCTTCTCAATCATGCGAGCCACCTCATCACAGACAAGTTCCCAATATTTAATCGATATTTGGGTTCTCATCAGCTTTACAAAGTCCAAGCGAGAAAGATTCCACGGAGCAGTCTTCAAGTGGGTTTTCCACTCACAAAGTTTCTCATAAGCTGAATGGTCCTTCTTCCTTTTATCAATATGGTATGCAAGGATATCTGACAAACTTCCAAAAGAATTGAAGTCATCCTGTACTTCATTGAGGCCTTGAAAATATAAGGTTCGAATCTGCCTCAAATTATTGTTGCAAGAAATGGATTCAACCTTGAATTATTGTATAGATAATTTGAAAAAGTCAGAAAATGCATTTTGATCTGTGAGTCGTTCCATTTGTAGCTTGAGATTAGCAAGATTAGAGGCTTGCTCAATCACCTTAGCTTTTGCAATTGCCTTTTGTTGGGACAACTGTTGAATCTGATCTTCTAAATTTTGCACCATTGAATTGTGTTAGGCTTTGAAGTTTTCCATTTTCTTGATTAGATTATGATGGAGAGAATTCTTCTCTACTTGCAATGCCATATTTTTATCTTTGTCTTCTTCTAATTCCTTATTTAGAGTGGACATAAAATCAAAATTATCCCTAGCAAAGGCTCCCATTGTTGCAGTAACTTCTGTGGCCTCTCTTTGTGGGTCATTAGTGGCTTATGCTTCCATGTGACTTGGTTAGGAACTGGCCCAACTTGTACTTCCCCTTCCCTATTTCCTTTAGAACCTTTTTTTAGCACTGCTTTCTCCTCTTGCTGAAACAATAATATACAAGCACCACTATTGCATCCTCACCAAAATATGTTGAGTCTTCAACTGTAGTAGCCAAAATTTCTATGGTATTGGAAATAGGAAATGGTTGACTATCAATGGTAGTTGCTAACTGAGATGAATCTTGAGGGGGTGGTAGGATGACTTGGGGAGAAGCAATTGTAGGTAAATTTTCACAAGGGATTTTAGTGGGATGGGTAGTAGAAGTAGTAGTTTCATACTGTAAAGGAATGATAGGAGTATTAACTTCATCCAGTGGGTATCTGATTGAGAGGTTGTGGGTTGTTGTGAGACAATAATGTCGACCAATGTGTCTAGCCTAGTCTGAGTGGGTGACATAGGAGATTATAGATCTGAGTTTGAAGGGTTAGGAGTAGGAGTCAAATTGTGTGTTGAATTTGAGGTCGACTAGTGAATAGGTTCATCAACAAAAGGGATTTCTGATAGACCACTATCTAGGGATGGATACGAAGCATCACCATTAATAATTCCGATATTCTAAGAAGCAGATGTTTGATGAGGTTCATGGACTACTGGGGTTTATTGATAACTTCCACGGGTTTCTCTTTTTATAAATCAATAACATAATTAATGGATGTTTGGAGTGGAGGATTGACAACTAACTTTGTTTGTTTTTCAACCTTCACATAGATATTTGGTGCTATCTTAGGAATAGGAACAATGTTATAAACAGACTGAGTATGAGAGATAGACTTACATTGAAGGATTTGGGTATGTTGAATGAGGGTATTGATATTTTGAATGGGAGTGGAGGACTAAGTGGCTGATATAGGTTGCTTACCCTACTTCTTGTCTAATTGTTGTTTTTCATTGGACTGAGATGAGGATGAACTAACAACTATAGCTTTATTGGAAACCTCCATTGCTTCCCTAGCAACTTCTTATTGTTGTTGAAAAATTATGTCTCTCTCCTCCATAACCCTAAGCCTATGTTTCTTCTATGCTTCATGTATGAGGATCCTTTGGTCTGTATCTATCACTTTGCTCAGAAATTCTTCAAAACTGTGTGCACCTTGGTATAAGGAATCATAGGGAAGTTTCTCATGTAGATAATATTTTTTCAAATGTGCTTGTACAAAGTGATCTGCTATAAATCCCTTTGGGTTGTGCATTTTTTTCTCTGCAAAATCCAATTTCAACTGATCCAATTCTTTAGCTAAAAGGATACCATGAGTTGCATTTTGAATTATTAAATGCCCAATGTACAGAGGGATTTTAGGACATGCTTGTCTCTTTGAAGAATGACATTGACTATGAACTCCATCATAAAGGGTCTGGAAAGCTACCTCAGAAAGAACCATCCTTTCAGGGACAAGACTTGGAAACAAATGCATTGATTTTGTACCCCAAATTCTGAGGTAAGTAAAATACTCTTTGATGTACCAATCACCTATAGTAGAAATCAAAGAAATGGCATTTTCTGAAACCCTAGGAGCATTCTTTTTCAAGATGGAAAAATAAACAACATTAATGAACTTGTCACAGATATCATAAATGTATGGTTTGTAGTTATGTTCCCAGAGAATTGAACAATAAATGTGGATTGGAGGGTTTTCTTTGGTCCAATGCTAGTTCATGGCAGGATAAGAGAAGGAAGCACATACAATATCCATCAAATAGGCCGACAAGTAAAACTTAGGCTTCCTAATGGTTGGAGTCTTTTGTGCTTGAGAAATTGCATCTTTAAATGTGACAGAAAAAATTTGTCCCCGATTGAATATTTTACTTGTGGTGGCTATGTAATGTGCTAGGGGGGGGGATTCCAACTTGAAGTATTGGTAGGTATCTGCACCACAAAACTTGTAAAGCATTGATGTAAGTAATTTGTACGACTATCTAAGTACATAAATCAAATATTTCCTATTTCTTGATACTGAGTATGAAAGTATCAGGGTCAGCCATCCAGGTTTTTAGAAGAACATATAGCTCATATGTGTTCTCAAAGGCCTTTATGAATTCCTGTGTGAGGATTTGTTGTGGGCTATTCAATGCATATATTCTTGCGACTATATCTAGATTAATGGAGCATAAACAATTTGGTTGAAGTCTCTGAACATGCTGGTTGGAATTTCGGTGTAGTCAATCAACCATTTTACCAAGTCTGTATATGGAAAAACGACAGGTCACACGGAAATGGCATGGAGATGAGAATTGTTAATATTAGGGGCTTCATCTTTGAATTATGGAAAATCATAAATGTCAAATATGTTGTATATTATGGCCCGGACCAGACAAAGCATATCGGATACCAGTGCATATGTGTTCGAATAGAAGCCAAAATTGGGGTCTTTCAGCTTCAATTCCTCTACATCGGCTTTAGACCTGGTTCTTTTAGCCATGATAGGAGAAACGATCCTGCAACATGGTAAAAACTCAAATAAGGTACTTGAAATATGAAAAACCTGAGAGAAACTTGATCAAATCATATAATACCTGTAAAATATTGAAACAAATTGACTGAAAGTGATGAGATCCTATTGCAGAAACAAGGGATGCTAGTATGCTAGAATCTGAATTCATTGTGTTGTAATGGTAAAAGAAATTCAAAAATTGATTAAGTAAATTTCACATTAGGATCAAATCAATCGCTCATTAATTACAACTGAGTTGCCCTAAAATCGACAATTAGATCTTAATTATTCATTGATTACATTAATTTGGTTTGTGTTTCAAGGCGTTTTGGGACGTGCAAAATATGAATTTTGGGTGCAGAAATAGGAGTGCTGGCATGAGATCCCAAAAATTTGAAAAAATCAGGAGTCATGAGTCATGAGAAAAAATAATATAATAATTCATAATGCCCCGACTTTTGACTTCCGCAATTTTTTAGAAATGGGAAAAGTTGAGATTCGGGAGTTGGGACTGAAATTTGATCATAAAGCGTCACATTTATATCTCAATTCCACACAAATTTAGCTCTAAAATATATAAAATTTGAGTTTCATCATGCCCTGATGTGCAATATTTTTATCCTAGTATGCCTCAGGGACTAACACTATCCACCCTTATTGCAATTTTTCCCACAACAGTGTTTATTTCAACTCCACTGTATTTTTGTTCATTTTATGTTGAATTAGTTGTATTTTGCTAGAAAGCTAATTTATGGTGTTGTGCAAGAGCAGGAGAAAGAATTTCATCATGTCATCAGTCAAGCTTCTAAATCCCTCTGCCCAAAATCAACGTTTTATCAATAGCATAAATCCTTACATCCTGAGTGCGCTACCTACAGCATCTTTTGAAGAAACAGACGCATTACTCATGAGCATTTACTGTCTTGTGACCCACGCGGGAATACTACGTAGTTTTATTTCATTGTACTCACGCTTAGCGTGGATTTTCTTCAATGTACTTGTGCTTAGCGCATCTGTAAGCAGAAAACTCACATGAATGTCTATTTATTTTCTTTTTACCTCAACTTCTCACAATCATCTGCAGTTTCAACGGCTGCGTAATGAACCAAAATATATAACTCACATGCAGTATAATTTTCTTTAGTAATTAGCTAACTTATCCAAAGATAGGTAGTAAAGAAGTGACTTTTTGAAATCTCTAGGCTGAAATACTTTGAGGCTTTCAATGAGCCTCTTAGTACTCACTAGTGAATTAATGATAATGCTTGCCATCTCATTGAAATTGTTAGTCTAGGCAATTATATTTGACTACCGCTAGTTATAAATATTTTGCTTCTTGCTTATTTCTTTGTCTTATGAAAGATAGTTTAGTTCACTTTCCTCACACCAACAAAGGACCTAAAGACTCCTTTACCTGAAGTATGCAATTTTCCTCGCACTCCTAGTGATCTTGGAAAATTAGAAAAGGGTGATAGGTTTGAAATACCTCCTTTGCACACTTTTATTTTCATTTGATCATATTGAATAATTTTTATTTTTCTTAGAGTTTGATTAAAATAGATGCCCATGTATCTTTCCTTTATGCTCTTTTAGATCAGTAGAAAAATGCAATTTCATTTTCTTTCCAAACACATCTGTGGTTTTCACTTAAGCACACACTAAGAGACCTAAAGACTCTTTCACATCTAGTATGCTCACCATCTCGCACTCAACATGGAGATAAATATAAAAACAACAGTGAAATAAAAAGAGAAATATAAAAAGAACAATGCAAGAAAAACAAGAGAGGTTCGATAATTTTACATTCAATAGGCTTCTAAAAACTATGAGAAAGTTGTATAGGGATTTGCAACATTGGCCCTTTCTTTTACTCCCATCTCTCTTTCTTCTTTATAATGAGATAATAGAACTCCTACTATCTAGAGAAAAAAAAATCAAGGAAGAAATCTTTGGGTCTTGTTAATGCCTAAATATCACATACATGCGTCATTTAGGCTAATCTTGGAAAAAGGCGTCATCAACATACATAATGCAACTCACTAAAGACATCCTCATCAGATCTAGAAAAAAATATGAGCCTTAGAATGCTAAAAATAACTTCTAAAGGGACAGTAGCATGACTATAAGAACTGGAATCCCGCGCTATGTAGCGTGATTTATCTGTACAGTCACCTGCGCAACCCCGTGTGTATTTCCCTTCGTACCCACGCGATTGGTAAAATTGCGAGACCACAAAATTCTGCAGTACGTTAAGGCTCAAAACAGCTCTCTTGGCTCCAAAATTTGAATTTCGACCTTTCACATGCTTGGGAGAATTGAATAGCCCCTCTCATGTACTTAAGAACCAGTTCAAAGGAAGAGAGAGTTCACATTTGGATCTTGTTATTTTTTGGCCACCCTTTGGCCTATGAAAGGAAGCCATGGGAATGCATTCTAGAGGAAGAAAACTAGAGCAAAGTTATGTTGTTGGCATCACATTGAGAGCTCATGTTTCAATCTCATTCCTACCTCATATTGGCATATACAAAGCTCCCCTTCCCTCTTCCCCTAAGACGAAAGATTTTCTCCATTGTTCTCTCCTAGCTATCTTGCAATTATGTGGACAAAAAGGACCTCCCTAAGCGATATTGTTGGCTTCCCTTGAAGCTTGCACCTCCTAGGTTTTACTCTTGTATTTAGTTGGACCATTTGGTAGTAAAAATTTGGTTTGGCATACTCTTGTTAAATATTGTTTGGTTTATCTCTCACCCATCTTTTTATTTCAATTTTATTTTTATTTTTATTTTAATTTTGGTTACTAATCAAGAGTTTTCTTGGCCATTTGGGGTTTAGTTCTTTTAATTCTCAATCACAACACTAGGTCCTTGCTACAACCTCAAGTTTCTCTCACTGTGGGAAGGTTGTCCACGACTCCATCCTTGTGGCAATTTTTCCCGTAACTGGTCCCCCTTGATGTTTTCTTAATGTAATTGGAATAAAATGAGAATTCAATTAATATGAGACCAAGACCGAGGCTATTTTCCACTGGTATTCAAGGAAATGGTGTTTCATTGTGTGTTATGTAATGCTCTCTCTATAGTTGATATGTCTTTATTTTTTTGCATGAACCAGTGGATCTGGAATTATCGCACCCGCTTTATTTTATATGCGCCTTGAATTCAATTTAATGGAAAGTTTGTCAATGTTTTACAGTTGAATGAATTTTTGGATATTATATCTTATTTTCAAAGAAATGGGTCATGATTAAGGTGACCTTATTTTTTTTTATCTCAGATGTGTTTGCTTGAAGATGTCCTCTAAAAATAGCGTTCAATGTTACTTTCAATAGCTAATATCAACCTTATGCACCATAGATTTTGGTTGTAAATCCAGTCAAAGTTTACAAGCAAATCCATAGGTACCTAGGGTGAAAGACTATGAATTACTACCTCCAAGTTAGGGTACCCTCCCTTAGTCAGAGGACTAGCTCGATGGCATAAAGTGGCACAAGTGTGGTGCATCTTGCATATCCCTCCTTGGCCTTGTAACCCTGTTCAGAATATCAATTGTTCATATTTGAGATATAATCATGCTCTGAGAAGAGAAAAGAACTATCAAATAGAGAGGTACAACCTTAGGGACAACAAATAGAATGGTCCAAATTGAATACATTGTCAATTGGAAAGAAAATGGATTCACTCCATCCATCCTTAAGCCCTATGAATCACTTATAAATTTTGTAGCCCAATTATTCGTTATGTGTTTCATGGCCTTGGAACTGGTAAGGATTTGAAACATTCCTAGCTCACTCTATTCTTACTCATTCCAATCCATTTAGCTAATAGTTTGCAACAAATCTTTTGCTGCAATCTTGAATTATGGGAAAGTGAACTAATAGTTTTCTTGGGAACCTGTGAACCCTTTATATTATCATATTAGAATCTTGTTTTGAATTGTAGAGACAGAAATGCATTTTCATATCTTCCTCTATAAACTATAATACAATATTTCTTACATGCATGCTATACTTTGTATTCAACACTTGAATCACTCAACAATTTCCTTGCTTATCTACATAAACTAAGGAACATGTCATTGGATAATAACAATATATCCTACAACCAGATGTACACATCTAAAATTTAAAAATCCATAAGACGCCCGAGACATGAAAATCGATAAAAACAAATAAAAATTAAATATCTACTATGTCACCTATAGGGATGTGCTGATCCGGATTTATGTGGGAACGAAACAAAAGATAGCATATACAGAATCATATACAGAGATATATTGCAAATAACACAGTGATACAGTAAACACATATTCTATTAAATAGCGGAACTAGAACATACTGTAAAATACAATAGCTGGAATGGTGATAGCTATCTCTGAGAAGAGATGTGGCCACTATGCTCATTCGTGCCAAGATGAATACAAAGAGAGGCCGAAAGGGCCTATTTATCATAAGCATGAGGGAAAGAATCCCAAACATCCAAAAACCTAACCCTAGAAGATGAACCGTCATAAAGTTTGTGGCCCCAAGGTGGTTAGTTGAACAATCAACTTCCCGGGGTCATAACTTTTGCATACGATCTCCGTTTAGGGCGCTCGATAGCCCGTTGGAAAGGTCTAACCGAGATTTACAACTTTCGACTGGGGCCAAATGTATGTCGTTGGCAACCATCTGGTCCCCCAAATCGCCAAAAAATGTTGTTTAGGGCCTCAAAATGGCTCCGGAAGTTCAGGACCCGAAAAACTGCTAAAAATAGTAATTTACCAAAATTGCCAGAAGACTGTTTTGAGCCAGTTGGAAGAGGTGGGCTGCCACCGATATCCACCTGGATCAATCCTCCCTCCTTAGGAAGCAATGGTCTCCATTGCGTTAAATACCTTATCATATGTCGAGCTGTGTGTCGAGTTGAGCTCTTGATGCGACATTTGCTGAAGCAGAAAGGTTGCCTTTCTTTGAAATCTTCAGAGGGCTGGAATTGTTGTTGCTGGCTGCGCTGGAGCTGTTCAACAGTTTTGGTTGTTGTGGTATTTTGCATTGGTGTTGATGGTTTCTTTTTTGGGGAGCACCTTGAATGCGTGGCCTTGCACTGCAAAGGAACTCGAATAGGCGATGCTGCACTGAACTTCTGTTTTTCTTGTTTCTGCTGAGTAGAGGAATGATGGGCAGAGGTTGTGGATGTCTCTGCGATATGATGTTATCCTTTAGTGGCAATTGCGAATAGGGAAAATTTCCCAGTGTGAGAGATTATCTTCCTTCCCTGCTCGTTTGGGGTAGGTGCAACTATCTCTGGTATCCGATAGAGTTGTCCTCCCAAAGTGACAATGACACTGCGAGGTCGTGATTCATATACAGCATGACGCTTCCACATATATGGTTGTCCTAAAAGAACATCACATACTTCAAGTGGGGCCACATCACACAATACCTCATCTTTGAAGGGCTTGATGCCATATGGTAGGCGACATTGGTGACTGACATGGATCCTTCGTCCTTGGCTTAGCCATCCAATGGTGTATGGTTGTGGGTGCGGTGTTATTGGTAGCTCCAATCTCTTGATGACTTCTTCTGAGATCAGGTTCTTCTGGCTGTTGCTGTCCACAACAAAGTGTAGGGGAATTCCCTTCACCCACATCTGTGAGTGGAAAAGGCGCTCCTCTGCCTCCGACTCTTCAGGTTCCTCTGGTTGAATCTGTGTGGTGGCAACAACGGCACTGGGTTCTGCATCAATGATCTGCTTCCCTTTTTGCACGGATGTGAAATTAGGTTCCGAGTCAGAATCGAAACTGCGATCTGATTCTGAAGCTTTGATCTCAGCCACCAATGACTGTTTTGAGCGACAATCATCAGTGTTGTGCCAGGGGCTTTTGTGGAACTCGCACCACTTCCCGGTGTCATTCTTTGTCTTTTCTTTACCCTTCTTCGCCTGTGGTTGGGACTGGTTGTCCTTTTCCTGCCCCGTGCTCTGCGAGCCAAAGTTTCCCTTGCCCTGCTTCTGCGCAGGTCCGAAGTCACGCTTGTTCTTTTGCTGAAATTTCTGCTCGATTTTGACAGCATATCGATAGGCAGATCCGAGTGAAGAGATTTCCAGGAAATCCATCTCTGTTCGGATGTACCGGTGTAGGCCACTGCGATATTTTAGTACTAGGTGCCGCTCGGAGTCCTTGATACCTAGCTTTGTGCGCAAGGTATGAAATTTGTTGGTGTACTCCGACACCGTTTGGTCCCTCTCTTGATGCAGAATGGTCCATTTTGTGTACTGGTCATCATAGTTTCCAACAGGGTAATATTGTTCCTTGACGGCATCTATAAAAGAGGCCCAAGTGGGATTGGAATATTCAAACAATCCAGACTCGTCTGACGAGTTTTGCTCACAATAAGTTTCCCACCAATTTTTGACATGGGGGACGGCCTTAAGGAGCGCAAAGATGATCTTTTCCCTATCGGAAAATTTGTGGACAGAGAAATACCCTTCTAGTAGATTCAACCATTTATCTAGAGCATCAGCATCGATTTGGCCTTCAAATAAAGGGATATCAAAATTAACTTGTACCTTGAAGGGAGTCGTATCTCCGAAATGGCCGCTCGTTGAGGGTGCATTTTCCGCTGTTGGCATGCGTTGAAGGATCTGGGTGAAATTATCCATCATCTCGTTCCTCTGTCGCGCGAGGGCTTCCTCGAGCAACAACTTGATAGGATCTACTGCTCCGTCGTCTCTCTTTTCTTCCGCCATGGGAGGCCGTTTGGGGCGGCGAGAGTAGTCTTCCCCAAGTGAAACTAGTTCAAGACCCAACTCTCTGTATCCTGACCTCGTCGGGGACATGCACCGAGAAACAATCAAAGAGCAAACCGCTCTGATACCACTGATCCAGATTTATGTGGGAACGAAACAAAAGATAGCATATACAGAATCATATACAGAGATATATTGCAAGTAACACAATGATACAGTAAACACATATTCTATTAAATAGTGGAACTAGAACAGACTGTAAAATACAATAGCTGGAATGGTGGTAGCTATCTCTGAGAAGAGATGTGGCCGCTATGCTCATTCGTGCCAAGATGAATACAAAGAGAGGCCGAAAGGGCCTATTTATCATAAGCATGAGGGAAAGAATCCCAAACATCCAAAAACCTAACCCTAGAAGATGAACCGTCATAAAGTTTGCGGCCCCAAGGTGGTTAGTTGAACAGTCAACTTCCCGGGGTCATAACTTTTGCATACGATCTCCGTTTAGGGCGCTCGATAACCCGTTGGAAAGGTCTAACCGAGATTTAAAACTTTCGACTAGGGCTAGATGTATGTCGTTGGCAACCATTTGGTCCCCCAAATCGCAAAAAAATGTCGTTTAGGGCCTCAAAATGGCTCCGGAAGTTCAGGACCCGAAAAACTGCTAAAAATAGTAATTTACCAAAATTGCCAGAAGACTGTTTTGAGCCAGTTGGAAGAGGTGGGCTGCCACCGATATCCACCTGGATCATGTGCCCTCTTTAATTAGTATCCTGTAACAATTTATTTATAGCATCTATCTTATCATGTAACAATTTATTTATAGCATCTATTTTACGTGAATGCTCATCTTCACCATGGATGTTCCCCATGTTGCACACCTCTACAATTACCACTTTACTCATCATTATCATACATAATGGTATGGAAATGAGGAAGTAAACACTATCAAAATAGCAAATTAAAAATTCAGCATACTCTTCCATTTCAACACATTCCTTGTACCTCTTTCTCTTCGTCCAATACATAATAGTATGATAAAATTGAAAAGGTTGGGTTACAATACTATGGCCATTACCAACTTCATAGTTATTATACCGTAAATTGGTATAAGGGTAATATTGAAAACAATACATTACCAAACACACATTTTAATTATACAACACTTATCCATAATGCCATTGTAATTATAAAGCAGATATCCATGATCACAGTGTAAGTATAAACCTATAATATTTAGAAATTAATATAAATTCTTATTCAAAAACAATGTACATAAATAATTTAAATAAGATTTTCTAAAAAGTTTCAATTCTCCAATTTCATTTGAAACTACAACAAACTACCAATGCTTCATAGTAAAATGCAAGTGATTATGTCCATGATACCAGATGGAAATTGAAAATTTTCAAAAAAATTATAGGTATGTTGTGCAAATGCCTTATAGTTTTAAAATTTAAACTAGAACGTTTGCATACATTCCTCTCTTAAAATTTAAACTTGTGAGGTTTGTATACATTCCTCTTTTAATATATAATATGATTGCATAACAATGAATTCTTATACAAATCTTATAAATCCAATGCATTTACATATACTAATAACATAAAGCTCATCATGAAAATACATATGATAAAATCATGAACTTTGTAAAAAGGTATACTAATTTACTTACAGTATGTATGATGCAATTTACTTACATTCTATATCTCACCCTGTGTTAGGGAATCAAGGGCGTGTGTTGAAGACATTTAGAGTGAGACTTATAGATAAATGGTTAAATATGCATATCTCATTAATAGTTAAATATATATTTATAATTAGTAATAATAGTAACAAACTTACATTTTTGGCTTTAGAGAAAGAATGGACAAGCTTGACCCCTAAGTGTAGCTCATGCACATTGTAATAAATGTACATATATTAATAAATTTCATGGTACATAATATTAAAAAAAAATCATAATATTAATTTGTGTATAGTTTTTGTGTTCATATATAACATGACAAACTCAAGAATTAAAAAATGCACATATAATCATTATTGGTTAAAGATATACTTATAATATAGAAAAATGAACTTGCATTTTAAGCTTTAAAGGATGAAATAGTAGTCGGATTTGATTGTTGTAAATGATTAGCAGAAAATATCTACTTATGAATGTAATACAAACATACCATACCAATATGTAAGGGAAAATACTAAAATAATAGATTGGATGAAAGAAGCCTATTCATGGGCTATGTAAAATGTGTTTTCTTAATTAAAGAAAGTGCGAATTTTTTTCAGAGGAAAAAAAAAGTAGTCGAATTTGATGTCCAAATGCAATTCATACTCATCTATGTGAAACTTGTTCTCTTCTACAAAA
Source organism: Larix kaempferi (assembly GCA_027924585.1). NCBI lineage: Eukaryota > Viridiplantae > Streptophyta > Pinopsida > Pinales > Pinaceae > Larix > Larix kaempferi. Next base: position 10,817,871 of record BSBM01001160.1, on the reverse strand, counting down.
TTGAATGAAATTGTCAATATTGTTAAACTAAATGAGATTATTTTTTTAATATAATGCAAACAAATTTAAGAAATTCACGTATTGAATTGGATCCAAGATGTGACGAAGAAATAAAATGAAATGAAGATAACTCATAAAAATAAGTTTGTAATGTATTAAAAGAAATAAATAATCAATTAATTACCAAGTTTGATAACTCTAAATTACACTTCAAGACCTTCTAGCTTATGCAAACCAAAATGAACTTAGTACTTTCATATAATGACATATTCAAGAATTGTTAGTCACATGTCCTTTATTTGTCTAATATTCTTTGTTTGGTCTTATAGGATGGTAAACATCATCATTGTCACTAATTAATAAATAAATTAATCGATTAAAATACTTTTTTTAAATTATTTATTTATCATTTAATGAATAATTAATCGATTGGTTATGAATTCATCACTAAATGAATTAGTGGAAATGACAAGGAAAGACATTGACACGGGATGCATGGAAGACACAAGAAGAAGATATAGAATGGTTGCTCAAATGATGCAAAGTAAAATTTCACAATCCCTATGTTGCATCCTTTTACCTGTGCATTTCATTATTAAAGTGACTTGAAAGTCACTTTCTTAGATTTATTTAGAAGTGTTCTTATGGGGACCGATTGTCTAGAGATTGTGGGGACATGTTGTTTGGGGGAGCATTTGTGTTTATAAGAGATTTTTTGGGTCCCCCCTTTGATCAATAGTAAGAATGTCTCCATTTATTTCATTTTTCCTAACTTTTGCTCATTTTTGTTGTGAACTTTTATTATTGGTTTGTTTGATATTAATTCAGGGAAAGATTTAATATTTTAGGGGATCATTTACAAGTCTATGTTTTCCAAGGTAGGGTTCGAGATTTTATGGGAATATTTGTCACGGGTAGGGTTTGAAATTTGTAAATGCATGATAAATCTTTTAAAAAAATGAAAATAATGTAAGGTATTAGGGTTAAATTTGGCATGGGTAGGGGGTGTGGTCTATGACCTAGATGAGCCACGGGAATTGGAGTGTGCATGAGGGATTGACATAGCCTCAAGCAATTAGGCTGAAACTTTGGCCCTCTGGAAGGGAGTTGAGCTAGCAATTGAAAAAGGATATATATTGAGAAACGTATTGTAATAGGGGATTCAAAAATGCTATTACATTGCCTTGTTCGAAAAGGAACCCCTAAAGACCCCTATTTAGGCATATTATTGTTTAAAATTTTCCTGAGGAGCAAGGAATTTGAATCTTTCAAATCCTTCATATAAAAAGAAAACAGAACCAAGAAGCGTGGGATAGAAATGCCAACTTGGCCTACTTATTAAGTCTAGGAACATGCAAAATCCGGGGAGGCACCCACTCAACCCATATTCCCTAATTCCCCCATATATCATTCAGACTCTTCATTATTTAAGTTGAAATGACAAGTGTAAATCAAATTCATCGTCATGATGCAAGATGCCGAAGTGGTTTCATGATTTCACAAGGTAACTCGTGCTTTCAATTAAATATCGTACCATCCTAGATTAAATCCTGGTTCTTTCACATCATCTTTTAAGTGTGGGAATTTACTCATAATGATGAAGAAGATGGGTGTCGAAATAATCTTTGTTGTCGAGCAAGAAATTTTAGATAGAGGGAACTGTGAGTGCTTGAGGTGGATATTCATCTAGCTTATTGGTGGAAGTTGGTGTAGAGAATCGTGGTAGAGCAGAAAGAAGGGTTGGAGTCGTCATGGCTGGCTCTAGTTCTCAAAACCCGAAATCCATTTGTCGTCACGAAAAATGAATTGTCGAACTGGAATAAACAGTGGGATTCCTGCTAAGCAATCTAGATGACTCGAAGAAAAATTTGGAAAGGAGGATTGAAAAAGGAAATAAAAGATTCTAACTAGTGAAATGAGGTTTCAAGTGCAAAATTGGACACAATGAAAGCTAAAAAATCCATGCTCAAGGTCACTAATTAATAAATAAATTAATCGATTAAAATAATTTTTTTAAATTATTTATTTATCATTTAATGAATAATTAATAGATTGGTTATAAATTCATCACTAAATGAATTAGTGGAAATGACAAGGAAAGACATTGACACAGGATGCATGGAAGACATAAGAAGAAGATATAGAATGGTTGCTCAAATGATGCAAAGTAAAATTTCACAATCCCTATGTTGCATACTTTTACCTGTGCATTTCATTATTAAAGTGACTTGAAAGTCACTTTCTTAGATTTATTTAAAAATGTTCTTATGGGGACTGATTGTCTAGAGATTGTGGGGACATGTTGTTTGGGGGAGCATTTGTGTTTATAAGAGATTTTTTGGGTCCCCCTTTTGATCAATAGTAAGAATGTCTCCATTTATTTCATTTTACCTAACTTTTGCTCATTTTTGTTGTGAACTTTTATTATTGGTTTGTTTGATATTAATTCAGGGAAAGATTTAATATTTTAGGGGATCATTTACAAGTCTATGTTTTCCAAGGTAGGGTTCGAGATTTTATGGGAAGATTTGTCACGAGTAGGGTTTGAAATTTGTAAATGCATGATAAATCTTTTAAAAAAATGAAAATAATGTAAGGTATTAGGGGTAAATTTGGCATGGGTAGGGGGTGTGGTCTATGACCTAGATGAGCCATGGCAATTGGAGTGTGCATGAGGGATTGACATAACCTCAAGAAATCAGGCTGAAACTTTGGCCCTCTGGAAGGGAGTTGAGCTAGCAATTGAAAAAGGATATATATTGAGAAACGTATTGTAATAGGGGATTCAAAAATGCTAATACATTGCCTTGTTCGAAAAGGCACCCCTAAAGACCCCTATTTAGGCATATTATTGTTTAAAATTTTCCTGAGGAGCAAGGAATTTGAATCTTTCAAATCCTTCATATAAAAAGAAAACAGAACCAAGAAGCACGGGATAGAAATGCCAACTTGGCCTACTTATTAAGTCTAGGAACATGCAAAATCCGGGGAGGCACCCACTCAACCCATATTCCCTAATTCCCCCATATATCATTCAGACTCTTCATTATTTAAGTTGAAATGACAAGTGTAAATCAAATTCATCGTCATGATGCAAGATGCCGACGTGGTTTCATGATTTCACAAGGTAACTCTTGCTTTCAATTAAATATCATACCATCCTAGATTAAATCCTTGGTTCTTTCACATCATCTTTTAAGTGTGTGGGAATTTACTCATAATGATGAAGAAGATGGGTGTTGAAATAATCTTTGTTGTCAAGAAAGAAATGTTAGATAGAGGGAACTGTGAGTGCTTGAGGGGGATATTCATCTATCTTATTGGTGGAAGTTGGTGTAGAGAATCGTGGTAGAGCAGAAAGAAGGGTTGGAGTCATCATGGCCAGCTCTAGTTCTCAAAACCCAAAATCCATTTGTCGTCACGAAAAATGAATTGTCGAACTGGAAGAAACAGTGGAATTCATGCTAAGCAATCTAGATGACTCGAAGAAAATTTTGGAAAGGAGGATTGAAAAAGGAAATAAAAGATTCTAACTAGTGAAATGAGGTTTCAAGTGCACAATTGGACACAATGAAAGCTAAAAAATCCATGCTGAAGGTCACTAATTAATAAATAAATTAATCAATTAAAATACTTTTTTTAAATTATTTATTTATCATTTAATGAATAATTAATCAATTGGTTATGAATTCATCACTAAATGAATTAGTGGAAATGACAAGGAAAGACATTGACACAGGATGCATGGAAGACACAAGAAGAAGATATAGAATGGTTGCTCAAATGATGCAAAGTAAAATTTCACAATCCCTATGTTGCATCCTTTTACCTGTGCATTTCATTATTAAAGTGACTTGAAAGTCACTTTCTTAGATTTATTTAGAAATGTTCTTATGGGGACCGATTGTCTAGAGATTGTGGGGACATGTTGTTTGGGAGAGCATTTGTGTTTATAAGAGATTTTTTGGGTCCCCCCTTTGATCAATAGTAAGAATGTCTCCATTTATTTCATTTTTCCTAACTTTTGCTCATTTTTGTTGTGAACTTTTATTATTGGTTTGTTTGACATTAATTCAGGGAAAGATTTAATATTTTAGGGGATAATTTACAAGTCTACGTTTTCCAAGGTAGTGTTCGAGATTTTATGGGAAGATTTGTCACGTTTAGGGTTTGAAATTTGTAAATGCATGATAAATCTTTTAAAAAAATGAAAATAATGTAAGGTATTAGGGGTAAATTTGGCATGGGTAGGGGGTGTGGTCTATGACCTAGATGAGCCACGGGAATTGGAGTGTGCATGAGGGATTGACATAGCCTCAAGCAATCAGGCTGAAACTTTGGCCCTCTGGAAGGGAGTTGAGCTAGCAATTGAAAAAGGATATATATTGAGAAACGTATTGTAATAGGGGATTCAAAAATGCTATTACATTGCCTTGTTCAAAAAGGCACCCCTAAAGACCCCTATTTAGGCATATTATTGTTTAAAATTTTCCTGAGGAGCAAGGAATTTGAATCTTTCAAATCCTTCATATAAAAAGAAAACAGAACCAAGAAGCGCGGGATAGAAATGCCAACTTGGCGTACTTATTAAGTCTAGGAACATGCAAAATCCGGGGAGGCACCCACTCAACCCATATTCCCTAATTCCCCCATATATCATTCAGACTCTTCATTATTTAAGTTGAAATGACAAGTGTAAATCAAATTCATCGTCATGATGCAAGATGCCGAAGTGGTTTCATGATTTCACAAGGTAACTCGTGCTTTCAATTAAATATCGTACCATCCTAGATTAAATCCTGGTTCTTTCACATCATCTTTTAAGTGTGTGGGAATTTACTCATAATGATGAAGAAGATGGGTGTCGAAATAATCTTTGTTGTCGAGCAAGAAATGTTAGATAGAGGGAACTCTGAGTGCTTGAGGTGGATATTCATCTAGCTTATTGGTGGAAGTTGGTGTAGAGAATCGTGGTAGAGCAGAAAGAAGGGTTGGAGTCGTCATGGCTGGCTCTAGTTCTCAAAACCCGAAATCCATTTGTCGTCACGAAAAATGAATTGTCGAACTGGAAGAAACAGTGGGATTCCTGCTAAGCAATCTAGATGACTCGAAGAAAAATTTGGAAAGGAGGATTGAAAAAGGAAATAAAAGATTCTAACTAGTGAAATGAGGTTTCAAGTGCACAATTGGACACAATGAAAGCTAAAAAATCCATGCTCAAGGTCACTAATTAATAAATAAATTAATCGATTAAAATACTTTTTTTAAATTATTTATTTATCATTTAATGAATAATTAATAGATTGGTTATAAATTCATCACTAAATGAATTAGTGGAAATGACAAGGAAAGACATTGACACAGGATGCATGGAAGACACAAGAAGAAGATATAGAATGGTTGCTCAAATGATGCAAAGTAAAATTTCACAATCCCTATGTTGCATACTTTTACCTGTGCATTTCATTATTAAAGTGACTTGAAAGTCACTTTCTTAGATTTATTTAGAAATGTTCTTATGGGGACCGATTGTCTAGAGATTGTGGGGACATGTTGTTTGGGGGAGCATTTGTGTTTATAAGAGATTTTTTGGGTCCCCCTTTTGATCAATAGTAAGAATGTCTCCATTTATTTCATTTTTCCTAACTTTTGCTCATTTTTGTTGTGAACTTTTATTATTGGTTTGTTTGATATTAATTCAGGGAAAGATTTAATATTTTAGGGGATCATTTACAAGTCTATGTTTTCCAAGGTAGGGTTCGAGATTTTATGGGAAGATTTGTCACGGGTAGGGTTTGAAATTTGTAAATGCATGATAAATCTTTTAAAAAAATGAAAATAATGTAAGGTATTAGGGGTAAATTTGGCATGGGTAGGGGGTGTGGTCTATGACCTAGATGAGCCACGGGAATTGGAGTGTGCATGAGGGATTGACATAGCCTCAAGCAATCAGGCTGAAAATTTGGCCCTCTGGAAGGGAGTTGAGCTAGCAATTGAAAAAGGATATATATTGAGAAACCTATTGTAATAGGGGATTCAAAAATGCTAATACATTGCCTTGTTCGAAAAGGCACCCCTAAAGACCCCTATTTAGGCATATTATTGTTTAAAATTTTCCTGAGGAGCAAGGCATTTGAATCTTTCAAATCCTTCATATAAAAAGAAAACAGAACCAAGAAGCACGGGATAGAAATGCCAACTTGGCCTACTTATTATGTCTAAGAACATGCAAAATCCGGGGAGGCACCCACTCAACCCATATTCCCTAATTCCCCCATATATCATTCAGACTCTTCATTATTTAAGTTGAAATGACAAGTGTAAATCAAATTCATCGTCATGATGCAAGATGCCGAAGTGGTTTCATGATTTCACAAGGTAACTCGTGCTTTCAATTAAATATCGTACCATCCTAGATTAAATCCTGGTTCTTTCACATCATCGTTTAAGTGTGTGGGAATTTACTCATAATGATGAAGAAGATGGGTGTCGAAATAATCTTTGTTGTCAAGCAAGAAATGTTAGATAGAGGGAACTGTGAGTGCTTGAGGGGGATATTCATCTAGCTTATTGGTGGAAGTTGGTGTAGAGAATCGTGGTAGAGCAGAAAGAAGGGTTGGAGTCATCATGGCCGGCTCTAGTTCTCAAAACCCAAAATCCATTTTTCGTCACGAAAAATGAATTGTCGAACTGGAAGAAACAATGGAATTCATGCTAAGCAATCTAGATGACTCGAAGAAAAATTTGAAAAGGGGGATTGAAAAAGGAAATAAAATATTCTAACTAGTGAAATGAGGTTTCAAGTGCACAATTGGACACAATGAAAGCTAAAAAATCCATGCTCAAGGTCACTAATTAATAAATAAATTAATCGATTAAAATACTTTTTTTAAGTTATTTATTTATCATTTAATGAATAATTAATAGATTGGTTATGAATTCATCATTAAATGAATTAGTGGAAATGACAAGGAAAGATATTGACATAGGATGCATGGAAGACACAAGAAGAAGATATAGAATGGTTGCTCAAATGATGCAAAGTAAAATTTCACAATCCCTATGTTGCATCCTTTTACCTGTGCATTTCATTATTAAAGTGACTTGAAAGTCACTTTCTTAGATTTATTTAGAAATGTTCTTATGGGGACCGATTGTCTAGAGATTGTGGGGACATGTTGTTTGGGGGAGCATTTGTGTTTATAAGAGATTTTTTGGGTCCCCCTTTTGATCAATAGTAAGAATGTCTCCATTTATTTCATTTTTCCTAACTTTTGCTCATTTTTGTTGTGAACTTTTATTATTGGTTTGTTTGACATTAATTCAGGGAAAGATTTAATATTTTAGGGGATCATTTACAAGTCTACGTTTTCCAAGGTAGGGTTTGATATTTTATGGGAAGATTTGTCACGGGTAGGGTTTGAAATTTGTAAATGCATGATAAATATTTTAAAAAAATGAAAATAATGTAAGGTATTAGGGGTAAATTTGGCATGGGTAGGGGGTGTGGTATATGACCTAGATGAGCCACGGGAATTGGAGTGTGCATGAGGGATTGACATAGCCTCAAGCAATCAGGCTGAAACTTTGGCCATATGGAAGGGAGTTGAGCTAGCAATTGAAAAAGGATATATATTGAGAAACGTATTGTAATAGGGGATTCAGAAATGCTAATACATTGCCTTGTTCGAAAAGGCACCCCTAAAGACCCCTATTTAGGCATATTATTGTTTAAAATTTTCCTGAGGAGCAAGGAATTTGAATATTTCAAATCCTTCATATAAAAAGAAAACAGAACCAAGAAGCACGGGATAGAAATGCCAACTTGGCCTACTTATTAAGTCTAGGAACATGCAAAATCCGGGGAGGCACCCACTCAACCCATATTCCCTAATTCCCCCATATATCATTCAGAATCTTCATTATTTAAGTTGAAATGACAAGTGTAAATCAAATTCATCGTCATGATGCAAGATGCCGAAGTGGTTTCATGATTTCACAAGGTAACTCGTGCTTTCAATTAAATATCATACCATCCTAGATTAAATCCTGGTTCTTTCACATCATCTTTTAAGTGTGTGGGAATTTACTCATAATGATGAAGAAGATGGGTGTCGAAATAATCTTTGTTGTCGAGCAAGAAATGTTAGATAGAGGGAACTGTGAGTGCTTGAGGGGGATATTCATCTAGCTTATTGGTGGAAGTTGGTGTAGAGAATCGTGGTAGAGCAGAAAGAAGGGTTGGAGTCGTCATGGCCGGCTCTAGTTCTCAAAACCTGAAATCCATTTGTCGTCACGAAAAATGAATTGTCGAACTGGAAGAAACAGTGGGATTCGTGCTAAGCAATCTAGATGACTCGAAGAAAAATATGGAAAGGAGGATTGAAAAAGGAAATAAAAGATTCTAACTAGTGAAATGAGGTTTCAAGTGCACAATTGGACACAATGAAAGCTAAAAAATCCATGCTCAAGGTCACTAATTAATAAATAAATTAATCGATTAAAATACTTTTTTTAAATTATTTATTTATCATTTAAAGAATAATTAATCGATTGGTTATGAATTCATCACTAAATGAATTAGTGGAAATGACAAGGAAAGACATTGACACAGGATGCATGGAAGACACAAGAAGAAGATATAGAATGGTTGCTCAAATGATGCAAAGTAAAATTTCATAATCCCTATGTTGCATCCTTTTACCTGTGCATTTCATTATTAAAGTGACTTGAAAGTCACTTTCTTAGATTTATTTAGAAATGTTCTTATGGGGACCGGTTGTCTAGAGATTGTGGGGACATGTTGTTTGGGGGAGCATTTGTGTTTATAAGAGATTTTTTGGGTCCCCCTTTTGATCAATAGTAATAATGTCTCCATTTATTTCATTTTTCCTAACTTTTGCTCATTCTTGTTGTGAACTTTTATTATTGGTTTGTTTGATATTAATTCAGGGAAAGATTTAATATTTTAGGGGATCATTTACAAGTCTACGTTTTCCAAGGTAGGGTTCGAGATTTTATGGGAAGATTTGTCACGGGTAGGGTTTGAAATTTGTAAATGCATGATAAATCTTTTTAAAAAATGAAAATAATGTAAAGTATTAGGGTAAATTTGGCATGGGTAGGGGGTGTGGTCTATGACCTAGATGAGCCACGGGAATTGGAGTGTGCATGGGGGATTGACATAGCCTCAAGCAATCAAGCTGAAACTTTGGCCCTCTGGAAGGGAGTTGAGCTAGCAATTGAAAAAGGATATATATTGAGAAACGTATTGTAATAGGGGATTAAAAAATGCTAATACATTGCCTTGTTCGAAAAGGCACCCCTAAAGACCCCTATTTAGGCATATTATTGTTTAAAATTTTCCTGAGGAGCAAGGAATTTGAATCTTTCAAATCCTTCATATAAAAAGAAAACAGAACCAAGAAGCGCGGGATAGAAATGCCAACTTGGCCTACTTAATAAGTCTAGGAACATGCAAAATCCGGGGAGGCACCCACTCAACCCATATTCCCTAATTCCCCCATATATCATTGAGACTCTTCATTATTTAAGTTGAAATGACAAGTGTAAATCAAATTCATCGTCATGATGCAAGATGCCGAAGTGGTTTCATGATTTTACAAGGTAACTCGTGCTTTCAATTAAATATCGTACCATCCTAGATTAAATCCTGGTTCTTTCACATCATCTTTTAAGTGTGTGGGAATTTACTCATAATGATGAAGAAGATGGGTGTCAAAATAATCTTTGTTGTCGAGCAAGAAATTTTAGATAGAGGGAACTGTGAGTGCTTGAGGGGGATATTCATCTAGCTTATTGGTGGAAGTTGGTGTAGAGAATCGTGGTAGAGCAGAAAGAAGGGTTGGAGTCGTCATGGCCGGCTCTAGTTCTCAAAACCCGAAATCCATTTGTCGTCACGAAAAATGAATTGTCGAACTGGAAGAAACAGTGGGATTCATTCTAAGCAATCTAGATGACTCGAAGAAAAATTTGGAAAGGAGGATTGAAAAAGGAAATAAAAGATTCTAACTAGTGAAATGAGGTTTCAAGTGCACAATTGAACACAATGAAAGCTAAAAAATCCATGCTGAAGGTCACTAATTAATAAATAAATTAATCGATTAAAATACTTTTTTAAATTATTTATTTATCATTTAATGAATAATTAATCGATTGGTTATGAATTCATCACTAAATGAATTAGTGGAAATGACAAGGAAAGACATTGACACAGGATGCATGGAAGACACAAGAAGAAGATATAGAATGGTTGCTCAAATGATGCAAAGTGAAATTTCACAATCCCTATGTTGCATCCTTTTACCTGTGCATTTCATTATTAAAGTGACTTGAAAGTCATTTTCTTAGATTTATTTAGAAATGCTCTTATGGGGACCGATTGTCTAGAGATTGTGGGGACATGTTGTTTGGGGGAGCATTTGTGTTTATAAGAGATTTTTTGGGTCCCCCTTTTGATCAATAGTAAGAATGTCTCCATTTATTTCATTTTTCCTAACTTTTGCTCATTTTTGTTGTGAACTTTTATTGTTGGTTTGTTTGATATTAATTCAGGGAAAGATTTAATATTTTAGGGGATCATTTACAAGTCTACGTTTTCCAAGGTAGGGTTCGAGATTTTATGGGAAGATTTGTCACGGGTAGGCTTTGAAATTTGTAAATGCATGATAAATCTTTTAAAAAAATGAAAATAATGTAAGGTATTAGGGGTAAATTTGGCATGGGTAGGGGGTGTGGTCTATGACCTAGATGAGCCACGGGAATTGGAGTGTGCATGAGGGATTGACATAGCCTCAAGCAATCAGGCTGAAACTTTTGCCCTATGGAAGGGATTTGAGCTAGCAATTGAAAAAGGATATATATTGAGAAACCTATTGTAATAGGGGATTCAAAAATGCTAATACATTGCCTTGTTCGAAAAGGCACCCCTAAAGACCCCTATTTAGGCATATTATTGTTTAAAATTTTCTTGAGGTGCAAGGAATTTGAATCTTTCAAATCCTTCATATAAAAAGAAAACAGAACCAAGAAGCACGGGATAGAAATGCCAACTTGGCCTACTTATTAAGTCTAGGAGCATGCAAAATCCTGGGAGGCACCCACTCAACCCATATTCCCTAATTCCCCCATATATCATTCAGACTCTTCATTATTTAAGTTGAAATGACAAGTGTAAATCAAATTCATCGTCATGATGCAAGATGCCGAAGTGGTTTCATGATTTCACAAGGTAACTCGTGCTTTCAATTAAATATCGTACCATCCTAGATTAAATCCTGGTTCTTTCACATCATCTTTTAAGTGTGTGAGAATTTACTCATAATGATGAAGAAGATGGGTGTCGAAATAATCTTTGTTGTCGAGCAAGAAATATTAGATAGAGGGAACTGTGAGTGCTTGAGGGGGATATTCATCTAGCTTATTGGTGGAAGTTGGTGTAGAGAATCGTGGTAGAGCAAAAAGAAGGGTTGGAGTCATCATGGTCGGCTCTAGTTCTCAAAACCCGAAATCCATTTGTCGTCACGAAAAATGAATTGTTGAACTGGAAGAAACAGTGGGATTCATGCTAAGCAATCTAGATGACTCGAAGAAAAATTTGGAAAGGAGGATTGAAAAAGGAAATAAAAGATTCTGACTAGTGAAATGAGGTTTCAAGTGCACAATTGGAAACAATGAAAGCTAAAAAATCCATGCTCAAGGTGGAATTCGGATGTTTGCAGGGAAGAGGGAGAGAGCACAACGAACTGATTAAAGAGTTGCAAGAAGAGGTTGGCCTCTTGAAAAAGGAACCAGCACCTCGAATTAAAGAATCAAGCAGAGGGCGAACTCTTTGGTGGGGTTTCTTCAGACCTTCCAAGGACTTGAGTAGGAAGAGGCAACAGTGGAAAGAACGAGGACCTGCCCATGCAACCAAAACCCAGCAAGAACCAGTCAATTGCAACACACCAGGCATCAAGACCTCCGGGTTTTTCCAGTTATCATGTGTTTATTTGAATATGTTATGCAAAACTAAATTTCGTTGTAATAGTTTTATAAGGATTTATACAAGCCAAATTGCAGTAGCTAATAATAGAATTAGGAAGACTTTGATAGAATCCATATATTCTAGTATTTTTTAACTTTGGAAAATAGAGCTATCTTTTGCTTTGATATGTACTCTTTTTGGCTGGATGGTTCGGCCGCAGCTTCCCTTTTAATACAAATTAATATGTTTCAATTATAAAAGAAATCGCCATGGGTAGAGGATTAATTCTTACTATTTCTCTTCTTCTTCTTCTTATTCCTCTTCCCCTCACCCTCCTCCTTCATGTGTCTATTCTTCTCTCCCTATCCCTCCTTCCCCTCCCTATTTTTCTCCTTCTCCTACTTCCTCCTTATTTCTCTTATAATTTATTCTCACATGTGTTTCCCCTACTCCTTCCTTTTCCTCTTTTCCTCCTCCGCCTCTTCTTCTTCTTCATCTCCCCCTCCTCTTTCGTCATCCTCATCCCCCTTCCCCACCCTCTCCCATTTCTTCATCCTCCTCCCTCATCCCCCTTGCCCTCCCCCTCCCCTTTCCTCCTCCTCCTCCTCCTCCTCCTTCTCCTTCTTGTTCTTCTTCCTATGCTCCTTTTCCTCCCTCTTTCTATTTTTCTCCTTCTCTTCCTTCCTTCCTCCTTTTCCTTTTCTTCTTCTCCTCCTTGTGTTCCCCCATCTACCTTCCTCTTTCTCTTATTCTTTTCAATATTCTTCTTCTTCTCCCCTACCCCCTCATTCTTCCTCTTCCTCTTTTTCCCCTCCTCCTTCTCTCCCATTTCTTATTCTTCCCTTTTCTCATTGTCTCTCTTCCCTCTCCTCTTCTCTTATTTCTCTCTTTTATGTCGCCCCTTCTCTCTCCTCTTTTCTCTCTTCTTTCTATTCCTCTTTTTTAGTCTCCTCTTATCATTTCCATCCTCTCTTCTCTTCTCTCCCTTCCTCTACAAAGACTATAAAATCTTCCTATATACAAAGTAATCCTTATATAAAAAGTTCAATGGATAAAAAAATAATATTAATGTTACTAGGATATATTATGAACACAGTAAAATACCATCTAAATTATGTATTTTAGTGATAGTTAACAATTTCATACATGAGCTTATGCATAACATTGCTTTGATTCTTATATCCTTACATGTTTATGGTGAAAACCTAAATAAGAAAACGGTTTTATAATTTTTTGCATTTCAAACACATGCACAAATGTGGCCATTGATTTGACCATTACAGATAGCACTAAAGTGAAGACTAATAGGATCCAAGTCTACCATAACCTATGGAAATGAAACATTGCCATGGTAGACGTTATGATTGTGATGGTGTTGGCCACTTAATTACATATAATATCTTTTCAATTATATGTTTTAGTTTTTATTTAAATGTCTGGAAAATGTGATAAGAAGGTATCAACAAGACACAACATCATATACACTACACAACAAAAGCATCTCCATATAATATATAATAATAAAATATAATAATTAATTATCATCAATAAAATCTTTATAATACATTTTATATTAATTATGTTGCTATTTTTAATGTCCTTTTGTTTTTCTTTTACAAATTAGTGTATTTGAGAATAAGAAGAGCATTACGCATGTTTAAGGCTAACCACACAAAAACTACATTATAAAAAGAATATTATATTATGGCTTGTTTTATTATAAACATTTATAAACAATAATTTGTGGGTTACTGTTTACGAGTATATTGACAATATTAATTATGGTTTCTTTTATAAAAATAAGGTAGGAGGAATGTGGGCATAAGCTAACTAATGATAAATTAAAATATGCTTTAAACAATAGTTATGTTAGTATGATGGGGGACATGAAACTCATGGTATTTAAGATGAATTATAATTGATTTGTTATAAGTATGATAATTTAATTTTTTTCATAATTAATGTGTACTAGATTGTTGTTAATTACACATGTGTTAATTGTTTTTTTTTAATTATTTACAAAAGAAGAAGTTGTTCAATTCTTGAAGGGTGACAATGATCATGCCAAATCAAAATTGTCTTCCAACAATTATTTATTTTATTTAGTTCTTGTAGTTAAGCTTTGATGCCAAATCAGAATTTGTCTTCTAACAATTATTTATTTTATTTGGTTCTTATAGTTAAGCTTTGCATTTCCTTGGATGGTGGTAGACCACTCGTTTACAAAAAGGAAACATTTTATTGGATACTGAAGATTCACATTTCCCATAAAGTGGTAGTAAACTACTTGTTACCAAAGTATTTTTTAAGGATTAGAATATTCTACCTAAATATAATTTTTTTAAGGAGATGATATTGAATTAAAACAAATCTTCCATATACATATATAAACAAATATTCAATAAAAAATATACAAATTATTGTTAAAATTTGCAATTTTAATGAATATTATCAATATAAGCATATTAATTTTTGCAAAATATAGATAGAATTCTAAAATAAAAATGAACAATTAACAAATACATTTTTTCAAAAAATAGTTAATTGATGAAAATTCACCCCTATAAAATACTATACTTGTTACCTGAAGGAAAAATAACTTTTATGTATAAATTAGTGAGTTTATAGATGACTCTGGTTACATGAAGAAAAATAACTTTTATGTATAAATTAGTGAATTTATAAATGACTCTCACTTCTTTTTTATATCAAAACATATTGATCATTGTCACGTAATATAAATATTGATTCCTAGTATATATAAATATTGATTGAATAGATACATAGATTAATGTTGCATGATATAAATAGTGATTGATTGGACTCCATATTGAAGAAGCTAATAGTATGCTAAGAGGCACTCTCATGATTCTAACAGGATGTTGGTGACAAACATAGCACATGATTTCTTAATAGAGGATGAATCACATGTGGACCGAGGAAATAGAGACATGGGTCATGGTACATGGACCAAGATGCTTAGAGGTGTACGAAGGGGATGAAACATAGATCAAGAGCCCTACTTAGGTAGATTATTGTCTAGAATTTTCCTGAGGAACGAGAAATTTGAATCTTTCAAATCCTTTCATGTAAAAATAAAACAAGACTAAGCAGATAGACATGCTTGCTAAGGCTAGGAACATGCAAAATCAAGGGGGCCACCCACCCGACCCATATTCCCTAAGCACCCCATACATCTTCAAGACTCTTCATTATTTAAGTTGAAATGACAAGTGTAAATCAAATTCATCGTCGTGACTTAAGGTGACGAAGTGGTTTCATGATTGCACAAGGTAGCTCGTGCTTTCGGTTAAATCCCGTACTATCCTAGATTAAATATCAGTCCTTTCACCTCATCTTTGAAGCGTGTGGGAATTTTCTCGGAATGATGAAAAAGAGGGGTGTCGAAATCATATTTGTTGCCAAGCAGGAAATGTTGGGTAGAGGGAATTGTGAGCACCTGAGGGAGCTATTCATATAGCTTATTGATAGAAGCTAGTCGGTCGTTGGTGCAGAGAATTGTGGCAGATCAAAAATAAGGGTTAGAGTTGTCATGGCCGGCTCCAGTTCTCAAAAATTGAAATCCATGTGTCGTCATGAAGAATGAATTGTTGAACTGGAAGCAACAGTGGAATTCCTGCTAAGCAATTTGGATGACTGAGAGCAAAATTTGGAAAGGAGGACTGAAAAGGAAATAAAGGATTCTAACCAGCGAAATGAGGTTTCAAGTGCACAATTGGACAAACTGAAAGATACAAATTTCATGCTTGAGATGGAATTCATATGTTTGCGAGGAAGAGGGAGAGAGCACAACGGGTTGATTAAAGAGTTGCGGGAAGAAGTCTGCCTCTTGAAAAAAGGAATGGGCACCTCGAATTAGAAGAATCGAGCACGGGTCAAACTCTTTGTTGGGGTCTCTTTAAACCTTTCAGGGACCTAAGCAAGAAGAGGAAATGATGGAAAATAACGAGGACCATCACATGCAACCAAAACCCAGCAATAACTAGTCAATTGCAACACGCCAGGCATCAATACCTCTAGGTTTTTCCAGTTATCATGTGTTTATTTGAATATGTTCTGCAAAACCAAATTTTGTTGTAATAGTTTTATAAGGATTTATACAAGACGAATTGTAGTAGCTAAGAATAGAATTGGGAAGCTTTTGATAGAATCTAGAGATTCTTGTATTTTTGAACTTTGGAAAACAGAGCTATCTTTTGCTTTGTATGTACTCTTTTTGGATGGATGGCTCGGCCACAAATTCCCTTTTAATACAAGTTAATATGTTTCAGTTTTAAAAAAAATTCCATGGGTACTAGAGGATTAATTCTTACTCTTTCTCGTCCTCCACTTCTTATTCTTCTTCACCTCACCTTTCTCCTTCATGTGTATATTCTTCTCTCCCTCCTTCCTCTTCCTATGTTTCTTCTTCTCTTACTTCCTCCTTATATATCTTATAATTTATTCTCATCAACTTATGTTTCCCATGATCCTTCCTTCTCTTCTTCTCCTCCCCCCTTCCTCTTCTTCTCCTCCCCCCCTCTTCTTCTTCTTCTTCTCCTCTTCTGCTCCTCCTCCCCTCATCTCCTCCCCCTCCCCTTTCTTCATCCTCCTCCCTCATCCCCCTTTCCCTCCCCCTCTCCTTTATTCCTCCTCCTCCTCCTCCTCCTGCTCCTCCTTCTTCATATACTCATCCTCCTCCCTTTTTCTATTTTTCTCCTTCTCCTCCTTCCTTCCTCCTTTTCTTTTTCTTCTTCTCCTCCTCGTGTTCACCCACATCTACCTTCCTCTTTCTCACATTCTTCTCATGATATTCCTCTTCTTCTCCCCTACCCCCTCCTTCTCTTCCTCTTTTTCCCCTCCTCCTTCTCTCCCACTTCTTCTTCTTCCTTTTTCTATTTTATTTTTCCCCTCCTCCTTCTCTCCCACTTCTTCTTCTTCCCTTTTCTATTTGTCTCTTCCCTCTCATCTTCTCTTCTCCCCTGCCCCTCCTTCTTCCTCTTTTTTCCCTCCTTCTCTTCGTGTTCTCTCCCTCTTCTTCTTCTTCCCTTTTCTCTTTGTCTCTCTTCCCTCTCCTCTTCTATTATTTAGCCCTTTTATGTCTCCCCTTCTCTCTCCTCTTTTCTTTCTTCCTTTTCTCCCCTTTTTTAGTCTTCTCTTATCATTTCCATTTTCTCTTCTCTCACTTCTTCTTAAAAAAAACTATAAAACTAAGTAATTCTTAGATAAAAATTTCAATAGATCAAAAAACAATATTAATATTACTGGGATATATTATGAACTCGATGAAACACTACCTAAATTATGTATTTTTTATTGATGGTCAACAATTTCACACATAATCTTATGCATAACATTGTTTTGATTCTTATATCCTTGCATGTTTATGGTGAAAACCTAAATAACAAAACGGTTTTATAATTTTTTGCATTTCAAATACATGCACAAATGTGGCTAATGATTTGACCATTACACATAGCACTAAACTCAAGAATAATAGGATCCAAGACCAACCATAACGTGTGGAAGCGAAACATTGCCATAGTGGAGGTTATGATTGTGATGGTGTTTGGCCACTCAATTACATATAATATCTTTTAAATTATGTGTTTTAATTTTATTTAAATGTATGTAAATCTATTTATGAGGATCTTCAAGCTTAAGAAAAAAAATGTGATTTAAAGGTGGATTTAAAGGTGGATTTAAAGGTGGCAACAAGACAAAACATCATATACACTACACAACAAAAGCATTTTCATATAATAATATAATAGTTAATTATCATCCATAAAATCTTTTATAACACATTTATATTGATTATGGTGTTGTTTTTAATGTCATTTTATTTCTCTTATACAAATTAGTGTATTCGAGAACAAGAAGAGCATTACGCATGTTTACGGCCAACCACACATAAACTACATTAGAAGAAAATACTAAGTTATGGTTTGTTTTATTATAAACAATAATTTGTTAGTGATTGTTTACTAGTATCTTGACAATATTAATTATGGTTTCTCTTATAGAAATAAAGTGGGAGGAACGTGGGTATGAGCTAATTAATGGTAAATAAAAATATGCTTTAAACAATAGCTATGTCAGTATGATAGGGAACATGAAACTTATGTATTTCAGATAAATTATAATTGATTGGTTATAAGTATGATAATTTAATCTTTTTCATAATTAATGTGTACTAGATTGTTGTTAATTACGTGTTAATTGTTTTTCTATGCTAAATCAAAATCAAAATCTGTTTTCCAACAATTGTTTATTTTATTTGGTTCTTGTAGTTAAATTTTGCATTTATCTAAGTGGTGGTAGACCACTTGTTTACAAAAAGGAAACATTTTATTGTACACTTAAGATTCACGTTTTTCATGCGGTGGTGGTAAACCACTTGTTACCAAAGTATTTTTTAAGAATTCAAATATTATATTTAAGTATGGTCTTTTTTTGGTAATTATATTGGATTAAAACTAATCCTAGACAAATATTCAATAAAAACATACAATTTACTTTTAAAACTTGTAACTTTAGTGAATATTATTAATATATATATATATATATTAACTTGTGTAAAATATAAGTAAAATTTTGAAATAAAAATATCAATTGATGAATATATTTTTTTTTAAATCCAAAAATAATCAATCGATGAAAATCCACCCATTGAAAGAAAAATAATTTTTATATATAAAAGAATGAATATATAGATGATTCTCACTTTTTTATATATATATTAAAACATATTGATTTTTGTCACCTAATATAAATATCAATTCATACTGTATATAAATATTGATTAAATAGATACATAGATTAATGTTGCATAATATAAATATTGATTGATTGGACTCCATATTGAAGAAGCTCTTGGTATGCTAAGAGCAACCATGGTGACCAACATAAAGAGTATAGGTAATGGGACGCGTGATGTCTTAATAGAGGATGAACCACAAGGAATAGAGACATGGAATGTGGGTCATGGTACATGGACCAAGTTGCTTAGAGGTGTACGAAGGGGACGAAACATAGATCGAGGTCCTAATGACATGTCCTAGCAAACCATCATTACGTTGATATTCAATTGAGGTGACACTGTTGAGATTCAATTGGACTTAAGTGCACTACAAGTTATGCTTGACATTTAAAGGATTAAGAAAGTATGTTAACTAATTTTATTAACCAAAAACATAAAATGCTTAATAAATTTGGATTATAAAAAATCCATTACCTTAAATTTTGTATAACATTGTATTTTAAATACACCCCAAGGTTTATTAACATGGTGACCACATAGGTCAATTAAATTTCAATTTAGAATATTATCAATTTGGAAGTATAAATGTCGATTAAAAAAATGTAGTTTTTTTTTTACATTAAAATATGCCACCATTTGTTATTCCAAAGGATCAAGGTATGGCAAGATTACATGATCCATTCAATAATTACATAGAGGCTCAATAAGAGCATCGTATCACTTACAAAAATTGAACCTGGGTGGGGAGGGTAACAATCATTTCTCCCAACCACCCAAACTACATCCAATGGACAAAACAAAAATTAGTTTAGATATAAGAGTGATGTTCATTAATTTATGATCTTATAATTTTATAGATGTTTATTATTGTATATTTTTATTTTTAAATAATAATACTAATAATAATAATTTTAAGGTTTTTTTTGTTTATGAGAGAAGAGACTCCATTATATATCGATTTAAAAGTTAAAGTTTATAGAGGTGTACATACCCTTCCTATCTTCAAATTTGAACCTGTGATATCTTAAAAAGAAACACATCTTCTTAAGCATTAGACACACTCAAGATGTATAATAGGAAATGTTCATTACTATGCAGTTTTATTTTTTATATTTCTATTTTTATACTTTTTATTTTTATTTTTTTACATTTAATGCAATAAAATTATAATATTTTTTATCTCCAAAGGATAGTTTAAGAGGTTGCTATTTCTCCTTTAGAGTTGGGAGGTCATTGGTTTGAATTTCTTGATTTTCTTTGTATTAGGCTCTATAATTAAGACCCGCATTTTATCTCATTTACCATATAGAAATACTTCAAATTTTTTATACCAAATTATTTTTTTGGAAAAAAATTGTAATATAATTTTATTAATTTATTTAAATATATTTAAATTAAATTCAATAATAAAATTCATCTAACTTGCATTGATAGTTATATAAGATTGTTTAAGCTTTTGCGAGTTTATGATTTCAATATAATGATTTAGCATACCACTTATATGTGTATATATATATATATATATATATATATATATATATATATATATAGAGAGAGAGAGAGAGAGAGAGAGAGAGAGTCTTGTCTTATAACAATTTTACCATGTTTTTTAATGGATAACTAGAAAATGCTATCAATAGTGTAAATAATGTCACAAAAATTGTGATTTGTTTAAATGCACTATACACTATATAGATAAGAATTATGTTATGTTATGTTGATTGCTATGTCAATTGAAGGTATAATTCTTTTGTAGCAAGCTTAAGTAAGGATTTTGTACTTGGGAGACTAGTGTAGCCATTTAAATAACAAGTTGGGCACAAATTCAAAATACAACATGTATGATGAGCCAGATGCTAAACTGTTGTGGGTGGATTTAATCTCTGGCAACGTAGGCAAAGAATGTGTTGGTAATTTTCACCTCGAGCCTCGAGTCATGGGGATGAGCATGTGAATTATTTTATCCATGTTCTTTGGCTTCCAATGGTGACACCAATATTCAATATAAATCTCCTGCAAGCAATCCATCTAGATAGTCACCTTCCTCCTTGATTTGCAAACTGTCATAATGACAACACGAATCTCTTGGAACAATATTTTCTTGAAAAATAGGGTAAGAGCATCTAGGTTATTCTCTTCCCATTAATGTTTTTTGTTCATTGTCTTCTTAAATGTTCATGGTTTCATACTCTTTACATGACAAATCTATTGTAACAACATAAGGTATTCCAAGTTTTTTGACATTGTAGGGCTTGCAAGTTTCTTTTTAAATAGGAATACAAAGTTGAGAAAAGATGAAAATAAATGGAGGATCCATTGGAAGCTTACCAAGGTTGAAGACATGGTGGTTAGTGATAATGATCCCTAGTGTATGTGGACAATAAAACCTATGGCATAGTTGGCACAGATAGCAGAGGTTCGAAGCACCACCATGATTTGAACAACCATCCCCAATGCTTGATTGGAATTTATATAGAAGAGACCTTTTCAAGAGGGTGACTACCTCCACCCTAAGTTTGATCCATTACATGCATTTGAAAAAGGTTGACTACTTGGGCGAAATGGATAGGTCACAGCATTAATCCTACAAAAGCTAGAGTGGTCTTATATGGATTTTATGTAATAATAATAGTGATGTGATTTAGTGGTTGGGATGTGCCTTATAAACAACCGAGGTTCAAACCTTGAGGAGGGTAGAACCCTTGTTATTTGTGTGGGTGAATGTGTTTGACTTATCGCAACTAGTTTCCCTCCATCTAAACATGTGCTTGACAAGCCAAATTGGTTTAAGTGGCATTTAATATGATGCTTTCACCTTTAATATGTGTTTTGAAATACCCCTAAAATATTCATTTGCCTCAGACATTGTATTGCAATGCACAATAGTGAACCAAGTCAAACGATCATAAATGTAAATTTCAGATGGAGCCATTCATTAAGGGGTCATCCATGAGACCTTATCCTATAATTATGCAAATGTTGGACAAGATTCTTGGCCTCGTGAAATTCCTCTTCTCTCTTTGTATATTGAAAACGTGCGAAGTAGTCGTATGGAGCACCACCATCATTGTAAACAACCATATTTAATGTAATTCTCTAGTCCTTCATCATTCCCATGTTTGTGCATTTGCTCCACCGATTCCATGCTCTATTTTTTTTCAAAGTAGGCTCATCAAAGGAATTGCAACCTCAACAATTTCCTGGATCAAACCCTTGACCTACAAAGGAGATCCCAATAGGGAATAGGAAATTGGGCTATAAAAGAGCGAATGTTAATGTGGTTGGAACAAAGGAAGTAGAAGTTGTCATTGATAGAAAACCAAAAAATTACACACACTATATGTATCTCTACCCATTGATATTTTGATGGGGATCAATAAATGCTAATAAATGACGAGTTAGGATCTTACAGGGGAAAGTATAACATCTTGAATTCAAAAGGCATGTGATAAACAATAATGATTGTCATACCATATTTAGAACCCTATTGTATGGGAAATTGCATTGCAATGAATATAGACATTCATGTTCCTCACACACCATCAACATTCAAGTCCATGTTGTTCCCCATTCATTTTCTTTTTGGAAAAACAACAAAAATAGTGGCAAGTAAAACATTAGTTAATCCATGTTTCATATTTGATTTAAATCAAGCAGAGCTTTGTATCCCTCTTAAACATCATAAAAAACTTCAACAAAAGTATAATTCATACAGGCAAAGCAACTACATCTGTGAATATATGGATTATATTATTCAAGATCTAGGAGTTAGATCGCCACCTATGGTTTCAATCATGTGTGAAAGAGAAACAAACAAAATACCATTGTTGCTTCTATCACTACACACTTCATTTATCTTGGCCTGGAGGGTGGGGTATTTAGTTGTATCCTATTATATTGCGCAAGTTTCCAGTTGGGATGATACAACCATGGCCACATTTCTTCAACTATTGTGGTTCCATTAGGAACCAAACCTAGTTTAGACCCACATAGTTCACATAAAGAACACTTAGAGAGATGGAAACACAAGGTTTCATATCCTTATATGATAGATCTTGCATATTTTCTCCAAGCTCTCCATGTAAATTAATGAAGTATCAAATGTGAATTCTCGACTCAACTTTGGAATGTGATATGAATGGACAATATTTGATTTGTTATTCCTTTGAAAAGTGAAAACCTATGGATTGATGCAATTGACTACAACCATATACAAAGTCTTGATGTGTCTTGTCCATGTTGAATACAATAAAAACCAAATGAATGCCCATGTACTTGATTAGTTTTGCAAGCATAATGCTCTCACTATCTCGACCACCCATTTAGAGCCCAAAATATGTCCTCTTCCATCTTCTATAGATTTCACTACCTCAACCCACCCCCCTCAACACTTATGCCCTCTCTTATCTTTTATGGATTTCATTATAATGTTATAATCATACAATATAGAAACTCCTGGCTTTGCCACCAAGCATATTAGACGATGGAAGGTGCACAACAATAGAAATTAGGGAAACGTGAAGGATCGAGGATCATTTTTGGTGGTCACTCTTATGCTTGTAGTGGGAGGAAACAACACGATGAAAACCAAACTAAATGGAAAGATCGTGACATTCCAAAGTACAGAAAGCACTAATGATCATCCAATATATCTGAATAGGTGAAAGACTTCCATAAATTACATCAAGGCATGTGCTTCAATAAGGGCCTAATAAGGAAATTCCTTCTGGTGTAAATATCAAGACATAAACTCTAATAAGGGAAATGCCTTGTAACATAATTAATAGTGATGAAAATGAAGTCTACTACGCCAATATCCACTCTATGAGTTATCTTGTGGTGCGTTAACAAAAAATGTTCTTAATCAATTTAGACATATGTTGTGATTTGAAAATAAAATTACTGTGATTTTAGTTAAAATCCATGGTGTTGTAAACAAGCACTACACAACAACATGAGAGACTATAACTAATCCAAATATATTGCAATTAATTCGAATGTGTTTTTTAAAATATCCTTATTTACTATTTTCAACTACAAAAACTCCAATTTAAATAATGGAGTAAGTTAATTAATGGACAAACTCAACCTCTTTTCATTTTGAATTATTGTCTAAATATCGTAGGAATTTTTCTAAAGTTATACTTCCATTGAATTAAGTGGGAAATTTGATTTTAAAACTTTACCCTTTAAAACTTTAGATCATTTTAAAACTACCTAAATTGTTGGAATTTTGAAAAAATAAGTAAATCAAAATAAAACTTTGACTTATTAGAAAAACAAATTGATACATTTAAAAGATTGAATTTATCACTTATAAACTTAATTCTTTAACAATTAACTAATTATAAAAAAATAAATAAACATTTTGAAATAGAATTTTGAAATGATAAAAAATGAAAAGTGAAAACGATATAATTAAAAAAATACATTTATATTGTCACTTCAAAGTTTTACTTCATTTGAAATTATATCGTCACTTCAAAGTTTTAAATAAAATTTCATAATTCAACATGATATCATTGTAATTAGTTTCATAATTCAAGATGCTTCCCACTAACCATTATATCATTCTTTTATTTGGTGGATAATGTGTGCCCTAGCACACCCTTTAGCACACCCTTTAGCAAGTGAATAATGTTTTTCCCTAGCCAACCTTGGAATTTCTAAATTTCATGGTTCACCATAGTTCTCACCACCCATGTCATGACTCTTTGTTTGGTGGATAATTTTTTTCCTCGTGAACTTCGAACTATGCTGTAAAATGAGGATATATTAGAAGGCATGTACAAATATTGTAATAGCATGTTTATGTTTTTGCCTTTAAGGACTATTTTCATGTTATTTCTTCGATTGAATTCATAAGGATACAACTAATGCTTATGAAGCAAGATGCAAGGAAGTATCATGGCATAATTGAATGGTTAAACATCAGGAGAATTTGAGTGAGAATAAGTCTTTAATAGCCATTAATGAAAAACTCAATATATACATGGTACAATTCAATGTCATTTACTGGTTATGAAAATTAGATGTTCATATATTAAAATTTAATAATTTTGTTTTTTTAAATAAAATTAATTTTATTTTTTTAAAATGGGTTTTGTTGATTGATTAGAGATATTATTTAAATTTTTAAGATGCAAAATAGATTAAAACATAATGCATTTATATGGTCTAAATGGGTTCTTAACATATGGGTTCTTAACATAGGATAAATTACATGGTGATCAAAAAATTTGTAGAATTTGGATCGTAATACATGGATTGAAGTTACTTGAGCCTTACAAAGTTCTTACATAAATAAAATAGAAGGAGATGAAACATAAATTATGTTAGTGATATGTCATGAGAAACCATTATTACCCTCAAGTTTAATTTAAGACTCTTACTCTTCAATTCACACTTTTTCATAATTTTAAGAAAATTCACTGGTTTATTAAATAGGATGGTGATGTTTTTATTATTAAAATATTCCATTTCATAAGAAACAATATGAAAGACTCCAAACATTGAAAAGAGAAAAAAAATAAAATTATATAAAATTAGAGAATGCGGGTTTTTATTCATTGCGATATTTGTTTTTGGATTGCACTGTGTTAAAATTTAGAAAAAAATCAGTGTTTTGTGTGGATATTCCACCCATCTCTAAGGACAATAACTTCATTAAAGGGTATCACTTCATTACAAGTAGTTGGTGATTCAAAATGCATTATTAACTGGGTAATCAGATCCTCTTTACTGCGCTCGCTATTATTGGAGCACTAGATTTCCAGAGTCAAAAATTTGATCTCAACTTTTCATAATATTAATTTCAACCATATCTACAGGGAGTTCAATGGTGATGCAGATCTGCTCTCAAAGAAGGCTATTTAATTAATGGATGGCAGGTTATCTATTGAAGAATTCAGATATGGAGTCCTTGTCTCTTCGGACAGCCTCTATATTTTTTATAATGGCTAGTTATCTTAGTCAATAGTTTTTTTGATAGGTAGCGGTGTTGTATTTCTAAATGTTTTTTTATGTTAAAGAGGTTTGTTTCATTAGCTCTTAGCTATTTCTGAATCTATGTGAAACTGAAGCAATTTATTGAGACTTTGATCTTTTGTAAAGAGATAATTTTGGACTTATTAGAATTGGGATATAGAGAAAACCTCACTTCTCTATTGTTTTGATGTATATTTTGACATAACTTTGCTTAATATAAAGTTGTCTTTTTCCGATATGAAAAAAAAGGATAATAAGAAGTTGTAATATGTTAAAACAGAGTAAAGAAGTGTTTAACAAATAGGAAAAATAGAATTAGTTATCAAAGTAGTAACGAAGGAATCAAAGAAAAGTAAAAAAAAAAATATTATTAAATTTTAAAATTTTAAAAGAAATTAGAAATTAAAAAAGAAAAGAAAAAATATTGGAAAATGTTTTAAAGGAGTAAAAAATGATAAAAAAAATTTATCCACATTGTTTAATTAAATAATTAATTAAAATGTAAAGTATAACAAATGAATATGAGAATTATGATATTAATTAATTAAAATGTAAAGTATAACAAGAATGGGAAAATTATGATAAATTAGTTAGAATAATAATATATATAAAGAATGGGAGCCTAAAACATAAATATTTATTAAATATTTAATTAAAGGATGTAGATGACCTTTTTAAGGGTATAAGCATAAATAAAAATAATTTTTAAAAATCAAATCGAAATTAAATTAACTAGTTAAATAAAAGGTTTAAGAATAAAAATGTAAAAGGGTTTAAGTGAATAACAAAACGATGAGAAATTAGTTAAAAGTATATAAAGTGGAGAAATCATATTAAAATCACCTTTATGAAAAGAAACCAAGGGAGAAAGAGGAATAAACATTTAGTACATACAAATTACAAATTAATTGAATTAAATGAGTTAATAAATCAAATGAAATAAAAGATGTGTGAGACTGAAAAATGATATAAAACATAGAAAACTTTTTAAAGAAAAAGTATATATATGATTGGAGAGAATCTATTACGAGAATAGGGCAATGGGGGAGTATCAAAAAATGATAAACAGGGGAAGGGAGGAGGGGGATTAAGATTAAATAATGAGGGGATAAAATTGAGAAGAGAAGTGAAGTGAATGTGATAATATAGAAAATACAAGTCACTGGTGGTCGATTAATGGTTTTTAGGCATGACTTAATTTATAACTATCTTCACGATTGAAATTGAAGGGTTTTTTCCGATTTCAAGAGCTTCCCTTATTAGGCGAGATGAATAGTGAGTGGTAGAAGCTAGAATTGTAGCTTGATCAAATCAAATGAGGTTATTGGATTTGAAGGAATGCTCAACTATGTCAGATTTGTTAAGATGATTGTGATTAGTGTCTGCAATGTGTTTCTTGAGATGAGCTTGAATGGTCCTACCGGTGTTTCTTTAGATGTGTATATGAATATACTGTTTATTTCTTTTAGCAAATGCATCAAAGATAGATGAACTTGTGTGATGTTTAGGAGCAATTGATTGTAGATAATTAGTATGCATGTATATGTATCGGTTTATTAATTGTGATAAATTATTTTATCACATAGTGAGTCATTATATTTTCTTGTAGCTTTTGGCTTTCTCGTAATCAGATGTATGGGAAATATAAATTAGAATATAAAGGATAATTATTTATTCAAGTAATTCTATTTGTATTTATACTCTTATATATATATATATATATATATTTTATCACATAGCGAGTCATTATATTTTCTTGTAGCTTTCAGCTTTCTCGTAATCGGATGTATGCACAATATAAATTAGAATCTAAAGGATAATTATTTATTCAAGTAATTCTATTTGTATTGCTACTCTTATATATATATATATATATTGTTTAGTGGAGAATTTTTTTTTTCAATGTGGTTCACAACCCCGGAGAGGAGTTGCTATGTCCACGGGAAGAATTCACAGGGGGCCCACCTAAAGGGGCCTCACCCCGCTGACTTTGGTTACAAAGCCTAACCCGGTGGGGACATCAAGTGAGGCCCTTATATATCTATGCATAGCCACCTGAGGATTTGACCCCGAGACCTTATGCTTACAACTCACAGCTCTCAACCACTTGAGCTAACCCATTGGGATTTTGTTTAGAGGAGAAATTACTTTCATTATTAAGCAATATTATTTTTCTAATGTGCCTCTACATAATTGTAAGTTTTGATCTAATTTTTTTAGATAGTTATACAATTGTTTGTTCTTGTATCAGTAGGGTAAAATTAGTTTTGTTATTTATTTTAGGTTTCAAGTTCAAACTAGAATATAATCTTCAAAAACGAGAAAAACAAATAATAGTGGAAACTGGGCCCTTAATCAGTCGGGGACACCATACCAAACATGATCAAGCTTGATTTTAGACCTACAATCGGGTGTCTTCCCTTATTGTTAACATGGACATATAAGACATGTCAACAAGACCTAGTTTCCCCTTAAAAACCAAAATGTTAGTTTTAGTTTGTCGATGACACCTTTGTCATTTAGCCTCATGGATGCGATTCTCTTCATAATTTTCTAAATCACCTTAACATTATTTCACTTTATATTCAATTCATCATAGAAATCCAACAAGGTAACTCTCTTCCATTTATAGATGTTCTAGTTACCCACCATCCCAATGGCTCCTTATCTCACCAAGTTTACCAAAAAAAGACCCATACTAACAAATAACTTCATCCCAATCTCACCACCACTTTGCCCAAAAATCCGCAGTACTTACAACCTTGATAACTAGAGCAATCCACATATATGATCCCCAACATTTTAATAACTAAAAATACCACCTCACTAAAGGCCTCCTAACTAACGATTATTCTCTTAACCAAATCAATAAGGCCTTTCATGTCTTTCTTCACCCCAAACCCAAACACCCCCCTCATAATTATTCGTCTCATGGTTTAGTCTCTCTCCCTTATATCTCTAGTGTCATTGACCGCCTATGTAGACTTCTATCGAAAAAGAATATTAAAACTATCTTCAAACCCATTAGAACACTTAAGAAATTATTTAGAAGTGTTAAAGACAAATCTAATCCATTTCTATCTCAAGGGGTCTATTAGATTATGTGCTCTTGCAACAAATCCCATTTGGGGAAACCAGTAGGACCATCCAAGCCTGTCTTAAGGAACACATTGTGGACACTAATCACAATTTTCTTAACAAATCTGTCATAGCTGAGCATACCTTCAAATTCAATCACCTCATTTGTTTTGATCAAGCTAAAATTCTAGTTTCTTCCACTCACTATTTATCTCACCTAATAAAACAATCTCTTGAAAAAAAAACCATTCAATTAAAATCACATAAATGATTATAAATTAAGTCACATATGGAAACCATTAATCCACCACCTAAACCAATAACTTATCTTTTCCCTATCACATTTGCTTCACTTTTTTCTCAATTTTATCTCCTCCTTCTTTAATCTTAATCGCCTCCTCCCTTCTTTTGTTTATCATTTTTTTAATACCCCTTGCCCTATTCTAACAATAGATTCTCTCAAATCACATATAGTTTTTCTTCTTTTTTAATTTTTTTTTGTTTTATATAATTTCTCAATCTCCCATCTTTCGTTTTATTAATATATTAACTAATTTAATTCAACTAACTCTTTTTTACTAAATGTTTAGACCTCCATCTCTCTTGGTTTCTTTTCAAAAGTGATAGTAATATGGTTTCTCCACCTTATATACTTTTAATTAATTTCTCATCATTTTGTTATTCACTTAAACCCTCCTACATTTTGTTTTATCAGTAAGCAGAGAACCTTCTATTACTTGAAGCCCAAAATATGGCACATAGATACAAATACAAACGAGCCAACCGATCTCATTCCACACTATTGAACATAGAGACAGGATCCCCAGTGTGGACATCTAATCAGAGAAAGAAGAGATACATCGACAGGAATTATGGCCTTAATATATCCGTCACGCCGAAGGGCCAACCAAAACCCCCAGAGAACTGAGCAAAGAACAACCCATAACATAATACCAGAGAAGGGAGCATAGTTTCGCCGAGACCCGACCAACGAAGAGGACCCTTCGGGACCCCAAAATATAACTGGATGCCAGATGACCACGTCCAGCACAAGAGTAACCATAAGCATCAAAGACAACAACAGGGACGATCCACGAGACGCGGCCACCTCAAAATTGAAGCAAGAGACCATTGCCACAGTTGAAAGTCGATACTGCCTACAAAGACAACTAGACATAGTCCAAACCAAAACCAGAAGAGCTAATCAAAAAGACCATCAATGAAGAATCATGGGGCGGGCTGGCCACCATGTGGGGTCACCGGGTCCTCCCGGCGAACTTCCATTGACACAACTAGATAGTCTTTCAGTGTTGCCTTCAAAACATGTACTCCAAACAAATTAGTTTGTTGCCCCCCTTTTATGATCTGGATGGCCTCCCTTAGGGCATTTGCCAACTAGTTCCTGGCCTGGATATATCTAGCCAGGAGGATCCTGACCACCCAGAAAAGGTTGGTGATCAATGGTCTCCCCGTCTGTGCTTCGTATTCCCTCAGAAGAGCCACCTCCCTGTGAGCAATTTGGGACTTGATAATTGCTGGGTTCTCAGCCAAATACTGATCACCCTAATTGAAGGGTTGGGGGACCGAAGACTCCATCTCCATAGGGGGCTGATGAGAATATCTCTCCCCCAGAAGATGATTATCCCTCCATGGTCTGGAGGAACTATTGGTTCTACTACCACCTCTACGACTGCTAGCTCTAAGGCAAGGAGCCATAAGCACTACAGTATCAACAAGTGACAAACGAAAAATAAATTGCCCAGACTGATCGAGGGAGCTCGCACACAGGCCCATACTTATAACCATAACCCATGGGAGTTGCGAAGTGACCCAGCCAGGATTAGACGGGATAACCATAACTCCATTCATGACGAAGTACAACCTGATAACTAGACCATTGATTGTGAAGTACAGATCGTTGAACTTGCGATCCGTCGAGCTGGTACCATCCTTTACTTGAAACCTGAGGGGATGAAACTTGCACACCTGCGAAATTCCATCACCTTTAATCACGAGGATACGGAAGGAGTTAAAAAATGATGAAATCAGTTGTCTCCATAAATCCGTGGGACGGGAAAGAGGTGTTGGACAAGATAGGAGGATGATTATAATCCCGGACAGCTGTGGTGGTGACTTATCGAGGCATTTAGCCCCGTGTCACTTACATCCTCCATAACTCCAACCGTAATGATGGCCCTGACATAATTTAAGTTAGTTGGCTCACTCATGGTCTCTTCATGTCTAGATGCTAGTGCGTCCCGATGAAGTGGATCCTCGATATCATCCCTATAGTGCATGTGGATCGAAAGGGATCTGTCGGCATTCTTACCGTCGGTGATAAGTAACCTCGTGGCAGGAAGAGTCACCCCCCTCTACTCAGGAGGAGGACAACTGGCGTCCTGGTGTTTCCACCTTTCATGGCCCTGGTCCATGCAACCTTCCATGTGTCTTAAATCATCTGCCTCTAGCCTTCTACATACCCTGCATAGGTTGTCATCCTCGATTTCTGACAAGATCCCCCTGAAAAAAGAGACACCAGCCTCCACGCCCTTATTAGCCAAAGCATCCACCACCTTATTTCCTTTCTTGCGAATGTGCAAAAACTGAATGGCCATATGGGAGTTCAATAAACCTTGGAGAGCTAGGAGGCGACTCTCCCAGCGCTAATTGCTAGAGATTTTAGCTATGGCCAACCCGCACTGTAGCCTTTGCGCCATAGAGATGATAATGAGCGAGTCTCCTTCCACTTCCAAAGGTATCCATCTTTTCTGAACCGCCCACCTTAAGCCACTGACCAGACCTTCCAACTCTGCAACGTTGTTAGTGTTTTACCCAATATCGCCCCAAAAGATGCCATTGATGTCACCAACGGAATTCCTGATGACCCCTCCAAAGCCACCAGGACCCGAGTTCCCTTTTGTTGCACCATCAAAGTTAAGTTTGAATGTACCACCCTGCGGACATCTCCACAACTCTAGGATGGGCATGGGCACTTTCCTTTTACTGGGCAGACAGATGCTGATGGGTAAATTGAAAATGCCCCATTCGTAAAGAATTTTTTTTTCGTTAATATTCGTTTTCATAGCCTCTGGGTTCCACTGTTGTAGAGTGAGAGTTTCTTTTATATGTTGTTCCACCTGCTGCCATATACTTTCCATGGTGCGAGCCTTATTTTAAAAAATGCGGTGATTTCTTTCTTTCCAAATCTCCCATAACGAAAAACCAGGGAATAATTCCCAGATCCAGTTCAAGATCTCACTTTTGAAGACTTTGGGGGGCCAGCTTTCCAAAGAGAGATCGGGTCTACCTCTAATCCTGACAGTCTTGCGGAAACGCTCGGCTCCTCTTTCCCAAATGGAGGAGGTGAACTGGAAGGAGTCTAGGAGGTGGTTGATAGTTTCCGCTTCTGTCACACACAGCGTGCATATCGACGGTCCAATGAAACCCCGACATTGCATATTATCCCAAGTTAGGATACGTTTGTGGAGCAAAATGTTGATGTGTATGTAACTTTGGAATGTATTTCATCTGTGTATTATATATATATTTATTGTACCCTTATAAGAGATGTGTCATTCCTCTATAAGGAAGTGTTGTCATGTGGATTGACAAGTGTCGCAAGTGTGTGTACTTGCCAATGGGTTATTAGACCACCATGTGTGGGGTCGGCCCTAAAATATATATTATAATGTGGATGTACCTAGCTAGACAAGTCGGCCCCATAAGGTCACTGGGCAAACAGATTAGTATAAATAGAGATCACCTGATCTCTATTTAGATCACTTGGAAAAGTATCTCACTCTAACTCAGAAAGTGGCGCACTAGTGAGGAGGAGGATCATCTGCTACTAGGAGACTATCTCAGTGTATTTTGGTTGTACTTTGGTAATGCCATTGCTCTCTCTATCTCTGAGGAAGTTGTGGGGTTTTTCACCTTAGGGTTTTCCCCACGGAAACTCTGTGTCTCTTGTCTCTCATGCTTTTGATTCTGGTGATGCTTGTCATGCTTTGTGATTATTATGCATTTATATACTATATATGTTATTCTCTCAGTGAAGATCCTAGAGTATTGTGAATTAATGCTCAAAATTTAACATGGTATCAGAGCTAACCTGAGAATAAGACATTTTGCAGTGACGAAAACTTGAGTTTCTTGTTTATTGGGTTTCTCTCCACAGATTTTGGAAAAGCAGTATAGTAGATTGACTCTACTCACCAAGGCGCATCTATCTGTCCAATTAGAATTCAATTCTGAGCATTTTCAGATTTGGCCCTAAAAATTAGGGTTTCCACAAAAATAGGAATTTCTAAAATATGAAGACATAACTGGAAGCTCCTTGCAAAAATCAAAGTTTAGAGCTTTGGATCGAGATTTTTGGTTGGGTAGATCTCCGGGAAACTCAAACCCTATTTCAGGGCTCTCCCTAGTGAACCCGGGAGGACAAAAAGGCAAATCTGAAGGGTAAAGCTTTGCTGATCTCAAATTCTGAATACACCAGGATGATCAGCTCATCAAGGCGCATCTTTCTATCCTTTCAGAAAATTGAAATTCACATTTTGAATTTTTAGGGTTTTTTCGACAAACCCTAATCCGAGATCAGATCCAGTTTTCAGCATTTCAAGTGGTAAGATCTAAATCTTTTCTATTTCCATTTGAAGTACTCTTTATGATGTCTCACCACACCAATCTTCAGGATAAGCTTGAAGGAGTTGATAACTTCCGAGCTTGGAAGTATAGGATTGGGTTAATCCTGGAAGAGAATGAGTTGGACTCATATGTGAAAGAAGACATCCCTATCCCAGAGGATGAAGAGGCCAAGGTATTGCATAAGAAGAACTTGGTCAAGGCAAAGAGAATCATTGCTGATTCCATTAAAGACCATCTCATACCCCATGTGTCTTCTCTAAAGACACCCAAGGAGATGTTTGACTCTTTGACCAAGCTATTTGAAGGGAAGAACATAAATCGGAAGATGACCCTACGGAACCAATTGAAAGGAGTAAAGTTTCAGAATGGAGAAACCATTCAATCTTATTTTTCAAGGGTCTCCCAGATCAAGGAACAACTAGAAGCAGTGGATGAAATGGTGGAGAATGGTGAAGTGGTGATGACCACTCTAAATGGCCTAGCTAGGTCATGGGATTCCTTCATTCAAGGAATTTGTGCAAGGAAGAAGTTGATCTCCTTCAACATATTGCGGGAAGAATGCTCTCAAGAAGAAGCTAGGCTTGTGGCCCGAGAAGAAAAGATGGGAGATGAAGATCAAGCTCTCACAGCACATGCCAGGAAAGGCAAGTCCAAGAAGGAATCATCTCATAACAGAAGATCCTCACACCACCATTATCATAAAGATAAGAAAGATCTCAAATGCTTCAATTGCAATGAGAAGGGACACTTTGCTTCAGATTGTCCCAAGAAGAAGAAAGACAACAACAACTTCAATAAGAAGAAGAAGAATAACAAAAGAAGATATCATGCTCATGCTACCGAAGATGATGAACCCCCAAAGAAGAAGGCTAGGGCAGAGAGTAATAGTGATGATGACTCATCAAGTGAAGAAGAATATGTTCTAATCTCTGCTCTCACAAGTACTATCTCCCATGGTTGTAATGATTGGTTGATTGACAGTGGGGCTTCCAAACACATGACTGGGTTTAAGGAATCTTTTGTGAACCTATCTGAACATGAATCACCCCATAAGGTGAAACTTGGGGATGATTATCAATACCCAATCAAAGGAAGCGGTGAAGCCTCCTACAACCTAGATTCTGGAAAATCTTTGAAGATGAAAGAAGTCCTTTATGTACTTGGGCTCAAGAAGAACTTACTCTCCATCTCTGCATTGGATGCAAAAGGTATGAGGGTTTCATTTGTGGATGGCCAAGTCCTAATGTGGCCAAAGGGAAAGAACATAGATGATGCAGTAGTGATTGGAGAGCAAGAGGGAGGTTTGTATAAATTGAAGGGACAACCTGAACATGCCATGGTACATGAATCCATTGAGCCAAGTGAACTTTGGCATAGAAGATTTTCTCATATGCACTATAGAGCACTTCCAATTGCAAGCAAGGCTGTAGAGAGTCTTCCTGAAATCAAGACCAAACATGAAGGTGTTTGCAAAGGATGTGCAAAAGGTAAGAACATTAAGAAGGCTTTCCCAAGCAGTGAAAGCAAGGCAAAAGACATCCTGGAAATCATCCACTCAGATGTATGTGGTCCTATGTCATCCAGTTCTCTGACTGGGTATGTTTACTATGTCTCATTTATTGATGACTTCTCTATGAAGACTTGGGTATACTTCTTGAAGAACAAAGATGAGGTGTTTGATAAATTCAAGGAATTCAAAACCTTGATGGAGAACCAAACTGACAAGAAGATCAAAACATTCAGATCCGACAATGGTGGAGAATTCACCTCAGGTGACTTCAAGAAGCTTTATAGTGATTCAGGGATTAAGAGGGAGTTGAATGCTCCTTATAATCCTCAACAGAATGGAGTTGCAGAAAGGAAGAACAGAACTATCATGGAAGCAGCAAGGGCAATGCTGCATGACCAGAATCTACCTATGCATCTATGGGCAGAAGCAACTAGAACAGCTGTATATGTGCAGAACAGAACACCCCACAAGATATTGGACAACAAGACACCAGAAGAGGTCTTTTCTGGTAAGAAACCTGAATTCAGTCATCTCAGAATATTTGGTTGTCCAGTATACACTCATGTTCCAAAGGAAAAGAGGACTAAACTAGATCCTTTAGGAAAGAAGGGTATCTTTGTGGGTTACAGTGAAAGCTCAAAAGCTTACAGAATATACTTTCCAGGGTTCAAGAAGATTGATGTCAGCAGGGATGTAACATTTGATGAAAACTCAGCATTCATCAAATCAAGGAAGGCACCTATCGAAGTTTATGAAGAACCTAAGGAAACTAGATTTCAAGACACTACCATGACTAAAGCAGTTCCAAAAGTTGTTCGTGAGTTTGAAGATCCGCAAGAACCTGTAGATCCACCCAGTGAGGATAACTCTCACAAGAGGAAACCTGCATGGGCTAGAGACCTCATTCAAGATGCAGAAAGATTTGGCATTCCAGAAGAAGAACACAGAGCAAAGAAGAGAACCAGATCACATACCAGCTATGTTGCTTTACTCTATGACATTATGAACAAAGAGCCTTCCAGTTATGAAGAAGCAGTGGAAAAGAAAGGATGGAAGGATGCCATGGTTGAGGAATACCAATCAATAATGAAGAATGATGTTTGGGATGTTGTCCCAAGACCTAAAGAGAAGTCTGTTGTGACTTCCAAATGGATCTACAAAATCAAGCATGCTGCAGATGGCAATGTAGAGAAATACACGGCAAGATTCGTAGCTCGTGGGTTCTCTCAGAAAGAGGGAATAGATTATGAAGAAACTTTTGCACCTGTAGCCAGGTATACTTCCATCATAACAGTACTTGCCCTGGCTGCAGTGATGAAATGGAAAATACACCAGATGGATGTCAAGACTGCTTTCTTGAATGGTGTAGTTGAAGAGGAAGTATATGTAGAGAAGCCACTCGGTTTTGAAATACATGACAGGGAGTCATATGTGTGCAGATTGAAGAAAACCTTGTATGGCTTGAAACAAGCTCCCAGAACCTGGTATGGTAGGATGGACAGTTTCTTATCTAGTTTGGGATTTACCAAGAGTAAAGCGGATTCCAACCTTTATTACAAGGTTGAGGAAGGGAATCCTGTGGTTCTACTCCTGTATGTGGATGACTTATTTGTAACAGGAGATGATAGATTGATTGCAGATACGAAGAGGAAGCTTGCTGCTGAGTTCGATATGAAAGATTTGGGAATGATGCATTATTTCCTAGGTATGGAGGTGTGGCAGAGTGCAGGAGGGATTTTCCTTGGTCAAGGAAAGTACACAGTAGATATCCTGAAGAGATTCAGGATGATGGATTGCAAGGCCATGGCCACACCTATGGCATCGAATCTGAAGCTTCTATGTGATGCTTCATCTGAGCCGGTTGATGTCTCTATGTATCGTCAGATGATTGGGTCCTTGATGTACCTGACGAACACGAGACCAGATATTTGCTTTGCAGTGAACACATTGAGTCAGTTCCTGATAGATCCAAGGAGTGTTCATCTGGTTGCTGTAAAGCATGTTCTGAGGTACCTGAAGGGTACAGTGGATTATGGGCTCAAGTATGAGGCGAATCAAAAGTTTAACCTGCAGGGTTATGTTGATTCATATTGGGCTGGCGGTGCTGCAGATAGGAAGAGCACATCTTGGTGCTGCTTCAGTATGGGATCAGGTGTGATCTCTTGGTTTAGCAGGAAGCAATCCTGCGTGGCACTGAGTACAGCTGAGGCAGAGTATGTTGCAGCCTGTTTAGCTAGTTGTGAGGCAGTATGGCTACGAAAGCTACTGTCTGAGTTATTTGATCTCCCGTTGGATGCTACTGGTATCTTCTATGATAACCAAAGTTGTGTGAAGCTGTCCGAGAACCCATTGTTTCATGACAGGTCGAAACACATAGAGATCAAATATCACTATATCAGGGATATGGTGCAGAGAGGAGCTGTGAAGCTCCTGCATGTTGAGACGAACGAGCAGATTGCAGATGTGTTGACGAAGCCACTAGCCAGGGTGAAGTTCGCGTACTTCAGAGAGAGGCTTGGCATTCTTCAGATCGAGGACACTTCAAGGAAGAAGTGATGGACACATTTGCTAAAGCCATTCCAAGCATGTTGGAAGGAGGATCCTTCACATGGCTGTGGATGTAAGCGCTGGATGACGAGCATCAGGATGATGTTCTAGTTTCTGCTTGGATATGATCAGTTGGATCATTTTTATATATGTATGTACGCATCATGTTAGATGCTGGATATGATCAGTTGGATCATTTTTATATATGTATGTACGCATCATGTTGGATGCTGGATATGATCAGTTGGATCATTTTTATGTATGTATGTATGCATCATGTTGGATGTTGGATATGATCGGTTGGATCATGTGTATGTATTTTGTATAAGCATCATGTTGGATGCTTGGACCATGTATCTGTATATGTATCAGGTGGATACATTGTATGATCAGGTGGATCATGTATGGTGATATGTATCATGTGTTTGTATTTGTATCAGGTGGATACACTGTATGATCAGGTGGATCATGTATGATGATATGTATCAGGTAGATACTTGGTGTGCATCAGGTAGATGCATTATATGATGAGGATGATCATGGATGATGAGCTTCAAGATGTTGCTCCAGATGACATGCAGCAGGATGTTGCAGTGATGATCAGTATGATCATGTGTACATCAGGATGATGTATGGTGAGTATCAGGTTGATACTCTGTGGCCGTGGAACAGGTTGTGCAGATAAGCATGTAATTTGTGCCCTGGGAGATTTGCAGATAGTATTTCGAGGTTTTGCCTATGGCATGTAATTTGTACCCTGGGATATCTAGAAAATGCTCTTTCGAGGTTTTGCTTGGGAGGACATATAATTTGTGCCCTGGGAGATCTGTAGATGGTCTTTCGAGGTTTTGCCTATGGCATGTAATTTGTGCCCTGGGATATCTGGCAGATGCTCTTTCGAGGTTTTGTCCTATGGCATGTAATTTGTTCCCTGGGAGATCTGATAGGTTGAGCCATGTGCTCGTAATCAGTCCTGGGATGCTCTTTCGAGGTTTTTCCATGACTACATGTAATTTGTGCCCTGGGAGATACAATAGGTTGAGCCTTGTGCTCGTAATCAATCCTGGGATGCTCTTTCGAGGTTTTGTGGTGACCACATGTAATTTGTGCCCTGGGAGATCCGATAGGTTGAGCCTTGTGCTCGTAATCAGTCCTGGGATTCTCTTTTGAGGTTTTGTGGTGGGGTCACATGTAATAAGTCCTGGAGATCTGGACAGGATGAAAAAGGCCTCAGATGCTCTTTAGGGTTCTTGCTAGTTAAGAGACTCTTTTAAGGTTTTGTGACGCACGTAATAAGTCCTGAGATTTCCACAGTATGGCCAGTGATGATGAAGACCTGCAGGTGGTGGGCCTACATCCAGTATGAAAAAGGACTAGCTCTGTAGAACTTCCTATGACGAGTAGAGTCAAATATTGGTTGAGATAGCAGCAGCAATGACGATGATGATGACGATGCATCGATGACGATGATCCCGAGAAGAAGACTTGTCTAGCAGATCTGTGTCAAGAAATACCTTCCTAGTTAAGGGGGAGTGTTGATGTATATGTAACTTCGGAATGTATTTCATCTTTGTATTATATATATATTTATTGTACCCTTATAAGAGATGTGTCATTCCTCTATAAGGAAGTGTCGTCATGTGTATTGACAAGTGTCGCAAGTGTGTGTACTTGTCGATGGGTTATTAGACCACCATGTGTGGGGTCGGCCCTAAAATATATATTATAATGTGGATGTACCTAGCTAGACAAGTCGGCCCCATAAGGTCACTGGGCAAATATTTTAGTATAAATAGAGATCAGGTGATCTCTATTTAGATCACTCGAAAAAGTATCCCACTTTCACTCAGAAAGTGGCGCACTAGTGAGGAGGAGGATCATCTGCTACTAGGAGACTATCTTAGTGTATTTTGGTTGTACTTTGGTTGAGCCATTGCTCTCTCTACCTCTGAGGAAGTTGTGGGGTTTTTCACCTTAGGGTTTTCCCCACGGAAACTCTGTGTCTCTTGTCTCTCATGCTTTTGATTTTGGTGATACTTGTCATGCTTATTGTGATTATTATGCATTGATATACTGTATATGTTATTCTATCAGTGAAGATCCTAGAGTATTGTGAATTAATGCTCAAAATTTAACACAAAAGCCAACAGAAAGTTGTGACTTTGGGCCACCACTTACCATTCCATATCTTCTGCCACTTGACGTCTTTCTCCATTCTATACGTCTCAGTGTATAACCCAATAGCTTCTTTAATATTGAAATTGCCAGTGTTCAAATATCCCCACCAGATCTTATCAGGGCCTTCCAGTCTGGGAATCCTACGCTTACTCAGCTCATCAAAGAATTTGTCTATGTTTTCTTTGAGGTTAAGGGCCTTCCACGACTCCTTACGTTTCCAGTTTTGAAAGTGGTCATCTTTTGGGTTTTCATCCCGGAAGTCTTTAACCCGCTCCAGAGGACCGCTTTGGATATATAGAATGAGCTCAGGGTTGTTCACCATGTTGTTTAAACTGGGTAACTGTTGCCATGCATCATTGAGAAAAACAGCCATGGATCCATCTCTAATTTCCCAAAAAATGTGCTTGCGGACAATTCCCTTGTTAGCCTGGGCCACTTTCCAAATGTTCGACCCAGGAACTTCAACCCCATAATGGATAAGCTGCTGTGTGGGTAGATGGGGAGCATATTTCTGATGCCACAACCTGCCCCAGGGTTCCTCCGAATGGGTGATCCACCTCCACCATATTTTATCTCCCATGATGTTATTTCCGCTGACTGGATCTCTAAGCCCCAGACCACCTGCCTCTTTCGGCCTACACAGGGTGTTCCAATCAATAAGAGCCCATTTTCTGTGTCCTTCCTTTCCACCCCAAAGGAAATTCCTTTGAATGGATCGGATTTGTTTGAGGATGGACTTTGGCGCTGCAAGAACCAAGAACAAATACAGAGACATACCCTGGAGCACTGACTTAACCAAAATAATACGACTTGGCAAGTTCAGAGCCCTGAAGGTCTAAAGGTCCAATTTTTTATTAAGTTTATCCAACAGTTCCTTCGATGAAATTTGGAAAATGATAGCATCTGCCAGGGGGGACCCCAAATACTTGGAGGGCAAGCCCCCTTCCAAAAACTGAAGAATCCTTAGGATGTTCCTCCTGGTTATGTTCAGAGTATTGAAGAAATAAACCTGCAATTTGTCCTTGTTGATTTCTATCCCACTGGCTAATAGGAAGATGTCCAACCCTTTCTTGACTCCTCTTGCTTCCTAAACGTTGGATGGCCCCATTAACATCATGTCATCAACGAATTGTTGATTTGTTTGCAGATCCAACCCCTCACACAAAGAGAGCCCACGAATCTGACCTTCACCTGCATTACTTTGAGCATACGTCTGAGGCCCTCAACAATGATGATAAAGAGGAAGGGCGACAGAGGGTCCCCTTTTTGAATTCCCCTAGATGCCTTGAACGACAGAGACGGGCTTCCATTAACTAGAATCGAGAAAAAGGAAAAAGAAACAAGGCTCATTACCCAATTAGTCCATTCCCTACTGAAACCAAACTTGCTAAGCATCTTATCCAGAAATTGCCAATTGAATCTGTCAAAAGCTTTAGAGAGATCTAACTTTAGAAGCATACCTAGGATTTTCTTAGTCTTTAAGGAATGTATAGTTTCATGCACCAGGATAATACCATCAATGATTTGGCTTCCTTCCACAAAACCAGCTTGTTCCGGAGAAATGAGGAGTGGGAGCAAAGGACGTAACCTGTTGGCAATAACCTTAGTAATAATTTTGTAAATGACATTGCACAGGGAAATCGGTCTGAATTTTTCGGGGTCTTCCGTGACAGTTTCCTTGGGGATAAGAGTGAGGTGGGTGGCATTGAGAGCTTTGAGAATAAACCCTCTTTTCCTCGAATCCTCCACGAGCTCCAGAACTTCATATTTAATCCAGCTCCAGCACGCATGGAAGAAGTTCGTGATGAAACCGTCTAGGCTAGGGATTTGTCATCCGCCATTTGTTTTACAGTTTCCTCCATCTCTTCCATTTCGATAGGTTTCATCAACAGAAGGCTATGATCATTAGTTATCACTCTCGGGATGGCCTGCATAACCTGAGATTGAGCCTCAGTCCTGTCAACCACTGGCTCTTCCAAGAGGTCCGCGAAGAAGTCATTAAGAGTCGTTTCCAGATCCCCTTGGGCTTCAGCATGGGACCCATATCTGTTTATGAGCCTCACTATTTTGTTCCCCTGCCGATGTTAGATGGTCGCTCTATAGAACAACTTGGTATTTCCTTCCCCTTAAACCCTCCTACATTCTTATTCTTAAACCCTTTATTTAAATATTTTATTTAATTTTGATTTGATTTTTAAACCATCCTTATTTATTTTTATATCCTTTATACTTTTAATTAATTTCTCATCATTTTGTTATTCACTTAAACCCTCCTACATTCTTATTCTTAAAACCTTTATTTAAATAGTTTATTTAATTTTTGTTTGATTTTTAAACCATCCTTATCTATTTTTATATCCTTTAGGCTCCCCATACTTCTATATATATTATCATTCTAATTTATTATCATAATTTTCCCATTCATTTTTTAAACTTTACACTTTCATTAATTATTTAGTTAAACAACATGTATTAAAAAAATTATCGTTTCTTGATCCTTTCTAAAATATTTTCCAAATCTTTTTTTTTCTTTTTAATTTAAAAAAAAAAATTAATTTTAATAATATTTGTTTAACTTTCTTTAACTCCTTCCCTACCACTTTAATGGCTAATTCTATTTTTCATTTTTATTAAACACCTCTCTATTATTTTTCAACATATCACTTCTTATTGTCCCTAAAGATGGGTGGAGTGTCCACCCAAAACATTGGGTTATAGTTTATTAATCCTCTGTAAAATATTTTCCAAATCCTTTTTCCCTTTTTAATTTCAAAAAAAATTAAAATCTAAAAATTTAATAATATTTGTTTACCTTTTTTTAACTCCTTCCTTACCACTTTAATTGCTAATTCTATTTTTCCTTTCTACTAAACACCTCTCTACTATTTTCAAACATATTACTTCTTATTGCCCCTGAAGATGGGTGGAGTGTCCACCCAAAATGTTGGGTTTTTCTAAATTTCAACACATTGCAATTTAGAAATAGATACCACAGTATATAAAATTATGCATGAATTATGATAAATTATTATATATATTTATAATTATAATGAACTATTTTATTATTAATAATAATAATAATTAAAAGAATCAAGCTCTACACATGACTCTTTGCACTAACCCTAAATTAGATTTTCCCATTTGCATGAAACCTTGGATTCATAGGTAAAAAGGCAATGGTTCTAGTCATGACACGACTCAATAGCAGATCTGGGAGGGTGGGTCCGCTCCCTCCTTCAGAGAAGTTGTTAGTCAGCGCTCTAATCCAAACAAGAACTCGACCAACCCTAAATCCAACCAGAAGCATAAATGGACCCATCGTAAGACCTAGGAGCAAGAGGGGCAGGAAACAAAACAAAACAGTTAATTTTACTGGAATCTAACATAAAAGGAAGAGAACAAACCCCTAGCTAATGCATACCAAAAACTTAGTATATTCCCATGTACAAACTAACTTCAACCAAAATCAATGTGAACATCGAATTCATGAGAGATCATGAAGTTATTGGTAAATTTATGGGTATTTGGCCATTTGAAAATGCCCTAATTTGGTGGATCAAAACTCGATGGAATCCCAAGGGTCATTGTGTTCTCCAACTAGGTTCCAATGTTTTCTTCATAGTAATTTTTCACCACTTGGAAGATAGGGATAAGGTATTTGAGAGTGGACCATACTTCTCGAACTCAACAAGCCTATACCTACAATTTTGAACCACTAATTTTAACCTAGCAAGAGAGGACCTAACTTATGCCCTGGTATGGATTCACCTATATTCCTTACTTGTCGAATATTAGGAGCCAGAAACCCTAGAGGGTATAGGAAACACTATTGGGGATTTTATTAGAACCTTAGAAGCCACAAAAGTGGCCAAGTACACAACCTATGCTAGGATATGCATATACATGAATATATCGCAATATCTTATGAAATCCATATATTTAAGTCATGCAGATACATAGTGGAACCAACCCATTGATTATGAGCACATACCCTTTCGATGTCACAAATGTCATGAGAATGACCATCTATTTAGAGACTACCCCCTAAATAACAATCTATAAAATCTCAAGAACCCTACCAAAATAAAGAGGGAAAGGTTCACCAAAGTCTCCTCAAAAAAGAGATCAAGATGGAGAGCAGAAGGAATTGACCAAAAGAAGAATATAGAAACTCATAATAGTTATGCTATCATGGAACTCGACCTCAAACTAACAAACGAATAAATGTAGGGCACCTCCATGCAGCAAAACCCACTCAGGGAAGATCAAAGGGCATCCTCGATTTTGATCAACTAGCCAGGAAATAAGAAAAGCAAAGTGGACCCGGTAGTGTGTCTCAACTCAGGGAGCCATAGACCAGAGTGGACACTCGAAAGCATACAAACACAAATAGAATTTCATAGTGACAACAGACTATAACAAATAATTAATAAAACATAAAAATTAATAAAAATTAAAAAGATTAATAATTAATAATTAGTATTAAATTTAATGAGAGGTTGTGTCCCCTCAATAGTCAATGCCCAAACTATTATAAAAAAGAGGGCTAACATTTGTATATAAATCATTATTTATCTTATCAATTATGTATTTGATTATTTGACCATTTATGGATCCTTTGTATTATTTACATTGGTTATTTGTATAAGAAACGATTTTATCGTTTCATAAGTATCAGAGCTACGTTGTTGATCCAGGCTTGTAACCACCATTTTCGGGTTTCCCTAAAATATAGGACCTTGTCCAAAAATCATGTCCTTGGCCCAAAGAAGTAAAACAAGTAAGAAAAAAATATTACAAAGAAGAAGTGGAAAAAAAAATTATCCACGAGAAAAAAAAGACAAAAAAAATAAAAGAAAAAAAAGAGAGCGGGAAAAGTAAATAAAAAGAAGAAAGAAGAGAGAAAGTTAAAAAGGAAAAAAGGGAA
Source organism: Larix kaempferi (assembly GCA_027924585.1). NCBI lineage: Eukaryota > Viridiplantae > Streptophyta > Pinopsida > Pinales > Pinaceae > Larix > Larix kaempferi. The sequence goes on along the minus strand of BSBM01001160.1, from coordinate 10,773,248 downwards.
AGTAAAAACAAAAAAGTAAAAGAAGTAAAGAGAAAATAAAATATAGAAACCACACGTGGTTTCTTAAAAACAATACAAGGTTTATTTTCCAACAAAACAACACATGGTTTATTGGAAGCAATTGTGGAAGCTAATAATAAAGTTAGAATATAAAATCTAGAAGTGCATAAGAAGTCCTAAGGCTAAGCAAGCAAGATTTGAACTTTGGTGGAGAAGGTAACAATCACTCCTCCCAACCAACCAAACTACATTCAATCTACAAAAAGTCTTAACGGGAAAAGAAGATAAAAAGAACATCAAAATAAGATTTTTACATGAAGAACCATATTGATATATATATATATATATATATATATATATATATTATTAAATTTTTAATAATAGTAATAATATATTGTGGGGAAAAAATAATTATTGAATAGTAAAGTATACCATACAAAGATAAAGATGTCATTGGATATGAAGCATAATAAAATAGAATCTTGTGACAAAAAACAAGAAATATTCCCTAAGACCTACTCAAAAATTGTCAATGACCTACTAAAACTTGAGGGAACTAGTCAAGGAAAATGTATTAGCATTGCTATTTGTCCAACCATCAAGGGAAATCGCATTAGCAACAACTTTGCAAATCAAGTGTGATAGAAACGAGAGATACTTATGGTGAGAAGCAATATGAAATTACAAACTTACAACTAACAATTGATGAGTATAAGTTCACATCCCAATTTAATGTTATGACTATATATCTAAATGAAATCAACATCATTTTGGGTTCACCCTGGATGGATACATTAGGGGCAGTCATCTTAAATATGAAGAATTTTTTTTTAACATTCTCGTATAAGAAGAAACAAGTCACACTACACGGCATTACAATGAAGTCAAAATCAGGAGTTGTGTCGTATGTAGACTTCAAAGACATCTCGAAGGTGATCTCACAGGAAGATAAAAAATCAAGACAGAAGATGCTGAAAGAATTTGACAAAGTCGTCATGGACAAAGAATAAGAGATCTCATGTCTAAGAGATCATAATCAGAAACTGCTTCTTCAAATCTATAAGGAGAAGGATAAAGCACGAGAGAATCAAAAGATAGAAGAGGAGAATCAAAATCTTCAGAAGAAACTAGTAGAAAATATCGAAGAGAATGGTCGCCTTAGGAAGCATAAACAAGATCTAATGGATCAGATTCAAAAGCTTAAAGATGATGAGAAATCGCAAGAATAAATGATTAGGAATCTTAAGAATGATACAGATTTGTTGGAAAACAAGTTGGAGCAAATCTCGAACAGGATATCCAAGCCCTTGAATTCAAAAATCCAAATTGAAGAAAAAGAAACAAATACAAATCTAGTCATCGTCACAGTTCAAAAAGAAGCCAATCTAGTAGAAAAACAAACAACAAGAACTCCTTATCGACACCCAAATTATAAAAATCATTTTAACCAACGACAGGGTCAAAATGAACATAAACATAGGAGTTATGATTTCAGAAAAGAAAGAACAAAAAATCAACAAACTAAGCAGAAAAAAAGAAGTTCCATCCACAAAGCGATCAACAAACAACTCCAATAAAGGTAGATCTCGGATGGACTACTCCACGAACGACGTGAATTTTTTTCTTGGGAATTAAAAACTCATATCATCTCATTTTTTCAAGTGTCGCAGATTTAGCACAGAAGATCGAGAAATGACATTACAAGCAAGGAATTGGACATAAGCTTGCTCTTCCATAAGCTTTGAGGAAAAATATTCACATCAGGGGAAGGCAATGTAATGAATAATTAAAACACATAAATATTAATAACAATTAAAAAGATTAATAATTAATAATTAATATTAAATTTAATGAGAGGGTGCGTCCCCTCAATAGTCAATGCCCAAACTATTATAAAAAAGTGGGCCAACATTTCTATATTCATTATTATTTATCTTATCAATTATATATTTGATTATTTGACCATTTATGGATCCTTTGTATTATTTACATTGGTTATTTGTATAACAAACGATTTTATCGTTTCACATACCGAATTGTTTTATTAATTTCTTTAAAAAAATACAATTTTGTTTTTTATACAGATTCGGGGATCAAATCCCTTGTCGACTACCATCCACTTATGTTCAAAGTGTTTTTTTCTTTTTCATGCCAAAAATCCCTCCTTCCTTTACATTGATCAACACTTATACTACTATCCATTGCCTCAGTTTCTTGCTTATGGTTCTTCTAGAAGCCTTTGGGAACTTCTCTGCTCCAACTCATTAGGCACACTTGACATTCAATATTCATCCACAATCTCCTTAGTGCACTATACCTCCTGGTGTATCCACCTACCACCAATACTTTTGCATTAACTGCTCAAATACTTTCGCAACGATGTCGAGCTTCTGTGCTTTGGCTCCTTTCCGTTGGTCACAATCTTGACCCCCTTCCAATGACCTGGTGTGACACTCTAGTTTTCCCTATCATTCATGGAACACTGTACCAAATCCTTATTTTACTTGTTTCTTTCTTAGCGATCCAACCCATCCTCATCGACACCTTCATCTGTCGACCAATCCCTTTTACTTCTCCCTAATCTGCATCAGTGTCAATCCTGACTTGTTCTCTATCTTTTCATTCGTCTCTGACTACTTCTCAACGTTCGTTGGCTCAATGTCTCATCATCGTCTCTTCCAACTCCATGTTCTTGGTTGACCACATTGTCGTCAACCTTCTCCTTGTCGACCTAACCTTCAACTTGGCCAATCCACTGACTAAACTTACCGCCTCAATTGCGACTTTCTGGGCATGATTTCCCTTGTTTTCGCTGTGGAAGGACCTTGACTCCTTCCTAGCAAGTGACTTCCAATTTTCTATCTGCAAATTTTGGTTGTGGATCCTAGTGCTCCTACATCAAGACCCTTACACAGAAATGATTGAGAAAGTAGAGAACATGGAAAGAGGTGACCAAGAAATGGAAGATCAGAAAGAGGAGGAAATGGAATATATGGATACATGAGAACTAGATCTAGCAGGAATAATGGCTACTTTCAAATGAAATCACACCAAATCCATACCATAAAATCAAATGATCCTTCTAAAAATAGCATTAAATAATGTCTACAATAAATCTACAAGCACGTCTAAAGGGGGGATCTCTTACACACCCCTAGGGATAAATTAAGTTCCCTTAAATGATCCATCCAATTAACACAAAGAGGATAGGAAAAGGGGGAGACCCTCCACTCAACAGATGATTAAGGATATAGGAGATAAACTAATCAAATTAGGGCAGTATACTCACCTGAACGAGATGTACCAATCCATGCCCTAGTTTCCCAATGAATGTCATCTCCTAGATTATCAAAACAAAGGACTCTCGAGAACATTATTCAGATAGATAAATCGATGTTTCTTGTGATCTAGGAAACAAAGTGTAGTTTTGATATGCTCAGCAAAATAAATTCCTAGTGCTAGAAGGGAAGTCAATCCTTTGCAATAGATACTCAGGGGGGCTCGGGTTGTCTATCCATGATATGGAATCCAATGGGAATTCATCTAGATAACTTCATTCACACAGACAACACTATCACAACCAACTTCAAGGTTCTAGGATCTCAAATGGAAGTCTTTATCACCAATGTCTATGGACCAAACATTGTGCCCAAAAGTTAGATCTCCTCCACTATCTCAGGAACATAGCCAAAACCTATGACAAGGTAAATGGATCCTTGGAGATGATTTCAACATGATAACTAGTCTAGCAAAAAAAGGGGGTCTTCCATAGAATAAATAGAGATACCACATATTTCAACCATAAAATTACTGCCTCGAGGATGATTGATATGGAAACAAAGAATGGAATCTACACTTGGAATAACAAACAAAGGGGAGAGTGCAAGATTGCTTCTCATCGAGATTGTTTCCTAGTCTTAGAAAATCTAATTCAACAAGGATTGGCCAATGAAACCTCCATCCTCCCAATGGTTGGTTCTGACCACTAGCTAATTCACCTCAATCTGGACATAAGCAATGATTCAAGGCCCAAGCCCTTCAAATTAGAATCCTTTTGGATTGACCATGAGGACCTCGACCAAAACATAGTGAAATGGTGGTTAGAAGTAGATACTAGAACATGGCCCTCCATGTATTGTTTCCAACTACGCCTAAAGAACCTAAAATCTAAGCCAAAAAGTGGAATAAGGATATCTTTGGCAAGATTTTTTAGGAAAAAAATACTTGGACTGCAAAATCCAAGACATACAACAATCTATGATCGAACAGGGAATATATAAGGATTTGGAAAGTAAGGAGATGGCCCTGCAAAACCAAATAAATCAATGGTTCAAGCAAGAAGATACTCTTCAAAGACAAAAATCAAGAGCTCTTTGGCTAAAAGATGGGGAGAGGAACACCAAATTCTTCCATAATGATCTGAAGCAAAGAAGAAATTAGAACAAGATTTCCACTCTCCACTCCCCCTAGGGAATTAATCTCAAGATCCGAAGCGAAATAGAAAAAGAATTGGTTCAATACTACAAATTGCTACTCTCATAACCAATTAGCAATAGATATGAATTAATAGCTAAGATCACAAGGCATATGACAAATATGGTCTCACGAGATCAAAACCGTGATCTCCTTAAATCTTTCATGATGCAGGAGGTGGAAATATTGGTCAAGGAAATGCTTTGAGGAGAATATCTAGGTCCAGATGGTTTTACTATTGAATTATTTAAGGCTTAATGGACCATGGTTAAAATGGAGGTCTGGTAGTTTGTAGAAGCCTCTAGAGTCAAAGTGGGAGTGCTCCAGGCACTAAATGCAACCTTCCTTACCCTGGTACCCAAAAATATAGAAGGAATTATCGACCCCAGCCAATTCCAACTGATCTCTCTCTATAATGTAATCTACAAAACCATAAACAAAGTGATATCTTATTTCTTAAAGCCCCTTCTCCCCACTCTCATCTCTAAAGAACAAAATGGATACATTGAGGGTTGACAGATCGTGGATGATATTTTTTGAGCCCATGAATTTATCCACTCCCTCAAATCTCAGAAAAAATCAGGCACGATGATTGAACTCGATATGTCTAAGGCTTTTAATAAGATCATTTGGCAATACATCCAATAGATTCTTCTAGCCTTTGGATTCAGTGGAACCTAGGTCAACTAGATCCCTCACTTCATCTTCTTTCTTCTCCAACCTCATCAATGTAACTCCTTCCTCTACCTTTCCACCCTCTCGAGGTATCCTCCAAGGTGACCGACTCTCTCTTTTTATCTTTATACTAATGATTGAGGGATTAGGAAGAAGTCTCAAATCTACAAAAGAAGAGAACCACATTTCAGGTCTACAGCTTCATCTGAGCTAGTCGCACCCCTACCTACATTTCGTGGATGATACTCTACACCTGGGAAGCCCCTCCACTCATGAAGATAAGGCTCTCAAAGACATCCTACATACCTTTATGCATGCTTTTCCCAAAAAAAGTTCTTCAACACCCCTCTAGAACTCCAAGACTGTATCTTGTGCATTTAAAGACTCCATCATCAGTTGTCTAATTGGACCCTTATACCTCTCAACCTGTTGTCCAGAGTAGTTCTGATCAAATATGTCCTCCACGATATGCCACTATACCTATTCTCGGTAATGGCATCTCCTAACCACATTCTTAATGAAATCAGAAACATGCAGTGCAACTTCCTATGGAATGGAGCTAACTCCGCAAGGCCCAATGGTCCCTAGTAGCCTAGGAAAATGTTTGTACTCCCAAACTTAAAGGTGGTCTTGCCCTCAAGGACCCAGAGGTCCTCAATAATGTCCTGGCATCCAAAACATGGTGGATTTTTGTGTCCAATCCCAACAGCCCCTGGACATTAGTATGGAGGGATAAATATGATATCCCTAATAGCACGAAATACCTCATCCATATGGATGAAAACCATAAGCTTCCCTCATATGGAACTTTTCCTAATCCCGAAGGTATCTAATCCAAAACCACAACTTTTGGGAAATTCAAGATGGGAACAAAAAGAAATTCTGGGACAATGCATGGCAGTAGCTACCTCACTCAAATAACCACCAAGTCTCGAATCATCTCAAAGACCACACAAGATTTAGAAATAAGGAGATAGTCTCTCAATTCTAGCAGCCCCAAAACAATTATAGTACCTAGTGGAGACAATGGCTTAACAAAGACGTTTGGTACTTTCAGATAGATTACCGAAGCAAGGAGCAGTTCTGGAATGACCTCCAATCCAAGAAAACTAATCACATACATGGCAAGGATCAGCTTAGATGGGGCTACACATCTGCAAGAATCTACAACATTAAACAATCCTACGGACTAACCGTGGGACACGATAATATACATGTAGAAAGAATTTGTAAAACAATACGGACCACAAAATTATGCCCCAAATTTTTCACTTTTCTTTGGCTATTCATACACAAGAGAACCTTAACGTGGGACCAACACCAAAAGAAGGGATATTCAGGACCCTCCCAATGTAGCCTCTGTGCTACGAACAATGAGAACATGAACCACTTATTGAATAAATGCCCTGTTGCTTCCACCCTTTGGGATAGATCCAATACTTACTTCCACCAGTCAGATAGAGATAGGGATTACATTCAAAACACCATTATTAATTGTTGCCATGACCCATTTGAAAATAAGATCCTCAACAGAATCTAACACCTCCTACCCGAGTTCCTCATTTGGGCAGTTTGGAAAGAGAGAAATAGGCAAAAATTTAAGAACGAGGCCACCGATATAGAACAAGAATGGAGAATGATAAAAGCCAACATCCAGGAAACCCTGCAACAGTAAACCTGGAACCAAGAAGACTTGAAAGTCCCTCAACAAGAGAAAAGCATCTTGAAAAATTGGAACCTTAACTTGACCATAAGGCCCCACCTCAATGAAGAACAAGCAAGTCCTTAGCCAAATCTCGGGATATTGGAGGAAACCCCCTAGAGGATTATACAAACTCAACTTCGAAAGGGCATCCAGAGGTAATCCAGGCCCAACAGGATATGGTGGGGTTTTTATAAATGACCAAGGCAAGATTCAATGGGTGTATGCAAGGTCCTTGGGCATGGAATTGAAAAATGCAGCTGAACGTTAGGGCCTAGTCACTGGTATTCATATAGCGTTGTAGTAGGGATTCACCAAGCTTATGATGGAGGGGGACTCTCAAATCCTAATCCATGCTATCAGTAAAATATTCTATGGTACCAAATCCAACAACTTTCCATAATTTGACAACTTAATTTCGGCATGGAAAATCTAGGTCATCTAATCCCTAGAATAGAAGTCCTCTCTCCCTCCCATGTTAGATGCAAAGGAATCCAGCTGGATGACAAGCTAGCAAATGCGGGAATTGGCTACCAGGAAGAGGAATTTAGCAGGTCCGAGAAGGACTTTTAGAACCATCCACTTAGACAGGAATGTATCCAGCTGGCCAAGTTGGATAGCCACAAACCACGTAGGCTACCTAGCCCATGTGCCACCCACACTTGCACCATCAATGAAGATGTGATAGATGGGCACTAGATGGAGGAGATGGATAATAGAGAGGATGGGATAGATGAGCAAATGGCAGCCTCAAGACATGATGGAGATAAAAGGGAACAATACGTGGAAGGAGGACACCTAGCTCATTCGGTAAACTACGTGGTCAGTAGGGACGAAAACCCTCTATCCTCCCTTGCGCAATAACCATTTATGATGAATGTTGTATGCGGCTCAAGTATTCGAAGTGGACATTTGAGTTTGAAGCATGGAAGAAATCTACAGATGTGTGCCATCATGATTAATCTGAATAGTGACCAAGGCAGAGAGGCTGGGGCCGCAAATATGAAGGAGCAATATAATCCCTTCTCTCTGTCTATGAATTTGATAGGGTGGTTCCTTAGTTGCTATCATGACATATTGTGCTCAATTACAATGAAAGGAAAGAGAAGTATGGAGGAAATTCTAATAGCAATAAGGGCAGGTATGAGAACAAGAAGAGTTCGCTAAGTTGCCGATAAATCCTATGGGCAAGAGAAGTAATGCGATGTCAAGCAAGCCAAACATACAACCAACTATTTTTTGGATCAAATATCGGAGGGTGCAAAGAGGGAAATTGAGTCGATGGAAGAGGATATTCGGGAAGACAAGGAATTCATCCCCGAGGGGCAAAAGATTGAGGAGTTTGAAGGGTGGGTTTTTTACCTTGAGAACACCAGGGGCATGCTTTCCCTCTATAACAGAACTCTGGACCTCTACTGGTCTGTGAAGACCCTCTCGGGGAAGACACTAATGGAAAGAGGGGATGCCTAAGGAGACGTGATGGAGACCTCCTGGGCTAGCTAGATGAAATCCACTTGGGTATTAAATTTAAAATCACTAAGGTAGTCGAGGAGCCTCTTGTGCTGTCCCCACCTCAGCCCCAGGTCATCAATTTGGAGGAGGATGACGACCAAGAAGCTGCTCCTACTGCTCAGATTAAGGGGCCATCCTCATCGGGTCCTCCGACAATTTGACTGGTCGCCCTTTCTTAGCTTTTGACCAAACTTCCTCTTAGTTTTATATACGCATAGGGATAAAAAGGGTTATTAGGTCTATGAATAGCTCTATGGTTCTTTAGCTTCTTTTTTATAATGTATCTCAAATAGTTGGACATATGATATATTATGTGATACTCTCAGCTACTTTCAATTATAAGGTTTTAAACTTAGACACTCTCATTACAGTTCTCAAGCTGCTCTATTTTCCTTCGGGAGGAGCACCTGAGAGCTCGGTTTTGTACTTTTATTATATACTAATATAATAGAAAGCTCTACCCTGTTTAAAAAGAATAATAATAATTTGAAAAAATACAAACCAAACAACAATAATTTTCAAAAGATTGATTTTTTTAAAATCAAAGTTTCCAGAATAATTGTAAAAAAGGTACACTGTGAAAAAGGAGATGAGTACATGATGCTCAAGAATGAAGTTGGGTGCAATGAGTCACTTTGTGCACGGTCTTATTCATTAAGAAAAATAGAAAATATAAAAAATAAACAAATCGAGATATAGTTTTTTATACAAATATGTCGAGACTTAATTACATTAATAGCTCTCGACATTCCTATCATCATTGGCATCGCTAATTATATTCAAAATGTTGAAAAGCATACATAAAACTAAAACCATGATGCAAGAGCATTAGAACCTTAGGAGTATGCATGCATGGTGTTGTTCTCCTTAACCTTATTATAGAAGTTGTACATCACAATGTTGAATTGGGCGTAACCAACTATGCTTGCATTTAGATAAATTCAATTTCATGCTGTGGCATTTGGGATCCATCGTAACCATGTCATTTGTCATAACGTACGATATAATATCCCCCTTTTAATAATAATAATAAGTACGAGGTACCTTGACATTTAATGTATCAAGAAAATATCTTCGATAATTTTGTTTTTAAATGTTTTTTTATTAATTTAAAATATCATAAAGGGCTTTTAAAATAATTATTTATTAACTTAATAAAAATATAAAGTGCTTTGTAAGTTTGTATAAAAAAATACACAACTTTATATCTGTGTATTTTTTTATACACCCCGAGATCCGGATACGACAGATATCTATTAATGTGATGTGTAATACATTATTTTATAACTATGTATCTTTGTTTTTATATTTATATAAACACCCCGGATCCTTATAGGAGAGATGTTCATTAATGTGATGTTTAACTGATATAAAGATAAGACGGATAATTTTATAATTTTTTTTTTTCATTTTTATTACTTGCAATTATATATATATATATATATATCATTTTTATTACTTGCAATTATATATATATATATATATATATATATATATATATATATAAAACTAAGTTCTAATTGTTATAAAAAATAATAATATAAGATTAAATAACTTTTTAATTTATTACTTAAATTAAATAATTTAAACTTTAATAATAATAATTTAAAAAACTTAAAAAGTGAAATACGTAAGTGGTTTAAGTGGTTGAGTGCTTGAACATCTTTGGTTCTACAAAGTACTAAGAATGATCAAATTTGCAAACCTTTTACCACTAAACTACATCACACATCTTTCTCACCATTATGTGAAGCATGCATTTTTATTTTTTATTTTAATTTTTTGATGGGACAGAGAGACACTCCCCCCCCCACATGGGCTCCACTATGCTAACAACACACTGATGCATGTATTCTTATTTTTTTTTTCCTTTTTTCGATGGGACAGCAGACACTTCCCCCACAAATAATAAATTATTTTATATTAATTTAAATTAATTAAGTTTTTAATTAAATAATGTAAAATTATAAAAAAAAAAATTGTAAGGTTCATATCCATGGAATTTTGAATCGGTAACCTTACGCAACAATACACCCATTGACTGTCTATTCTACGCCCCATGGACAATGTAAATTATTATTAAAATTTAAAAAAACTCATGTATTAAATTAGATACCATAAATATAATCACAAAATAGCTTTGAATTCAATTTCATACCATAAAACTTTTCTCCATATTTAATTCAATATAATATTTTACCAAATTAAAAATAAAGTAATAATAATAATATTTGAATCATATCCATATTTGTATTTTTATTTGTAGTTTCTCTTTTTCTTTATAGTCATTGAATTTGTAATAATTAGGTGCATCTAGAGCCATCTTTCCGAGAGAATAATTAGATGCATGTATCACCATATGTTGTGGTCATAATATTAATAAATTAATTCTAAAAACAATAATCTCACTAAAAATGAAAATCTAAAAAAACAAAAAATAATTGATCTATAAAGTGTGAGAGATGTATCAAGTCCTTTAAGGTGAAAACCTTTTTAAGAGTGTAAAATATAAGGATTAATTCAACTCGAGGAGGTTGGTGCTAGTCTGTGTGGTCGTTGATGGCCAAATTGGCCATGCCCTAACTAGATTGGTTAGGAAGAATAGATATCAATAAATCTACCACGGTTGGTTTTTCTCGATTGGGTTTCCAAGGTAATCCTTTATTATTTTATGTGTATGCTTGATCTTACGATTATGTTTATTATGTGTTTTTAATCATAGCAAAAGGATAGATGACCCAAGGAAAGGAAATGTATGCCAAGATAGTTGAGCCTAATTGATAGCTTTATTAGAGTGTTTGAGGTTGAGAGCATGAGTGTTGTTGTGTGTTGCTTCAAGGGTGAAATGTGAGCTGAGAGGCATGAGAGCAGAGCCTCTAATCATATTAAGGAAGAATGTTGCCACCAATTAAGATCTAAGGTGGCCATGACTAGGATCTACAAGTTTGCAAGATGCATGGAAGGATTCAAGGAGATCACGTGTTGTAAAGGCGATCACTAGCAACATCAAGACAAAACATGATAAGGCTATCAAATTCTTCATGATATGTCATTGTCAAGGTGTCTAACTATAGTGGATGAGCTGCAGCCCGCATGTGCCATATCTGCCAGTGAGAATCTCAAATATGTTGATTTCGGAAAAGACGAATAGGAGGCTGCCGATACTAAAAGTCTGGTGAGGTTACCATTGTAGAGATAGTGTCCTGCTCATGTCGGTAGTGTTAATGGGAGATGCAAGAATGATTCCATTCCCGATGCGCAATACTAAACTAGATCTTGTTACGTTGTAAGGCATTCTACAAGTGAGAAAGACTGTTCAAATTTTGGTTTTTATAGGTTATTTGTCGTTGGATGTATTGTTTGACGATTGGAGTCATTGACTTCATCGATTACCAAGGGAGTGGATCTACTGTCAAATCATAATGAAGCTTGCAAGTGGTTGTCACTGTAACAATTGTTGTTGCTTTTCTCAAAGATTTAAAAGGACCCAGCCTCGCCGTATCTCTAACAGGTATGCCAGATTGTGATGTTTGTGTTCAGGTCAACTTCCTCTTTCAGCAACCGACTTTGCTCTGTTTTCTCCTCGTAATTACATTCATGCCAATCCCTAGCTCGCTTCCTTGTTGTGATCCATCCATATCTATTGAGCCCGTTGTGTGTAAGGGTTCAAGTTCTGGTGACTCTAATGTATTGCTCGATTTTGTTGGTCGTGTTGCTTTAGATTCTTTACCTCCTTCGATTGATTTTTCTTGTAAATAGGGTATCAATGTCCCAAATTGTGAGGGGAGTCAGTCTCGGGTGGGTATCGATGGAAGAATTTCCACTTAGTTTGAACGTTTATGTGGGGGCGATCCAAACCGAGGTATTATCATGACTCCTCCTGTTGATGTTGGCACCTTACTGACTTCTATTGGATGTGATTTTATTTCTTCATCTTCAGAAATATAAAATATAAATAAAGATGATGAGGCAGTAATTTCGTTGGGATATTACTTCTTCAGTAAGGCTCAAAGAGTAGTGGTGAAAATAACCACTAAGAGGTCAATTTTGGAGGAGACTCCAAGTAGAGAAGTTATGGACCATGTGATAATCTTGACTATTGCAAATAAGGACCCTCAAAAGATTGCAACCGACATAACTTCAATATTGGGTGCCTTTGTCGATGCGAATTCAATTATGGTGAATGACCTAAATTCCATTATTGATAGGTATAAAGTGCAAGTGGCTTATTTTTACAATCAATTGGAGCAACAAAAGGTTCAATCGGAAAGTGAACACAGACTGCAGTTTGTTCAGATCACTGAGCAATTTCAAACCTAGGTTTCATCTCTCAAAGAACAACATTTACAAGAAGTGTAAAAGTTAAAGAAAGAACATGAAACTATGATGGTTACTTTTGGTCTAAAAGAACATCAAGTTGAAACATTGCAAGAAAAGTTACAATTACTGGAACTTCACTTGGAGGAAAGAAATAAACTAGCAATTGATCTTAATGTTTTTAAAGGAGAATGTTTAATAGTCAACGAAGGTTTGAGGGATTCCCGGAAAATTTATATACAAAATTAGATGAAGTTCAACAATGCCATGATGACTTGACCAGGGTTTCATATCAGGTTTATTTAAATTAGAAGCAAGAAAAAAATTCTCAGAATGCCTTTGATGAATTCATTGACTAGAAAAAGTAGAACAAGGAAGCTCTTGAATCCATCCGAAGATTTTATTAGAGATAAAAAGGTAAGACCTGGTTTTTATTGGACTCATGGAAGATCACATGTGAAGAGATACATGATAACATCTGTGTTTGAAGACAATCTGTTAATGTGAACAAAAAATGATCTCTCTAGCCTAAATGATTTAGATCTAGAACAAAAGAGTACATAACATAATTATCTTTCCTAGTTACATTAAATTGCAAGGTAAATCAGAAAGTGAGTTACCTTATGATTGCAATTCCCTTCTCCTCGTTTGATATACTTCCAGTTCCTTGATCTCCGACTCCAAAACAAGATGGAGCAAGTGGAAACAAACAAACAACATGAAAGCATCTGATTATGAATCTAACTAGATCAACGGTTAAAGAATATGATCCTAAACATTATTATAAGACATAACAAGTTTATGCAAAGATATTTATATTAAATGTAATTTGCAACAAATACAAAGCAGAGAGTTACAACCGATTCCTTGACATTATGACTCCAACTCAAATGATCTTGCCTCAAAGATCAAAGCCTTCTAGCCTCCTATGGATGAAGAAGATAATCCTGACCAAATTCCACCAGCATATGGGTGCTTTATCCTTCCTCCCTTAACAATGGAGAGGGGGTTCATATATATAGGGATAAAGGGATAAGAAAGGTTGATGATTTAGGGGAGAGGCTTAAGGGATCATCTCACCAGGTAAAGGGACCAAGTGCCACCTTCCCAGGTATCTAGGGATAAGTCTCCACATCACCCAAGCTTCGAGAAGTTACTCGAAGCTTCCTTTTACCCATTTTAACCAATTGTGATGCACCTTGAACAAAGGAAACATGCGTCAAAAGTGGATCAACGCACCTTTTACAAAGGCACACTACGTCACCGACGCACTTTGCTAAGGTGCAGAGCACGTCACCTTGTGTTCGACACTCCTTGCTAGAAGAAAGGGCGCGTCGGGGTGACAACAGATAAAAGGAAAGGACAACAACCTTTCTTCTAATGTTTTATCTAAGGAAATTCAAGAATTAAGGAATAGAGATGACACATGACTCATGATGACGATATTTTGGCGTAACAGGATGCCCCGCAAAGCATGAAGCTGGTAAAATAGAACAGGTGAAATGCTTTGCAATATGAAGGATTGAGGTAAGGTTCATCGGTCAGAGTATATTTTATGTAGTACTACTGACTCTGATATATATGTCTCACATGACTCATAACATGGTTGCTGAACAATACAGCGCAGATCCATGATAGTAAATATTGACTGAATGCAATCATGTCTACTAGACACAACTGTAGATCCATGATGAGATGATAACACAACCATGACCAATACAAAAGTGGATCCATGTGATATGACTCCAAAAATATCCATCGCAACCTGGGTAAGATACATGAGTTAACCCAGGGTCTTCAAGCCGAACCCGCAATGATATGAATCTAACCATGTGATTACAATGTCTTGAAGTCAAACATGGTAGAAACCACTTGATTACCGGTCATTGATGTATACCATTAACAAGCACAATGAAAATCACCATTGATGTCAATGATTCCCAAGGTATCATAATACATACCATCGAGTGTGAATCAATGAGTTGAGGTCGAACACTCGATGGAATATTTCAATCAAGAGACAATGATGTGAATTCATATTGAAAGCAAGATAACCTGCCATTAAGGCATGCAGGCCCAAAGTACTTGATTGTTTTCTAGATTCAATCCTTGGATGATGTGTTGAAGTTAACAAGGACAAATCCATCGAAGGAGTGCCATGGTGTATCCCCATCATCGACACAAAACATGATCAAATATTTTTTGGAGTAAATCGGACCGTAGAGTAATGTTTGAGACTGACTCAGGAAAGATTGACATGATAGAAGGTAGAATGACTGCAAAAATTGACTCAGTTAACAAACCTCTCTTGAACATGGTCATGGCATGACTTGACAGTATTGACATAATGAGAATAACACCAACCCCTAATGCAACTAATGGTGGAAGCATTGTTTGGAGGACCCAAAGGAGTATAGATACTCATGGAATCAGTGGGACTCAAATACAAACTGATTACCCAAGCATTTCAATGCATGTGCAGATGAGTGCCATGTTCAAGAGTGACTAAGTACTGCCATAATTACAATGAAACACAAATTATTTCCCCATCATCATCATGATTGATGAGTACCTCTTTTTTTTTTTAACGAGCTTGAGGAGGGTAACAAATGCTTGGTATAGCTCATCCTTCGGATGAGTCCAATCTCAAATGTTTTACGAATGTGATATAGGAGGGGTTTGTCCCAAAATGGGCTCTTCAATGTCATATTTTAACGAGTCCAGAGAAGGTAAACTCAACACCATTTCATGTTTAGAGAGTCTGAAAAGAACTAAAGAAGAATCCATAAGGTTCTTTTTCGTAAAATTTAGTCTCCTCATCCGAAAAAGGGTAAAACAATATGAGAGAGAACTCTTCCAGTCATGATTAACTGGAGTGCTCCTTTTTCGTAAATAGTACCTCTTGGTCCGAAAAAGGGGGTAAACTATCACCAAAAAGACGATCATTCAAATACTTTTACAAGCATGAAGGCATCAAGTTCGCTTGGCGATATATTCATATTTAGGGAGTCTAAAAAGAGATTAAAGAGGAGCTCCAAGGGGTTCCTTTTTCATGGGAGTTTTACGAGTCTGAAAAAAGTGATAAAATATAACTCGGTGACTTATTCTCATCATTTTACAAGCACAAGAAAGGGAAAAAGTAAGCTTGATGCCTTCAATGCTTAATTTTAACGAGCGCGATGATAACATAACAAACGCTCAAAGAGTTGTTCATAACTGAAAACAAGCATGCAACGACCACGATAGTCGTCGAACAATCAAAACACAACTTTAATTGACCTATGAACTCCAAAAATAGAATTAGAATCAACATTGAGGTGTTTAGTCATAAAATATTACCAATGTTGCTTGGTTTTTCAACCAAGCATGTGCAAGGATGCACCTGCTAACTAGGAGCAGCAGTCTCAATAAAAATATGTAAAAACTTTGTTGAATATAAGAAGTAAACAACTAATCTATCATGTGCAAGTAAATAAACTAAATTAAAAAAGAGTAAACAGTGTGATTCATAATGTAAATAGGAAATAGAAAATTTTATCTTTTGTATTACCTCAAATGGTGAGGATGGTGAGTTTTGAGCAGCTCCAAGGTTGAGGTGCTCCAATGTCCAATAGTCTCTTCTTCTCCAATGCTTCAATGGGGATCTTCAAACTCGAAATGGGAGGCAAGGGCTCTCAAAGGGAATTTGGCAGCATAAGGATATGATGAAATATGGATGAATAATGAGGAGCCCCTATCACCTTTTTATAGTTTTTTGGTGATGGGGAATACCATTATGGTTTAAGGAAACCAATGGTATTGACCAAAATGGTTTAGGTCTATTTTTCCATCTTTTTCCTTTTTTGAATATTATTCCCTTTTGATTGATTTTTGGGAATTTTGGACCCTTTTTTAGGGTTTTTTGTGTTTTTTGAGGAAAAATACATATTTCGAGGGGAAAAAGGTGTATTATGGTCTTTTTGGTGACCTTTCGAAGGTTTTAGAGGCTCAAATGGTAGAAAAAGTGGACAAATGGGTCATGTGAATAAGGGAATGAGCTAGTGAGCACTTTTTGGGTGTTAACAACCAACTATAGTAAAAAACCCAAAAGAGAAATATCAAGAATGGAACATTTCTTTCTTTTTATATAAAAAGTGAAATAGTAAAGAAATTTTCACCATTGTTTTTTACCCATTTGGAATAGTGCAAATCACCCTTTGGAGCTCGATCTTCGAGCGTCAATTGTTGGAGCTACAGTTTTCCATTTCTCACCTCGTTAGCGTCAGGTATGCCTAAACTCTATCCCCTACATTTCCAGTGGATTGATTTTTCATTGAATTGTCATTTTTTTGGTTTTTGGGACTTGTAAAAAGGGGGATTGCGTGACCTCTGGGAGACACGCATTCCCCTTGTAGGAAGTGCGTTGAGGGCTCTATGACGCACTTCTCGCATGGAGAAAGTGCGTTGTCGGCGCACTATGTGTAAAGTCGAGGTGCGTCGGCACAAACCCACTCTAAAAATAAAAATAGAGCCCAAAGAATCCAAACCAACGGCATGGAAATGTCCTAATACTTGTCTAATTGTTGTTTGGACGGGTTTTGGCTTAAACAATTATTCAATGGAAAGAACAAGAACACAAAATGGAGGATTCCCAAGCAGAAAATGATCTGCATTCAATGAATGCACTACAATAATGCAGGTTGCTTAAGTTCTTTCACGTCCAGGGCATGAGGGGCCAAGTACCGCTACTAGATTACCTGATCAGGTTATGGGACCCTGATCAACAACACTTCCAAGTTGGTGTGCACACTCTGACTCTAGATGTGGAAGACATCTTTTTTCTGATGAGGTTGTCCAAGAGGGGAGGCCCAGTCTCATTATCGGGGCCATGAGGCAGTGACCAGTCCACATAGAGCTTGGTAGCTCAATTTTGTACTCCAGGGACACAGATGCTTGCTAGGAAAATTCCCATCAAGAATGTGCATGATAGACCACTGCATATAGTTCTTTTTACCATATATAGGGTGGTGGGGAG
The DNA here is from genome assembly GCA_027924585.1 of Larix kaempferi. NCBI lineage: Eukaryota > Viridiplantae > Streptophyta > Pinopsida > Pinales > Pinaceae > Larix > Larix kaempferi. Next base: position 10,755,555 of record BSBM01001160.1, on the reverse strand, counting down.
AAGAGATCCTCATCAGGACACCAAGGCACATATGATATATGCGATAGAGTGTATGGCTCTGACAATGTTTAACTGGTGTGAGGGGATCCTCACAAATCTAAAATATCAGCTCACTAAGTGCTGCAGAGGTGAGATGAAGCAGTCCGGGTACGGATCTATCGTAGTCTTGTTATTCATAGAACGAGTCCATTATTGAGGCCAAAGGTAGAGTTGGATGATCTGGATCTGCGAGATCCTCACACGGTCAGGTGGTCTAAGGTCATGGCCCATCATGAAGGAGGATGTCCTATTGATGTATATGTAACTTCGGATTGTATTTCACCTATGTATATTGTACTCCTATAGAGATGTTATTATTCCTCTATACGGAAGTGTCATCATTTATATTGTAACTGTTGTAACTTATACTTGATGGGTTATTAGACAACCTTGATGGGGTAGGCCCTATATAAGTCATGTGGGTTAAAGGGTTATTAGACCACCCTATTGGGGGTTGGCCTTGTAAACAATATGCTATGTGGTTAAGTTGAGGACAACCTAGTAAAGGTTATTAGGCAAGTCAAGTCATGTATAAATAGAGTGCGGGAGGCACTCTGTTTGATCATTCACTTTCTCACTCATACACTCATTGGAAAGTGGCGCACTTGTGGAGGAGGAGAAGCTGCTGCTAGGAGGACTATCTCTTGTACTTGGGTTGTATCATTGCTCTATCTATCTTTGAGGAAGTTGTAGATCTGAAATTTTCAGACCCTGTAGATCTGAAATTTCGGAGTTACACCAGAAACAATCAGGTGCATATTTCTATCAAAACAGAATTGGATTTTGAGCGCCTTCATTCATGGCTCCGGGAATTTAGGGCTTCGAAGAAAGTTGGAATTTTTGTAATCGGAGACCACGGATGGATGCTACTCATCAAAATCAAAATTTAGAGACCAAGATCAAATTTTTTGGTTGGGTAGAAGGTCGGGCTTGATCAAACCCTAGTTCAAGACTTTGATCGGAAAAGTGGAAAAATTAGGGCTTCTACAAAAATGGGAATTTTTGAAATCTATGACCATAACTGGAAGCTCCTTGGAAAAATCAAAGTTTAGAGCTTTAGATCAAACTATTTGGTTGGGTGAATCTCTGGTAAACTCAAACCCTAATTCAGGGTCCTCCCTGGTGAATCTGAAAGATTGAAAAGCAAATTTGAGGGGTGAAACTTTGTAGTTTTCAAATTCCGAGTATACCAAGTTGATCAGCTCATCAAGGCACATCTTTCTATATTTTCAAAATTTTGAAATTTAAAGTTTAAAATTTTTAGGGTTTCTCTGACAAACCCTAATCTAGCTCCATATCCAGTTTCTGCAAATCAAGTGGATTGGGTTAATCCTAGAAGAGAATGGATTGGTCACCTGCATAAGTGAAGAAGTTTTAGTTTTAGAGGGAGATGAGGCTAAGGCCTTACATAAGAAGATTACAAGCAATCTTGACAGGTATGACTTATCCAGGTATGTTTTGAGATCTGTTCATGATTAAGTTTATGGTATGTTTGTCTTCATTAAGGTTAGTACAATCTTGATTAACTTTAGACTTGTCGTATCACCTTAATAAAATTATGAATGCAGATATTCATTGATTAGGGTTTTGACACTTATGATTGTACTAATGCATTGTGGTGTTGTATGAGGTTGATGTTGTCCGGTAACATGAAAGGTACATCAAGAAAGACAAATCATGTTCTAGTTCAAGAACATATGACCATGTTGACATGAAGACAAATATTCATCCATTGTCATGGATCACATAGAAGATCTACTTACGAGGTATGTATAACTTGGTTCTATAATGATTAACCTATGACATATGCAGGTTACTAGCACAAGTCATTGAAGAGAACAAGAAGACATTGCTAGACATAACTAGCAAATATGATATCCAGGTATGTTTTTCCGATATCAAGTTAGAATCCTACCTTGTGATAGAATCTCTTATATAAGTATACTTGGTATGATTGATAATGATTATTCATGAAGTTATAGGTTTGAGTAATCATGGGTTTAGGCATATTATGCTTCTTACTTTGATTGATGATATGACTAACCAGAAAAGTCCTATGGTCAAATAGGAATACGCATGAGTAAAAGAATTGCGATAAATTATCTGTGTATGAAATGATATTGACCATACATGTTTAAGATTACTTAGAATCATAATGTTTTTGATAGTATTAAGATTATACTAATATATGTATGTATGAGACCTCGAGGATAACACAATGATGATACTAGTAAGTATGCATAGTGATCGAGGATGGATATAAGTTCAAAGACAGGTAATCCAAGAAGCAAAGATCAAGAAGGAGCACACTCCAGTAGTTCCTACAAGGAAGCAAATATTGAGAGGGAGTCCACCCTACAACTAAACAAAGATAAGTATTTGAATTGTCATTTCTTGCATACTTGTTTGTTTAAATAATATTGTTCAATGATGTATATGCTTATGTTCCTAGAATTAGGGTGTGTATTATGCATATTAGAATAATTGCATTAATGAACAGTATACTACTAATATGCATGTGATGGGTAAGTGGCATATGGCACTGTACAACATTCCATTGCTACTTATCTAGAATGAAACCTATTTGCTGACATGTTGGGAGTAGTGCAAACTCTTAACAATGTTTTGGTAGAGATTGGAAGGCATCTAGAAAGTTATGGGATATGGATAAATGTTGTATTGAAGCATTGGCTAAAATAATTTCATGACTGTATGACATATTTCTTTATGTGTAAGAATTTGTTCTGAAAACTATGAGATGTTTTCTAATCATGAAATTTAGCTTGTTTTGTAAGAAAGATCATATACCATCACCTACAAAAGAAGGACTACAACATTTGTTCCAGCAACAAAGATATCTATTGAAGATATTGAAGTTCCCAGGATTTGGGAAGAATGCCATGATCTGTCAATCATGAAGAATGATGCTTGGGATGTGGTCCTAAGACTAGATGGGAAGTCTGTTGTAACTTCCAAGTGGATCTACAAGATCAATCATGCTGCAGATGGCAGCACAGAGAAATACAAAGCGAGGTTTGTGGCTCATGGCTTCTCCCAGAAAGAAGGGATAGACTATGAAGAAAATTTTGCTCCTCTAGCCAGATACATTTCCATTAGATCAGTACTTTCCCTGGCTGCAGTGATGAAATGGAAGATACACTAGATGGATGTCAAGACAGCTTTCTTGAATGGTGTAGTTGAAGAGGAAGTGAATGTGGAGCAGCCACTTGGTTTTGAAACACATGACAGAGAGTCACATGTGTGCATATTAAAGAAAGCCTTGTCTGTCTTGAAGCAAGGTCCTAGGACTTGGTACGGTAGGATAGACAACTTTCTATCCAGTTTGGGCTTTACCAAGAGTAAAGCGGATTCCAACGTTTACTACAAGGTTGAGGAAGGAAATCCTATGATTCTACTCTTGTAAGTGGATGACCTATTTGTTACAAGTGAGGATAGATTGATTGCTGACATGAAGAGGAAGCTTACTGCCAAATTCAAGATGAAGGACTTGGGGATGATGCACTACTTTCTAGGCATGGAGGTGTGGCAGAGTTTAGATGGAATCTTCCTTGGACAAGGGAAGTATGCAGTAGAGATCCTGAAGAGGTTCGGGATGATGGACTGCAAGGCCATGGCCACACCTATGGCATCGAAACTGAAGCTTCGTGTGATGCTTCATCTAATCTGGTTGATGTCACTATGTATCGTCAGATGATTGAGTTCTTGATGTACCTGATGAACATGAGACCATATATTTTCTTTGCTATGAACAAATTGAGCCAGTTCTTGACGGATCCGAGAAGTGTTCACATGGTTGCTGTAAAGCATTTTCTAATGTACTAGAAGGGTACGATTGATTATGGGCTCAAGTATGATGCGAATCAAAAAGGTTAATCTAGAGGGTTATGTTGATTCAGATTGGGCAGGCAGTGCCATTGGTCGGAAGAGCACTTCGGTGTGCTGCTTCAGTATGGGATCCGATATGATCTCTTGGTTTAGAAGGAAGAAATCCCGTGTGGCACTAAGTACACGCAAAGCAAAGTATGTTGTAGCTTGTTCGGCTAGTTGTGAGGTAGTATGGATGAGGAAGCTACTGTCTGAGCTATTTTGATCTCCCGTTGGATGCTACTGGTATCTTTTGTGACAACCAGAGTTGTGTGAAGCTATCTAAGAACCCGGTGTTCCATGACAGGTCGAAGCACATTGAGATCAAATATCACTATATCAGGGATATGGTGTAGAGAGGAGTAGTGAAGCTCCAGTATGTTGCAACGGATGAGCAGGTTGCATATGTGTTGACGAAACCAAAAGACAGAGTGAATTTTGAGTACTTCATAGGGAGGCTTGGTGTTCTCCATATTGACGACACTTCGTGGAAGAAGTGATGGACACATCCGCAGGAGCCATTCTGAGCATGGCGAGAGGAGGATCCTTCCCATGGCTGTGGATGTAAGCGCTGTGTGATGAGCATCAGGATGATACTCCAGTTACTGCTTTGTATATGCATCAGTTGGATGCTTTGTATGATCAATTGGATCATGTATATGTATGTGCATCATGTTAGATGCTTGATATGATCAGGTGGATCATGTATGTGATATGCATCAGGTAGATGCATGATATGCATTAGGTAGATGCATGATATGTATCAGGTGGATACATTGTATGATCAAGATGATCGTGGATGATGAGTATCAGGTTGATGCTCTGTGGTTGTGGATAGGTTGTGCAGATGAGCATGTAAGTAGACCTGGGAGATCCGATAGGTTGGGATGTGTGCCTGTAATCAGTCCTGGGATTCTCTTTCGAGGCATTGCTCTGGGAGGACATGTAATATTTCCCTGGGAGATTTGATAGGTTGGGATTTGTGTTCGTAACAAGTCCTGGGATGCTATTTCGAGGCTTTGTCCTATGGCATGGAATGTAGTCCTCAGAGATTTGATAGGTTGGGCTGTGTTCCCATAATAAGTCCTGGGATTCTCTTTCGAGGTTTTTCCATGACCACATGTAATGTAGCCCTGGGAGATCCACTAGGTTGGGTTGTGTTCCCGTAATAAGTACTGGGATGCTATTTCGAGTTTGTGTGGCGGGAAATCCTAGACTTGTTCTAGGTCACATCCAGTATGAAAAAGGACTGGCTCTGTGGCGAAAATCCTAGATTTGTTCTAGGTCCCATCCAGTATGAAAAAGGACTGAATTTGTGGTGGAAATCCTAGATTTGTTCTAGGTCCCATCCAGTATGAAAAAGGACTAGCTCTATGGTGGAAATCCTAGATTTGTTCTAGGTCCCATCCAGTATGAAAAAGGACTGGTTCCATGGCAGAAATCCTAGATTTGTTCTAGGTCCCATCCAGTATGAAAACGGACTGGCTCTGTGGTGGAAATACTATATTTTTCTAGGTCAAATCCAACATGAAAAAGGGTTGGCTCTGTGATACATCCAGCATGAAAAAGGGCTCGCTCTGTAGATGATGAAGAGCTCCAGGTGGCATGCCTACATCCAGTATGAAAAAGGACTGGCTCTGTAGAACTTTCTATGACGAGTAGATTGGAGATTGATTGAGATAGCAGCAGCAGTGATGATGACGATGATTCGATGACGATGATCCAGTGATGATGATCCAGAGAAGAAGAATTGTGCTAGCAGATCTGTGTCAAGAAATACCTTCCTAGTTAATGTTGGCGGGCAAATCTACCCTATAGCAAGGAAACTAATGCTATCAACTTGGTTGGGGTGACAGGTAAGTGTATTGATGATATTGCAAATATGTTTATGAAAAGAAATAAGTCATGGATTTTGGAAACACACCTTTCAATCGAAGTTTGATCCCATCTTTTACTTGATCTTGTGCTCAACTTCCAAATCCACCTTCCCTTCAGTAAACCTACAATAACAATACCTTTCTCAAAGTGTTTTGGACAATATATAAAGCTTGAAAGAAACAAAAACAATGTTTAACATTCAGCATTGACCAAAACAGATCCAAATCAAGATGTCATTACAGAACACATTTAAATTGGAACAAGAAAGACACTTCAACCTTTATTGTCAAAAGTAGAATGATGTACAAGTATACCTGATCATGAAACAGGCTCCTGCAACTGGATTCTGGGCTCTGGCTCTTCTCTGGCTTGGATATCTTCAGCATCAACTCCTCCAATGCAAGCTTCTCTCTATGTCTCAAAGTTTCTCCATTAATTCATCTCACCATCTAGGTTCTAACCCTTCTCTCTTAATCTTCTTTGTATTTATAAGATTAGAGAAGTAGTTCAGGTCGATGTATAGTTAGGGAGGAAGTTGGGGGAGTTAAGAAACTACCAGCAACTAATCCTCCTCGAGAAATTAATTTATTTTTAAATCATCTTTTAAGATGTACGCGACTCTTGTTTAGTGAAGTAGTGTATAGGGTGCTACTTTAGTGCTTATCAACTAGCGCTCATTCGATTTTAAATGGTGAGCGCTACTATGCTGAGAAGGAGTAGCGTATATTAGAGTATGGGTGCTACTATTATACACTAGAGTAGCGTATGGGCACTAGTCTCTTTGAGTAGAGTAGCGCTCATATCTCAAAATGATATTTTTTGTGTTTTTTCCAGTAATGTCAGGAAATGGAGTGAGTTCAAAGTATCATCTAAGGTCACCATGCTCCTCCATCCAAGTTGTCCTTTTGTGTGATCAACAGCTCAATGTGATCACGGACGGAGAGGTGCAAGTTTAACCTATAACAGATGCCCCCTAATGTGTGAGGTCAGAGGGAAATGATGGCCAAAATACATTATAATCCAAAGCCAGAGGAGGAGCCAAGAACCACAGAAAACAAGTCACAAGAACACATGCAACAAAGATCAGGGTCAGCTAGCAATTACATTTTTGACATCATATTGATGTGTAGTGTGATACAACATGATCTCTGATACATAACAAGGAGATGTATATAAAGCATGGCCACTTGGAATACAAGCGTGGATCCATGTAAAACTGAGAGATCATAGCCATAACAACAAACTGGATCTATGTCTCATGGAGAGCCGAATATAAGTGAGGCTCAGTCTTGCCCAACTTGGGTGATAACAAAATGAGGTAATGTCATCCAAAATCCCAAGGTATTCATCCAAAACAACTCTAGGTACAAACCCTAACCATGTGAATAGATGAGTTGACATTCGAACATGGGGGGTATCGTTTGATTACTGGTCATTGATGTACACCGTTAACAAACGCGAGGACTTCCACCGATAATGATGATGGGGTCCAAGGTACCAAGTACGAATCGCCAAATGTGAATAGATGGACTTGGAGTCGAACACTTGGGAATCCTGTCGAAGAAGAGACATTGATGTATTCTCATAATTCAATAGCGAGGAAAATTGCCACTGGTGACTGCAATATCCAAGGTACTAACCGAAACTCTAAACTTCAATCCTAGAATAATGAGTTGATGTCAATGGGAAGAAGTCCGTTGGAAGGGAGGCCTTAAGGCATCCTCCATCATCCAAATCGAGGAACACTCAACTGGTAAGAGCTGATATAGAATAATATGTAACAAGACTGACACTAGGAAGGCCGACACATGAGGTCAAGATAAACTGCAGAATGGCCGACACAGGGTATATCCTTGAACATTGAGCACGACACAAAGTGACTCAGGTAGTTTCTGACATAATGGGGTAAATAATCAGTCTGAAATGTAAGAGACATTAGCAGACCCTCCATATGGTTGGAAGAATAACCAACCGGGGGAGTAACTAACTTGGAGGAAAGGTTCACCCTGAGGTAAAAAACTAAACCCAACCGACAAGATAAACTCAAGTAGGTGCTGTGTTCAAGGATAGAACTTGACTGAAACTGCCTTTGATAATGAAGATATGATATGTATTTCCCATCCCTTATTCTTTTTAGATAAAAGAATACCCTTCTTGTTGTTTTAATGAGTCCAAGAAAGAATGAAAACTCAGTAGATCCAACCATGTAAATAGTTTAACGAGCCCATGGGAGGAAGACTCAAGACCTTCTTCATTATTTGTAGAGTTCGAAGAAGAGATAGAAGATTACTCTATGTTTATTGATCTCTGGATTTTAATATCGAGCCGAGATCTGTTCTTGCTCGCCGGTGTTTTCAATTTTAAGGAGTCTGAAAAACTTAAACAATAACTCCATATATATGCTCGTGGATTTTAGTATCGAGCCCAAGCAGATTAATGCTCGCCGGTGTTTTCTTGTTTATAGAGTCTGAAAAACTTAAACAATCCTCTTTTCACCTATCCGTGGATTTTATATCGAGCCCGGATTGGTCTGTGCTCGGCGGTGTTTTCTTGTTTATAGAGTTGAAAAACTTAAACAGTCCTCTATTTACCCTCTCATGGATTTCACATCGAGCCTGAGTAGGTGAATGCTCGCTTGGTATTTTCATGTTTAGAGAGCCTGAAAACCCTAAAGAAAGGCTCCAAAAGGTCCTTTTTCGTACAGTTAGTCTCCTCCCCCGAAAAAGTATAAAACAATGGAAGAAGAACTCTTCTAGCGCATACAGGAGTATACCTAGAGTATACCTTTTCCATAGTTAATCCACCTAGGCCCGGAAAAGGGGTAATTCTATACCTGAGTGGATGAGCCTTCGATTATTTTAACGAGCTCGAAGAGGAAAAGCTTGCTCGGAAATCTTGTTTAGGTTTAGATAGTCCAAACAAGAGCTTAAAATGACTTAAAGGTCAGCTTCTAGGATCATAACTTCATACTCTGCCAAAACTAGGTCTTCAACAAAAGATTAGTCGATGCAGCAAAAATCTCGAATGATATATGAATTTGAAATGTTTAGCTAGTTGACAAGGTCTATCATCAAGAATTTTGAAACTTAGGAGATGAAGCTGACAAAAATTAAATGAAAATTGAACTTGGATTAGTATTATACCGTATTGTGTGTTTCAATTGATTAATTAGGGATTTTTAGAAATTTTTGAAACTATAGAAAATTAACAGTTATGGGTAAAAATCAAAATCCAATTTATATATATAACTTCGTTTAATAAAATCAATTTTCAATTTTGTTTTGTAGGGCAAGGATTGGGGCAACCTTTTTCAAATTTCAAATCTCCATTGCGATCGAACCAAGCATCCAAACGCTGTTATTCCTCTGCCAAGTAAGTTAAAATCCACCTGACTTGCATTTTCATGGTTTATTTTTTAATTTTTGAGCAAAAAATAGCTTGCAACGCAATGTTCATAAGTGTTTCTGCACGGGCGCTACTATGTAACCACAACAGTAGCGTATAAACGCGATGGGCGCTACTGTGCTGAAGCAGAGTAGCACCCATACGCGACTGTGTAGTATACACAGTAGCGTACACTTTTGAAAACCTACATACAAGCGCAGAGACTCAAAAAATTTTGGTTTTTTGTGTAGGATGGTCCTCCAATGGAGGGAGAGGGAGCATGAGGACATGGATAGGTTGGCCATGCAAGATCCGGCCACCCTCCATGCTCTCCAAAGATGCGGTTTGTTGAAGTTTTACCGAACCGTAAACATGAGGGATTTAAACAAACTGTTTCAAAGACTTATTTAGTATTGGGATGTGGATACCAATACCTTTTTCATCCGTGGGCAAACTCTGGAGCTTACTGTTGATGTCATATATTTTATTACTGGTCTCTCGCGAAGAGGAGATGTAATCAATCTGAAAGGGTCTTCTCGTGTGGGTGTAAGATCAGTGCAAGAATATGTGAATACATATTGTGTTGCCGGAGTGGAAAAATCGGGAAGCCAAGTCTTGATTTCAACTATTGATGGTCTCCCTTTGAAAGTGATAGTGAGCATGATCAACCGAGTGGCAGGTAGTGCTTCACAACACTTAGCTTCCAGGCACTTTATGCATATTGGTGTACAATGCTTACACGGTCATGTCTATGATTGGTGTACTAGTTTGCTGGCAAACATGAAATCTCAATTGACAGGTTGCAAATCCGGCACAATGAAGAATTTTGGGTACGGTAGTATTTTGTGTACTTTCTTCTTTGAGAGGATGCCTGCTATCAGTTTGGGGATGCCTATACCTCATGTTAACCCCTGTGAGCCCAGACTAGGCCGTTGGGGTGACATATTCCTCTTCCAGGGTGGTGGGGAAAGTCACTATTGTTATCATACTGATGATTTCTGGGGGTGGTGGGAGAGGCAAGTGCCCGCTTTTGAGCAGTTTCCATATGCTGGATTGGATTTCCGTCACGATCTAGAGTTGGTGCTTCCTCCAGGTGGAGCCTGGGGAGATATTGGTATGTTTAAATTTTGAGGATTATTTGATTTTTTCAAAATTTTTCAAGTATTTGATTTTTATGAATGAATTTTGAAGTTCTAATCAAGTGTCACATGCAGATGTTGGGCCTGTTCGTCCTGAGGGACATCCTACCATCTTTATGAGGCCAGCTGATATTACCGTAGCAGATGCTATGTTGGGAACCCTAGAGAGAAAAATAGGTCGGTTGACTCACGAGGTTCCTGCATGCCGTATGGATCAGATACCTGTTGATATGCAGGAAGATGTTGTTGGGGTGACCCCAACATGGCTTAGGGTGCTGCGGAAAATAGCTAGGCTTGTCATATGCTATCGCAATGAAGTAGATGATGAGGAGGTCCCTCCTTCTCCATAGGAGAGGAATACATTCTATGTATATATTTTTGAGGCTACTATGCCCAGTTTTGTACTTTTATGACTTAACTTGATAGACTTGTGACTCAAAACTCATATTTTTTGATACAGTATCGGCTATATACAGTATCGGTTATTTACATGTGTATGTGTTTAAATTTTATGTGTGCAATGTTGTTTATGACAATGTATGATGCAAATGCCAGTCTAACACATAATTTGCTAATGAATCAGCTAATGTGTTTAAACTTCTTGGAATGTGTTCATATCTAATAGAATGAAATTGTCTTTCCAATAGTCTAACTCGTATAAACTGACGTAGCAATCTAGGATCCCTAATCTGATAGACACCTGTTAACTGAAATACAATTAATTGTGAGTCAAGCCTTACCTCCAAATGTGAAATGCCATGACTGAGAGCATCTCGAAGAAGTTCTATAACTGCACTGTATTCAGCCACATTATTCGTGGTAGGACCCAAACAAACCCCCCTGAAGAGACAAGTTGGCCAGCGGGTGAATAAATGACCCAAGCTGCTGCAGCCAACTGACAGGTGTGGCGACTGGCACCATCAGCAAATCCTAAGAAGTGTTCGGTTGAAATCTGGTACACGAAACGAAACACACATAAGAATACCTAACGAGCAAAACAAAACTAGCTTTACAAAAATATACAGCTATGTTACAAGAAAAAGTACTTCAGCCTAAGCATAATACTTCTTCAGGTAGGGTCAATGCTTGGATCTTGCTCATGAGGCTGGGCAAAGGTGTTATGGAAATCACGGAAAAGATTGGTATACGGAATGATCTCATCGAGATAACATCCCGTTTCAAAGAAAATGTTTCCATTGAGCCCAGTGAAAATGTTCACCAGCGAGGTATGTAATCTATTTGCTTCAACAATACCAACTTGTGAAGAAGTGAAATCAGTATTTTCATCGGGTGGTGAAAAAAATTCACCTCTCTCTATCAAGTTAAGAACCGGAAACAAGAAGGACCTAGGATCTATAAGTTCCCGAGGAAGATCTGGGTCGGTCATGGCTTCTAACATTTCCTCTTCAGAAGGTAAAGTAGTATTTAAACTATCAAGAGAGCGGATCGGGTCTGGTGTCCGAGTAGTGGCACCATCTATGTTTGACTCGACAGACACCAATGGAGTCAACATATGTTCTGTTGTAGTTTGATAAAAATCCAAGTGAGTAGTTTCTACAACAGGGGTGGGTACGGAGGGGTTTGTATTAGTTGGTAGAAACTCAGCCTCAGTTTTTAAACTAACCATGGAAGTTTCGGGCGAAGAACATCCCTCAGTACCAACAAATAAAGTAGGAGCGGGTAGGTCAAAAGTGCTAATTAGTGATCCGTAAAGTCCTGCTCCTAAACTCTCGCCAACCGGGGTGGTTTGATCAATCAAAGGAACTGTGGTTTCCGAAGAAGTCTGTTTGTTTCTCTGAGTGAAATAAAGTTGATCGACTGTAACGATCTTACCTTCAAATGGGAACATGACCACTCGAAAAATTGCCGATGCAATGGCTCGCATGGCATAAGTCCAACTCCTGCCCAATAACATATTGTAGTCGAGCGGAGCGTCCAGAACTTCTACTTCAACAGAAACTGTCTTACCGGCCAAAGTGACATCAAATGATGGCTAAAATCCATGTGGACGGAAAGTTCTGCCATCAAATGCAGTAAGCAGTGTGTTAGAAGGGGCTAACTCAGGAGAACCTAGAGCTTTCCAACAGGAAATTGACATTACGCAAGTCGACGCACCCTCATCTACAACAACTCGTCTGATGGTCATTGGACCATGAACGACTTCGATCTGAAGGGCAACGTGATAGGGCAACCGGTATTTGACATCAGTCATATCAAATCGCACAGACATATTAGAGGATTCCATACTCCCAATGGCTGCCAAAAGCGCATTTCGTCGTAAAGGACAACTTTGCAAAACTTCTAAAGTAGACATGGCACAAGGGGTCTGGGCTAAATCTTCAACCACATTGTAGTTGGAAGCAACCTGTGTGTTGGGATTGTGCGATGCCCATTTCAAGACGCCTTTCGGGATCTTAGGCATTGGGTCCACAGGTATGTGGAGTGGAGTGGAAGATTCTGGAATCTCCTTATCCTTTTTCTATGCATCCGGGGTATAGTTCCTGGCTCTAGTTTGCAAAAGTGCATCCGAATTAACCATGTTGATAAATGTTTGATCAACCGTAGCATGTGTAGTGCCCCCAGTTTTTGAGGTGACAGAAGTTGAGCCATGCCCTTTAGGGAATGGATATTTCAGGACGATGGGCTTCTTTTCTCTTAAGAGCTTCTGGGATTCTTCAAGCAGAGGGCATTGGTGAGTAAGGTGGTTCTGCTTGCAAAGTTTACAAGGGAACTTAACCTTCTTTTCCTCTTTGTTACCCTCTTCGGCATTGTCTTTTTCGGGATTTTGTTGGTTCCTCTCTCCTTTCTTGCCCTTCTTTTTGTTATTGGGCTACCAAGGGCCCTTTTGATTGTTCTGAACCTCGTTGACAGGCTCAGAAGTAGAAGGAGAGGTTGTGACGGAAGAAACATCTGCAGTTGATTGTTTGACTGATAAGGCGTGAACCTGTTTAGTCAGCGCTTTGAAAGCTGCAGAGTCAACTGAACCCACTATGCCGTCAGCATGTGGTCCAGGTTTCGGTCTACTCGGATCGATGTTCGATCGCGGTGCATCGGGTATGATCTCGTACGGTAACCCAGATTGTGCATACACAAGGTCTAACTGCCGAGTCCGTAAGATGGCTTCTTCCTCATTGGATACTCCAGATGTAGCTACTTCCTTAGATATATAAGGAAGGAGTGATTTCAAGTACCACTCAAGAAGGAACTCCGGAGGTATGTTAGCCTTAATGAGCCTCTTCTGTCTTCGCCACTCCTGAATGTGGTCAGATAAGTGAGTGGCTTTGTTTTGTCTAAATGTAGACAAAAGGTCTATTCCAGCATCATACTGAACAGGAAGCTGAAAGTGGTTCAAAAAGACTGTGGCGAGATCCCCAAAACTAGAGAATGTTGCTGCAGGTAACTGAATGTACCATTTGGCTACAGCACCGGTTAAGGTCCTTTGAAACAATCTCAATCTAATGGAATCTTCGTTTAATGAATTGGAGGAACACCATAAGTGGAAAGTAGTGACATGGTCACTAGGGTCTTCACCTGCTTTGCCTTCGAACTTTGGAATGTCCGAAGGTAACTTGGTGGGAACTGATGGTCATGCCGCATTATGACACACAAGATCGTTCGTCAGTTTGGAAAGATCTGGCAAATTTAAAGTTTCCAGAAATAGTAGATGAGGCCGGTAAGACGGTACTTGATAAGGGGACCCACCCATCATTTTACCCATGAACTGTTGGTAGGGGTTTCCCCCAGCCGTCTGCTGGTAGGGGTTGCCCCCAACCATCTGTTGATAAGGGTTGCTTCCGGCCATGTGCTAATAGGAGTTGCCACCTACCATTTGTTGATAGGGGTTGCCCCCAGTCACTTGTTGGTAGGGGTTGCCCCCAGCTATTTGTTGGTGGGGGTTTCCCCCCGCCATCTGTTGTTGTACGAAAGAGTTATTAAAATTTCCCCACCCATACGAAAGTGTATTAATGCTTTGCGGGTTCGTCCACTGTGGCTGGGTGTTAGCCCCGCCATATTGCTGGTTAAAGATATTACCCCCTCCCCCTGAAAATAAGGAAAAAGGGACATTACTTGCAGGCATACTACATTGGTTCATGTTAGTTCCTACAAAGGTATTGAAACCAGTAGAAGCTGATGTGGACGGTGCAGTCATGGTGCCCATGACTGGCATGTTTGCAGAAGCACTTGGTCCTACAACAGGTGTGGAAATCCAAGTACTAGGAATCTGATATAACGGTTGAGAAGCAGGAGGTGCTACACAGTTGGGTGTACTGTTGGGTCCAACAGTAGGTGTAGGAATAGATGCCATCGTTGTCGAACTAGGCATACCTAATGTACCAGTGTTGAAACTGAAAGATGGAGTAGACACAAATGTGGTTTGTGCCTTACTTGGTGTAGCAGTAAAAGAGGGATTTACTGTGTTGGTGTTCATACCTAAAGTGGGAGTTTGGGTAACTCCCTGTTCACCTCCTAAGTTAGACATCAGATGTCCAGGTAAGGAACTGTCTGCACTGAAATGGGGCTGCTGGAAACCAACAGGTGACAGAAGTGGAATTCTAGTATTGGTTAAAGGAGGATTGAAAGGAGTGCTATACTCTGCAGATGTAAGATCTTCCACCTCAACTGTACTAAAGTGTTGCTGATCTGTGGTACTTGGTAGTGGTTCCTTCAGAACCTCAATTTCAAGGTTTTCTGTTACAAGAATTTCTTCAAGAAATTCAGTTTCAGGAGTAATTTCTGAAGAAATACCGGGGTTTACCCGCTGTTGTCTAGCTGGCTGTAAAGGTTCTGTTCTAAGTGGTGGAAGGTTTTGAAACCTCCTCGATCTACGAAGCTCTTGATTCTCCATGATTATAAATATAAAATAACAGAATAGAACCTAGTGGCCACTATAACTAGGGGGAAAACAGCACGCCAACTAAAAAAAATCCTAAGTATACAAACCAGGCAAACAAAGATGCCTTCCGGAGAAGAGTCTGGGATGATGAGGGCCCAGAACAGATCAACGAAGGAAGAAAGACAGTTACCCGGGGTTCACAATACAATGACTAAGGGTTCAATCACTGGAATCACCCAACCGCCCTCCCAAAGATCTACAAGGGATTTCCTCCCACGTCTGTCTTAGGTACAGCAGATATACCCTCTGCTATCACCTGTGTATGAACCTAGAGTCAGATACTAAGGATACCACAACACCGAAAACTCCTAGGGGAACAGTCACCAGTCGAATCAGAAAGCGTGGGCAAGGTAGCTAAGCCCGAAACTCGAAAGAGTCCCCAATACACAATCCGATCCTGGCGTATGCTCGAACAGAAAGTAGGAGGGGTATTCCCAACAATCTGATCTTGCAATGACCTACTGCATAGATCCTAGGCAAGTTTTGAGTGAGGTGGGTTTACCTGTGATAGTCTTACTACGATTTTTGCGCAATGTGTGATCTTGAGTGGTTTAAGGTGATTTAAACTCAAGATCCTAACCAAAACTAGTTGGTGTAGTGTATCCCTAAAAAGAAAAAAGTTTCTATTTCATTTTATTAACAAATTTTAGGGCTATTATTACTCAAAAAGGGTAGTGCTTTGTGTGGCGTGGTTATAACAAGAAAACAAAAGTGCATTAAAAACTTTCTACAACAATGCTCTTTTCATTTTTTCATTTAATTCTTTCCAAAACTGAAAATCTAAGCAAACCTACTTAAAAAAATTTTGTTTTCTTTTTTGAAATTGTACAAAATATCCTAAGTTATCTTGTAACAACAAAAACAAGTTTTATTTAAACTCAAAATACCAATTTTTTTTTGCTTTTTCTATAAACGAAAAAGAACTATATAAAAATGGCAAGCAAAATAAAACTTTATGTGCAATGTGTGTAAATATGGCTAAAAAGTTCTTAAGCTTATAGCTGTCGAAACCCTAGCTCAAAAAAGACTTGATCTATAGGTTTTTTGCAAAGAAAAAGCCTCTAAACTTGGAAAGAAAGTGGAAGAAAACAAAGGAGAAAGACACAAAAGGACTGACCTAAAGTATCTAGCCCTAGCAAGACCACTATGCCAAGCAAAAGTAGACAAGCAAGCTGCCAATTACTAACACAAAGAAACTGGGAAATGACTCAGCCTACAGCTGTTTAAATGCACTTGCAACCATAAAAAGACAATAAGTCCAGGAAGAATGGAAATGAACCAAAACGGAAGACACCCTAGAAGCTTTAAAAGGGACCAAACCCTAACACAAAGGGTAGGATGAGTAAAAAGCAGACAAACGTTGCTACAAACAACGGATACAAGAGTATGCAGGTTTGTAAACTAGCAACATGCAGTTAGGGTCTAAAAAGTGGAAATGCTCAACACAAAACACACCCTAGTCTTCCAAAAAGGTCAATAATCAGTCCAATTGTTCCAAAGGTCAACAAGCGATTCAAAATATGGAAAAGACTTCAAGAAAAGGTTCTATGACTTAAACAACAGTTAAAAACCTCATACAATAGTCAAAGAGATCCCACAGCAAAGTCAACAAGCCACCAAAAGGCTAAAAAAATCAAGCAAACCAAAAATAGAATGCTTCAGAAAGTGTACCCTACTGTGCAGTAGGGAAACTCTCACCCTTACAGAGATGGGCGCTACTGTATGCATGGCACAGTAGAGTATGGGTGCTACTGTATATACACTAGGGTAGCGCTCATATCTCAAAAGCTTAAAAAACTGACTTTGAAATAAACCAAAAGACTAATGAAAGCAGCAAGAAACAATCAGGGATACCTACAGGGTTTCTTAACACATCAAAGAAGTCAAAAACAATCTGGGAAGACAAACAAGAACAAGGTTTCCTAGAGCCAAAACTCAACTCTCCCCAGTTGAGTCGCCAGTCTGTTGTCGGGCAAATCTACCCTATAGCAAGGAAACTAATGCTATCAACTTGGTTGGGGTGACAGGTAAGTGTATTGATGATATTGCAAATATGTTTATGAAAAGAAATAAGTCATGGATTTTGGAAACACACCTTTCAATCGAAGTTTGATCCCAGCTTTTACTTGATCTTGTGCTCAACCTCCAAATCCACCTTACCTTCAGTAAACCTGCAATAACAATACCTTTCTCAAAGCATTTTGGACAATATATAAAGCTTGAAAGAAACAAAAACAATGTTTAACATTCAGCATCGACCAAAACAGATCCAAATCAAGATGTCATTACAGAACACATTTAAATTGGAACAAGAAAGACACTTCAACCTTTATTGTCAAAAGTAGAATGATGTACAAGTATACCTGATCATGAAACAGGCTCCTGCAACTTGATTCTGGGCTCTGGCTCTTCTCTGGCTTAGATATCTTCAGCATCAACTCCTCCAATGCAAGCTTCTCTCTATGTCTCAAAGTTTCTCCATTAATTCATCTCACCATCTAGGTTCTAACCCTTCTCTCTTAATCTTCTTTGTATTTATAAGATTAGAGAAGTAGTTCAGGTTGATGTATAGTTATGGAGGAAGTTGGGGGAGTTAAGAAACTACCAGCAACTAATCCTCCTTGAGAAATTAATTTATTTTTAAATCATCTTTTAAGATGTATGCGACTCTTGTTCAGTGAAGTGGCGTATAGGGCGCTACTTTAGTGCTTATCAACTAGCGCTCATTCGATTTTAAATGGTGAGCGATACTATGCTGAGAAGGAGTAGCGTATATTAGAGTATGGGCGCTACTATTATACACTGGAGTAGCGTATGGGCGCTAGTCTCTTTGAGTAGAGTAGCGCTCATATCTCAAAATGATATTTTTTGGGTTTTTTCCAGTAATGTCAGGAAATGGAGTGAGTTCAAAGTATCATCTAAGGTCACCATGCTCCTCCATCCAAGTTGTCCTTTTGTGTGATCAACAGCTCAATGTGATCATGGGCAGAGAGGTGCAAGTTTAACCTATAACAGTTAAGAGGGAGTGTTGATGTATATGTAACTTCAGAATGTATTTCACCTATGTATATTGTACTCCTATAGAGATGTTATTATTCCTCTATATAGAAGTGTCGTCATTTATATTGCAAGTGTTGTAACTTATACTTGATGGGTTATTAGACCACCTTGATGGGGTCGGCCCTATATAAGTCACGTGGGTTAAAGGGTTATTAGACCACCCTATTAGGGGTCGGACCTGTCAGCATTATGCTATGTGGTTAAGTTGAGGCCAACCTAGTAAAGGTTATTAGGCAAGTCAAGTCATGTATAAATAGAGTGTGGGAGGCACTCTATTTGATCATTCACTTTCTCACTCATACACTCATTGGAGAGTGGCAAACTTGTGGAGGAGGAGAAGCTGATGCTAGGAGGACTCTCTCTTGTACTTGGGTTGTATCATTGCTCTATCTATCTTTGAGGAATTTGTGGGGTTTTTCACCTTTATGGTTTTCCCCAGTGAAACTCTGTGTGTCTATTGTCTCTTGTGTTCTTGCATTATTATGTCCAGGATTGATATGCTGTAGATATGTTATACATGTTGTTCTCTCAGTTAAGATCCTAGATCAGATTGAAGTAAATTCTGAAAAACTAACAGGTCCCATCATCAGTTATGGTCCCACCTTCTTTAGGTGGCTACGTGGGAAGCTCCTCATGGTTGAGGACTATCCATATGTAGGTACCGATTTCAGGGGTGACCCAGACTTGGTTCTTCCTGAGGGGGAGCAGTGGGGAAACCTAGGTAAGAACCAAACTCTATTATGTTTATGTATTTTATAGTTTTTTGATGTTTTTGGGGAGTACTGATGTTTCACACTTGTTTTGGTGCAGATGTTGGCCCATCTCAACCTGTAGGGTCTTCTCTCATTACATGGAGAGGAGCGGTATGAGACATTGCAGATGCTCAACGGGATGCATCACGGGAGATGAATGAGCTGGAGGAGAACCTCTAGGGACTGACGGTGGACATACCATATATATCCATCGATGATCTACCTCGTGGGTACTAGCACCTCATAGATGGAGTGTAAAGGCGCTTCTTTGATTGCTTCGTAGAGTATCCCAAGCCATTATTTGCTACCATGAGCGTCCTAGAGAGTAGCTCATTTGTATGATGGATGTACTGAAAGCCATATGCTTCAGATTTTTGTAGTTAGGACTTACTGAAAGCTTATGTGCTTCATATTTTGCACCAGTACCACTTTTTTGTATTATACCGACATGATGATATATATACAAAACACTATTCACGGCTCTATATACTGTGTTCCATTGATGATTTTGTGATCTTGTGCATGTTTTGCTTACACGCTATACATAATTTAGATGTTATGTCATTTTTACATATTTTTAGTAAAATGTTTTATGCATGTGCAATGTACCAATCCAATATGAAATTGGCCATGGAGTCAGCAACAGTGTTTATGTCTCTCGAAATATGCAGGTATTGAATGGACTCAAAGGACCTCTCTAAGAGATGTACTCATCGAAATAGATGGAGTAATGTGGGGTCGTAGATAGAATAGAAATGGTTAAGATGGGAGACCACTAATTATGAGTCAAGGTGGATAAAAATGTGGTCCATACCCAAAGAAAGAGCGTTGGTCAACAATCCAATCACCACGTGATACTCAATGGCGTTGTTGGTTGCGTATCCTAGACAACTTCCTCCTGAACTAATGAGCTCATTGGTAGGGGAATAGAGTACCCATGTTTTTGAATCGAGGTTATGGGTATGCAGACTGGCACCATCCACAAATCCAAAACACATTTCCATCTGCACATTCAGGAAGAACACGGCATAAGCATAAATACAAGATACTAGCACACTAAAAATAAAGTGTCACACCACACAAAACACACGTCATGTATAGTATATACATAGTACCAATGCATAAAATATTTAGGCATAATATCGCTTTAGGTAGATCCCATTGCGAGGCAATCCTAAATATATCTCATCATAATCTTCCAATTCATAAGCTCCCTTCTCCAAGACACGCTTAACTACATATGGACCATGCCACATGGAATCAAATTTTCCTTCCCCCAACTTATCATGTTTTTGGTTATAAGTGAGGACCCAATCTCCCTCGTTGAAGATACGAGGTTTGACTGATTTTTCATACTGGGCCTTGATGTGCTTCTTATGTGCTTCATTAGCCAGAGCTGCATCACGGCAGGTTTCATCGCGCTTTTCCAAGTATAGAAAATGTTCTTCCTCAGCAGCGGTGTTTGTGAGAATTTTGACGACGAGTTTTAATGACGGAATCTCTCACTCAATAGGTAAAATTGCCTCCAATCCGTAGACTAATTGGAAGGGTGTGAAACCGGTGGCATTTTTGATGGAAGTCTTATACACCCACAGGGCTGAAAAAGGATATTATTCCAGTTGGACTTATGTGTACCCACCATATGTTGAATCATGGTTTTCAAGACCTTCTTAATGGCCTCTACTTGTCCATTTGATTGAGGGTAGTAAGGAGTTGAGTTCTCATGTTGAAAACCCAATCTGGCGCTTAGTTCATCCACCATCATTTTTTGGAAATGTGATCCATGATCAGTGACAATGGATTGAGGAACTCCGAATCTTGCAATGATGTGGCTGAACATAAAGAGTGCAACAGTTTTGTCATCTTCGTTGTATATAGGAATAGCCTCGGCCCACTTGGTAAAATAGTCAATGGCGACGATGACATAGCCATGCCCCCCAGCCGAGGTAGGATTACAATGCATGAAGTTGATGCCCCATTTGGAAAAGGGACAGAAGAAAATAATTGGGTGTAATGGGGCTGGATGAGAGCGCTTTTTATGATGAAAAAGATGACAAGGAGAACACTTCTTGACGGCTTCAATACAATCTTTAAAGATGGAAGGCCAAAAGTATCAAGCGTGTGGTATTTTCTGGGTTGTAGACATCCTAGAAAGATGACCACCACATGCCCCTGAGTGACAATCATTCAGTACATGTTCGGTCTCCTCTTGATTTAAGCAGCGTTGGAGGATAGAATTGACACCACGATGGTACAATGCGTCACCGATGACGAGGTAATAGTTTGCTTGGTGTCGCACACGATGACGGTCATCATGAGATAGTTGAGGATTGAAGCATTCGGTTTGGAGATACAGTGTGATATCTCCATACCATGGGTCAGGAGTACTAATGAGAAACAAGGACTCGTCGGGGAGAGAGTCCATGGGCTCAGTTTCCTGTTCAGTACAGGGAAGATTGCAAATCAATTCCACAAAAACCAAATACTTTTTTGATTTAGCCTTCTCAAACTGGAGGTTGAATTCTTGGAGAATTACAATCCAACATGAATATTTCCCCCCCAGTACCTGGCGTGTGATAACATGGTACATGGGGTTAAAGTCGGCGATGATAGGGGTAGTGCGGAGGAGGATGTAATGACATAAAATTTGGACATCAATGACTGCTGCAAGAGCTAGCTTCTAGACATGTGAATGTCGGGTTTCATATTCAATGAGACCCTTATTGAGGTAGTATATCACATGATCCTGGGCATTACTATATTCCTAAACCAAAACCATAGCGATAGTAGAAGTGGAAGTAGAAAGATAAAGGATATAATCCTTGGTGTAATTGGGCGGTTGTAACAAGGGTGCATGAGTGATAGCATGTTTCAAGTTGTCGAAGGATTTTTTATCATAATCATCCCAAATGAATGGGACGTCCTTCTTGAGCAACCGCATGTATCCCCATGTATTTTCTAAGAAATTGCACACAAAAAGCCTTAAGTATTTTTCCTTCCTTTGCAAACTTTGAAGTTCCAGAATATCCGTGGGTGGTTGTAGAGAAACAATGGCTTCCACCTTGAGGGGATCGATGTGGATCCCATCTTTTGAAATGATGAATCCTAACAAGCATCTAGACTCAACACAAAATATGCACTTGTGAGGATTTAGACGGATATTATACCATCTACATCTGAGGAATACAGTCGTTAGATGATCAATGTAGAAATAACGATGATTCGAATGAGAAAGGAGATCTCCTAAGTAGGGTTCCACAAATTCCTCCACGTCATGGAAAGAATATGACATAGCTCGTTGGAATGTAGCACCAACATTTTTAAGGCCAAAGGGGATTTTGTGATACGCGAATGTACCCCATGGGCAGATGAAAGCATTCTTTTTTTGATTAGTCGGGTGGATCTCAATATGATATAGCCAGAAAAGCCATCCATCCATAAATGAAAAGATGATTCTTCTAGAATAGTTGTTGATGATTTGGTCGATGAACGGGGTAGGGTAATTGTCCTTGGGAGAATCCTTATTCAAATCCCTGTAATCAACACAAAGCCTAATGATGCCCTGCTTTTTGGTAACAATGATGAAATTAGAGACCCAATCTGTCAAGGAAAATAGGATAATAAACCCAACCTTCAACATCTTTTCAATTTCTGCCTTGATAGCCGTAGTTTTCCTAGGGTGTACTGGACGTAGTTTTTTCAGGACAATTTTTGCATCGGGATATGTTTGAATCTTGTGCATAACAATAGCAGGATCAATCCCGGGCATTTCCTCGTAGCTCCATGTAAAGACGTCGCGGAATTATTTGAACAAGGACATAAAAGTGGTGACTTCTTCTGGAGAACAAGTTTGGCCTAAGTGAATTTGTTCCATGACTCCAGGTTTTACTGAGATTTAAATCGGAAAGGTAGGTGTGATGATAGCCAAGTGTCCCTCGGTTACCGTATCCACTGTCGGGATAGGATATTGAGGGTAGGGAAATACATCTAGTGAAACAATCATTTCAATGGAGTTCTCTACTGAATATAATGGCAGAAGGAAAGACAATCTATGGTGGAGGTATTCCCATTTGGGTTCATCCGTGCTCATAATATCCATGATGGACTCGTTGGAATGAAAATTCTAGAGTAGAGGATCAGGTAGAGATGAGGTTCGTTGTAGTGGTAGAGAGTTGGAAGTAGATGCCACAAAAGAGTGGGCATGTAGTAAATCATTTGTTGATTGGATAGCCTCATAAGTAGCTTCTGCAGGGGTTAGAGGCATAACATTTCCAAACAAATCCAACTTGTCAAGGTCGGGCACAATCCATTGGTCAATGGAGTTGGATGATGAGGGGATCATAGAATAAATCATGTTCACCGTGGAAACATGGGAAGGGGGATCTGGTGTTGAAAAGACTCCCATGAGGCATGAATCTTTGAGGAGTCCAACCCCCACACTCTCATATATCTTCGAAGAGTGTACTAATAGAGGGACATTATCCATAGGATGAATAGTGGTGTCTGGTGTACAGAAATCTAGTTGGTCGATAGTGACAATTCTCCCTTGGTGGGGAAATTGCACGATGCGGAAGACAGATGATGCGACCGTGATCATGGCATAAAACCAATTACGAACAAGTAATAAATTATAATCCAATGGGGAAGCGACTACTTCCATGTTAATGGAAACGATGTTTCCCCCCAGCTCTATTGCCAAATCTTGTAACAGCCCTTGTGGTTGGAATCCACGTCCGTCAAATGCTTTCAATGTGGTAGGGGAATGGTTCAACTCGGGAGAGCCAATGGCTCGCTAACAAGATAACGACATAACCGAGGTAGAGGCTCCTTCGTCTAAGACAGTTCGATGCATGCTTTTCCCAATGACATTGGTAACAATTTGAAATGCAAGTTGGTGGGAAAGTCTCGGCTTGAAATACTCTAGTTTGAACATAATCATATTGGAGGAATAAGGATGTACATCACCGATAGAAACTACGAGAGTCTTATGCTGATTCAAATAGTTTTGTAAGACTTACAGCATTGACATAGCACATGGAGCTTATGCTAAGTCCTCTAAAATGTTGTAATTTTGAGCAGCCTGGGCATTTGGATTGAAAACAGATTTTCGAATTGTGCTCTTGAGTGGACGCAAGACTGAATCTGGTAAAGGTTTCTCAATGACAAGAGGAACTTGAGGTGAGGGGATGCTATATGTAGATGCAGAGGATTTTTCAGTATTACCTCCATTAGATTCCTTATCAGGGACTAAGTCATATTAACGTGATCAAGTGTTCAAGTTGATGGTTTCGCTACGCATCATGAGAACATGAGTGGTTGTGGATGGTTCTCCATCAGAAGGAGAGGGTTGTTTTGCAATCATCTATTGCTCTTGTGGTGGGAAGGGATTAGTGATAACTGCGGGTGTGGGGTTTCCCTTGAGAAACTTTTGCACTTCATCCTGATGTGGGCACTCTTTGGTGAAGTGGTCACCACCGCACAGTAAAAAGGATAGTTAACCTTCCGCTTTTGGTTGTTGTCGTCGGGATTGTTCTTTGGTTCTTGTTGGTTAGAATATTTTTTAGATTTACCTTTGTTCTTCTTTTTACCACTGGATTTTGAGGTGATGTAGATTGAACTGAATTCACTTCTTCAGTGGAAGCAGGGTTGGGTGATCTGTTGGTGTTGTTCCCATCCTGGGATGAGGGTGGAGTCAAGCCATGGTGGTTTTACGATCCACCGGATTGTGTAGCAAGATGGGTATGAACGAAACCAATGATGCCATCAACATATGTATGTAGGTGGTTTTGTTGGATCATATGTAGGTCGGGGGCATTGGGGATGATATCATATAACGTGCTAGATTGAGCATAGACAAGGTCTAATTACTGAGCAAGAGATATGGATTGTTCTTCTGTGACAACCCCACCCATGGCTACGTCTTTAGCTATGATGGGTAGGAGCGACTTCGTGAACCAGTCGGCAAGAATTTGGTCAAGAATAGGAGCTTTAATCAGATGTATTCTCCTCTGCCACTCATGAATATGATAAAAAATGTAAGTGGCAGCAGTTTGACGGACATAAGTCAAAATATCTGTACCAGTTTCATAGTGAATCGATAACTGGAAGTGAGTAAAAAATGACATAGCTAAATAGAGAAAATCAAGAAAGGAATGTGGTGGCAACTCAATGTACCACTTTGCGGCAGTGTCGGTAAGATTCCATTGGAATAACCTCAAGTGGATAGAATCATCCATTAAGGAATTAGAGGATCACCATAAATGATAATTCATTACATGGTTCTTAGGATCCTCATCGGGTTTTCATTCAAACTTTGGGATATCAAATGGTAACTTCACAGGAATAGTTAGCCAATTAATACCATGATAGATGGGATCGTTAGTCAAATGCGATAGATCTGGAAAATCAAGCGTAGCCAGAAATGGTAGTTGTTGGTTTGGTTGTGGATACTAGTAGTACTGATAAGGCATATTTGTACCAGTAGGACCGTGTATGGATTGATCATAAGGTCCTCCTGTAGGGAATTGGCCATATGGAGGTGGGTCTTCATGGTTGGGAGGTGGACCTGAGGGAGGTATGACTTCGTAATAGGGTGGTCCTCTACCCGAAGGTGGTGGTCCCCCTCCTCCAGAATGGGGTGGTACTCCTCCTAAAGGTGGGGTTCCTCCTCCTCCAGAATAAGGTGGGCATCCTGTTGGTGTCCATTTTGTCACTATTTTTTATCATCAAATCTATTCTGAATGGCATTAATTTCATTATTTTTGATATAATAAGTTATCCTTTCCGCCATTCAGCTCATCAAACAGACCAGGTATGCATGTATTCGTTTATCATATGAATTTTGGTCGAATCTCGTTATATTATTATTTATTAATGATTAAATTAACAATTCCAGTCATGCATGACACTTAGTTTTGATCTACAAGTTGTGATTTTTCAAATGACCCTTCATTCAGACTAGATGTTTATATTGCCAATGCTCAGCCGCGTTTAGCTCGTCGTTCAGCCTTGCATTCAACCCGCAAAATCCACGGTTAGCATGCTTCGGGCTATTAAAGTAAAAACGGGTACATGGGTTCTGTTAGCCACACGGTGGTGATGGTTAGTGAGTCGTTGTTCTGGAAGATTCATCCCTATGCTCACCAAGCTCGACAACACACCATGCTTCCATGTCAACACTCCAACACGTCAATTCTCCTACG
The DNA here is from genome assembly GCA_027924585.1 of Larix kaempferi. Classification (NCBI taxonomy): domain Eukaryota; kingdom Viridiplantae; phylum Streptophyta; class Pinopsida; order Pinales; family Pinaceae; genus Larix; species Larix kaempferi. The sequence continues at coordinate 10,729,322 of BSBM01001160.1, read as the reverse complement.
CATTCATCCCGGAATCATGAATGCCCATTCACACCGGTGTTCTAGAAGAAGCTTGTCCGTCCAGGCTCAACCTGCCAACACAACGCTTCTCCCATGTCAATGCTCTAGTAGTCCTCTCCTCCGTTCATTCAGTTTTCCAGTGCACTACCTCTCTTCCCACGTCAAAGGAAGGTCGACGCTGTAGTTGCCTCATGAAGGAATCGGACCCGTGAAGCCTGGTGTATGCTCCCTATGTTGTCACGCACCATTCAAAGAAGTCGGTTATTCATAAATGCCTATGTTATTAGAGAGGTCGACTCTGTGGACCCTCTCATCCATTGTGAAAAGTATAAATAGACACTTGTGTAGAGAAATAGAGTTAGCTTGTAGTTGGAGAAGATCATTAGATTAGCAGATAATTCGTAGAATTTGCAAGCTTATAGAAGATGTTTTGTAATTTTCTCAAGTTAATGGAAGTTCCAGTTTGTTGATATTGTGATTAGCTAAATCAATTTCGTTTTCCATCTCTGATTGCTGGGAAGGGCCCCTCATCAATCAGAGGTTTTGTTCTTTGCTTTCTACATTTTCTTTTCTACAAATAGTTAGAGTATTTTCTTGTATATGTAATTAATTTCATTTTCATTTTCCTGTACATGATATTTGTTTCTTCTGTAATTTATATTGTGCTGCTAACATAGTTTTTGTTTACAGAATTAGCAAATGGTCGACCAACAATATAGTTTTGATAAGTTTAATTTCAGTGTTTTATAAATAGCTAGTTTGTTTCCTAGTGTTTTACAATTAAATAGAATTTAATTAGTCTCTGTTTCAAGCTTACTTCTAATTATAATTAATTTAGTTAGCTTCTTCTCTGTAGCTGTAGGTTAATTCTCTCCTCTTATCTCAATCTTGATTTAGTATCTAGAATAGGAATAGTTTATCTCACCAACCATGATTAGAATAGGTTGCTTTCTATTATCGTAGCTTCTCAAAAAGTCTTCTAACTGATTTCTTTGCATTGTAGGTTCATCTGCATTCGCCAGCTGATGTCAAGATAATCAAAACTCTCCTTTTCCTTAGTTTAATTCATTTTTCCTCCATTCGGACTGGCATTCGGATAATCGTTCGGACTTTTACTCTTTCTGCATTGTTTTTATGCTCATTTGAATCAAGTTTCTTAGTTTTCTTTACTGTAATCTTTCCTGTTCTTAGTTAGTATTCTTAATCATAATTACGTCTTTGTTTTATGTTCTATAAATTTTAATTCAAGTCTTCTTATCATTCTTAGTTGCTTTAATTGTCTTTTCAATTATGTCTTCATATTTATCTTACTAACATGTTGTTGTTTCAAAATTTATCAGTCTTATTCCTAGTCCAGTTTATTACATGCTTTTAAGACTTAGTTAGAATAGAGTTAATAACGTCATTCTTCAAGTATTTTATTTTTGATAGTTTCCTTCATTTAGATTAGAATAAGTTTCTTATCTCGATAAAGAATGAAGATGTTCATGGAATAGGATTTGGATTTGGAAATTAATATCTTTATCAAGTTTTCTACTTGCTTCTAAATTAATATCTTTATCAAGTTTTCTACTTACTTCTATATAAATATATTTATCAAGTTTTCTACTTGCTTCCAAATCAAGTTCAAAAGTAAATATCTTTATTAAGTTTTCTACTTGCTTTGCTCATGGATAGTAGATAGATAAGAATGTTTAAAGTTAATTGTAATTTGTCTCTTTGTAGTTTACATCTCTTCGTTGAAGTTAGACTAGATTTACTTCCATTTTGTTTTGCTATTACATTTGAAATCCTTTACGATACATTAACTCCAGTTCCTGTTACATGGGAATAGATGTTTTTCTTGAATTAGTTGTTGAAGTTATTTAATAGTTTTAATTTGCTTTGATTAGTATAGATTTCTGCTTATGTAATTTGTGATTAAATTAATCTATTTCATAGATAGGTCTTTCATTTGTTTACAATTGTTTTCTAATTCTTAGGATAGAATCTGAAGTTGTCTCGTTTCCATTTTCATAGTTCATAGTTTTCTTTTCAATCAGTTTTCATTATTCAATTGTAAGATAGAGTAGTATGAATTGATACTATTCTAGTTTATCTGTTTAACTAAGTTTGATTTAGTTCTTTTATTGTTTTCTAAAATTTGACTCAATTTTTCATTTTGAAAGATCTTTCGATCTTTTCTTTATTAAATATTTTGAAGGTCTGACAAGCCAAAAATGTTAGATGACATTCTACCTTAGCATATACTTTTCCTCAACTCTAAGATTACCAAACCCAGTCGATAATTAAATATTAGGTGTTTTCTTTGAGATAGCTCACACACCCAACATTTTGGCACCGCTGCCGGGGAGTTGTAGAAGATAGGTAGATCTCAGTCATAGATAAGTAAAACTCCTTTTTAATTTTATTCTTTCCTTTGAAAATAGGCTGGTGGTGGGTGAGCGGTAAGATGAGAGGTAAGAACCTGTGCATCTGTTATAACATGCATCCCCAAAGCTAACAGTATTAGTTAGAACTTATTTCAGTTATAATTTGTTTTCATGAATAGGTCTAGAGATTCACAAGGTAGATTTATTAAAACTAGTTCTCTTACTAAAATCCCTACTAAAATTCAGGACTACTAACCTATACTGGGGGTGTGCCACCCCAACTACTAACTCAACAGAAAGGTATCGGAAGACACCTAAAGGGGATAGTCCTACTTGGAAAGCAAAGGAAATCCTTTCTGGAAATCAATTAGGGGAAAACATAGGGACATCAGAACAGTCTGTTCATAAATAAATTCCACTAAAAGAACCTCAAGCTCATATTGAGACTGAACTTAGACAAGAGGAAACTCAAGAGGATAAGACTTCAGGACCTCTCAACTCTCTGTTAGTCCAAAAACCCAAAGACACTACTTTTTCAATAGTAGGTGGTCCAAACTTGGTAGATTTTGTCGATCCTACACAAGTAGACACTCTTTTTGAGAGTTCTGTGAACATAGTTATTTCACAGATTGATACAACAACAGTAGGACCTCCAAATCTGGATTCCCACGTAGCTTATAATTCTCCTCCTAAAACGAAGAATACCCTTCCTAAAACAGAACGTTGGGACATCCCATATTCACCAAGAAAGGAGTGGCCTATATTTTCTCTCTTTGGCAATAAAATCTTCATGGGGGACGAAAATGAATATCGTGTCCGACAAGATGAAGAAGATGGAGAAGTTAGAACTGAAGATACCTTCAGGTTCCCTATCTTAGACACTGCACAAGATGTTACTATGAAGAACATCCCTCCCTCCCCACTACCAACCTTTTATGGGAAGAGTAGTGAGGATCCAGACACATTCTTGTTCGAGTTTGACATTTTGTGTAGGATTCATAATTACCTACAAGATGGCCAAAAGCTAAAACTCTTTCTTGCCACATTAAAATATTCTTCTCTTCAATGGTTCATGGGATTAGGAGAATCTAGTATTAGATCTTGGGAAGATATGAAGAATGCATTTCTTCAAAAATATCAGGATTACTGTAAACCTAAGGACTCTTGCAATGATATTTCTAAAATTCAACAACTTGAAGATGAGAGCTTAGAAGACTATCTTGAGAGATTTAACTATGTGTTACACAAGTCCAAGTATAGTGATGTTCGATAAGATGTAGTAAGAACACACTTCCTGAAAGGAATCTCAGAAGAATTCTTAGATAACCTTAATCTCATGGCAGCATGAGACATTTCTCATAAATATTTTTCAGAGATTTGTGAACTATGTAGGAATTACTCTAGGAGCAGAGGGAAAGGTGGAAGACACTTCCGACAATCTTATGCTAGGAATCCCAAAGGAAACACATCCGGTCCTGGTGGAGTTACAAGGGTAGAAATGGGAAACCTATTGGAAAATTTCAAAACAGATATTTTAGGAGCCATGGGTTCTCAATTAGATGCACTACAAGCTAAAAAGAGATAAGATAAAGAGTGTGCAGCAATGAGTGTTTTCTATCCTAGGTGTAGAACTAAACATCCTCAATGAGAATGTCCATTAAATAATATTTCAGTCTGTCACCTATGTACAGAAGAACATCCAACCAATGATTGTCCATCGTTGCCTGGATTACAAGCTATGTAACAAGAGTGGAAATTTTGGTGAAATACCTAGGAGGCCTTGGAAACCTAGAGATCAACCATTGTATCAAGATTCATCACAAATTCCACCCTATTACTATCCTTATCAACCTCCTCGACAATGGAATACTTCAGGTTGGAAAAATTGGCCACCGCAGTACCCTCCTTAGAATACTCAACAGTAGTAATGGCCACATGGATGGAGAGGGTAAGCTTATGCTCAAACACCTCCTCCTATGCCTAACTATCCTTACCCACCTAATATTCAGCAAATTTTGCCTGGATTTGTACCTCCTTCACCCCCTATCCTGAATCAACCTCACCATTTCCAGAACATGAATCCTCCAAGACCCACAATATTACCTGCACAACCAATACTGAATCCTAACAACAAACCAACCCAAGCTCGTAATAGCATTGGGTTGTTACCTCTTCCATCATATGTCATTTTGACCGCACCAATACATGAGATACAATTGTGGTCTGGAAGAGTTTTGCAAGATAAGCCCAAGTCATCAGTTGTTATTCAAGAAGAGAATGAAGAAGACATACCTAGTGAAGTTTTGAATGATGCCATTCTTGAAGATGTGGTTATTTATAGATATTCAACACACAACCATCCACACAAAGAAGTAATTCCAGGGGAAAAATCACCTCCATATCCACAGCATCTAGTAATAGAAAAACTTGTAACTTATCCAAAGTACGATATCATTAACGAATTGAAAAATATTTGCATTAAGATACCTTTGTTACAAGCCATTAAGGATATCCCAATCTATAGTAAGGTAATAAAGGAAATCTGTATTAAGAGACCAGGGAGGAAACAAAAAGACCCTCCGACGATTCATGTAATTGGAGAAATATCAGATTGTATAGCAAACCAACCTAGAATACCAAAGTATTCAAACCCATGAAACCTTGTGGTGATAGTTATCATCAATAACACCGCCATAGGGAACACACTTATTGATCTCAGAGTTGCTATCAATTTAATGACTACCACGGTCTTAGAAACTCTCAATTTAGAACCATTCCTCCACCCTACCCCAACGATGCTAGAATTAGTAGATCGTACTATGGTTCAACCTACTAGGATCTTAGATGACATCACTGTATCAGTATCCTCATGGGAATATCTCGTGGAATTCATGGTCATTGAATCAAAAGACCCTTCCAAAGGTCACCCCATTATTTTGGGAAGACCTTGGTTGGCTACTGCCAATGCATTTATAGGATGCAGGGATGGAGAGATGATTATCTCTGATGGGTTATCTACAAGAAAACTATCTTTATACCCACCAGCTCATCCAATAGCTGAAAAATTGTTTTGGTTAGATTGTCCTTTTGGAGATGAGAACTTGGAAAAACTTTCCCTTGTCAATGATCTCTTTTGGGAACTTCAAGAGCAAAATAACGAGAACATGTTGAACTAATTTATCTCTTCCACAACATGTGTAGATTTTCTTCAATCTTTTTCCCAATTTGACCAGATATTTGGAGACAAATTCCAAGAAAACATGAGCCTCTCAACATTCAAAAGTACACCCTGTGTCTTCACAATCGAAGAACGCCTAGGATCCTATACCATTCCATGTGAGGTTAGTACCGACAAATTTTTGCATATAAATGCAGGTTTAGATGAGAGTCAGCAAAAAAAATTACTAAAAGTTTTCAAGAGTCAAACTGGAGCATTTGCATGGGAGTATACCGATATGAAAGGTATACACCTAGATACCTGTATCCATCACATTTACACAGACTCGAACATACCTCATGTTAGGAAGCCCCAAAGAAGAATGAACCCAACACTAAAGGATATAGTAAAGGATGAATTACAAAAAATCCTTAACGCTGGATTCATTTACCCAATTTCCAACAGTAAATGGGCTTCTCCTCTGGTGGTAGTTCCAAATAAATTCACAGGAAAATGGCGTATCCGTGTTGAATTTCGAGAACTAAATAAGGCCACTCTTAAGGACTACTTCTCTTTTCCTTTCATCGATCAGGTGTTAGACACCTTATCAGGGAAACAATATTTCTCATTCCTTGATGGGTATAGTGGATACAATTAGATATTGATAGCACCTGAGGATCAAGACAAGACAACTTTTACTTGCTCTTGGGGGATGTATGCCTACTGAGTGTTACCATTTGGCCTATGTAATGCACCTGCTACTTTCCAGTGTGTAGTTCTAGGAATCTTTGCTGACCTCATACACAACTGTGTAGAGGTTTATATGATGATTTTACAGTTTATGGTAACACCTTTGAGGAAGCCCTTGATAACCTCGAAACAGTTCTTATTCGATGCCAAGAAATGAACTTAGCTCTTAGTCATGAAAAATGTAAAATGCTACTGACCTAGGGCATAGTCCTGGGACATCATATCTCTCTTCAAGGTATCAAGGTCAATCCTACCAAGATTGAAATAATTGTTAATCTTCCTCCTCCAAAAACTCTAAAGGAAGTAAGACGTTTTCTTGGCCATGCCGACTATTATAGATGTTTCATTGAAAATTTCACTAAACTAGCCACACCTATGTTCAAACTAGTCATGAAAGACACATAATTTCAATGGACTGAACCATGTCAACAAGCCTTCGAAACTCTGAAGTCCAAGCTATCAGTGGCACCAATACTTAGGGGTCCAAATTGGTCCCTGCCTTTCCATATATCCACTGATGCTTCCGACATAGCCATAGGGGCAGTTTTAGGCCAAAAAGAGGGACATACATCACATGCCATCTACTTTGCTAGTAAAAATTTGACTCCTGCAGAATCAAAGTACACTGTTACTGAAAAAGAGTTTCTAGCAGTAGTCTACTCCATTAACAAGTTTCGTCATTATATCACAGAATATGAGATTTTTATACACACTGACCACTCCGCCATTAGTTTTTTGATGAATAAACCTATCACCAATGGCAAAGTGACTCGGTGGCTTCTTTTGTTACAAGAATTCAACATCACCATTGTTGATAATCCCAGTAGAGAGAACGTAGTAGCTGGTTTCCTCTCCCAAATTCAAATTGACGATAATGCTAGCCTTGTCGATGATAGCTTCCCAGATGAACATTTGTTCGTTTTATCTGTTCGAACCCCATGGTTTGCAGATATAGCCAATTATTTAGCAATTGGAAAGCTACCTAACCATCTCTCCCCACTTGAGAAATGTAGGATCATAGTTGAAAGTTCCAATTATTCTTGGGTAGATAATGATCTCTTTCATACTGGTCCTGATCTTATTATAAGACGATGCGTATGAGAGGATGATATGGCAGAGATCCTTCATGCATGTCATGGTGGACCCTATGGTGGGCATTTTTCTGATAAAAGGACAACATACAAAGTATTGCACTTTGGGTACTATTGGCCAAGCATCTTTAAGGATGCTGCCAAATATGTCAAGGGATGTGAAAGTTTCCAAAGAATGGGTAGACCTACACCATCCGATGAGATGCCTTTGCAACCCCAAGTTATGATTGAGCCATTTGAAAAATGGGCTCTAGATTTCGTTGGACCAATTTCCCCTATGTCTTGCAAGAAGAAGTACATCCTAGTTTGTACATATTATGTCACCAAATGGGTAGAAGCTAAAGCTTTATTCCAAGCCATAGATAAATCTGTGGTGGAATTCATTTATGAAGAAATATTTACCCGATTTGGTGTACCCAGGGAAATTGTAACCGATCAAGGATCTCAGTTTACCTCCAAATTAATGAAAGAGCTTACTGAAAAATATGGTATTAGACATTGTAAATCTTCACCATATCGCCTGCAAGCCAATGTGCAGGTGGAATCCACCAACAAAGTATTAGAATCCATCCTGACTAAAACTATCTAGTTACACCACAAAGACTGGGCAGATAGGCTTCCAGAAACTCTGTGGGCTTATAGAATAATGTGGAGAAACACCACTGGTCACACACCTTATGAACTCATTTATGGTAAACAAGTTCTTCTACCCATCGAATTTCAAGTCAAAACCTTTCATATGGCTGCGCAATTAGGGATGAACTTAGAAGAAGCACAGAGTCAATGAATCCTGCAGATAAATGAATTAGACGAGATTAGGCAAGATGCTATTCAACGTACAATCTTAATACAAAATCAACGCAAAAAGTGGCATGATAGATACATTAAACAAAAACAATTCAAAACTGGAGACTGGGCACTACTTTTTGATTCAAGATACAAAATTTTTAAAGGTAAATTAACTACTCGGTGGATGGGTCCATATGAAATTGTCACCGCCTTTGATAATGGATCCGTTAAAATTAAGACAATTGATGTTTCGCAAATTTCTTTTGTTGTAAATAGACACAGACTTAGACTTTATCATCATCCAATATCTAACCAAGATTTTATGCAGAATGCCTTGCAATAGGAAGAAATGGAACTGGTAGAATAGCAAGTCATTCCTCCTTCTCCTAGTCCTTGAATCATTTTGGGTTATCTTCTTTTGTATATATGTAAATATGTTTTTGATTTTCAATAATAATGAGTCATCTCTAACAACTGATTACATTCTTCTTTTTACAGGAAATCTATTATGATCAGTTGTAAAATATTGTCAATAAAACAGGAAGACTCTTTTTCCTTTCAAAAATTTTACATGACTTGTTTTGTACATATGCTTTGTTTTGAATAAAAATTTGAATCGTTTGACAAGTGGTTTTGCATCTTAATCACAAGAACCCTACCTTTGTAATCAGATCATGTGATATTATGTGAAAAGGGAAGTGCTCTAAAAAGAAATACTTATAGTTCTCCCTCTCTTTCGGTTACTGCTAAAATTGAAATTTTTTAGTGAAAGGATAAAGCATTCTTGATATCATTTATAGCCACTTTCTTTTATGATTCTATATGTGGTATTTGATTTAGACATGCACACTTCTGATTTATCATTATAATAGTTGTTTAAAAGACCTACTTCAATTATTATGATCTCCACAAAACTCTATCTTACACCTATGGATTGCTAGTTCATCCTTGACTCCTTATCAAAATTTGTCTCCAAAGCACCTTTAAAAGGTAGCCTAAAAATGGGTGATATTTTCTATTTTGTGGGGAACATTACTGACCTTTTATGAAGAAGATAGACTGTGAAGTCAAAGAACAACTTTAGGTTATTATCTTTTGGCATGATCTGTAATTTAGGCCATTATAAATAAAGTTACTCATAAGGTTTGTGCTAAAATTTGAATTATGTGTTTAACAGGCTTAGCACACTCTAGTGGCAACTGGCTTCCTTACACACACACACACACACACACACACACACATATATATATATCATTATACGAAGCAAACCCACTAGGGTACTGAACAGGTCTGCTGGCAGCGGGTCCATGCTAAGTAAAATCTTAAACAAGGAAGCTCGGTAAATGCAAGTAAACTCGTCAGGGTACTGAATAGTGGCAGTGGGGCTATGCTTGCATGGTACCAAGATAAACCCGCTGGGGTACTGAACAGGCCTGCTGGTAGCGGGTCAATATCGGATAACAGAGGTTTGGTTAATGCATTTTTATTCACATAACTCATAAAAACATGAGTATACAAATATATGTTTAGGACGATTATGTATACTGTCATTAGATAATGGCTGTAAGTTGGACTTGGACCTGTCATATAATTCAAACAATAACTAGGATATGATTATCCTAGAAATGGGACCCATAATTATAGTAGATCTCACAAATTTTATGGTGAACCTTATTTATATTCTTGGATGACAAGAGATCTTTACAATGAGTCATGGACGACTAGTTTTCCTATGGCATTTTTCGCATCTCTTACATTATTATTATTCATATGGTCTTTTAAGCACTGTTGTATTCTTTTTGATGAATGTACATATTTGAATCATCTACGTTTATTAGTTAATATTTCATTTCCTTTGGAAAATTATCACAATATTTTAAAAATGCTATCTGTAAGAATTTCAATTGAATTTTTTAAATTTTAATCATTTTCTCTTTTATGGCTTGAGGACACGCCATATTTTTGGTATGGAGGGGGGGAGATTAGAACTGTTCTTACTCTCTGACTATTTATGAAAATTTTATTTGTCTCAGATACAATGACAGGTGTTTCTAGGTTAATGCAAAAGCATAAGAAAAATGATCTAATCAAAGATAAAAAGAGGAACGCAACTAAAAGATCCATAAAAGCAAAGTTTACAGCATGTTTTCTGCACTAATAGCTTCAGAAATTCTCTGCAAAATCAGCTTTGGTCAACATCAACAATAAGATCTTGTATAAACAAAAGTCTGTACGAAGGACTGAATGACAGGTTGAATGCCGATCCGAATGAGGCAAATAAACAACGTTCTGAATGGAGTGCTGAAGGAAACCATAGCCTCTAACAACTTTATTTAATATGCCAAATTTGAAAATTATTGATAAGTTTTATTGGCTAATTATGACAGGGATTAATCAAATGTCGATTTCACACATGGATTCGTTCTCTTATCCATCTCACCTCCATTAAACAAATGGATTATGCATCATTTTGAATCATTACATGACCGCCATTCAGTCTTATTTATCCTATTGTACGACTTACCACCATATTAATCGAATCATGATCTCTCATGTGTAATCTATTTTCATTACGTGAATTACATTCAACCTTTCCAAATCTCGGCTTTGGACATGGTTGAATATTTTCTAAACCACATGTATTCACTGGATTCACGCACCTCTACGCTGGCACTTAAATTAAGATCTTCGAATGACAGGTGCGATCTTTCAAGCATGCCAAGCCCTCGTCCACTATCATTCAAACAATCAAACGAACCTTAGTTTAAATTGGTGATCGCGTGAATTTTGACTCAGTCTGTTCGCTCTCCATCTGAGCTGCGTCCTCTGCAAATAACTGCACCTCTTGTATCCTTTCGCATCCCCCCATCCTCTGTCAACAATGCCAATACGTTACGAGCCTGGTACCTACCAGGACCTCCTTCGCATTTCTAAGTTTAAAGCCTGCCATGAAGTTTTTTTGCGAGCAGGTTGGAGACCATTTCTTCGCCTTCTCCAAGGCCACGAGCACGAGATTTCACTATTGTTTGCTAAATGTTTTGATGGCAAGACGACCAAGGTTTTCCATCTTGTTTTCTCCGTGACAGAAGAGTCAATAGCATTAGCTACCAAGCTCCCGAGGGAAGGTGCTCGATGGCATAAGCATCTTTTTCTTCCATGGAAGGATCATGAATTTTCCCTAAAGACTGATTTTCAACACGTTGTTGGTACCAAAGGTTTTCACAGAGAATGGATCAAGTTGGAGTATTTATATCTTCTGATTGTTATCATCCACTTAATCACTTGCGAGGGTAAGTTCACTATCTTTAAAGCTTTCCATTTCAGGTTGTTAGCTCGTTTTGTCAACAATCAGACCCTCAATTTCCCATTTTATTTCCTGAAAAGTTTGGAGAAGATGTCTAGCCAAGTCAGGAAAATTACTGTTAATTCCTCTGGTAGTTTGTATCATCATTGTCTCATTAAACTCCTGATCATTCACTAGTTAGAAGAGAGAGGGAAAACCTGGGATCATTTTGTTTTTGAGATACTGAACCCTCATTTATTTACTGTCAAACCTTCCTCTTCTCAAGAACATCATCATAACCAAGCAGAACCAAACGCTAAATGTGTACAGTTTGATGAGGATCCCTCAGGTGATGAGCACCTTTCCCAATCATCACCTTCTCCTGAACTTACTCTTGGTGATCCTACTTTGGAACCTCCACTCTTTTCAGAGCCCAATAAATCCACGAGAACAAATTATGACCAATCCGTCAACTAGACTGTCGTTCAGCCATCATGTTCAAATGTCCAGTCAAATGATCATACCTTTGCATCTCCCCTCCTCATGTTGGCCAATATGTTTGCTCGAAGGAGTGAAGCCTCTGCTTCTGAAAGTCCTCCTGCACACAACCAAGATAAAATTCTTGAAGGTCATACTGTTGAGTGTGAAACATGTTCAAAAGAGTTGAGTCCCCCAAAGAACCTTGAACATTATAAATAACAACTCATTCTCGCTCAATAGGAGATGGATAAGTTGATCCAAGTAATAGCACGGTTGATAGACCAAAATCAAAGCTATGTGGAAACAATTTCTGAGCTTCATGAAGAAAACAAGGCACTGCGTACACAAGTAAAAGACATTGAATGCTTGGTTAACGCCAAAGTAGCATCCTATACTTCCGTGAAGATGAGATATAATTACTTAAAAGAACAATTTAGGAAGCTCGAGGCTAAATCTATATCTTCATAATCCAATTCGAAGGCAGCTGCTGCCGCAACTCAGCCTTCTTCCTAATTTCTCTCTATTTTGCTTAGTGGGACCTAGCATATCTTCGGTTTGGGAGAATGTTGGTGTCCATTTTGTCACTATTTTTTATCATCAAATCTAGTCTGAATGGCGTTAATTTCATTAATTTTTATATAATAAGTTATTCTTTCCACCATTCAGCTCATCAAATAGACTAGGTATGCATGTATTCAGTTATCATATGAATTTTGGTCGAATCTCGTTATATTATGATTTATTAATGATTAAATTAACAATTCCAGTCATGCATGGCATTTAGTTTTGATCTACAGGTTGCGATTTTTCAAATGACCCTTCATTCTGACTGAGTGTTTATATTGCCAATGCTCAGCCGCGTTCAGCTCATCGTTCAGCCTTGCATTCAACCCGCGAAATCCACGGTTAGCATGCTTCGGGCTATTAAAGTCAAAAATGGGTACGTGGGTTCTGTTAGCCACATGGTGGTGATGGTTAATGAGCTGTTGTTATGGAATATTCGTCCCTATGTTCATCAAGCTTGACAGCACACCATGCTTCCACGTCAACACTCCAACACGCTGATTCTCCTACGCATTTAGCTTGGAATCACGCATGCCCATTCACACCGGTGTTCTTGAAGAATTCCGTCCATCCATGCTCAACTTGCCAACACAACACTTTTCCCACATCAATGCTCCAGCAGTCCTCTCCTCCATTCATTCAGTTCGCCAGCGCACTACCTCTCTGCCCACGTCAAAGGAAGGTCGACGCTGCAGCTGTCTCATGAAGGAATCGGTCCCGTGAAGCCTGGTGTATGCTCCCTACGTTGTCATGCACCATTCAAAGCAGCCGGTTATTCATAAACGCCTCTGTTATTAGAGAGTTCAACTCTATCGACCCTCTCATCCATTGTAAAATGTATAAATAGACGGTTGTGTAGAGAAACAGAGTTAGCTTGTAGTTGGAGAAGATCATTATAATAGCAGATAGTTCATAGAATTTGCAAGTAGATAGCAGACGTTTTGTAATTTTCTCAAGTTAATGGAAGTTCCAGTTTGTTGATATTTTGAGTAGCTAAATCAATTTTGTTTTCCATCTCTGATTGCTGGGAAGGGCCCCTCATCAACCAGAGGTTTTGTTCTTTGGTTTCTGCATTTTCTTTTCTGCAAATAGTTAGTTTATTTTCCTGTATATGTAATTAATTTCATTTTCCTTTTCCTGTAAATGATATTTCTTTCTTCTGTAATTTATATTGTGTTGCTAACATAGTTTGTGTTTACATAATTAGCAAATGGTCGACCAACAATATAGTTTTGATAAGTTTAATTTCACTCTTTTATAATTAGCTAGTTTGTTTCCTAGTATTTTACAATTAAATAGAATTTAGTTAGTCTCTGTTTCAAGCTTACTTCTGATTAGAATTAGTTTAGTTAGCTTCTTCTCTGTAGCTGTAGGTCAATTCTCTCCTCTTATCTAAATCTTGCTTTAGTATAGAATAGGAATAGTTTATCTCTCCAACCATGATTAGAATAGGTTTATTTCTATTATCGTAGTTTCTCAACAAGTCTTCTAATTGATTTCTTTGCATTGTAGGTTCATTTACATTCGCCAGCTGACGTCAAAATCATCAAAACTCTCCTTTTCCTTAGTTTAATTCATTTTTCCTCCATTTGGACTGTTGTTCGGACTAGCATTCAGATCGTCATTCGGACGTTTACTCTTTCTGCACTGTTTTTATGCTCATTTGAATCCAGTTTCTTAGTTTTCTTTACTGTAATATTTCTTGTTCTTACTTACTATTCTTAACCATAATTAGGTCTTTGTTTTACATTCCATAAAGTTTAATTCAATTCTTGTTATCATTCTTAGTTTCTTTAACTGTCTTTTCAATTATGTCTTTCATATTTATCTTTCTAACATGTTGTTGTTTCGGAATTTATCAGTCTTATTCCTAGTCCAGTTTATTACATGCTTTCAAGACTTAGTTATAATAGAGTTCATAACTTCATTCTTCAAGTATTTTAATTTTGATAGTTTCCTTCATTTAGATTAGAATCAGTTTCCTATCTCGATAAATAATGAAGATGTTCATGGAATAGGATTTGGATTTGGAAATTAATATCTTTATCAAGTTTTCTACTTAATTCTATGTAAATATCTTTATTAAGTTTTCTACTTGCTTCCAAATCAAGTTCAAAAGTAAATATCTTTATTAAGTTTTCTACTTGCTTTTCTCATGGATAGTAGATAGATCAATTTAAAGTTAACTGTAATTTGTCTCTTTGTAGTTTACATCTCTTCGTTGAAGTTAGAATAGATTTACTTCTGTTTTGTTTTTCTATTACATTTGAAAGCCATTACGATACATTAACTCCAGTTCCTGTTACATGGGAATAGATGTTTTTCTTGAATTAGTTGTTGAAGTTATTTAATAGTTTTAATTTGCTTTGATCATTATAGCTTTCTACTTATGTAATTTGTGATTAAATTAATCTATTTCATAGATAGGTCTTTAATTTGTTTACAGTTGTTTTCTAATTCTTAGGATAGAATATGAAATTGTATCGTTTCCATTTTCATAGTTCATAGTTTGCTTTTCAATCAGTTTTCATTATTCAATTGTAAGATAGAGTAGTATGAATTGATACTATTCTAGTTTATTTGTTTAACTAAGTTTGATTTAGTTCTTTTATTGTTTTATGAAATTTGACTCAGTTTTTCATTTTGAAATATCTCTCGATCTTTTCTTTATTAAATATTTTTAAGGTCTGACAAGCCGAAAATATTAGATGCCATTCTACCTTAGCATATACTTTGTCTCAAATCTAATATTACCAACCTCGGTCAATAATGAAATATTAGTTGTTTTCTTTGAGATATCTCACACACCCAACACATCCACCAGCGGGTGGGGATCCGCCTCGTACAGAGTAAGGTGGGCCTCCATCAGTAGGTGGGGGTCCTCCAACTCCAGAGGAAGGTGTTGGTGGTGGTCCGAGTGGTGGGGAAGGTGGTGGGACAAGTGGTGGGGGTGGTCCACCGACTCGAGGTCCAATTGGTGGAACATTATGATGTCCCCATGAAGTGTTCATGTTTTTAGGATAGCGTAATCCAGGAAAAAGGTTTCCAGGATAGTTTTGTCCTGCAGCAGCATTACGATTTCTCATATAGATATATCCCCATGGGGTTTGGGTCCAATTAGATGGTCCCCCCATGGGATGTATCCCCATATTTTGTGCCATGGTTGCTAGAGAACTTCCAACCGTATTGTAGTTCAAATGTCCTCTACTCACGTTATGGCCACTAACTAGGGGTTTCTGCCCAGTCAAAA
Organism: Larix kaempferi; assembly: GCA_027924585.1. NCBI lineage: Eukaryota > Viridiplantae > Streptophyta > Pinopsida > Pinales > Pinaceae > Larix > Larix kaempferi. Next base: position 10,713,586 of record BSBM01001160.1, on the reverse strand, counting down.
ATTGTCCACTTATAGGAGTGTGCCCAGTAACCAAATTTTGACCACTAATTGCAGGTTGAACCATAACTAAATGTTAACTACTAAATAAGGGATTTACTCCTCTTGTTTATAGACTAACAGGTAGATTATAACCTCCCCTCAAATTTTTAGGTGGGGGTGGTGGAGGTAAAGTTCCAATAACATAGTTAACAATGGTTTAAGGTTGTCCTCCAACGGTTGTGGTCAAATGAGGTGTTGAACCGGTCACCTCACTTTGAGGTGTACTCGCCGGGAACGATGGTTGACCTAGTTCATATGTGAATAAAATGATAAAGAATGGATAGGGGAATGTTGTTCAATAGGTGACACTTCTGGATTAGGCCTAGGTGGGAATCTTTGTTGTCTATGCTCATTACTGAACGTTCGTAAACGATCTATAGTCTCATAAATAGGTGCGAGAAATATGTCATTAGGAATCCATGGAGGAATCCAATGAAATGGAGTTTCCACCATCGCAAGTGACTCAAAATCGAAAACATTATGCCTTAAGGAAGTGTCCCAAAACGATGTAGTTGGACCAAAAGATGTTGATACCATGTCATCCTAGGGTTGACCGAAGATCCAGTCTATGGCTCCAGGATTTCCTTCCATTGAATGATGAAAAGATGTGTCATGTGAAGCAGGTTGGTCCACAATCAACGGACCCATAGGATCAGTGATAGGTGGGTTTGCGGGAGGTGAATAGTTCATTCCCGAATCCATGGTAGAATTATCTTCTTCATGTGACACAGATGTGGTAGGTTGATCCATATTTGCGCTCAAGTTCTCCTCCCAATTAAGGTGATATTCAGGTGGCAAGTTAAAAATTCTATGAGATCTTCTCAAAGGTTGATCAGCCATAATGAATGGACTGAAATTTATCCTAAGATTTTTATATACAAAAAGAAAAATTCAATCCAACATATACACAATCTATAGCCTTAAGAAAATTTATGTGGTAGTTATGGATTCAATGGTCTAAAACCTCATGGGATTATCAAGGCAGTGCAACTCACGATACACCATAGGTTCCAATAGTTATACTCAGCCCAATCTTTCAGAGCACTAACTAGGGAGGATTAGGACTGTATAACCCTACTACGTGATAGAAACTGTGCAGTAGCTCCCCAAGTGTTGTTCTCGGCGTATTTGAACTCCAAGATGGCCAATAGGTTAACTCAGATGGCTACAAGAATCCTAGTAGGGTCTCTCGATATACACAAGGTACATGGGAGATCAAATCCGTAGTGGTGTTGTCTAATGCAAAACCGTATGAAAGGAGCCTTCCGATATACTATCGAGTATGTGAAGTACCTTTCTATATACCCAAGGGTACATGAAAGGCCATTCGATATACCGATTGGTCCATGGAAGAACTACAAGCCCCACGGATGTAGTGCAGGAAAATAACGATAGCTGCCACGCTTAAATACGTTGGAACACGTCTCTAACTTAACACACAAGTTTCTATACAGTTTTAACATAGTGATATCGTTAAATTTTATCTTGAAGTTTAGGTGAATGCATGAGGTGTAGACAGGAATTTAGTAATATGCAAACCTTAACTACATGCAAATGCAAATCTTTTCTTTTTCTTTTCGATGAAAACTAGTTAAGGCAAAGAGAAATTTTCTCGTTTTCGATAATGAAATGAACAATTACCTCTAAGCTTTCAAAATCAACCAAAAGAATCAAAAGCACGCTTTCAGTAATCCAACAAAAATGAATAATACACCAAAAAAAGAAAAAAATCCTTTGTCTTTTTAAGTTAAGTGAATCTACGAAAAAATGAAAAGAAGAATTTCCTTTTGAATGCAATGACTTCTAATTTCCAAAATAATGATCCAAAAATGGGAAGAAAATAAAAAATGCAAGAATCTTTCAATATTTGGAATGCTTTGTAAAAGTTCAACTATACTTGAAATATTTTAAGAAATGATAGATGAATTTTCATAACCAGAAAATGCAAGCTAATAATTATCCTTTCAAACTTTGCAAAGATCTTTTAATGATAATTTCCAAAGTATGAAAAAATATCTACAACAATTCCAAGAAAGAAACTTGAAATGAAGATAATGAACAACTTTGATTTTCTAATGAGTGTACCCAATAAATTTGAGAATTACGTCACTTTTCAGATCTATATTCAGAAAATGAGAGAATACACTACTGCAAACTCTAATCAATTGGAAATTCCCAAAGAAATGTGATCACCCAAAATCTCAATAACACTCAAAACACACAAAATCAAACAAAAAATCACAATAACCAAATATGGGAAGGCTCGGAAGTCAGATCGAACAAATCTTACAGATTAGGTGAGATGATCGGGAGTCACAAGACTGAGTACATCAATGGGGGATTGAAATTTCCCACAACGACAAGATCACTCGCTTGACTAGCAAGGACCCTAATCGACACTTAAACTTCACAATCAAGCCAAGGATAGAACATGTTGTGCCTAGGGGTTTTGTGACTGTAAGGGGAAACACACATAACTTAGAAAATCAGACCAAAAACCAACTTTGAGAATTTTTATACTAAGTGCAAACTAATGGAGGGTGGCGCGCTTTGAAAGTGTGCAATAGGGCATTGGAAGACCCAATGACGCACTCTGATAACGGGAAAACCATGTCAGCGACGCAATTTGAAAACATCCAGAGAGCATCAACGATGTAGGTTGATATCTGGTAAAGTGCTTCAAAATTACAGTGACGCGGGGGTTAAACCAACCAGGTTCGTCGGGCGGGATTTGAGCAACAAAAAATAAAAATAATCCAAGAATAAAAAGGCAACAAGTCTAATGATGATCCTAAGCAGATTTTGGATATCCCAGAGACTCTTTTATGGTCAGATCCAATGGAGGGAAAGGAAATTAGAGGATCAATCAAGAAAAATCAAGAATTGGAAGGAAATTAAAACTATTATCTATAACTCCCCAATGGAGTCACCATTTTTGTTTGAAGACAATTTGTTAATGCGGAAAAAAACTGATCTCTCTAGCCTAAATGATTTAGATCTAGAACAAAAGAGTATATAACATATTTATCTTTCCTAGTTAGATTAAATTGCAAGGTAGATAAGAAAGTGAGTTACCTTATGATTGCAATTCCCTTCTCCTTGTTTGATCTACTTCCAGTTTCTCGATCTCCAACGGCAAAAAAAGATGGAGCAAGTGGAAACAAATGAACAACAGGAAAGCATTTGATTATGAATCTAACTAGATCAACGGTCAAAGAAGTCGATCCTAAACATATTATAAGACATAACAACTTTATGGAAAGATATTTATATTAAATGTAATTTGCAGCAAATACAAAGTAGAAAGTTAAAACTAATGCCTTGACGTTATGACTCCAACTCAAATGATCTTGCCTCAAAGATCAAATCCTTCTAGCCTCCTATGGATGAAGAAGATAATCTTGACCAAATTCCACCAGCATATAGGTGCTTTATCCTTCCTCCCTTAACAATGGAGAGGGGGTTCATATATATAGGTCTAAAGGAATAGGAAAGGTTGAGGATTTATGGGAGAAGCTTAAGGGATCATCCCACTAGGTAAGGGGATCGAGTTCCACTTTCCCAGGTATCTAGGGATAAGCCTCCACATCACCCAAGCTTCGAGAAGCTTCTCAAAGATTATGTTTACCCATTTTAACTAACTGCGACACACCTTGCACAAAGGAAACATGCGTCAGAAGTGGATCACCGCACCTTGTACAAAGGTACACTATGTCACCGACGCACTCTACTAAGGTGTAGAGCGCGTCACCTTTGGTTCGATGCTCCTTGATAGAAGGTAGGGCACGTTGGGGTAAAAAAAACATAAAAGGAAAGGAAAAGAACCTTTCTTATAATGTTTTAGCCAAGGAACTTTAGGGGTTAAGGCATAGAGATGACACATGATTCATGATGACAAGATTTTGGCCTAACAATCTGTACTGATACCAAATATGTTTTATACCATGGAATTCAATATATGATGTAATTGAAGAATTCGGCATGCCTACTATGGAAGAATTGAGTTAGGTTGTTTCCAATAAGTTACACGATGCATATGTAGAGAACAATCGACATGCTAATGTGGAGTTGATTGGGCAACTTACAAAAGTTAAAAAATATGTTTTGGATAGTTTCTTGGTAACACCGGTCAGGTTGTCCACCATGTCTAATGTGTATGTGCAGAAACTTATAAAAGATTTAAATAGAGAAGTCATTACAAATATTTGTGAAGGAGTGCTACAAATAGAGCAAATTAAATTTTCTCATGTTTCTCAAATTCTTGAAGTTGATAACTTATGGAAATCACATGGGGATGAGTTAAATTTAAATGTTTTTAATTGTTATGAAAAAGAAGAACCGTTTGTATGGACACTTAATTAGCTTTTACCTTCTCCTGGTAGTATAATTTTAAGGAAAACATTCAATTGTAATAAGGTGGAGGGATTTTATGATAGAGAGACTCTTTGTATATTTTTCTCAAAGTTCATTGAAATAAAAGCACGTGATTGTTGAAGGCCATTATGTTACCCATAAAAAAAGACTCTTCTTTAGTATTATGGTGAATTTAAAACTGGTTACATTTATATTAAGTGACTATAAATTGATTTATAATTTAGCTTCCGATTCATGATCAAAATCCTCAACCATTATACTTAGAAACTATATGGTGCATTTGTTTCTTTGAATAATTTTTGTTTTAGGAAATTGCTGCATTATCAAATATATGTGAATCGGCACTGTGAAATTATTTTTAAGTATTTTTAAAGTATGTTCAATTTTGGAATCTAACACCTTTGTTTAATTATATCTACTGATCAGGATTAGTTTATTTTGTTTTGATTTTAATTTGCAATTAGAAATAGATTTTGACTTACACAAATTTTGATAGTTGTTCGATTTTGGAGGAAAGACCTCAGTTGGCCATTATGCTCTCAGATGAATGGGTATATCTGAGGAAATATATTTTGATGGCCTAGTTTTAAACAACGTTTCTTTTAACACAAGCATTGAATTTGTTCAGATTCTTATATGTTTAAACGTTGTCATTTTTGGATAGATTTTACAAAACTGTACAATTTTAATCTGCTTTCATTGTGATCTGGTCTTTTGGATTTAATTGTAACGTATTATGGACTTTCATATCTCTTATATAATCAAGCATGCCAAGATGGTTTTACTTATCTGTCCTCAATGACTAAAATTGTGTATTTGGCTCATTGCATAAAAGAAATAAACACTTGAGATCTTATGCAAGAAAATAATCTTAAACTTTAGAAGAAACAAACAAAATATTTAGAAATTTACTCTATTACGATAAGAAAGTGCATTGCCACGTATAGGTGTAGAAGCTGAAAGTTAATATATTACAATTTTTTCTCTTTGTATTTTTATTGCTCTGTTCCGGTGATCAAATCTGAAAGGATCATTTAGATCTATTATGAACAACAATAAAATTTAGAAATTTGAAGTTTGGGTTACATTTGTTTTGTTCTAAATTGTTATTTTTTAGATAGTTTTATACATGGTTACAATTTGTTATGGGTTGAATTCACTTTATATGAACAATTTGTTGGTTTTGTAGAGTTACCAACCCACTTACTCAACACCATCTTTCAAATACAAAAATATTTAGATATTTGTCTATCAACTTGGATGACTCTTGACATTCCATCTTTCCTGATGTCAAAAATTATTTATAATTCAATTTTATGGAAATGTTCTTTACAATGTAAGATTTATATCATAATGTAATTTCAAGAATATATATATATGTGTGTGTGTGTGTGTGTGTGTGTGTGTGTATAGATATATATATACATATATATATATACACACACACATATATACATATATATATACATATATACATATATATAGATAGATAGATAGATAGATATGTATATATGTATATATATATGTATATATGTGTGTGTGTATATATATATATATATGTATATATATATATATATATGTATATATATATATAATGTGATCGCCACTAGTTCATATGTTCGTCTAAAATGTATATGTTAATCTAAAATGTAAATGGTGTTGATAGGATGAATAAACAATAATTTTGTATATATACATGTTTCATGTTTCTTGAACAAGCATTTTTGTTTTTCCAAAAACATGTCTTAACTTTTTATTTATAATAGAGAAAAAAAGGTTACATTTTGCAAATTCTACAAAAGCACCTGAGAAAATCTAGAAAGATCATGATGCTTCCAACACTTGATAGACAAAAGAGAATATTATATATTAATCTTTTTTTTTCCATTGAAAAATAATCCTTGATCCTTCTTTGTTTTCTTTTTATCTTTTCATGCCACACCCTAGGAGAACATTCTACAGTGACTAACAATAAAATAGAAATATGACGGTCATAATGTGTGAGAGAAATTGGATGTCCAGGATTTCCAAATTGTGCCATATCCTTATCAGAATTGGAGTTTTCATATTCATGTGTTCACTCCATTACCCCCGGGGATTCATGCAAAACTACCACCCTCGAGGTATTCTAGTCTTCTTATATATCCATCGTGGATAGCATTGTTTCCTCAAATGACATTTTAGTGCAGAAATTAGTATCATTCCCTAAGTCTGTATCATGTTGATTTTTTTCTCTTTGTTCCTCTTCATCATCCAATAGTTGTTGTCAATATGATTGTCATCCTTTGGTTTTTAGTTTTCATCATTTTTTCCTTTTAGGATAAGCTCATGCTTAAGGACATGCATCCTGCAAATTTCCTTCTTTAGGTTAATCCAACACCAAAAGGTTGTATTTTCATAATTTGATTCATATATCCATTTGGAGCCTCCGCTTTGACGTATAATTTTGTAGGTAACCCCTTATTATTGTCAATCTCCACACAAATACAAGCATATGTAAAAGAAACAAGGTTAATCCCATCTGCATCTATTTTTATTAAATATATGCTCAAGGTATTCCCAATTTATTCAAAAACTATAACTCCCAAAAGTGTATGGATAGATTCAGTAGGTGTACCAAAACATGAATTTTGGTTATAGAAATATTGGATGGGTCACATTTAGGAAAATATCAGTAACAAAAATATTTGCTCATTCCTAGAACCAAGGACCCTCCTAAAAAAATATTGATAATCCACAACAGTGTGGAATTGAACAATAAAAAAAAAAATTGATACAATATATACATCAATGATGGGATAACTTGTGTGACCATCGATAACCACTCTGTTCCACCTAAGCCATAAAAATGGACTATGGAATGGTATTTTTTATCATGGTATCATGGAATGGTTGCATATGAATAATTTATTTTACCTAATTGATCACAATTGACCATGGTATTTTTTTTTACTATAGTATCTATGTTTTCTTAATGTGGTTGAGGTTGGCCTCTTGCCTCTTGATGTTACTTGCTAACATCTCATGAATATATTTTGTTAATGAGTTAATCATGGTTTTCTCACAATTTTCCCCTCACCTCTTGACCAAGTACCTACGGACATGTCACAAAGAACCCACTCCATTGTACTTATTAACTGGAATATACCATCTTTACTTTAGTGTGATATATTATGTTTTTATTCTTTTGGATATGTAAATTTATTGTAGTCATGATGATTTGGACTAAGTATGAAAAATTCTTCCATTTTCCATGTGCATGTCCTCAACAAGATATGAAGATTTCCCTCTTCCTCCCATCATATGGTGTTGGAACGGGTCCATAGTGCACAAGTGTGGTGTCACCATGCGACGAAAGGGTCATCGATAGGAACAAAGGATCGGCCGTGAAGTGTAAAAGAGCCAACAAATGCAGGATATTTGGTTAAGTTAATTAGTAATGGGTCATTTGGATCATTTTGTAACGACCAAATGAGCCTATAAATAGGAGTATGATTGTAAGCCTAAGGGAATCACACATTTGATCTAACCTTTTTGGAATGAATATGAGCTAGCATCTGATCTTTCAATCTATCCATTTGGAGCATCTATCTGGTTTTGGTACATTTGGCATGATATTCTTTTCTATTTCTTGGATCGCGACTATTGTTTTGAATTTATAATGGCTCTGTGATATGCATTTCGGGGAAGTCTGCGATGTATGAGATAATCTAACGAACAATGAGAAGGATTGATTGATCTATGTCTTTGTCTCGTTTTGAGTTAATGTGTTTGAATATGCGTGTCCACAATGTTTGATGTTGCTACAGGGTTCTATATGTTTTATGAATGAAATCGCAGTTATGTTATGTAACACAAATTCCTTAGGCATGTTTTGATAATTTGTTTAATCTGTCAACTATGAGATGGTAATGCGAATGAAGATAAAGTTTAAGTAGATTTGGTTGAAAGGTCCATAATGTGGTGTTTTGAGGAGAATGTGAATCTCTGATTTATGTTGCGAACGAGTGTGAGATAATGCATGTCTTCTTAAAACTGCGGAAACTTGGTTCTTGCAGCCCCCTTAGACATCTCCGGTGAGACTTCACTCACTCTGCAGCTGTTGCTGGAAATGGTAAAACCTTTCTGGGCCATTGTTTAAGGGAGACCCTGTTGATGTTTGTTGATAGCAGTGGGAAGTGAACCCCTATTGAACATAAATGTGTCAAAAAATGGTTATGTTTCTGGGACCCTAGGGCGAAAGGAGAGAGGACATGTGGAATTTGGCAAATCCCGAGATCACAGAATGGTTCCATAAGAATACGCGAGAATTTGTTGATGAATAAAAACAGAATCCTAGATGGTCAAAAACCAATTGCTTACAGAAGTACATCTACTCTGATATCCATGAAGTATTCTTCTACGAGTTTCCTATACTTATATATGAATGGTTTGTGCAACTAACTTATCAGAAAAATAATTTCCAAGGAGGTGAGCCTAAACACTAGACCCCAGAACTGATCCAGCAGTTGGGATGACTGAACAACAAAGCTTCAAGGGTTTTCGAGGTTTGGGTAGAAAACATTTTGGAAGGATACATTACTGAATTTTCTTTCGACATGATTAAGTCATACATCAACGCAAAAAGAAAAAATTTCAAGGGTCCCAGAGGAAGGTATCTACTATTGCTAAAATTGTGGATCAAGATGATCATTTGTAAAAAGGGCATATTAAAGATGAACTCCGACGATTAAAAATCTGGTGTGCGGAGGCTGTGGGTACCGCGCAGATTCGGTTCTCGTAGAATGATGCGGGGTAGATGGATATGAGCTACGATGAATTTTTTAGGGTAGCTGCAAAATATTGTGGTCTCGTGCAAAGTAGGGTGAGGTTCCGACCGGAGAAGAAGAGGAGGACTGATATAGAGAGAGAGTCTCTCGGTGCAACCGAAATAGAGAACTGCGAAATGGGACCACAAGGGACTAAGTGAACCTACTATGACGAAGAAGATTACTAGGCTACCCCTTAACCTTAGGAAGGATAGACCCAAAGATACAATGTACCCACAACCTTATGCATTGCACCAAAATTTGGAAGAAGAAATATAAGCTCTTCTTAGGGTTGTCCTACGTGTCAGAATAGTAGTAAGAGTAGCGGATATACAAACACCAGTAGGAAACCAAGGATGGTAGGCGACGATGTAAATATGCCTCTTTTTCAGGGTAACAGGACCAAGGATTCTAAACAATACTGGTTCTTATAAGAAGCGGTGTGGACGGTGAAACAAGTACAAGATGATGATATTAACAAGGGAGAATTGGTGACGACCTTTCGGGGCTGTGCATTGGATTGTTTTATGAAGTTTATCCAAGTAACTACAGGGAGTCCACAGAAAACCTTGGAACAAATACGAGAAGGATTGGCCAATGAATTTAGGAAACCAAAATCACAGTCGAATTATATCACAGAGTTGAAGGAAATAAAGCAATTTCCTAATGAATCAGTATGGGAATTCGATCAGAGGTACAAAAATATGATGGCCAAAGTAAGTTTGGGGATGAGCGACATGCAGCATAAATAATGGATTATTGCAGGATTAATACTGCACATTCGGATGCCATTGATGTAGCAGAATATTGTATCCCAGGAAGAGGCATTGGAGATTGTAATGAATCTTGAGGCTTCATTGGTTGGCAAGACAGGGATTGGCATGAACCATATCTAAGCACAGCTAGTGAACTTGACTATCCAACTACATCATATCAAGAAGGGGAAGGAAGTTCATGAATAAATATGGTGCAGTTGATGCAATTCTAAAGGACAACATAAGGATTAGTGACCTGAATTCCACAAATATTTACATTCTTTCACACCAAACCCACTCAGTCAAGGTGGAATTCCTTGGTATCGAATTTGTCAAATAAGGGGACATCGCTTAGAATAATGTGTGTACTTACAGAAGATTGTGTCGAAGCTGGATAACCTTTTTTATAACATGTCGATCTCTCGGTCATGAGGATAAGGATTGTAGACCATATGATTTACTCTAAGAAGGAACTGCGAATAAATTTTTTATGAAGGGATAGTAGCAACTCCCTGTACAACCACAATAGTAGTACAATCGACTGCATCCACAATATAATCAACCACAACTGCATTATAATCAACCTCAGCCACAGTATAACCAAACACCGCCATAGTATAACCAACCACAGTATCAACCACCACAATATAATCAACAGTGGTACAATCAATCATGAGGTGGATTCAGAGGAGGATTCCACGAAGGTCGCTATGGAAGCTTTGGTTGTGGGGGAACTTTTGGTGTAGTTCAAGGACTGGTTACGTTCTATAATTGTGTCCAGATTAGACATTATCAGAGAGATTTCCAGAATGAAACTCCACAGTGTACCTATTGCAGTGCATCGGACCACATTGTCGATGATTGTCCTTCGTTAATCGTGAAGTGGAAGACTAAGAATGCACCACAGCCACAACTGAATCCAAATGTAAATCATAACCAGAATTTGAATCCGAATGTGCAGAATATCTCAGCAGAGATAAGAATTCAACCCATGAATGTTGCAGTGGTAACCAGGGGAGGAGCTGTGACAGGATAAGACAGGGCACTACCAAATGTTCGGCCTGCAACCCGAAAATAGGTTCGATTCGATGCAGAAGCAGAGAAGGAAATATTTTTGGAAGCGCGAGATGCAATGAGAAAGAATAATACTAAGTCGTTTCCTATAGGTCAAAAAGAGCCTGTCTATGAGATGTCGTCGATTTTTTATACGACAAATTCACAGAGTTCACCAGGGAAGAGCAGTACTCTAAGAAAATTTCTAGAAAGTTGCTTGACACTAGAAAAAGATCAAGATGCACTGACAGAGATATCCATCCTCTTGTATCGACAGGAGGAAGGAGGATAGGATAGGACAATGAACCGATTACACAAGAAGAAGATGGGAAGAGAAATGAGGATGAACACCCAAATTGGTGCATACGATGTAGATTCTATCATTTTGGATCTAGGATCAGATGTAAACATCATGACTAAGAAAATGTGGGAAATGATGGGGAAGCCACAGTTGGTATGGTCCCCTGTGCAACTTCGACTGGAAAATCAGAGTAAGGTCACACCAATTGGTCAATTATCGGATATACCTGTCGAAGTAGAAGGACTGAAGACTTATGCATATTTCGATGTCATAGAAATAGTTGACAACACAAGCCCATATTCTGTGTTATTGGGAATAGACTGGGCAATAGAGAATCAAGCTATCATCAATTTTAAGAAGAAGACAATGTGTTTTGAAAATTGTGATATGAGGGTTATTGCCCTGCTTGATCCACTAGAAGGGAAATTATATGTCGAACCAATGAGGGATGAATTCACATAAGGATGGGACAATGTCTACAACGTTTCATAGGATTACATCAATCCCACCGCCGATGGAGAATTGGGGCGGTGAAGTGTTAGTTCGACATCATCATACTCCGAAGAGGCGCTACAAAATGACAGAATCAGTTGCATGAGGTATCATTTAGGAAGTGTGTACGAATCACTCTGTCATTGAGATGAGTAGCGATGGAGGTATGTGATCTTCCAACATATGAAGTATTACCTAATATGGATATTTTCATCGTTGAATTCAAATAAAAGGTATCAGAACCACAGCGACTGCTGGTGCTTGAAAAAGCATTGAAGGCTACTCCAACAAGGTGGTGGGTTGCACACAAGTCATCGATAATGAGCTGTAAACTATTTTAAAAATTGATGGAATTTATATTTGGGGAGAAGGAATTCTACTACGGAAAGAAATACAATGGAAGGGGTGATCCAAGAGATCATATGGGAGAGTTTCAAAGTGCATTGGGAATGATACTGAAGCAAGAATGGGTTCTTCCATTCATCCATACACTAGATGAAATAACACGAAGCTGGTACATCGCAGCAGAATTATGATGAGGAACAACACATGGGAAGAATTGACCATTAGTTTCAGAAAGACTTTTAGCTTCGCTGATGAGAATCCTTTCATCCATAGGGCATTGCAGGAGATCTGTGAAAAGGTACTTGAGATGGTTCTGACATAAATATCGATGGGATTACAGTGGAATATGACACCATAAATGATGATGGAATGCTATAAAGTGTCGGGAGGAATTGACAACGAGAATGATCCTAGAGTCATTTATGTCCCAAAGTTGGAGGGAAGCCGCAATGTCAAAGCACCAGAGATGTTGTTCGACAAATTCCAACAGCCGCTAAAAATTAAGAAGGTCAATATTGGGTCGGAGTAAAATCTCAAGTTCTCTAGGATTGGAGATTACTGGGGGGATTCAACAATTGGGAAGGTTGCTGACCTACTGCATGAGTTTCAAGACTTGTTCCCGACAAAATTTTCAGAGATGAAGGGCATTTTTGGTGACCTGGGTGAGATGAAGATTCCTCTCAAACTTGATGGGAAGCCAGTAAAACAATGACCATATAGACTGAATCCTAGGTATAAGGAGAGGGTAAAGGCTGAGATAGAGTGAAGGCTTTCCCAATGTGCAACTATTCAGGATTGGAATGGTCGATGACCATTATGAACAAATTATTTGGTTCTTGGCTACGGGAAGAGCACCGTAGGAGTTCACTACCAATCAGAAGAAGCATCTAGTCGTTAGGGATGATGATTTTCAACTAATCGCAGGACATCTCTACAAGATGGGACCAGATGAAGTCCTTCACCGATGTGTCCTTCCACATGAACAAGAAAGAGTATTGGTAGAAGCTCACGACGGGATTGCAAGAGTTCATTATGTAGGGAACACAATTGCAAGGAAGATACTCAGAGCAAGATTATGGTGGCCAATAGTGCATAGTGATGCCTCAGACTATGATAAGAGCTACGACGTATGTCAAAGGACAGGGAAACCATCGAGAAGGGATGAAATGCCTTTAGTACCTTAGTTGACATTACAAGCCTTCGAAAAATGGGAAGTAGATTTTGTAGGATCCATTAACCTACTAGGTAGAAGAACATGTCTGAGATACATTATTACTGTGATTGATTACTTGACCAGATGGGATGAAGCAGCACCAGTAAAGGATTGCACAGCTACGACTATAGCACAGTTTCTCTTCGACAATGTGGTCACCAGATTTGGGTGCCCAAAGATATTAATGAGCGATCAAGGCATTCATTTCGTCAATCAAACCATCAGAGCCATGACAGAGGAATTTCAAATTTAGCATCGAAGGGTTATTTTTTAAGGATTCAAATATTATACTTAAGTATAGTATTCTAGGCGATTATTTTGGATTGAAAAAAACATATATATAGATAGATAGGTGAATATTAAATATGAAACATATAATTTACTACTGAAATTTGTAAAATTTGGTGAATATTATGATACAAAAGCATATTTTATGTAAATATAGGTGATATTAGAGCCTAAAAATGACCAAAATGCAAATATATTTTTTGAAAAAAGGCCCAAAAAATAGCCAATTGGCGAAATTTCGCCCCTAAAATTTTTCCTGTCACCCATATGAGAATGGCGCAGTGGAGGTGCTGAACAAGATATTGGAACATGCGCTCACCAAGGTGTGTAATACAAACCGCGACGACTAGGATTTGAATATTACAGCGGTATTGTGGGCCTACAGAATGACATGTAAATGGTTGACAGGCCAGACTCCTTTCAAACTAGTATACGGACAATAAGCAGTGATGTTGACGGAGTACATTGTCCCGAGTATGTGCATCACAGTAGCGACAAGAAATAGCGACAACGAAGCCATTGAATAAATATTGGCACAACTGTTACAGCTCGAAGAGGATCACTTCATCGCAGAATTTCATTAATAGGTAGAAAATGATCAAAATAAAGCATGGCATGATCATCACATAAAGGAAAATCACTTCCAACATGGATACATGGTTCTCCTTTACAATAGCAAGTTCATGAAGCACTTAGGTAAGCTCCAGATGCATTGGCTGGGTCCATACATTATAAATTTTATTATTGATGGAGGTGCAGTGTAGCTATAAAAGTTAGATGGAACACTGTTGAAAAATTTAGTGAATGGGAGCTGGCTAAATCCCTATCGGGATAGCCAAGCGCTTATCGACTGAAAAATAAATTGAGTCAACATGAAAAAAAACTAAGTACATTGCAAAGTTTGGGAGTCTCTCAACAGCACTATGTATGTCGATGGAACAATGACGAATTTCAAAATAGCGATGCGGTTCGGGGATTGTCTACATCCAATGAGGTGCAAACGAGTCAAATCCAGTAATAAATGTAGTAGTTAAGGCACGGCAGGAGACGACACAAGTGGACGAAGGTGCATTTAATGACCAATGAGTGCGCAGGATCGATAGAGGATTTGGTAAATCGACGCAGGATTTGGTAATCATTTTCCAAATATCGACAAGCTGGATGGGAAGCTGAAAATTGAAGTTATAAATATACGCAAAGATGGATAGTTTGACTCACTGTGCGTTGCAAGAGTTAGGGAAGAAATTGCAGAAGAAGAGTTAGAGCGAAGAGTAACGGGGAAGTCAAGAAGTTGCAAAGGCACATTTCATCTCCAGCACGAGCACACAAGATGTGCCAAGAGTGACGATGAGTATGGCCCAGGAGAAATCAGCGGTTGCATTGGTGCGAATAGTTAGAAAGAAGAGAAGTGTCAGTTGGCCGGTAGATATTGACCAAAGGCTAAAGAGGGAGACCCGTAGTTCGGCACGGGCTGCTACAGGAGAAGCGGGCACATCAGGTACCACAGAAGAATAAAGGACATCAAGAGGAGGGAACCATGGCCCAATAATAGCGAAAATACCAGGGTATTTTCCGTCGCAGAAGGAAGGGGCACCAGCAATCCGGCTGGGGAAGAACACAAAATACACCATCAAAGAGCCAGCGATACCAAAGGGTGTCCACACCACCAGAAACACAGTAGAGTGACTGCAAAAAATGCAGTATAGAGACCACGATATTATGGTGTATCCAGAGTGCACGAAGGACACACATGTTTAGATAGCGCATGGAGAAGGAGGCTTGATCACAAGAGAACTAGCGAAGTGGGCATTGGGGCTGGGGAAATTAGCACTTTTATCCATAACTCACATGCCACGCTTCGGAAGATCGACAGAATAAAATTCATGCGTAAAGCAGCTACTGGCCTACTTTCACGATGGATATTTGTGGTTGGAAACAAAGATTCCAATAAAAGTCGCCTTGATTTCGTGGATCACCGGATTACCCAAGGCCAAGGTAGATCCTTCCCAATATTTCCAGGGGAAGGATAACGACAAGAAGCTTGCTGTGAAGCTGAAAAAAAATATGGAGTGGAGAAGAACACTAGAGGATACCTAATCAATACAATCAATGATCAGGAGGTTAGGATTGCAACAAAGTTGTTGGAAATCAAGATAGTAGGAAAGAATCGACCAAACCAATGCACATCAGGATTAATTGCGTTCATGGAGCAGTGTACATCAGGATTTCAAATGAACTGGTCATTATTTTTGTTGAACGAGCTGATGGAGTACGGGGAAGTAACGCAAGAGAAATGAAATCCATTTGCATATTCATGGTTGTTGATATTAATCGCACTGGTTGGATAGAGGGAACCAACGCACTATCGAGGGATGGATATAGAACTAGTAAAGGTGTGCCAAGGCACACAGTACAAGAACCTATGGGAGTTAAATGACAAAGAAATAAAAACAGGTAAGAATATCCAATTCTTTATTTATTTAGAAATTTTGAAAATAGACGCGGAAGTAATTCCACGACTAACAGAAGAATCAACTCAAAAGTATCGAAGAGTTGTAAGGCTATCGGTAGAGCCCCAGACAATTTTCATTCAGGCGCGCACAGACTCATAAAAGTAGTGGTTGTCAACGCATTACAAGCTGACTAACGCAGAACTAGATGCCATCGTGGAGGAATGGCCAGAAGAGTGGAATTTTCCAGTAGCAGAAGAACAATTGTTAGACCCGGAGGATGGGAAGCCGATGGTTGGGTCAAAGGAACCAAAGGAAACCAAAGACTCCAAGGATGAAGGGAAATGCGCGGAAGAACACTCGTACACAGCAAGTCGTGACAGGGCATTATCTGCGATGCCAACAGATTCAGAAATGAAAGTGCAGTGAGAGGAAGCAAGGAAAAAGCACAAGATGGAGAGAGGTGAGGGGAGTGCAACTGCTGGCCTCCCCTAAGAGAAAATGAACAAGAACATGGATAAAATAACGACGGTGGTTGAAGAAAATTACGTGAAATTCACTTAGCATGTGACTAAGTTTTTCCATCAAGTATCGTAGCTGTTACAAACGTTGACCAATGCAATAATGGAGACAAGGCTACCGCAAGGAGAAGTGGCACCAAGTGTGTCAACAAGTAGAGTCGAGGTGGAAATCGACATGAAGCAAAGGATAATACAAATACTACCTAATTCCATCACTACCAGTGACGCAAACATGGATGCCGCATTGCGAGGGAATGAATTGATCAGCATAGATTTCAACATGCTGCCAATGTTCATGCTGCATCGCATTCATACCACAGTAAGTGATGAAATCAGAGACTAAGAATCTACAAGGCATGATCAAATGGTAAACTAGAATTTACAAGTGCAAAGAACCGAGGTGGAGGTTTAGCGACTCTAGGAAGAGAACGAGATAATTATGAATGAAACAACAAAGGAAATTGAGGACAGAAAAAGCTTGGAACATGCCATCTCCATGGCAAGCGAAGAAGCACCAGAGGTTGATAAAGATATGAAGCCGGAAGCCAAATCATTAAGGCTAGGCATGGTCTTTGCAGACCTGTGAAAAGAGAATGAGAAACTAGAAACAAGAGTGGTTCCAAGTACACCGTCGGAGCATATTGATGAGAGGAAGAGCACGATTGAAGAGGTTGCGATAGAGATCGCAAAACTCAAGAAAACAATGCAAACAATCACAGAATATGTAACACAATTTTGGGGTAGTTTAGTGCAGGATGAACAGTTGCACCAGTTGAATGTGCAACTCTGCGAATCAGAAGAGCAACTTGAGGTATTGAGGGGATCACTTAAGGTGATGCCCCTACTAGCGTAGATGACAAAGGAAACAGAGCTGAAAGAACTGCAACATCAGGTCAACAAGGCACGCGCAAGGAAGAAAAGAAGAACAACACACTTGGATGAGCTGCAGACAAAAGATGAGTAGCTGGCGGTCAAAGCAATGGAAGGAATGTGATACGAACCGTTACACCAAAACCTCGAGATATTAGTGAAGGCCTCCCACCAGGATCTTAACATCCCACCACGCTCTGCAGTCCAGACTCTGGGCTGGATGTGCGCCTGTATGGTTGTGTCCCCTTTGCGCCGTACGAGCCCCGGGCGAACACTGCAATGCCGGCGTTGCCACCCGCTCTGTGAATTGAACCTGGGTGGATGCTCTGATACCAGATGATACGAACCATTACACCAAAACATCGAGGTGTTAGTGAAGGCCACCCACCAGGATATTAACATCCCACCACGCTCCGCATTCCAGACTCTGGGCTAGATGTGCGCCCGTACGGTTGTGTCCCCTTTGCGCCGTATGAGCCCCGGGCGAACACTGCAATGCCGGCGTTGCCACCCGCTCTGTGACTTGAACCTGGGTGGAGGCTCTGATACCAGATGATACGAACCGTTACACCAAAACCTCGAGGTGTTAGTGAACGTCGCCCACCAGGATCTTAACATCCCACCACGCTTTGCAGTCCAGACTCTGGGCTGGATGTGCGCCCGTACGGTGGTGTCCCCTTTGCACCGTACGAGCCCCGGGCGAACACTGCAATGCCAGCGTTGCCACCCGCTCTGTGACTTGAACCTGGGTGGAGGCTCTGATACCAGATGATACGAACCGTTACACCAAAACCTCGAGATGTTAGTGAAGGTCGCCCACCAGGATCTTAACAGAATGATGAAGATCAAAGTAGAGTTGGAGAAAGCGCAAAAGATGGGTGGTGAAAACCCAACATAATAAGAAGTGGAAGAGTGCACAACACTCAAAGCGTCAACCAAAGAAGTTGTCGACCATGTTACGACAACATATGATGACTTCAAGATGCAGGTAAATGCACCCGCAGTATCCAGTTGAGGTGGCTCAAGGGCGAGCCACAATTTTGTGTTCAAGACATGTTGGAACGGCTCCAGAGTGCACAAGTGCGGTACCACCATGTGACGAAAGGGTCTTCAAAAGGAACAAAGGACCGATTGATAAGTGTAAAAGATTCGACAAATGCGGTATATTTGTTTAAGTTAGTTATTAATGGGTCATTTGAACCATTTTGTAATAGCCAAATGAGCCCATAAATAGGAGTATGATTGTAATCCTAAGGGCATTGCACCTTTGATCTAACATTTTTGACATGAACATGAGCTAGCATCTGATATTTCGATCTATCGATTTGGAGCATCTATTAGGTTTTGGTACCTCTGGCATGATAGTCTTTTTTATTTCTCGGATCACGACTGTTGTTCTGATTTTGTAGTGGTTCTGCGATATGCATTATGGGGAAGTCTATGATGTATGAGATAATTTGACGAATAATGAGAAGGATTGATTGATCTATGTCTTTATCTGTTTTTGAGTTAATGTGTTTGAATATGCGTTTCTGCAATGTTTGATGTCACTACATGGGTCTATATGTTTTATGAGTGAAATCACAGTTATGTTATGTAACACAGATTCCTTAGGCATGTTTTGATAATCTGCTTAACCTGTGAACTATGAGATGTTAATGCGAATGAAGATAAAGTTTAATTAGATTTGGTTGATAGGTTGATAGTGTGATGTTATGAGTTGAATGTGAATCTCTGGTTTATTTTTTGAATGAGTGTGATATAATGCATGTCTTCTTACAACTGTAGAAACTGGGTTCATGCATCCCCCTTAGAAATCTCAGGTGAGACTTCACTTGCTCTGCGGGTGTTGCTGGAAAGGGTTAAAAATTGTTGGGCCAATTTTAAGGGATTCTGTGCCAATGTTTGTTGAAAACAATGTGAAGTGAACCCTTGTCAAACAGAATTGTGTCAACATATGGGCAATAAACCTTTGGCTTCAATTTATCATTTCTCTAAAAGTATCCATCAAATAATTAGATGGAGATTCCTACATGCACATTGACAATAATCTGATTACTCTACTATTCTAAAACTATGGAAACAAATCCCTTGGTTCAACACTTCAAATCGGGTTTCTCATTCCATATGTCTTCTTTATATGTGCCTATGACATCTCCTTGCTTCTTTTATTTCACCCCTAAGTGCAATTTCTAGTTTAGAGCAAGGGAAATTTCGTCAGCCATGGGTCGTGTGAAGAGAATCTATGTGAAAATTGCATTGATTGAGTTAAAGATATTTGCATGAGTAAATTCGTAAGGAGAAATGCGGTGACGATAAATTCGGTGTGAGGATAACCCACCATTGAAGAAAATCCACCCTTATGAAGAGAGACTCTGGTAAAAGTATGTCGTGAAGAAAAAGCACCTAAGAAATATCATTTGGCATGAATAAGACTCGATTAAAGAGTCAAATGTATGTGTATTGTTTGAATGGATTTTGGTCCCATCATATTTTGTAGGCCATGGTATTAGCCCATAGTATTGCATATGAAGAAGCCTACTTAAAGGCTTGAACAACTCAATTGTAAGGTGCCTAAGGAGGCCAGTCTTGGTAATTTTTTGTTGTCTTATGTGTGTGCTTGATCTAATAATTATGTTTATAATGTGCTTGTAATCATAACATATTACTCTTCATGATTTTTTCAGACTAATCAAATTATAGTCATTAAAAAATATTTTCTTAAATATTTTAGAACACATAAAAAAATTTATAAATCAAACCGATA
This sequence comes from Larix kaempferi, assembly GCA_027924585.1. Lineage (NCBI taxonomy): Eukaryota > Viridiplantae > Streptophyta > Pinopsida > Pinales > Pinaceae > Larix > Larix kaempferi. Next base: position 10,693,310 of record BSBM01001160.1, on the reverse strand, counting down.
ATTTCTTATAAATTTTTTTAATTCTAATAAACAAAAATGGATTAGGTCAATAACCATCATAATCATTATTAATTTAAATTTGTTTTTCTAATACATCCATGTTTACTCTTTTCAATCATAAAAATTCTTAATTTTACGATTATTCAATAACAAAAATAATGTACAAACCAAAATTGTACCTAAAGCTTTGAAATGACAATTTTTTTGGAACTTTAAAGTGACAAGTATGAGCAAGACATAACTATGAAATTTACAATATTTTTGGTTTTCATTTCAATGTTTTATTTAGAAATTTAGCTTATGCTATAACCTCAAAATGTTTTTTGAAATATTTAAATTTTATAATTTAACATGGTTACATTTTGATATCATCACTCTTTGATGATTTTGTAGTTAACCGTGATTTCTATTCCTATGTGTGATTGTGTTTTTCAAGATTTCATAATTTAACATGGTTCCACTCTATCTTATCATTATGATGATTCCATAGTTTAGCTTGGTTCTTGCTCCATGCTTCCTATTCTTTGATGATTTTGGTGCCACTTCCATATAATTATTCTTTGATATTTCATGGTTTAACATAGTTCTTGACAATTGCATATTATCATTCTTTGAAGTTTACTTTGACCAACATGAGAATTTAAAATTTTCATAATTCGATATGTTCCCCCCACCATGTTATCACTCTATGTCTCGTGGATAATGTTGGTCCTAGGAAATTTCTTGCATATTCCATATGGAAGTAGGAGACATAAGAATGCATGAAGCTCTGATACGTTTAGGAGTCTCTACCCCATAAAGTGGTCGGTGATGGTCAGAGTGGGCCCTGAAAGAAGGAAAGGCAATTGTATTGTCCACGACTTAAGCCAAGACTTTGTTTTTGCACAAGAAAATATTGGAAGAAAATCCTCATGCGGAGCTTGCAAATTTTAGTGGTGTTTCCATGGAGTTTTTACCACAATCAACAAATTGAGAAACCATAATCAATTGACTAGAGTGCAATGCTTTCTACACTAACTAAAGTAGCAAATGTAATCCTTGGAACATTCAATTATGCTCATATGTCAATGAAATGAGCTAAGGAAAGCCATTATCGATGGAATAATCCATGCTTTCAAGCCAACTACCAAAGGAACAAACAATATTACCCTCAAAACCATATTGGAATATGTGTAAGGGAAAAAGTAGAAAATTTTCTATCAACTTCCCAAACTTCAAGGATACAAAAAGGTCGATCTATGGAAAGGGAAAACAAAGGAACGTGCAATAGGATTAGGGTTAACCCTATTGAAACAACAATCCCATGTATCAATTGTCTAATCAAATCAAGGGTGGAAATCATTTGGTGCACCATTCAATGCAAAAGAGTATTTATTCCATGGTTTAATGAATGATACCTTCAAAAGAAGTGGTGATATTTATGCAACATGTTTGACCTCATGAATCCTAATGAAATCTCAATGCTAGGTCAACAATCATACAACCCAACACATATGCCAAAACCTAATGGTGTAATGTTTTGCAATGTTAGGTGTTGGTTAAGGTAAAATATATAGTTTGACACAGTAACCTATGATAGTATATGTTAACACCCAAAAATTGTTCACCTGGCTCATCTCCCTAGTCACATAACCCATTTACCCATTTTGCCTACATTTTTTACCTCCAAAAACCCAAAAATCCCTAAATTTGATACGAACCGTTACACCAAAACCTCGAGGTGTTAGTGAAGGCCACCCACCAGGATCTTAACATCCCACCACGCTCCGCAGTCCAGACTCTGGGCTGGATGTGCGCCTGTACGGTGGTGTCCCCTTTGCGCTGTACGAGCCCCGAGCGAACACTGCAATGCCGGCGTGGCCACCCGCTCTATGACTTGAACATGGGTGGAGGCTCTGATAACAGATAATACGAACCGTTACACCAAAACCTTGAGGTGTTAGTGAAGGCCTCCCACCAGGATCTTAACACAACCAGCTCCTCTTTAGTTGGGGAAGCAATTGACTCGGCTTGAATAGCTGCAACAACTAACTCATCCTGTACTTCTAATTTAGGCCTCTTGTCACCATTACCTTCTTCAGTATCCATATCTCTGACTTCTTCTAAGTCCCTTTTCTGGCCCACCTCCACGGTGTCTGACACTTGATCTAAATCCATTATTAAATCAAATAACATGAGATCTCCTCCCAGTGTCTCTACAGTTTCCCCCACCTCAGGTTCCTAACACAACAAATTTTTCCCCTTCAGCACCCCTTCTGGTTCTGTATGCTCAAAAGCGCTGAGATTACATTCTTTCCTTCTCTTGGAAATATTGTGCAAGGGGTCGTATTTGATGGCTACATCTTTCGTGAACCCCAGCGGCTTTAATAATTCTTCCACCTTTGACAAAGCTTATTTACTCTTTACAATGAAAGGGCCTACCTTCCAAGGATATTTCACATCTGTGCTCTTCTTATGTTTCAAGAATTGCATTTCTTCCAGGGCCAATTTTTGCCTGATAAATTCAAGAGCAAAGACCCGCAATGTTAGAAAAACGAGTAAAACATAGGGCTCCTGTACAAAACCGTACAACCTAATGACTGTCGCTTCTTTCAACAAAAACCAATCATCGACAGCCAGTTCATCCTTAAACTGCATCATTGTTTGTATTTCAGGCAACACTCTAGGAAATTGTTCCCCAAAGATGATTTATAAACAAGGGGCAAAACATAGTTAAAATAATTGAAAACATTGTCTACCAGAACATAGGTCTCAAGCAATGAGGATAAATGTGGGCTTTCGGCGCTGCTGTACATAATCATTTTCATCAACTGTGTCTGATATCTAAAAAACCTAGTACTCAGGAAATTGCTTAACTGTACATGTATCTTTTCCGCCAAAAATTCATCAAACCTCAGGGGTGGGATAATCCCACTTTCGGACCTGGCCAAACTGATGCTAATCCTAAAGAGTAAACCTAATTGGACTTCAGTCACCCACAAATCAATATCCAACCCTAGAAACTGAGCTAAAAAAGAAAGAACCAACTGGGAATTGTCATAAAAAATGCTGACATTTAGGGGGTAGGGTTCTTTGGAGATTTTGGAGTCGAGTTTCAGGCATGTGGCTAGGAAAGCTTGATGGCTTTTGAGGTTGATTTGGCGGTATAAGGAAACCAAAGACTCTTCAGAAAAACCCTCCAACTCTTGGTACTGAGACTCTGGAATGAAAAAGGAATCCCTAACGGCTGACACATTTATATTATAGATGACTCTAGACCTATAGGCATCCATAATTACTCTTTGAGGTTCTGAGTAATTAGAGGAACACCATGCTACAAACTCAGGAAAAGAGAACACTTGGTCAAGGAAAAAGAAAATGAACGACGACCTAAAGAATCCATGTATATCTAGTCCCTTTTCATCCAAGGATTCCAGTCTCTTCTTAATTTCTAGAACTGGGAGCCGAATACATGTGTCAAATACATCTACATCCTTATCTTCTAGGGAAACTTTAGCCCTAGAACTGGTAGAAGATTCCTCTTCCCCCATATATTGACTGTAAAAGACTTATATTTTCTTTAGAGAATGGCGGTTACAGATCCTAACTGTCACTTTGGAAGCTTGCACGCACCATGTCGAAGGTTCTGTCACCTTCGTCATCTACCACACGCCGAGAGGATTCCTGACTTCGACAGGATTCTGAAACAAATTTCAACCTTCACGAGTGTTCTTATATATATAATCGGGTTTCCATAACCCCCATTTTCTTTGGCTAGCTATCCTTTGATCTTAACCATTCAAACTCTCAAGTGTTCACTTTCCGCCGTTGGATCTGACCTTCTCTCTACCCACTAATTTGACAAACCATCTATTTCCACCGTAGGATCATCCTGCTAGTTCTCATCTGAGTCGTTGACCTCAACTGGATGTGTCTACGGGGTAGTTATCGCATGCACCCAAAGAGCCTTTCTTATATCGCCTTTCTTCCATGCGACATGCTTTGGAGCTGACACCTGGTAGGTGGGAAAGGTCCATCTCTTCTGCCTTGCCACTAGTTGTCATGCTACTTCTTGAAACGACTATGTGTGAGATCCGTCCATCTTCTCTAAACGTGTGTACATGGTGAGTCCTCATACTCTATTTAACTCTTAGATCTCCCGTCTATTGGTGGGGCCCTCCCTATCATATCTTGTGCGTTTCAGACTTCCATCAGCCATTGATTTGGCTCTTCTTGCCATCCGAACCATAGATCTAGTGGAGGCTCAAGCCCCTTCTATGGTGAATGAACCCAAACCCTTGGATCTCGAAAGGATAGCCTCCACCGTAGATCGTTGTATCTGTCCCTACCATCACATTCACCCAATATGGAATTACTCACTGCACCTTATTCCTTGCGATGTGCTCTTAAGATGACACCTGTCGAGTAGGACCCATCCCATTGCATCCACTTATTCCCTTTCCTCCTTGTAACTTGGCCATGCAACAGTCTATTTAAAACTTTAGATCTTGCTCCCGCTCTTGATCAACGGTGCCAATCTATGCGACACTTAATATTTCATAAACTTGCCCAAGGACTATAGGTTTTAGGGTATTCTCCGCTTGCTTTTAGTCACTCTATTCGCCTATTAATATTTAGCCCTTGACATTAGCCCCTTTATTTCATTGGACCCCTTCTAGACCATTCTATCTCATGTCTTAGCACCTGGCCATTACCGATGGAGATCACTTCAAGGTTTTTTCTCAGGTAATTGTCTGACCTTCCATCTTTCATGTATAGGTATTTATGTTGTAAAAGAGTGAAAAATATATAGGTGCTGACAGAAGGGTCGAATGACGATCTGAATAAGTTGAAAAATGAGGCAAATGAATAGCAATCTAAAGGAATTGCCGAATGAAACCATATCTTATATTGATGATAAAACATTTACAATTTTGATTTCTCTAATCAATTAATCATAACTAGGATCGAATTAAAACATCATATTTACATCCCCATCTTGTCTTATCAAATAAATCGGCCAATCATATAGTTTGGGTGCTGTCTTATGGTCCTTATCTTTCATTTAAGAGTTATTGTGCCATCATTCATGCACTAAAAGCATCACAAACCCATTACAAACCATATGAATTCATAATTTCTTAACACTAAGGTGGCACATGACTCAAGGTAGCTTGAATTATGGCGTATCACTCATACATGTGAGATCTTCATCCACAATTGTTCAGTCGTCCAAACAACCCTTGTTTTCAACCTACCTCCTGCATAGCCCCTGCTTCATTCTGCTCATTCTTCATCTGCCCTGATTAAAACCTATCCATTGCAATTCCGTGCATTCCCTCTACCCAGCTACATCCGTCAACCTCTGTTCAAAAATTCCTACCCGTCCTGAGCCTGGTAGTTACCAGGATCTCCTCCGCATTTTCGAGTTTAAGGATTTCCATGAGATATTTCTGCATGTTGGATGGGGTCCGTTCCTTCTCCTCCTTGACAATCATGACCATGAAATCTCCTTATTGTTCGCCAAAGGGTTTGATGGTAAGAGGTCCAAGGTCGGCCAACTCACCTTCCCAGTAACAGAAGAAGCCATCGCCGCGGCCACAAAGCTACCCAGGGAAGGTGCCCACTGGCACAAGCATTTGTTCCATCCATAGACAGCCCATGAATTCTCCCTCAAGCCCGAGTATCAGGATGTTGAAGGATCAAAAGGGGTTCATAGGGAATGGGTCAAACCTGAATACCTTGACCCACTAACGGTCATTATTCACTTAATCACCCGTGAAGGTAAGTTTCCAGTCTTCAAAGCTTGTCATTTTCGATTATTGGCACACTTTGTTAATAATCAACCCCTAAATTTCCCTTTCTATTTCCTAAAAAGCCTAGGAAAAATGTCTAATCAGGTTAGAAAGAATACTGTTAACCCTGCTGGTAGTTTGTACCACCATTTCCTTATAAAAATCATGATCACCCATCAATTGGAAGGAAAGGAGAAAACTTGGGAACAGTTTGTCTTTGAAAACCTGAACCCTCACTTAGTCAAGAAGCCTACTGTTAAATCCCCTGCCTCTCGAAAACACCATCATTTCCTATCCCATGGCAATGAATCGACTCCAAACTCTGCCCAAAAAGAAAAAGTCCCCAAGGTTGTAAGGTTTAGTAAGGATGTCGCGAAAGATGTATTCCCTGATCATGCATCTTCCCCTGAGCATGTCCACGAGGATGTATCCACAGAACCTTCATTCTTATCACTTATACCCATGAATTCTAGAAGGGCTAATCGTGACCCGACAGTTGACCTGACCATCATTCAGTCTGATGAGTAGACCATTGATCAGTCCATCAATCAAACAGCCAATGAGCCAATGCACCCAAGCAATCCTAATGATCAAACAAATGACTCTATCCCTGAGTCTCCTCTCCTCGCCTTGGCTAATTTATCAACCACTCTACTTGAGGAACCTGTCTTGGATTCTGCCTCTCCATTTATTGAAGCTAAGACCATTGAGGCACCTATTGCATCTGTTGATCCTGAGCTACCTTTTCAGAATGAATTGAGCCCTCAAAAGGACCTTATGTCTTTAACAGAAGTCTATGTTCCACTCCAACGGACCGTGGATAGAATAACCCAGGACATAGCAAAGCTTAAGAGCCGGAATGAGAAGTATGAAGAGATCATTTCCAGGCTTCATCAAGAGAACAGGGATGTGCGTTTTCAGTTAAAGTGTATGGAAAGTTTAAGTGAAGCAAAAACCGCTTCTATTCTCTCTCTCCATTTGAGGTATGAAAATTTGAAGGAGCAGCTTTAGAAATTGAAAGCCAAATCAGCTTCCTCGTCTAAGTCGAAGCTAGTTGCTACCGCAGCTCATCCTTCTTCCTAATTTTTTGTTCTGTTTGCTCAGTGGGACCTGGCATAACTCCGGTTTGGGGGAATCTTGGTGTCCATTTTGTCACCATTTTTGAATAACAAATACACTTTGATTGGAATTACCTTCACCATTTTTTATGTAATAAGTCACTATGTTTTCCATTCAGACCGTCAAATGGAGTAGGTATGCTTTTACTCACACATCATATGAATTTTGGGTAAACATTTTTATATTATGGTTTATTGGTGTTTATTTGGCTTGTTTAGTAACTACATTTCGTTTTACAGGTTCTGGCTCTCAAATGAATCTCCAATTGGACGCGTATTGAAGTTATGGACGGTTAGTTGCATTCAGCCCGCCATTCATACCTGCATTCAACCCACGATATCAATGGTTGAGGTATGCTTGGACCATTAGAGAGTAAACTGATGCGTGGGTTCCGTTTGGGACGTGGCCCTGATAGTATGTGAACTGATGTTCTGGAAGATACTTTCTCCTGTGCGCTCAACTTGACATAACATCCATCTCTGCCCACGTCAAAGGAGCATTAACACTTCAACATCTACATGAAGAATCAACACCATGGAGTTTGGGAAAAGCTCTGTGTGCTGTCATAAATCATTACGAGGCCGTTCTCTGGCTACGAGTTGTCATGAAATGATTATGTAGAGCCGTCCCTTGGCTTATGCGTGTCATGAGATATTCAACAGAGCTATTTTTGGCATTCAAGATAGTCTGTTATTTAGTAGTCGACCACTAAAGGATTGACTTGTGAAGCACCTGCAACAATTAATTAATAAGAATATGCGAAATAGCATAAATGACAGAACTCAGAATCACTTTTATATTGATCACAGGCCACTTCGAGGGGGCAACCTCCTTTGAGAAAGCTCAATACAATTAACTTCACGGTGCCTTCAATGACCTCAGTACACACTTATATACTAAGTCTATGCCCAATACTATGAGTCAAAACCATGGGACATATAATACTACGGGATGACTTACAAAGCATATGTGTCCAATTCTATGGGTCAATACTATGGGCTAATATAAACTACGGATCAACAAATACTACGGGACGACTTACAAAGCATATGCGTCCAACAACAATATACTAACATAGTAAAGAGAAGGGTTGACATAGGTTCCTAACATCCCCTCTCCCTTAGAAAGAGCTTTGTCCTCAAAGCTTTGGTTCGAGAAATTGCTGCAGAATCTAAAGGAGTGGTTCCCCGGTAGCATCCTCGAGTTTCATTTCGGGCCACTGACGCCTTTGGAGTGTCAAGGAGGATTGCTTGGAAGGCTGTAGATGAAGAAGAACCCTGTCAGTTGCGTGGAAAATGCGCTCAGAACGGTGCTGATCGGCTTGTTGTTTCAGGCGAATTATAGCCATGTGAAGATTGTCCTGTAGAATGAGAAGAATCTGATCGCGGTTTGGAAGAACCGAGTCAATTTCCTGAACTGGGGAGCTGCGAAGGATGTATGGAAGAAGAATTGGTGGTGTTTTTCCATAGACTGCTTCATATGGTGTCCTTTGATATGTGGTATTGTACCACCAGAGCGCTGCTAGGAAATCCATAGAGATAGTTGGCCAAAGCTGTGTAGGGATGGTTGCAAGTGCTTCCTCCATGGTGTGTGCTCCTGCATGGGTGACAACCATAACCAAGTTTTTTTTTGGTGGAATGGGTATAAAAACACAAACAGAAGTTGATTTAGTAAAGGGAAATTTGGATTGGGGAAACAATCTGATGGGTAATTGGGGTTTGACTAGATTTTGGACACTGTCGAAAGGACAAGAAAGCAAAAAGGGGGATTTCAGAAGCGGAGTGATAGAATGAGAAAATTTGGTAGAGAGGGACAAAGAAGCAGAATTTAGAAAAGAACTCTGTGGTAAAATTTGAAGGTGATTGGGTGAAATCTGAGGAAGTTATGGCAAACCCTAAAAATAGACAAATGTGAGATTTCGGGCTTTGGGAAGGGGAATTGGGGATAGGGTCCTCAGGAATGAAAGATGTAGAATGGAATGACAGGGGTTCCCCGAATATTTCAAGGGAAACATAGTGAAAACAAGGGAGATATGGAGAAAAAACTGATTTTATTTTTTATTTATTTTTATTTTTTTATTTTTTCAGAAATGGATCGGCAATAGAGGCACGGAAGGGATCCGCAACAGATGGATCTGCAACGGCGTGAAAGGGATCGAAAATGGCTGGATCTGAAACGACGACTGGATCTGGAACGACTTTCAGAATAGATCTGAAATGGCTAGATCTGGAGCGGAAGTGATCGGCAACAGTTCAAATGAAAATAGATATGGACCCCAGGTATGTACGGCTTCCTAAAAGTTCAGGTGTTTCACTTGACCACCAATGCTGTCTGATGGCTTGCGTATTGGGGCAGTACCCCTCACTCCACGGCTCAGGTAAAACTGATAATCGCTTTGCCACAAATGACAGCTCTTGGTTTACCTCACGGGTGAGAACTAGTCAATCAGGTAGAGGTCGTTGCCCTTTTCACTGGCAGGTCCTCTCAATGGGACAGCTACTTCGGGGTTCCTGTGGTACTCCTCACAATGAGTTTTAGGGCTTATTCCCATGTACTTCCCACAGTTAAGCGGATAGGGATTATTCCCAAATCTGAAGCTGCAACAAATGCGAAAAAAATTTGGCAGAAATTCCACCCAACGAGCCCAAGAAAGTGCTTTGATACCAGATGTGAAGCACTTGCAACAATTAATTAATAAGAATATGCGAAATAGCAGAAATGACAGAACTCAGAATCACTTTTATATTGATCTTGAGCCACTTCGAGGGGGCAACCTCCTTTGAGAAAGCTCAATACAATTAACTTCACGGTGCCTTCAATGACCTCAACACACACTTATATACTAAGTCTATGCCCAATACTATGAGTCAAAACCATGGGACATATGATACTACGGGACGACTTGCAAAGCATATGCGTCCAATGCTATGGGCTAATATAAACTACGGATCAACAAATACTACGGGACGACTTACAAAGCATATGTGTCCAACAACAATATACTAACATAGTAAAGAGAAGGGTTGACATAGGTTCCTAACATGACTTTCTTTCTTCATTATAACACTGTATAAATAGACGTCCCTGTAGTAGATACGAGTTATCCATTAGTCAATTAGTCTCCTTACCTTTAGACTTGCTTATCTTTTCAGCTGCAAATGGATACCAAAGCACTGCAACTCTGTCTTTTCATTAATACATTTATGTTCCAGTTTTATGGAAATTTGTCAGCATGTGTGGTGATTAACTAATTAAGGCTCAGCCTCTGCTAGCTGAGACGGGCCCCTCAACAAACTAGGGGTCTTCATCAGTGTATATAAATTGTCTTTTTCTTTTGTAGATAAACCATGTCAATATTCCATTTACGTATCTGCTCTGTATATGATGTTTTTGTTTTATAAAATGATGTTGTGCTGTTTATGTGAATAATGTTTCTGTTTATGTTATGTACATTTTGTTGTTGTTTGTATTGATGTTTTCGGAAGTTAAATGGTGGCTGACCACACTTAGGTTCATTGCATTTTAGTTTAGGTCACAGTTAAGTTCATTTGGTTTGTCTAATTAGCTTAGGTTATATTTAGTTTATTTCATATGTTTAAATAGTTTATTGTATTTAGTTTATTTAGTTTAGATTAAATAGTTTTGTTTAAAAGACTTAGTTTGCTTAGTTAACTTAGAATCTAGTTAGCTTAATTTCCAAAATATGCTCATAGACGAGAATTCCGTAGTTTCTTTCCAGTAGCATAAGATTAGATTAAGTTATATCTCAATCTCATTTTAGGATAAAATAGAAATAGTTAGTTTCCTAAATTATGCTTAACATAGATAGCTTTTCTTACTGTATCTCTTAACCTACTTATTCATTGCTTTCCCTGCACTAGAAGATCATATGCATTAGCCAACTGGTATTTAAGATCATCGCCTCTTCTCTTCTCTTTAGTTTAAGTCATTTTCTTCCATCCGGGCTTTCATTTAGACCATCATTCAGACTATCATCCAGACTGGCATTCGGACCTCAATGCTTCTTTCATCGTTTTGCTTCATTAGAATCCAGTTTTTAAGTTGTTTTCAAATTATAATCTCTTTTACCCTCAATTAGTATTCTTAGGAGTCATTTAGACCTTGTTACATTTCATATGAAGTTTTAATTAAGTTTTGTAGTTTTCATTCTCTCTCTTTAGCCCTACCTCAGTTGTTTACAAGTTATCCTCTCTCTATGTCTGATTTATTAATGCTTTACATAATTTATTAGTTTCATTTTTAATGTAGTTCATTTTTTATTAATAACATCAACATTAGGTTAGATTTAGTAATTTCATTCTCCGAATCGTTTCAGTCTTGAATTCTTCTTCTCATGCTAATAATGAATTCATGAAATAGGATTTAGTTCAGGAGTTAAACATCTTTATCAAGTTTTCTACTTGCTTTTAGGCTTCATTAATTCCAAATCTCTCATCTATAGGAGATAGGTCAGTATGTTTAAAGTTAATTGTAGTTGGATAATTTTTAGCTTGCATTTATTTGTAGAAGTTAAATTAGATTTAGTTCCATTTTTCTTTCTTGTTACCTTTGAAAGCCACTTCGATACATTCACCCCTATTCCCATCACATTCGATACACTCCCTCAGAATCCCCAAGGAGAATGGAATTAGGTGCTCATTTGTAGTTTTTGAATAGTTGTTGAAGTCATTAGCAATTTAGATAGGTTTAGTTTCTTTGTTGTTTTTTTGAAGTTTGACTCAGTTTTTCATTTTGAAAGATCTCTCGATCTTTTCTTTATTAAATATTTTTAAGGTCTGACAAGCCAAAATTTAGGATCCATTGTACCTTAGCATATACTTTGCCTCAACTCTAAGATTACCAACCCCGGTCGATAATTAAATATTAGGTGTCTTCTTTGAGATAGCTCACACACCCAACAGAAACAACGACCTATATCCCTAAATTTTCTTCTCGATCCTAACCACCATTCCTCGAACCTCCACTTCTAGCCTTTGTTGGTTACCAATCACCTTGAAGGGTGCTATGGGAGACATGAATGGGTTAGTTGTGCACCAAGAATGTGTATAGGTGTTTAAAAAGAGGTCATTGGAGGAGAATAATGGGCCTTATTTCCTAAAACCTAGATTTATTTCCATATTTTCTTGTAGATTAGGTATATTGTCTAAGTGTAACTACATAAAAGGGAGACCAACATAGATACCAATCTCGAGTTGACCCACCAATGTGATGGTTGCATTGAAGGAAACTGAGAAAAACCCTAGTTTATGAAATCAATGCACAATGAAGTCACTAGACCATGAAAACACAGTGGAGAGGGCCCCCTAGAGGTAATCGCATTCCAAGAGACCAACAGAGTCGACGGTTCATCTATCCGACCTCTGATTTCCAAGTTATGTCGAGTTGAAAGTCACATGAAAATGTTGTTCAGGGACACTTGGTGACTCTTGGTCCGGGATCGAAAAAGCAAACAGAGTAGCAAGATTACATGTCGCTAGCTCCTGCAAGTATGTATGGGAAACGCTGCTATGGGAACATGACCAACACTGGCACGGTCTAGGTTTTTGCAGAGTTGACCCACCAATGCAAGAGTTGCATTGAAGGAAACTAAGCAAAACCCTAGTTTACGAAATCAATGCGCAATGAAGTCACTAGGCCATGAAAACACATTGGGAAGGGACCCCTAGAGGTAATTGCATGCCAGGAGACCAATGGAGTTGATGGTTTGTCGATATGACCTCCGGTTTCCGATTTATGTCAAGTTGAAAGTCACATGAAAAAGTCGTTCATGGACACTTGGTGACTCTCAGTCCAGGAGTGAAAAAGAAAATAGAGTAGAAAAATTGCATGTCATTGGCTCCTGCAAGTGTGTATGGGAAATGTTGATATAGGAACACAACCAACATTGGAACGGTCGAGGGTTTTGCAGATTTGACCCACCAATGCGAGAGTTGCATTGAAGGAAGCTGAGCAAAACCGTAGTTTACGAAATCAATGGACAATGAAGTCACTAGGCCATGAAAACACGGTGGAGAGGCCCCCCTAGAGGTAACCGCATGCTAGGAGACCAACAGATTCGACGATTCATCGATCCGACCTCCAGTTTCTAAGTTATGTCGAGTTCAAATTCGCATGAAAATGTCGTTCAGGGACACTTGGTGACTCTCGGTCCATGAGCGAAAAACCAAACGAAGCAACAAAATTGCATTTTGTTGGCTCCTGCAAGTCTGTATGGGCAAGGTATATATCGGAACACTACCAACACCGAAACGGTCAAGGGTTTTGCAGAGTTGACCCACCAATGCAAGAGTTGCAAGAGTTGACCCAACAATGTAATTACATTTACATTAAGATAAAAACACATAAAAAAAGTAAATTGAAACAACTCGAGAGCATGTTATTTTCCGATTTATATTTGTTGGTGTCTAAAGACACCGGGTGGTTCTTGGCGCCTCCAATGTGCCATAGATCGTGTTTGTATCCTAGACACATGAAAGGCTAAACATTAGTACTCTCATAAGAAAATAAAGAGAACCTAATGAAAATGTGCAAACATTATTTATAGATAAGTCACCTGAGGTTGTAGGATCGTGTTTATAGTGTCCAGTATCCTCTAAATAGTATTATGTCTGTGAATGGTATCCTTCAATCACATATTAGTACATTGGGAATAAACTAAATGCTAAATAATTGAAATTGTGCTTCAGCACACACTTTAAAGTTTAAATAACGCACCTAACAATCTAGCTACACTGGAAAATCTAGTAACACCTGACAATGCACTCACTCAAGTAGGCCATATGGATCATCCCTACTGCTGATGTTTTCCATCAATCTCTCATGCTCTAAATGAGGTAGCAAGTATCGTACATGTGACCTATTTTTGTTCGAAAGTGTGCATAGCTTGATGTTTATACCAACTACCAGGTTGGTGAAGTGGTATACAATAGCTCCTGGTCTATAATCCTGATATACATACCCACACTTCCTTTTTTGTTGTACTGCTAGTGTCAAGTACTCCTCTTTTATAACCATCAAGCCAGTTGGGAATTCAATATTTTCATCATCTGTAACAAGTTCGAAAATGGTTTGTTTCCCCTCTAAGCAACGTTCCAACCAATATTCAGAACCCCATTCATTATTTTTTGGGGCAACAACTGCATATATCTGACCTGTGAAAGGAAATAGGTCGAGTTAACAATAAATTTATTAAAAAAGGTCTTGCATGTTACATAAAAAAAAATTCTTTCGATGTAAAGGCTTGTAGTGATTTAGGTACTACTAATTTACTTTTTTGTACCTGCTTGTATGAGATCTGATATGTGATCATAGTCTTTAGAAATATATGTCTAGCCATATTCCAAATGGTCTATTTCATTAACCCCCTTGAAATCGATGCCAAGTGTCACTCGATCCCATGTATCAATTGTATCTGTATACTCACAATCATCCCATTCATTGATGCTACATGAACTACAAAAGCAAGCCTTCATTCTTGTCCAAATTTGTAGGGATGAGTTGTCTGAGATTCTAATTGAATGAAACTGTCGAGTTCCATGCACTATGTTCACCCGATGTGTTTGGGATCGGTCCACATTTTTCACATCTTAGAATATTATGCTCACTAGGTGTTTCCTTGTTTCTTGTTATCCCACCACAGATGCACAACATTTCACTATAGATGCAGCGTCTCGAAGGAGAGCACCTGTAAAATTCATCTCTTCCCTTCGAAGGGAAGTTTTTATGCATGCACCAGCACCATCATGCTCTCCTTTTCCATGACTTGTTTCAAAGTAGGTCCATATATGTGGCACCTTGTATTTTATGTGCAAAAAACACAACCATTCAAATACACATGCATTCTTGAACTGTCCAGCACAACCATCTAACCAAATAAAATGCTGATAAAATGGTATATCCATAGCTATCACATGATCATAGAACAATTTAAAGTAATGTTGCATGTAATGGATGTCATGGGTCCGGTCGTCACTTATGTAAAAGTGACTTTCTTTCAATATCACATGTTTCTCTTGTTTGCTATCTGGCCCATTTCGAGAAGTGATATGCTCACCTGCTCTGAGTGATAGTATTGACTTTGTATTTCATTTTGTGGTTATAGGGTGTAATTTTCCACAAAGTCAACCACTGATAGTATTGTTACTAGAGAGAAGGTGTCCCGACATATTCTGAATTGCTCATCTTTCCACCATGCCATATCGACATGCTGAATGTATTGTTGGATATTTCCACGGAACTCTGAAATAAAATCACATACTTTCACCTAGTGGAAAAAAATAAACAGTGTTATAAAACAACATAAAAAGATTTACATGAATATTAATATGTCAATATTTAACAATGTTATAAAAAAACATAAACAATGTACACTTAGTTAAATGAATATTATTCATGTAGATTGTCACCTATGAAGTCACCAATTTAATCTTCCTACTTTCTTTCCCATAATGTAGTTGATACTTTTTTTACCAATCGATGTGAATGCAGCAAAAAGAGATGTAGCAATGTGATTACTTGATTTGATATTATTCAATGTTCTTATGCCTAACTTTCTTCTAACAGTTTCCATATTTCTAGATTTAATCAAAGCTAAAAACAATTAGCATATACTGGCTTCAGATTGTTTATCAAAATATTGTTTCATTATTTGAGAACAATGACGAAGGATAGTGCGTTTAGCCACCTTACCTTTCATGGAAGTCAATTCACTCTCATCCACTTGTATGCATTTAGGAGTTCTCTTTCATTTTGATGCAAGATTTCTTGTTGTTCGAAATGTTGAAGTGACGTTTACGTCCACTACAAGCTGACCATTTCAATTAGGAGATTGAACTACCTGGAATGGTTGTTGTGGAGTCACATTTGCATCGTCAGGAACATAATGATTGAACTCTTCACAAGATTGTCTGCTTAATAATGGACCAATATTATCATCTCCCCTATAACCAACTTCCATTAACGTTGCAATATCTTCCTCAGCCTCTACGTCAGGTATCTGTTGAGCGGGAATGGGAAGTATTTTCTCATCCAATGAGCGCCGACAATTTATTGAATCTTCCCTCTTCTTTTATTTTTTATTTTTAGCTTCTTCCAGTGTAAGCACCTTCCTTGCTAACGTCCGACCTCTATTACGTACATTCCCCATTGAAATCCACCCAAACTTGTACAAAACCTATGGATTTGTGTAATAAATGATTAAATGGCAGGTTGAACAATTATCTGTATGCGGGTTCAAAAGAATTATGTCTTTTGCTACAGTAAAACTGGCCCACAGCCCGCAACCCAACATTTTTTATAAAACACATATCGCATATGCGATATAATGCATGTATGTTTTAACGCATATGCGATATGCATACTATGCTTTTTACCTAACGACCAGTTTGTATAACGTGATCAATAAATTGCATATGCGATATATAGCACATGCGATTTTGTGCATATCAAATATTGAAACCTCATAACCTTATAATGGAACCCATACCCATGGTTAAGACCTTGAGACCTATCCTCAGTGCACATAACATCATAATGGAACCCATACCCAACCTAGAGGCCAAATATCCCATCTAGAAGGCATGTGTGGTGATTGAAGGACTCATTTATAGCTCATGAGCCATAAAAGCTTCATTTAGGTCCTAAGACCCTACCTTTTCTTCCATGACCACGCTCAAAGTGCCAAAAATTATAATGACACCCTTACCCCATTTAGACACCATTTATAGGGCTTGTCGTAGTCTAGGACCTTGTGATTTGTCCATGAACCATAAAAACATCATTTAATCCCTAGAATATTAGATTTATCCTTGAACCATGGTAGTGTCTTCAGAACTATCTCTTGTCTGGAAATATTAATAATGGTTCCTATATGACCATTGTTAACGCCTCGAGAACAATCTTCAATGAATACAATAGTCTAATGGCACATATATCCCATATTAAGGATAAATATCCCCTTTAAAGGTCATTCTTAGTGGTTTAAGACTTGTTTATGTTGCACTTTTTTCCCATTACCATGGTTAAGACCCTGAGACCCATCCTTAGTGCATAAAACCTCTGTTAGCACCCCAAAAATGTTTGTGATTAATTGTCTTAAGACAACATTAATCGTCTTCTGGAAACATTGGCGGTGCAAAATTAAAACATTTTTATGGTGGAGGGGGGTTTCAAACTTGGATGAGGAAGAAGCATTTGTCTTCAGGTGTGGGCACCAAAGTTGCAAAAAAAAAGAAAAATGGTTAAAAGAAGTCTTTAGAATTCAACAAAAGTTTAGCCATTCAAACCTATTTTTGACCTTGTGAGCAAAGGATTTTAATTTTCATATAAAAAGAGGTTTAGCCCGAAGTGGGAGGCTTTATGGAAAGGTTTTTTATTTTCATAGTTTGGCCTAAGTATGGAGAAACGATTCTATAATATGCCTAAGGCCAAAAGCTATTATGGGAAAGGATTTGATATTTTTAAATGCCAAAGTTAGACTTTATAAAGGTTTTAATTTTTATAAAGAAAAGCATTTACTTGTAACCTAAGTGTCGACTTTGGTGGAGGAGAGTGTTAGGTTTGATGAATATGCCAAAGAAAGCTGTAACAAAAGGTATACGTGCCCAATACCCAGGGCTCACCATGGGACTGAGTGCCAAGCCAAGAGGGCCCTATGCATCCTCTATTACTCCATTGTCTAAGACCAAGAGCCCATTCCTTTGTTACTTGGTATATATGAAAAGATATTGTGTATATAAAGAATGAAGGAAGTATTTGTGTTCTGCATGTGGGATAAATTCCAGAGTTAGAAAAAATATATAAGAAAGCACATTGAAGCTGAACGTGGTATGCCCAGGCACCTTCTCGAGTTTTAAAGTGCTATACAATGGCGTTTGCAATCCCGTCGACATGGGAGGAGAGGACTGTGATAAGATGTAGAAATCTACGTTCGTTTGATAAGGCCACTAGCGTCAAATTCATAGAAGGATATCCAGCCATGTGACTAAGAACTAGTTTGAAAAATATCTTGATGTCATCGTCATAATGGAAGGCGATGGATGGGTAATCTTTTCACCAAATAGAGAGCACTTGTTTCTGGTTTTATGGATTGGGCATTACAACTCTGATTGTTAGCTTACATCACAGCAGAGGTATCGAGTGTGGTATTTTCATTGACCAAGGAAAAGAGTTGTAGCCACGGTGTTCATATTTGCTCGATGGTCCAGAAGTTGCATGCACCTACACCAAGAACGAATTGAAGATGGGAGATCCCAGACTTTTAGCCATTCCGCAGCTAAAAGTGACTGTGCAGATTGTCAATGATATGGCGATTATTGAAATATAACATGTAGGCCAGGATCTAGTGGAAAATAAAAATCAACGGTCATTTTGGTATCGCCTTACCAAAGTAACCGAGAGATAAGGAATAAGGTCGGTGCAATGGGAAAACCACTAAACCCATGTGTCATTCCGTGGCCATATCGCACGCATATAAGGTGGTATTGTAAACAATTTTAACCCGTGCGATACCATCCTTGGCCATAAAGGCTGTCCACGGGAGTATAAAGGGAGAAGGTGTCCCATTTGTTTTGGCATTTTATGTTCTAATGTGACCGAGTTGTCCATCTCTCGAAACCCTAAGCTGATTGCGTATCGGCCGGGAGTTTTGTTGCAGCACTGTGGATCTAAATAGGCAGAGGGAAATGACCATTTTCTTTAGTATGGTTTTCGAGACTCTGGTATCTATGCTTCTCTTATCCTCTGTCCAAGTTTGACATTCGGGGTTTGGTGCTCTCGCCATTTGTCTGGAGCAGATGGAAAGATTACTCTCTCGTCCTCTGAGATTACATGCCATGGTTAGGCTATGGGCATGAAAGATTTAATTGTTGAGATTTTCATTTGGATAACGTATCTTGATGATAAAAATCTCCCGAGATTGCTCATTCACTATCCAAATGCTTGTTGTGCTTGCTATGGTATTTGATGTGAGTAATCTATGATGGTTTGAGAAGCTTAAGAAAATGGAAACTGAGTTAAAAATGACCAAAGTATCAAAGTGCCATAACCCTAATGCCGAGTTTGATAAGGAAAGAAGCGCCATTTTTTTCCAGTCAACGGAGGCTTGCTGCAACGATTGGAGGGTTTAACATTTTGCATCCAAATAAAGGTGCTTCCGCCATTTCTTTGGGAAATGAAAAGTAACCAGCCTTGAGCTCATTCTTCCTCTAGTGGCCAAAACTCAGTTTCATATTCGGTTAATAGGTTTGCAGGGGTTTATGACTGCATCGGTGGTCGACTTGTGGAGGTTTGTGTGCCTGGTTATGATATCTGCGCAGTATTCACACAGTACAGGTTTTAGGTGATGCAAATTTAGCGTCGACTAATATCTTGGGTTGAATAACTCCACCCCAATGCTGCTCCTAGCATGATGGTATCTCACTTCTTTCGTATCCAGATGCAGTGACGCTAGACCCTGTGAGGCTTCGTTCCGATAAAAGAAGAGAAATAGGGTTTCCATTTTGTGAGTCTTCCAGTTTGCCTTGAACGATAAGAGAATTTGTAGCATGAATTGCTACCAGTCTTGGGTTGTGTTTCCAGCCACCAATGTTCCACAAAAATAGCAGAAGATTTCCTCTGGTCACGTCCCCACCCATCACACTAGTGCAATGGAGAGGATCGTGAGGTTAAACCGGGCATCTAGCCCCCATATCCATTCATTAAACAAGCATTCAACTTCAAATGAAAAGGAATACATACATATACAAATGCATAACAGATGTGATATTAAACTGGGCGTCTAGCCCTATGAAACGTTTAACCATAAGCATGAACATAATATAACAGAGATAGATGGAACTGTATGGTTTTAAGAAAATCACAGTGGAATATTAAGAATTTCACATCCATCATACATTTAAGATGTTCATCAAATAAGTAATTGCAAGTTAATACAGGGGAATACTTATCTTATGCGAAAGTAATCCCACGCAACTAGCTATGCAACTGCAACGTTCCACCCAACCGTAGGCCAGTGTGCTCCTCAATCTCTCAGCACCACTGCCACCCCCGAGCTGGGCATGATCTCTACAAGGAACCAGGGAACAGCAGACTCACACATAGCCAAGCATACACCAAGATGAGCCAAGCCAATCTGCAATTGGGTTTATCAGGCTGCTAGGACATGGAAGGGAAGAATTGCTAAGCTAGTGAGCTCCAGCACAGAGCCAGGGATAACCTTGCAACATCTATCTAGCTTGGCACCCACAATACCTACACACCCAGCACAAGGAAGTATTCTTTTCACTGCTGTACAGTCCCTCAAGCCATACCTTCCCTATCTAGTGCTCTCAGGGTATGCATAGAAGAGTAACCAAATCCCTCTTGATCTTCTTGAGAGGTTGCCTTCCCCACTAGGTTTATCAAGCCACTTCTATCCACTACCACTCCAAAACTTCAATTCACAGGTTCAAACCCAAAAACGAGGATGCACACAACAACCGAACACCATTATGGGGCAAGGTAAAATGATTTTACAGTGGGATGCATGAGATGGGTTTTCGGCTAACTCAGAAAAACGTGGGAACCCACAAAAACGAAATGGGAATTTGGGAAACAACCCAGGGAAGCCAAATCCATTTTTTCGAAAAACGTCCCTGGGCATTCAGGGGCAAAAACGACCTCCATACAGTCCCCAAAACATGACCCTTCTCTCCCAGGCTGCTATATATGCAAAAACGAACTTCCAGGTATGGAAAAATGCCAGATTTGGATGAAAAACGTGAAGGGAAAGGCCCAGTTAGCTCCAACTGCGTGAATGCGTGAAGACTGCCCATTCAGAATGGCTTTGGGCACCATTTCGTGGGTGATTTCTTGCCCAACAAGAAAAAACACGAATTTCCAGGTTGATGGCTTGCCCATGCACGAAAATGGCTTGCCCATACTTCTTCATTTCCAAGGCATTAACTACCTTAATCAATTTCTTGGAAGAATTAAATGATTGGGTGCATGAGACAAAATGGGTAGTTGGTGCTTTATGGGTTTCCCCATTGACACATGGATTAACACCATTGGCCCAAGGGTTTGAATAGTTTCCCTCCCTTTTCCTTGTAGATTCATGCCCCATCTCTTTTGTTGCATTGCATAGCCGGTTGTGGGTTTTTCATTAAAAATTCATAATTACATGATGTTTTATTTACATTGTGCCCATCTCGCACAAGAACCATAGGCATCTATTTTTAATTGCCGATACATAAAATGCCAAATCAATGGTGGGGCCTTGGCCTTGAGCTCCTCACCACGATTGAATTACCATATTTACATCATTTACGATTTAATACAAAGGGGGTCAAAATGGGGATGTGACACCTCTTTTCTTCTACAATAGAAAAACCCTAAACATGCAAGTATGGAAAATGCTTTGGATAGTGACATGGGAAACATTACTATATGTGTTTTTAGTCCATTTGGATCCTCGTACATTTCATCCTCTCAAGGGCCAAAAGAGTTGGAAATGGAAAAGAAATAATCTATAGAATGCATAGTAGCAGGATTAATGCTGCAAATCTCTTTCGAGGTACATATGTTGGCGTTCACGTGCAAGACCGTCAGTAGAGATCTTATGCCCTCATCTTGCATGGTAGGATGACAGGGTTTTGTTCATTGGTCAGGGAAACTCTATGAAAAGTGCATCTATCAAACATAAACCCTCTGAGGGAACGGTTGTGGTGATTAAATATGAAAATGGTCCAGCCATTTCATCATTTTTTGACATTTTTTGCTGCTACCATTGTTTCTAAAACTATTCAAACTTCTTGGAGATTTTCTGGTACAAGTATAAAGAAGGTAAGTGTTGCAGTTGGAGCTTCAGCGAAAGGTTGGGAGCTCTTGGCCCTTATATTGTCAGCACAACAACTTTTTCTGATGCTAAAACTATTATTGATGTCGCCTTAGATGAGACGGGAAAATGGCTCAGGGACGATCTATGCATTCTTTTAAAACTTATAAGCTTCTTCTTTCTCTTGTTCAAGCTCAAAGGAAACCTGTGCAAGATGGGTGATTCTTGTCATTTTCAGCCACGGCCTAGTTCTGCAAATGGTATTAAAAGAGCCTAATCATTTCTGCAGTTATTATATCTCTTGGAGTGAAACTCGACAAAGCCATTGAGTATAATTTGAAGACTATATGGTGTAACACCTGGCATTCAGAAGTGGATAGAAATGAGGGATTCGAGAGCTAAGTGGAGGCGGTCAGTTAGAGGGACAACCACCTGGAGGACATCTGAAATATCTTTCGTCTTTTATTTTTTAAATAAATTTGTCATTTAGTGAAAATTGTTGCTAGATGTAAAAAGAAGTTAGGCTTTTATCTCATTTTTTTGTTTTGAAAAGGTAGTGACAGGTAAGTAATTGATGATGTGTCACTACACTTGTAACTATTTTCTTTTAGAATTAGGTTGAGCATGAGTCTCAAGACAGCTATATATATTCATTGTAACAGGAGAGTTAGGGGTGAGTGAATCAATTGGCTAAGGCCTGAAAGAGCTCAACTCTGTTTTGGAACATCTATTTCTAATGCATTTGCAGTGTTTGAAGCTGGATTATTAGTAGAGATTCATGTGTTATCTTTTCTTTCAGTCTATCTTTTCTTTTCCCATGTTAATCTCTATCTCTTTTCTTTGTTATTCCAGTTTGTTAATTTCTCTCGTGCTTGGATAAGTGTAGCATCTAAACGGGATTCACATTAATGGTGCCCTGTTCATTTCATTTCAGGCATTTCACAATTAACTTCTACTAAATTTGGCGTAGGATTCATCTTTGTATGCCTTACATCAATGGACTGTTCATTCCTCTTATGTTTCACCAATTAAATCTCTTTGAATGTGCACTCTATGTAAATGTCTCATGCAGAAGCACTATTTTTTGTCTTAGATGTTATGTTTTGACTCTATTGCCCAAGGATTTTTCTCCTGATTCATCTCACCAAACCCTTAAACAATATTCTCTACAGAAGTCTGACCTTCTGAAAGTGTTTTAAATGATTATCCTGAATGATGAATGCTGGTGTGTTTCTTCATTATTGACGATCTTGATGATTTCCAGTATTCTGTGAATGTTAAAGAGAGAGCCCTCTATGTTTGTGCAGGGTCAATAGCACAAGCTAAATATTGGTTAGTGGTTACCCCAGTTTTCCCTCTCCCACAACCTAGGGGGTCATTTTGGGTGTTAACAACCTCATAATGACACCCATATCCCGCTAAAGGCCAAATATTCCATCTATAAGGCATGCGTGTTGATTTAGAGACTCATTGTATTTTCTTCCATGACTATGGTCAATGTCCATAGACCCATGCCTCCCATCCAAAACCCTATAAATGGCACCCTTATCCCATTATAATACCATTTAGACTCCCAAGATTCCATCCAGACAGTCCATGGGGTGCCTCATGGCCCAACATTACATTGATTAAGCTAAAATAGGGGGGGGAGTCAAAGGAGCGAGAGGAAGGTGTAAAGGGAATCATGGGAGGGAGGGATGGGTAGGGGAGAGATATAGGGGGATGAAGGGAGGAGAAATATAAGGGAAAGGGAGGGATGGGTATGGGAGATATATGAGGGGGGACTGAAGGGAGGAGAAATATAAAGGGAAGGGATTGGTGGGAGGGAGGGAGGGATGGGGGGGGAAGAGATATAGGGGGGATGGAAGAGGGAGATATATAAGAGGGATGGATGATTGGGTGCAAGAAAGTTATAGGATCATGGATGGAGGAAAGATATATCATAATGGATGGAGGGACAAATGGGGGGGTGGGGGTCGTTAAAGAGTGAGAGGGAGGAGAGGGATGGATGGAGTGGTGGTATAGAGAGAGGTATAGAGTGAATGAGTGAGAGAGACAAATGGGGGGGTGGTTAAAGAGTGAGAGGGGGAGATTCTGAGAGAGAGAGAGATATGGATGGAGAGAAATGATGGATGGAGGGATGGTTAGAGGGTGAGAGAGTGAGATAATAATAGTGAGAGAGTAGGGATTTAGGGAAATGAAGGATGGTCAAGGATGGTTACACTGAGCGATAGAGATGAGGGTTTTTTTGTGTGTGTGTGTGTGTGTGTGTGTGTGTGAGAGAGAGAGAGAGAGAGAGAGAGAGAGAGAGAGAGAGATGGATATTAAGGAATGGAGACAAAGATGGAGAGATGAAGGAGGGATGAAGGATTGAAGGTGGAGAGAGGAGGTAGGGGGAGAAAGTGAGGGATGGAGTGAGTGATAGGATTGAACACATGGAGGTAGAACGAGAGGGAGGGAGGGAGGGAGGGAGGGATAGAGGGGGGAAGAGAGAAAGGGTTTTGGCGGGAGGGAGGGGCAACAAAGGAATTGTCTTAGAGGGTGTGTGGATGTGTGTGAGAGAGAGAAAGGGGAAAGATTGGTTATAGAGGGAGAGGGGGTGTGGTGTTCCAAGACCAACAGGTGTGTAAGTTTGTTTGAGGGGGGAGTGGTGAGATTATGAAGGAGGGGGTATTTAGGAAGAGAGGGGGAGAAAGAGAGGGTTGAGGGACAGTTATAGATGCAGAGACATAGTGAAGGAGAGAAATAGTGATGGTTAGATAGAGAGGTATGGAGAGAGGGTGTGTGGATGTGTGTGAGAGAGACAAAGGGGGGAAGGTTGGTTATACAGGGAGAGGGGGTGTGATTTTTCAAGACTAATAGGTGTGTAAGTTTGTTCAAGGGTGAGTGGCTAGATAAGGAAAGAGGGGGAGACAGGAAGAAAGAGAAGGAATTATGGGGGGATAGAGAAGGGGGTGGAGAGAGGAGGTAGGGGGAGAAAGTGAGGTATGGAGTGAGAGAGAGAGGATGGAACACATGGAGGTAGAAAGAGAGGGAGGGAGGGGAGAAGTGAGAAGGGAGAGAGAGGGAAGGGGGAGAGAGAGGGAAGGGGGAGAGAGAGAGAGGGTTGAGGGATGGTTATAGAGGTAGAGGGGTGGTGAAGGAGTGAAATAACGATGGTTATATAAAGAGGGATGGAGAGAGGGTATGTGGATGTGTTAGATAGACAAAGGGGGGAAGGTTGGTTATAGAGGGAGAAAGTGTATGGTGTTCCAAGACTAATGTATATGTATTTTTTTTTTAAATTGACATATCCATATACAGCGCCTATAGTTGTTGTTTACCCTGTTCCTCCCATTGAGGTTGATCATGCAGAGGCAACAAGAAAGGCTTCCTAACTTGGTAACCTCATCATCCTAATACCTCCTTTGGACTAGCCCTTGAACCTCCAATAATCTGACCTCATTATCCACAACCATTCACAAATTTTAGGCTAAGCATAGTCCTTTTTCCACACTTACATTAAACCGCTTTGGAGGGGCCAATAATTACCATGATCTTTTTCTTTTAGATGGGGTTTCTCCCAAAGCCTATCCACTAACTTGGTAAACTCTTTTTTACTCTCGTACCAAGCTACTAAAGCCAAAATGCATGTGTTAGATTGTATATGAGATATGAATCGCATATGCGTTATAACGAATATGTGATATGAACAAGGCTAAAACACATATGCATTTTTTTTTTAATTTAAAAATCCAGCAGAACAAGGCTTGGCATGATGTTCAGAAATAGCTTCAGACTACCAAACCTATTGGCCAGGACAAATAAACCAGGGCTATTGCCTGTATTTTAGAACTCTATCAATATGCTCAGTTTCAATGGCGTGTTTTTCTATAACAAACACAATATTTTTTTTGAAAATATAGAATATTGTAGAGTACGATCTAACAATTCTGAATATGTAATTTTTTCCTAAAAATGTATGTTTTATTTATTTATTATTATTTTTCTAAATGTCACACGCCAGTTTTAAAAAATAGATACATCGATTGTTTTTTATATAACTTTTTATTTCCTTCACCATTTCCCAATAAAACTATATGGTGCACTAAAGGAGAGCGAGCTCTACAATCTTATATATAGAAATCAATTATTTCATTAAATTTTGCCCCTAAAGTGTTGAACTCGCACAGAACGTTTTCATTTCAAGTTTTTCTGACTTCAATTAATAATAATAATAATAAAAAAATCATGAAATTTTTTGAATAAATAGTGTTGCACTAGGCCCAAATGTTCTTTATATGTCTGCAACATTTTATCCAAAATTGACATCATTTACCTCAATAAATGTTGCACCTGCACAAACATATATGTTATGATGTGCTGAAAATTTGAAAACCCAATTTAATGAAAACTAATTTTATAATCATTTACACAAATGTTTTATAGATAAATGTTATATATTATGAAAGCTGATTCAATTACCTATATTTTGTTATTTTACTTCCTCTTCAAATCCATTAGGGAAGTACCCCTAATTGTCACCTAAATTCAGAGGTTCCATGTTTTTTCAGTATTATGTGGCATCTAAAGTGTCTTTAAAGGAGTCCATGATTGTGCATCATCCCGCATGTTACCTTGGAAAGCTTCTGGCATGGGTCTCCTATTGTTCAGATTCCCTGTTGTGTTCCCACTCGGTGTATCAATAAGCTCATTTAGTTTGGATGGATTTTTTTCCAAGATATGTGTGTTATTTATCTCTTGAATTCATCCCAATTTGGGCCAGCTTCATTCTTCTTGCGTTCTCTACACTCAAGAGAGTAGCACTGGACGTCTTCGTACCAAAGTAATGATGTCGAGAAGATTACGTGCCACCCCCCATCATGGAAGTGGTAGGCGTGGTTACTCTCTCCATTTTGGTCTTAGAGGCTCAACAAGAAATGTTTATGATAGCTCAATCCCCGGGCACTTAAGAGATGTGAAGGACAATTAGGAATAAGACATGGTGGTTCAGTAATTGGTTGTCCATATGGCTAGAAATCACCAAAAACATTACTTGTTTGTTAAGAACATGCTAGCCCAAGTCTTATTTCATTCTCTAGGGATCCCTCCGGAGAGTAATTCCTCTCCCTCCCCTTTCCATTCATTTCACACCTCTTCCTCATTGGGCCCTTCTAAGGATCCAAATCCTCCTGAGCATCATGACTAGCATCAAGACAAGGAGTCCATGACAACTAAATACAAGGCATAAATTGCACTTCCAACGGCCATAAACAGAAGCATATGGAACGCAAAGGATTGGTTGATCCCTCATCATTCCAGAAGACGGTCAGGTTTTCCCATCAAGGAATGCAAAGATAACTCTTTCAATTCATGACCATACCAATGTCCAATTCCGAGGAGAAGCCAAAAGATGCAACCTCCATTTGCATTCTCAAGTAATTTCATGGTTTTGTTTTATATAAGTAGCCATGTAGAAAAAAACCGTGCTAGAATTTTGTTTACGGTAGTGGTTAAGCAATATATTCTCATGTGTCATTCTGAACTCTGTATGCCTAGTTCCCACTTAGGGGCATGCTTTTTTATATGCAGTTGTTTAGAACCTAAATTACCTTGCATGGGAAGGCTTACTGTTGATACTAGTCTCATGTTTTTGTTTTGTATGGGGTCTCTAAGGCCTCCTCGACACTGTGAAACTATCTTGCTTGTAATTTTATTTATATAGTAATAGAATTTTACTCTGGAACTTACAATTTTTTTATTTATTTAAATTGAAATTTGATTATTCAACTGATTTTTTTTTATGTTGAGCTTATTAAATTTTTTTATGGACAATAGTATCATTACTAGGTTTTAATCACTAGCTTAAGTACATATTTAGCACCACAAGTTATCCCCACTTATATTATATGGTGTTAATATGGGGATATTAACACCACTTACATTATAAGGGGTTCAAGTGGTGATAGTATTTGTTAATTTTATTGGAAATGACATGCCACATCATATATATGTTAATTAGAGAAGTGGCGTATGATACTTTGACAAGTACAATAAGGTGGTGATAAGTCCTTTTCCACATTGACACTTACAAATCATTTTTAATTACGAGGGTTTGCACAAACCATAAAACAAATTCACGAGCGATTATTTTTCTAACCCACTTCAATGATTTATTCTTTATTTTGTCAAGCAAATAAATGTTTTTAATATCAAGCAAATAAATGTTTTTAATATCAAGCTTTGCACAATATATATAACAATATAATATATATATAGATTTTTTAAAATAATTGATTCAATTGTTTACTTTTTATATAATTGTCACTTCAAATAAATAAATATTTGCATTTTAAAAAATTATTATTGAAAGATGATCAAAGATAATGAATTTTAATTTATTAAAATTATAAAGATGATGATAAAATTGTTTTGAATTGAAATTTAATTATTTGAATGATTTTTTTATATTAATAGTAATAATTAATTGTTTGATGGGTATTAATTCCATTAGGAAGATTTGAGCATTATGTAGGGTCTTGGGGTGCTAGACATGGTTGAGGGATTAAACTTCTACCTTAAGTGTTATAGGAATATTCTAAACATGTATGACCAATGAAAGCACCTCAAACCACTATACATGGATTTGTGAGGGTATTCTTATCTCATGTTTGTGGATATCAATACTATTATGAAATTTTGATAAGTACATATGGGACTAGGAGTCATTTACATGGTTAGGGGAGGAAACCAAGCCTTATGCA
Source organism: Larix kaempferi (assembly GCA_027924585.1). Taxonomy (NCBI): domain Eukaryota; kingdom Viridiplantae; phylum Streptophyta; class Pinopsida; order Pinales; family Pinaceae; genus Larix; species Larix kaempferi. Next base: position 10,664,841 of record BSBM01001160.1, on the reverse strand, counting down.
CTAAATTATGATTTTAGGGATTCAAGGATAATAGAGATGTAGACACCTACATCCACACAACATGACTTCTCAAGGGGATCCTTGGCCATAGAATAGGGATATGGGTAGAATTTGCAAGGTTTCAAGGACTAGGTATGGATATTGGGGCCCGAGACATGGACACGAGAGGAAACTTGAACTTTAGATCCTAAAGGAACTATATAGGAATCTATAATTAATAAATACACTTCAAACACTAGTACAAAATGAGAGATAAGTGACTAGGAGACTAAAAAATTTAGTCACCATAGTTTTTTCAAGAGATAAACGACCAAAATTCAACAATTTTAAGTGATCCACAACTAAGATAAACGACTAATTTAGTCACGGGATAAAATATATGACTAGATAAAAAGTGACTAAAATAAATGACTAATTTAGTCACATGAATACAAATATGACTAGCTAACACCAACTAAGAATATGAATCAGTCATTTATGTTAGTCATTTTTAGTTGTGTCAGCTTGGCAATGATAAATTATAATTTTGACAATGAATTTGTACACATTAGAAAATTTTAACACTATATATGGATTCAAAGACCCATTTAAAAGATGTTGATGCTTAACATCGATTTGTTTTGAAGTGTTGGAACATGATGACTAGGACGACCAAATTAAAGTTTGTTGCAAGATCATTTTGCCTATAGCATCACATCCAGTTCGATGTGTTTGTTATGTCCATACCTTTTTTCGCCATTTTCATTTTCATATAACCCCTTCGATAAGTCCACCAAGTTACATTTTGTCTGTTACCATGTCATGGTCGAGTCAAGTTATGGGGGTTTGTCATATTTTCATCTATCATTGTCATGTCAGTTACTCGGTACCATTGTGTTCATCTTATCACGTTGATCGCACTCAAATTTTGTTTGGCCAAAACCGTCACCGTTTGACCCTTTCGGCAGTCGGTCGAAGTTTCGACAAGTTGGAGTAAATTGTGTCTTCTCAATTAAAATCCACCATTTTTTGCATCCATCGATAACATTTCCAATAAGATCTATCATCAGTTTTCTCACTTTGTCTATGTCTAGAAATATCGATAATATCCCACGGCATGTATTTGTGCAAAATAGCCAATGTCCTCCAATTTAAAACAAAATAAAGATTTCCCCTTTCCCTTTAAACTCTATATATTTTAATAATCCCTTTTCCCTTATATAATATTTTTCGTTTTACATTTTATTTTCAAATATTTTTAAGAATAAATTTTCTATTTAATTTTTTACTATTTAAAAAACAAATTTCCTTATTATAAAATGTAATTATAATCTAAAACTTTTAAAAATAAAACTTATTATTAAGAGAATGGAATTTCCTTACTATCCATATTTTGGGAAAAGTATAGGGGAATACGGTCTGGAGGACTCTTCCTATCCGCTAAATGGTAGCACCTTTTCGAGACATTTAGAGTGATGGCGTTGCGTGTTTGCTAGAGGTCATTAAAAAAAAGCTTGCAGAATTCATGGGAAGCTACACCAACGTTGTTTTAGTGGTGCGTTTATGCCTATGCATTGTGGAGGTTTAGGGCTTGAGTTAAATGAATTAGTCATTGCCAAATTGTCATGGACATTGATTGAATAGGCTTATTTTTGGTTGGATTTGATGCATTTTGATGGCAAATTCGTTATTCTTTCTATTATTCGCAAGATATTGCACAAACTTATGAAAATTACATATATAAAGAATGACTGGAAGTGAATCAAAAGTCACTTGAAAACATGTATGGAGCCGCTTGACCGCAAGGGAAAGGAAAAGAAAATCGCCAAGATTGGTCATATGAAACCGACATCCCAGACACTATATGTGCATTATTCGGTTACCCTCGGGGCCCTGGACATAACTGCCCGTATTTACCAACCCTACCTATTGGCCATTGAGGATCATGAGCAAGGCAGTGAGAGAAACCCCTAATGCATTCATTTTTTAATAGACCCATAAATCTATGTATTTTTCACCCCCAAGCATTTATTTGGCCATACTTGGATGTAGGTAGCCCCCACTCCATCTACATGATAATATTAGGAACTCATCAATAAGCTCCTCCCTCTCGGTCCACTATTTCCTGGGATAACCTAATGGATATATTGAAGAATATGTCTATCGAGTAGCACACATTCTGTTATGCTCGTGTCCAACCCACCCAATAAGTAACTTTTAAACTTAAGCCGATGTTGGAATAACCCTTTCATATGGTCATTTTCACGCGCTGTATGTCCTGGTCTACCATTACTAAGGGTTAGTCTAATGGGGCATAGATATAGTGTGTTGTTCCTAGGAAAACCAATCGTCTCAAATAGCCCATCTCCAATAGCTCTGGGAAGGAAGCTATTTTTACCCTTCGCCTTACACCTACCAGGGGATACTTACACTTTTATACTGCCCACAAGCAACTAGTCCACATAGAGTTTACCTTCGGGACGATCGACTACTTATGGGGTAAGGAGGGAAGCAGGGTCAATATAATAATAATAATAAAAGAATAATAAGGTTATATAAGGATACTAGGTTTCATTTTTGGGCATACGAACTGCCAAAATCTCTCTTCCTGACGTGCGGTTATGTGAATAGCAGTACTCGAGCATCTGCTGAGGAAACCCCAGGGGTTTACAAGCCATTAAGGATGGAAATCCTCATCTAGCTTATATTGTATGAAGGTTCTAAGTAAAACGCGCAGATCTGAAGTTTTAATCAGTTTTTATTCTAGTTTGTAAAGGAACCTTGGATCTTGGACTATATTACAGTATAGATATAAAATGATCTCTTTAAAACTTAGTCATTGATTGGATGGGTTTCCTTGGGCATTTAGAACTGGACTATGTTGAAATACTATAACTTCTAAGAATATTCTATTTGTACTTTATTATTCTGGAGATGTTTCATTCCTCCGTGAAGACCTTATTGTATATCTGGAGATGTTTATTCCTCCGTCGGATTGTGGTAACTTAGGTTATTAGACTTCCCTAGTGGGGGTCGGCCTTGTATGTGTTATGTGGGTCAAAGGGTTATTAGAACACCCTAGAGGGGTCATCCAAATCAGTTGTAATGGTGTGTTTAACCCAGTGGTTAAGTTGGGGCCGACCTAGTTAATGTAAAAGACAAGTTGGAGATGTGTATAAATAGAGGAGGTGTGTTCCTCATTTAACACACACTACACTCACTTGTGAATAGCGCATAGGTGAGGGAGAGGTATGCTATGGAGGAGAAGGAGCTCATGTATAGGGTTTTCATCTTTGTATTTTCTAGTCATCTATATTGAGGAAGCTTTGCTGGGTTTTCTTCTCCATGAGGGTTTCCCAGGATAAATCTTTGTCTCTTGTGTTTATGCTATGCTTGTTGTTCTTTTAGTGATCATGTATACGCTATTATTATGCAATGGAATGTAATGATGATGTTTTCTGTCTTAGCATATTGATTATTAACATGGTATCAGAGCCAACCTGAAGGAAGGTAATGTATGGCACTTATGACACTTGCTTCACTTGCGACAATTTGAAGGTTAGGGTTTTATATAGCAAAAACCAGTCATCGTGGAACTTTCGCTATAAATCCATTTTGGCGAAGGTTCATGATATGAAACCTTTATAGGTAGTATTTAACATACCCAGGTACCTTGCTTCCAAAGGAAACCCTCATATTCGTTGTAATTTGTGAGTTATGATCAGTACAAGTTAGGGTTTCTGCCTCTTCCAGATCTCAGTCATAATCAGGTGACCTAGGAAAAAATGTCATAACTTGGGATAGGAAGCTCCAAATGAAGTTTCGTAAAAAGTGAAAGGTAGTGCACAGAATGTACTATCTCATGTAACGTTTTCAAAGGCCGAAATTGAACCAGTGACACGTGGCATGCCGTACACATTAGCTCTCCTTTTTTATCCCATAAACAGGTCATGTTGCGACACTTGGAATAATTGTCTCTTAGAGAATCCAATTGAGGTTAGAACTATGGGGTTGGAAAGATGACAGTTCGGACTATCACAAGTAGATGTTTCAGACCCCGTGGATTGAAAAGTTCAGATTTACACAAGAAACAATCAGGTACATATTTCTGTCAAAACATAATTATTTTTTGAGCACCTTCATTCATGGCCTCGGGAATTTAGGGTTTCGGAGAAAGTTGGAATTTTTGTAATCCAAGACTATGGATGAATGCTACTCATCAAAATCAAAATTTAGAGACCAAGATTGAATTTTTTGGTTGGGTAGAAGACCGGGCTTGATCAAACCCCAGTTCGGGATTTTGATCAGAAAGGTGGAAAATTAGGGCTTCTGCAAAAGTTGGAATTTTTAAGTCTGTGACCACGCCTGGAAGCTCCTCAGAAAAATAAGAGTTTAGAGATTTGGATCGAACCTTTTGATTGGGCAGAAGGGTGGGATTCATCAAACCTTATTTCGAGATCATGTCTAGAAGATCCAGAAGTTTTGAAGGCAATTTTGAAGGGTCAAATTTTGGAGATTTCAAAATTGAAGTATGCTAGCTTGATCAGCTCAGCAAGGCACATATTTCCATCCATTCAGAAGTGTGAAAGTCAAAGTTTGATTTTTTAGGGTATCTTTGATAAACCCTAATCAAGCTCCAGATCCAGTTTCAGGGGGAGATGAGGCTAAGGCCTTACAGAAGAAGACTACAAGAAATATCAACAGGTATGACTTAAGAAGATACAGGTATGTGTTGAAATCTGTTCATGGTTAAGTTTATGATATGTTTGTCTTCATGTTATTGAGGTTAGTACAATTATGATTATTTGGTAATTAATGCATGTGAATGATAGAAGGCATTCATTGATTAAGGTTATGACTCTTATGGTTGTACTAATGCACTTGTGGGGTTGTATGAGGATGATGTTGTCTGCTAACAAGATACAGGTACATCAAGAAAGACAAATAAAGTTCTACAACCATGATGACATGAATACAAAGACTCATCCATAATCTTTGATCACATAGAAACTCTACTTATGAGGTTTGTATGACTTTGTTCTACTATGCTTAACCTATGAGATATGCAGGTTCTAGCACAAGGTCTCTAAATCACTAAAGAGAACAAAGAAGATATTGTTTGGGTATGTTAAGGCATAACCAAGCTTGATAATCCAGGTATGTTTTCCTATATCAAGTTAGAATCCTACTTTGTTAGGATCTTAGGTAAGTATACCTATGTATGAAATGATCATGACCATACATACTTAAGTTATCATGTTTTGATAGTATACTAATGAATGTATGATTGTGTATGAGATCATGAGGATGACACTAGTGCACAGTTGAGCATGCATAGTGGACCAGGATGAATAGAAGTTCAAAGACATATAGAGATCAAGCGGGAGGAAACCACTCAACATAAAAGATAAGTATTTGAGTTGTTATTTGAATCTCTGAAATAGTAAATGATATTGCTTGTATGCATATTCGTATTCCTAGAATATATCATGCATAGTGTAAACATTCATATATCATTGAACAGTATACTACTAATATGCTAATGATGGGTAAGATTGGACAAACATTCCATTGTTGTTTATCTCGAATGAAACCTCTTTGCTGACATGCTGAGAGCTGTGCATGCTCTTGACAGTATGTTTTGGTAGAGATGGAAGGCATCTAGATAGCCACTGTATGCATACAAGATATGGAAAAGTGTTGTGCCAAGATATTGGTCTAGATAGTTGCATGACTATGTGAATCATACCAGTATGCATAGTAGGTTATCATAATTTGATGATTATGAAGTATTACTAATCATGTGATTAACTTTGATTTGTAGAAAAGATCATGTGCTATGATGATGAACACCGAACAAGTGATGGATGTTTAACAAGAAGACTTACAAATCAAACATGCTATAGAAGTCTCGTGGCTAGAAGATTCTCTTAGAAAGAGGAAGAGGATCATGACAAGATGTTTGCTCCAAGTGGCTCGATAAGACCATTCTCTTAATGGTGTAATTGAAGAAATCTCTGTACGGTATCCTAGGATCGATAGTCATTTGATGAGATTAATGATCACCATGGGTGATGCAGATTTCAACCTTTGCTACAAGGTTGAAGATGGTGTCCATATACAGATGGCATTCTTCTCTTAGATGGATGCAAGAAGGAACTCACCACAGAGTTCTAATGATCTTGAGGCTCATATCAGTAGGCCCATCTGACGAGAAATGGCATGCAGAAGAATACTCACTGCAGAGTGTAGATGATGTTGAGTCACAGAAGGAGAAGCTGATAGCTTCTTGAAAATCTTGGGCTTTACCAAAAGTAAAGTTGATCCTAACCTTTACCTTAAGGTTATGGATGATGAATCTGTCATACTATTACTGTATGTGGATGATCTCTTTCTGACAGGGAATGAGAAACATATCATGGAAAGAAAGAAGCTAGCTACAGAATTTGAGATGAAAGATCTCAGATTGATGTGAAAGTATGAAAAGGCCCAGAAGGAATCTTTCTCAACCTAGGAAAGTATGCTGTGGAAATCTGTTAGGATATTCCTATACTCCATCCTAGTCCTTCTAACATTCCTGTCATTTACATTTTCAGTCCTGCATGCAAAATTAGGGTTTGCATGCATTTTACATGCATCCTAGTCATCAGCACCGGCACCTAGCCCTCAGCAAACTAGCCCCAGGAGCTTCTCTCGGATCAGTCTTAGCTCTCCTAGAGCTTAGTGCGCCTTCTTTTCAGTTATTGCATGAGAAGGGAGCCTTTCTTCATCTTTTAGTCCAGTTTAGTTCAGTTATCTTCAGTTCTTCCTTGATTTAAGGATTAACTGACTCCTAACTGACCTTATCACTCTTTTGGACCTCCAGTATGACTAGATAGACTGTTTTGACTCCAGTTAGCTCCATGAGCGCCCTCCACTGAGTCTCCTTCACTATATCAGTGCTTCCATGTGCCAGTTACACCAACCACACTCAGTTAGACTCAGTTTGACTCCCAATTGATCACTACTTATGCATTGATGACTTCACTGATGATGAGATAGACTCCTAGTTTGGCACTGATGACTCTCCACTGATTATGGATCTGTGCATGAAGGATAATTTGAATTACACCTAGTGAATTCGAATCCTCATACTCAGCATTGTATATTTACCCGGTTACTATTCTGATTAATGTAGTGTGTGTAATTATTCTGCCTCTATTGGATCTATGTTCTATTGCTTCTCTCTTCTTCCTTAATTCCTTAATTCTTTCACTATGAGGTTACATTATCTCTTTGGATCTTATGTTGGCAATCTAACATGGTATCAGAGCCATTTGAGAGTATATTCTACCTCCATTCTTGAGAGTTTTTTTGCAGGTATTTCGAAGTTCTAGCAGTTGCAGCAGCAGATTCAGCAACTCTCTATTTGCACTTATTCAAGCAGTCATGATGAGCAATTCGAATGCTCCTTCTTCTCCTATACTTCTCACTCCTTTCAATTACTTCGAATGGAGGGATGAGATGAAGATTTTCTTGATGACAAAAGGGTTTGAAAGATTGGTTTATGAAAGAGATGCCACACCACATATAGCTAGAGATAAAGTCAAGCATCTAACCAAATTGGATGAAGCTTTTGGATACATATTCCTTTACATGTCCAGAGATCTATTGTTCCATGCTGAAGGTTTGAAGTCTCCAAAAGAGTTATGGACCAAATTGGAGAGCCTTTTTGGCAAACAAGATGGGATGAGAGGCTACACTCTTGAAAACGAATTGGCCTCTCTACAACCTAGCAATTTTGAGAGCATTCAAACATTCATCTCGAAATTTCAGAATTTGGTTACTCAATGCAAGCATTGTGGCATCACCAAAAGTGATGAGCAATTAGTACTCTCCATTTTGAGCAAACTTGGATCTCAATTTTCTGTTTTTGTCTCTACTTTCCATTCTAGGCGAATGTCAATCCCTGGATGGAAGTTTCCTACCTTGGACAAATTTACTACCGCTCTCATTCAAGAAGAAGACAAGTTGATTCAAATGGGTTCCATCACAATCTCCAGAGATCTAGCTCTTTTAGCTGGTGAATCAAGTGGAGCGAATGCAAGGGGGGGACAAAAAGGCAAAGGAAAGAAACCTTCAAGATCCAAGAATGACAAACAAAAGAGTCCTAATTGTACCTACTGCAAGAGAGGAAACCATCCTGAGCATTCTTGCATGCATAAGAAGATTGATCTTCTAACCAAGCTTCTTGAACAAAACTAAATTTTTGTTCCAAAAGAAGCAAAGATGTCTGATTCTGGAAGTGGATCTGATGATTGTCATGCATTGATGGCTAGTTTTTCAAACACAAAAGCTCTCCTCATAGATTCTGGAGCTTCCAACCACATGATGGCACAAAAAGAATCTTTCTCTTCTCTAGATCTCCATGATGGGACTACCATTCACATGGGAGACAACACTCAGGTTTCTGCAAAAGGAGTGGGTACAGTGCATATGGAACATGGTAAGTTCAAAAATGTCTTGTTTGTTCCTTCTCTAACTGCAAATTTATTATCAGTTTATCAGATGACCCATACAGGATCTCCAAAGCAAGTTACTTTTGGTCCAAACACTGTCGAGATCACAGAAATATCCACTGGAAAGGTTATAGCGAATGGGATTGCTAATCATGCCTCAAAGGCATATGAATTTTCTCACTTTATGCCTTTCTCTCCAAGTGTTTCTTCAGATTCCGATCAAGATCAGAGTGACTTCTCTTCCGATGAAGAAGAAGAGCAAGATTTTGATGTAGAAGCCATAGTTCAAAGAGATTGCAATCCAAAATCAACACCTATTCTTAGTCCAGATACAAGGTCAACATGGGCTCACACAGCTCTAGCTACTACTGAGAATACTATTGAGGATCATCACACTACCAGACTTCCACACCATACCAACCTTGCATTATGCCATCCACCTCTCCATGAGAGATGCAGCATGATGATGGGGTTTACTCTTCCATTCTTTGGGAAAACTCATCATGATACATTCGCTCCAGTGACAGAAAAGGTTCCTGAAAGACTTGCTACATTCAGCACATTCTCTAGCACTTGCATTCGCACTTTACAGAGGATCAGCTTACCAAGTCTCTTTGCAAAGTTTTCACTGATGAAAGCTTGCTTCTTTTCTGCTTAGAGTGATGGCTCCTTGAGTTATTCAAAAATAAAAAAAAATAAAAAAAAAAATGAAAAAGAAAAATTGAGGCAGTATTTTTTATCATTTCATTGATTGTATGGGTGACCTTTGGTCCTAGTTACCAGGGCCCAGGATGGATTAAGGGGGGGTGTTAGGATATTCCTATACTCCATCCTAGTCCTTCTAACATTTTTGTCATTTACATTTTCAGTCCTGCATGCAAAATTAGGGTTTGCATGCAATTAGGGTTTGCATGCATTTTACATGCATCCTAGTCATCAGCACTGGCACCTAGCCCTCAGCAAACTAGCCCCGGGAGCTTCTCTCGGATCAGTCTTAGCTCTCCTAGAGCTTAGTGCGCCTTCTATTCAGTTATTGCATGAGAAGGGCACCTTTCTTCATCTTCCAGTCCAGTTTAGTTCAGTTATCTTCAGTTCTTCCTTGATTTAAGGATTAACTGACTCCTAACTGACCTTATCACTCTTTTGGACCTCCAGTGTGACTAGATAGACTGTTTTGACTCCAGTTATCTCCATGAGCACCCTCCACTGAGTCTCCTTCACTATATCAGTGCTTCCATGTGCCAGTTACACCAACCACACTCAATTAGACTCAGTTTGACTCCCGGTTGATCACTACTTATGCATTGATGACTTCACTGATGATGAGATATACTCCTAGTTTGGCACTGATGACTCTCCACTGATTATGGATCTGTGCATGAAGGATAATTCGAATTACACCTAGTGAATTCGAATCCTCATACTCAGCATTGTATATTTACCCGGTTACTATTCTGATTAATGTAGTGTGTGTAATTATTCTGCCTCTATTGGATCTATGTTCTATTGCTTCTCTCTTCTTCCTTAATTCCTTAATTCTTTCACTGTGAGGTTACATTATCTCTTTGGATCTTATGTTGGCAATCTAACAAAATCCTGTGAAGATTTGATATGTTGGAATGTACAACCATGGCCACTCTCATGGGTTCTTACTTGAAGCTGTTAGCTGATGACTCATCAGAGTTAGTGGATGTAACTCTGTACAGACAGATTATTGGGTCATTGATGTATCTGATGAATACTAGGCCGGATATATGCTTTGCCGTGAAACACCTTGAGACAGTATCTAGTGGAACCTAGATGAGTTCACCTGATAGATGCAAAGAATGTGATGAGGTACTTGAAGGGCACGATAGACTTTGGTCTATATTATTTTGGAGATTATGACTCTAGATTATATGGCTACACAGATGCTAATTGGGTAGGAATTGTATCATACAGGAATAGCACATTGAGCGGATGTTATTGTCTTGGATTTACCATGATCTCGTGGTTTAGCAGGAAGCAGTCTAGTGTGGCTCTCAGCACAACCGAAGCATAATATATAGATGCTTGCTCTGCTAGTTGTGAAGCGATATATGTTATTAGGACGATTTGACTTAGAGATGGACCCCACTGTGATCATGTGTGACAACCAGAGTTGTATCAAGATGACAGAGAATCCAGTGTTCCATGAAAAGTCAAAACACATAGAGATCCAATATATTTATACGGGATATGGTGCAGAATGAGCTATCAAGCTCGAGTATGTGAGCACTGACGAGCAAGTTGTTGATGTATTGACCAAAAAATCTGTCTCGAGCAAAGTTTGAGTATTTTTGAGACAAGCTTGGTGTAGTTCAGAAGGACCCTCCTTGAAAGGGGGAGTGATGTGGTCGCTGATGATGAGATTGCCTGCATCGATAGAAAGATCGATGATGTGGATACATGTATTGATGATACCGACAGTAAGGTCGATGATGTGGATACATGTATTGATGATACCGATGGTGAGTTCGATGATGTGGATACATGTATTGATGATACCGACGGTGAGGTGGATGATGTGGATACATGTATTGATGATACCAACAATAAGGTCGATGATGTGGATACATGTATTGATGATACCGACGATAAGGTCGATGATGTGGATACATGTATTGATGCTACCGATGGTGAGGTCCATGATGTGGATACATGTATTGATGATACCGACGGTGAGGTCGACGATGTGGATACATGTATTGATGATACCGACGGTGAGGTCGATGATGTGGATACATGTATTGATGATATCGACGATGAGGTTGATGATGTGGATACATGTATTGATGATAAAACGGTGAGGTCGATGATGTGGATACATGTATTAATGATACCGACGGTGAGGTCGATGATGTGGATACATGTATTGGTGATACCAATGATGAGGTCGATGAGTGGTACTTAGACTTGGTATAAGTTGACAAGTGGATTGTATCATCCTTCGACACATGTCCTAAAAGAGATACGTAGACATATGTCTCCAAGAAATAAGTCCCTAGTGGACGAGAGGGATTGCATCATCCCTGGACTTCGGTCCCTTGAATTGATCCGTAGACATATATCTTAGAGAAAGAATTCTCTAGTGGATGAGAGGGATTGCATCATCCCTGGACTTCAGTCCCCTGAATTGACCCGTAGACATCTGTCTCCGAAAATTGATGATAGGACTGCATCGTCCCTGAATGTTGAGTTCAAAATGTACATGATAAATCCTAGATCTGATCTAGGTCACATCCAGTATGAAAAAGGACTAGCTCTGTGGTGGTAAATCCTAGATCTGATCTAGGTCACATCTAGTATGAAGAAGAACTGGCACTATGGTCGGTATTGCATTATCCCTAGACATGGATTTGTCTTAAACGGATCACGGACTGTATCATCCCTAGACATGGATTTGTCTTAAACGGATCACGAATTGTATCGTCCCTAGACATGGATTCGTCTTAAACGAATCACAGACTGTATCGTCCCTAGACATGGATTTGTATTAAATGGATCACGGACTGTATCGTCCCTAGACATGGATTTGTCTTAAATGGATGATGGACTGTATCCTCCCTAGACATGGATTTGTCTTAAATGGATCACGGACTGTATCATCCATAGACATGGATTTGTCTTAAAAGGATCAGGATTGATCATCCTATAAGTAGATCTGGATTTCATCATCCATAGACATGAGAGGTGTCTTAAAGTGAGAGGGATTGATCATCCCGTAATTGGATCATGTGTGTTGCTGTAGATTGAGTCGAGATGATCCAGATGTTGTAGATCGAGATGATCCAGATGTTGTAGATCAAGATGATCTAGAAGTTGTAGATCGAGATGATCTAGATGCTGTTGATCGTGATGGTCTAGATGACGATGTTGTTGGTTGTGATGGTCTAGATGATGATGCTACTGATCATGATGGTCTAGATGACGATGCTGCTGATTGTGATGATCTAGAGGACGATGTTGCTAATCGTGATGATCTAGATGACGATGATGATCGTGTAATGACGATGTTGATGATCGTGAGGATCCAGATGATGATGTTGATGTTTCTATAGCTATTCGAGTGCTACAGAATATGAAGACTCAGTACTGAAGATGTTGATGTTCTAGTAATTGCTTGAGTTACTGATGATGTTGAGAAAGCTTCCAATGATTTATAGATGTATCATGTATGATGTTGATGACTCCTTGCTCCTGCAGATGTTGTTATAATATCCTTATCGTTAAGGGGGGGTGTTGAAATATTATAACTTCTAAGAATATTATATTTGTATTTTATTATTCCGGAGATGTTTCATTCCTCCGTGAAGACCTTATTATATATCCAGAGATGTTTATTCCTCCGTTGGAATGTGTTAACTTGGGTTATTAGACTTCCATAGTGGGGGTCAGACCTATATGTGTTATGTGGGTCAAAGGGTTATTAGACCACCCTAGAGGGGTCATCCCAGTCAGTTGTAATGGGGTGTGTAACCCAGTGGTTAAGTTGGGGCCGACCTAGTTAATGTAAAAGACAAGTCAGAGATGTGTATAAATAGAGGAGGTGTGTTCCTCATTTAACACACACTACACTCACTTGTGAATAGTGCATAGGTGAGGGAGAGGTCTTCTATGGAGGAGAAGGAGCTCATGTCTAGGGTTTGCATCTTTGTATTTTTTGGTCATCTATATTGAGGAAGCTTTGCTGGGTTTTCTTCCCCATGCGGGTTTCCCAGGATAAATCTGTGTCTCTTGTGTTTATGCCGTGCTTGTTGTTCTTTCAGTGATCTTGTATATGCTATTATTGTGCAATGGAATGTAATGCTGATATTTTCTGTCTTAGCATATTAATCTTAACAGACTATTTCACTTGCCTACTTTATTAACTTATGTTGGGAAGCTAGTTAGATCGTGGGATGGAAATATTATTCTTCGATCCTCATTCTTTTTATCATTTTCTTCATAACTCACCCAACCTTTAGAATTAGATATGTTAATGCTCTTGATACCTTGACTAAAGGGTCATTAACTTGAACAACAAACAGGTAACTCCAACATATGACCTTAAAACTACATCTCGTATTAAGCAAAGCATAGAGGACATCAAGAGATTTCCAATGCCTTGTTAGATGACATATTCCACCACTTTCTTGGTACCTTTCATTATAAATGAAGCAAAACATAACTCATTAACAATAATTATTTTAGTTTCCATTTTCCCTCTATAACTCAACGCTCATAATGTTTTTAGTTCCATTGTGATCAAAGACCCTAAAAATCAATGAAGGCCGCAACAAATATACTCCTTTATTAAGGTTACCCGGATCTATTTCCTCTGAAATTGAAATGGAAGAGCTGGGTGGAGTTTTACAGTAGGAGAATGCCAAGATTGACCAATTTTTAAGTCAATCAAAATTCTGTTGAGCTTCATGTTCATTGAATAGGATGCTCCATTGCTGTTAACAAATCCCGCATCACCAAGATAAAGCATTTGATGCCAACGAATCTACCAATTGTTGGGGGAGCTGAAAGGAACGCTACAGACAAATCCAACATTCTATAAAATTCGTCGTACTCTTGACCTCTATTTATTGAAATCTCCCATTGGGATTTCAATTGAATTGAATTGAAGTGAACAGAAGAAAATATGACACTGTCACAGAAGATCAACGAATCCTACAAAGGAGCCGTGGAAAGGATAACATGGCCTCATACAGTCTCTTCATTCAAAGAAAAGGGCGTTCTCTTGGTCGATGAATTTGTCCAGGCTAGCGACAATTTAGTCGCTAAGTGCCCTACCTGGTCCTAGTAATTTTTTTGGCATAAATTTTGCTTTCGAAATGTTCTTTTTTGGGAGGGTGAATATGCAGAGTTATATTGTATATAAAGAGATTGTATGCATGTTTAGTGCAATTAGATTATGGGATTTGACCTTTAAATTTGTTGGGTGTTTTAAGGTTTCACATGAAATTTTAATTGCAGATACCCATTAGGGTTTTCATTAAAGTTTGTAACAATTTCATTATTTCTCAAATTATTGGTGGGGTATTTTAGGTCTTCATGTTTATGGGATGTCAATAGGTTTCTCCAATCTAAATTTTACTTGGATTATTTGTGTCAGGTTTTTACTTGGATTATCTCAATCTAACTCTATTGATAGGTCTTTACCAGGATTATGCCCAACTAACTCTGTTGACAAGCTTTTACTTGGGTTACCCTAAACTAACCCTGCTGATAGGTTTTTGTTTGGATTAACCAAATTCAACTCTATTGATGGGTTTTTACTTGGATTACCCCAAACTATCACTTTCAAATTTTCTGCGAATATTAAATCCCACAATCTGAATAACTGATCCTTGCTTTCACTTTTAGTTATGAAAGGTAACAAAAGTATAGCTAATTGCAAATTCACCTAAACATTTAATTCATACTCATAGTATATGATATTGCAAAGCTTACAACACCTGATGATTCCAGGAAAACTTCTACAAGGTCTTCAAAAGCATGAACATCCTTTTGATCAGCAATAAACCCTTATCCCTGGTTCGGATGACTAAATTGCTTGTTTATACGTCCTAATTTATTTACTTCCTTGATAATACTAGTGTCTTCCTGTTATAATTCTAATGTAAGAAAACAAGACAGTAAATTGCCTTCAATACTTGTAGAAACTTCAATTGGGATCTTCTCCTTAAAACCTTATTAAATTCCTTTCTCTAACTCTGTTTCGTAGGTGTCAAATATAGGGTCTAGCTCTTTGCTGCAATATTTGATATAATTAGAATTTGAAACCTATAGTTCTTCACTCTTCATGTTCTCTTCATATGGTGTATGTCCTGGGCATGCAATGTCCGACAAAGATTGAAACTCTTCAAGTTCATCATCATACACATCATAAAGTGGTTGACTTTTATAGATTTTTGTTGATACTCATTTTGTAATAACCCCTTCCTAAACATCCTCTCAAACATAAAACTCTTCATGAAATTTTAAGACAGCAGTATGCTTAATAAAAAGCGGATTCTCAAATAAATGCACAAAATTTTCAAATTTATATCCACAACATAAATTTTCCTCTGAGATATAATTGTGAAGAAATTATATAAGCATTCCATAACTACTTAGCTGATTTTTTTGTATGCTTTGACACAACATTTTCATATTTCTGATATATAATCTTCAAAGCATGTAAGAGCCCTTCATATTTTTGAACATGAAAAATTTCATTAGCACATAACACATTTTTAGCAGACTCAATAGTCTTTTGCAACTCATGATCGTGTTTCAAAGAAGAGGCCTCCATCTGCTGAAAATAATCTTGACTGTTACTTTGCAAATTAGAAAGGAGTTTTGTATGTATCACCCTCATTTTACCAATCAAGAATATCCTTATTGTACAACAAATTTGTCATATAGGAATAATATCACCACTCTCACTTTACCAACCAGTTAAACATCTGTTGTACAACAACTTTACCTTTTAGCTCAGTATGTTGGCTCTATGATAGACCCAAGGTTCATGGAAGGTGTCTAGCACAGGCATAAGGAAGGGGTTCTTGCCCAAGGTGTGTACGATAGTTTCCATGTCCAAGGTTTCATCAGCCCTAACTTTATGATCCCTTGACTTTTTCCTCACCTCCCCCAATTTTTCCCATGACATGTAGGAGATCCTCCTTATTATATCCCTAGCCCATCCTTTGGAGGTGATTGATCTTGCTCCTATGTGTCTGTATCATCCTCATAGCTACTAAACAAGAGGAAAATATTTGAGATCCCTCCCAAAAGGGTAGTATTTCCACCATCTATGTAAGCCAATATAGTCTATCCAACTCCATAATTAGGATATCCATTTCCATTTGGATCTTTACTAGAATTAGAGCATGTGGTTTGCATCCATATTTCAGCACATGTTAGTACCCACATTAATTCATGAAAGGAGGAAAAAACTCAAGAAAAAGACGTGAAAGTATTCTCTTTACCTATGGTGGATTCCTACTCCAAGCATGGACCACCTCAGGGTTTATGTGCCTCTCCTCCCATTCCATTCCAGATTTTTTTCCTCCACTCTAAGATGCTCTGCTCCATAAAAAAACCAAAACTACATATTGTCGGGCATTTTCTCTATCTTTAGCAGAAATCCGGGACAATTTCCTCTAAGTAAGGAGGAAATGATGAGCAAAAAAAAGCTATTTGTCTATATTTAATAGTCTATTTTGACACCAAGTTATTTTAAATGATTCTCATGTGGGAAAAATTATGTTTGATAGATTACTTTAGATCCATTTTTATCTTTAGTGCCCAATTTTGGAACACATTTTGTATCATCAAATGTGTTTAAGTATAATGCATAGGTACAATTGTTTTAGAGAAATTACCTCTCCAAATTTCAAGTTTTTCACTATCTGCTAGTACCATTTGTTAGAAAAATAGGATTGCAGAGCAATAACAATAAACATAAATGAAAATATAATCACACACACATTACAAGAGAGACACAGATATATCATGGTTCACCCCAACTTGGGCTACGTCCACACTGAATTTGCCAGTCCTTATTATTATTACCGTCCAGCAAGGTGAAGGGATACAACCCGCAGCACAGCCACTGCACTTCCTCTTCACTGTCTCACAGTCT
Source organism: Larix kaempferi (assembly GCA_027924585.1). Classification (NCBI taxonomy): domain Eukaryota; kingdom Viridiplantae; phylum Streptophyta; class Pinopsida; order Pinales; family Pinaceae; genus Larix; species Larix kaempferi. Next base: position 10,647,726 of record BSBM01001160.1, on the reverse strand, counting down.
CTCTCTTGATCTTAGAGATATTTACAATGCATAAAACCTAATACATCATTAAACCTAACCGTGTTACAATGTCTTTCTTTTATAGGGAAATATAATGGGAAAATACCACGGGTTACCCAAAACCATGGGCCCGAAAACTGGTCGCGAAAACAGCCCCAAAAATTTTCCTAGGGGGCTACACCCCTGAACCCTCGATGGGGGCCCGCTGCCCCTCCCGGACCCCCTAAGCATTAGGTCGGGATCATAACGAAACCTGGGTTACGGACATGGCTGAATCATCATCTATGAGACTAGAAGATCTGGCTCCACAACCAACACCATTATGCTAGTTGGGTGTTCACAAATTTATGCTGTAAAAGTGCATTATGATCATATTCACTTTTGAAGTTGCATTAATGGTTGTTAGCCATGTGTTTAAATTGTCCAAGAAGGACTGGAACTTCTTCCTTGAGTGTTGGACCGGAATCATAACCAAACATGGGGTACAGACATGGTTGAATCATCATCTATGAGACTGGAAGATCTGGCTCCACAACCAACAATATCCCACTTGGAGATTGATCACAACAAATCCACCGTTGTTGTACTTGTTGGACCTTGGACTTGGGAACTTTCTCATCTTCACCTTCATGCTAGAAGGCCAACTGAAACCGAGCAGGAACTTAGTTTCTCTCTGGTCACTACCTTTGTGAACATGTCTGCAGGATTTTGGCTAGTAAGTATCTTTTCCAACTTCAAAAGTTCATCTTCCAGAACAGAGCGCATGAAATGGTACTTGAGCTGTATATGTTTAGTCCTGCAATGGGATGCTGAGTTCTTTGCAAGATGAATGGCACTCTAGCTGTCACTATACAACCTGCTATCCTTTTGCTTCTTACCCACTTCCTCCATAAACCTCTGCAACCAAATCATTTCTTTACTATCCTCTGTAATAGTAACATACTCTGCTTCCATTGTTGAAAGTGCAACAACCTTCTGCAGTTTCGAAATCCAACTTACTACTGTTCCACCTACAATAAACACATACTTTGTGGTGCTCCTCCTGCTATCCTTATAACCTGCCATATCTGCATCAACATATCCCTGTAGAATAGTGTCTGAACCTCGAAAACATAATGCCTGAGTAGTGGTACCTCTCAAATACCTGAGAATCCACTGTACTTCCCTCCAATGTTCTTTACCTCGATTGTTCATATATCTTCTCACAACTCCCACTGCATGTGCAATATATGGTCTTGTGCACACCATGGCATACATCAAGCATCCAACTGCTGATTGATAGGGAATCTTGAATATGTAATCTATCTCTTCCTGTGTCTTGGGACACATTTCCTTACTTAGACTGAAATGGCTGGCCAAAGGTGTACTAACTGGTTTTGCATTCTGCATTCTGAACCTCTCCAACACCTTTTGTATGTACTCACTCTGAGACAATGTGAATTTGTGATTTTTCCTGTCTCTTGTTATTATCATACCAAGGATTTGCTTTGCAGCACCCAAATCCTTCATCGCAAATGAATTAGCTAGCTTCCTTTTGAGTACATTTATATCTTGCATGTTAGAACCTACAACAAGCATGTCATCCACATACAATAACAAGATAATATATCTTTCATTCTCTAGCTTCTTGAAATAAACACAGTGGTCAGAATGACATCTACTATAACCTTGTTCTGTCATAAACCTGTCAAATTTTAAATACCACTGTCTTGGAGCTTGCTTCAAGCCATACAAACTCTTTTTCAACCCGCATACCAAGTTCTCCTTACCTTTGACCTCATACCCTTGTGCCTGTTGCATATATATCTCTTCCTCCAAATCCCCATGGAGAAAGGTTGTTTTTACATCTAACTGTTCAAGATCCAAATCTTCTACCGCCACTAGATTTAAGATAGTCCTAATTGAAGTCATCTTAACAACAGGAGAAAATATTTCATCAAAATCAATACCTTTCTTCTATGCAAACCCCTTTACAACAAGTTTGGCATTGTACCACTTATTGCCTCCTTCTTCTTCCTTCAACCTTTAAATCCATTTGTTCTGCAATGCTCTTTTACCAGTAGGCAAGTGAACCAGATCCCAAGTCTGGTTTCCTACCAATGAGTCCATCTCCTCATTCATGCCTTGCTCCCACTTCTTTCTAGTTTCCACCTGCATTGCTTCTTCATAACATTTTGGATCACCAGCATCAGTCATCAACAAATAATACATTGAAGGAGAGTATCATTTAGGGAGTCTACTTAACCTAGTAGATCTTCTTACAGTTGCAGGAGTTTCAGGTACTTGCTATTGTTCTTGATTTTCTGGCACCTTTGGAACTTCATTTTCTTCAATTTCATCAAGTACTGTGTGCTCTGTGTTTTCTCTTTCCTGTTTCTTTCCCTGCAACTGATCTTTATACATGACTTTTTCATTAAATATTACATCTCTACTCCTGATGATTTTGTTATTTTCATAATCCCATAAACAATAACCAAATTCATCAACCTCATATCCAATAAAGGTACATTTATTGGATTTAGCTTCAAGCTTTGTTCTATTTTCTTTATCAACATGGACAAATGTTTCACAACCAAACGTTCTCAGAAATGAGTAGTTTACCTTTTTATCTGTCCATGCCTCCTCTGGAATACCACCATCCAAAGCACTTGAAGGTCCTATGTTTATTAAATAAACAACAGTATTTACAGCATCCACCCAAAACTGTAAGGGCAACCCTGCATGCAATCTCATACACCTTGCACGCTCCATGATCGTTCTGTTCATCCTTTCTGACACACCATTTTCTTGTGGTGTTCCTGGGACTTTCTTATCTCTATGAATTCCATGGTATGAATAGTAAATATCAAACTCCTTGTCGCAGTACTCACCTCCATTATCAGATCTAAGACACTTCAACCTTTTTTCTGTCTCATTCTCAACCAAAGCTTTCCACTTATTAAAAGTAGCAAACACATCAGATTTCTATCTAATGCAATAAACCCATGTTTTCTTAGTTGCATCATCAATAAATGTAACATAATAATGAGAGCCACCAAGAGATTGTACCTGAACCGGTCCCCATACATCTGTATGCACTAGATCTAACTTTTCATTCTTATTCTGTTTCCCAACCCTGAGAAATCTGACTCTCTTCTGTTTTCCATAAACACAGTCCTCACAGAATTCCAAACTTACCTGCTTCAAATCTGGCAGCAACTTCCTTGAGTGGAGAATCTGCATCCCCTTCTCACTCATGTGGCCAAGCCTATGATGCCACAATGATGTATCTGTTCCTGTGGAAGCTAAAGAGATAGAATGGTTAGTATTATGAAGACATAAATACAACGTACCTATCCTGTCTCTTTTTGCTATCACCATTGATCCTTTAGTGATCTTCCACCACTTTTCTCCAAATGTAGATAGACAACCGCCATCTGCCAACTGCCTTGTTGAGATCAAATTTCTTTTCATAGCAGGAATATGCCTAGCATCTTTCAACAGCCAATCAGTTCCATTCTTAACTTTTATCCATACCTTACCCATTCCAACAATTTTACATGGCTCATCATCACCCAATAAAACATGTCCAAAGTCGCCAGGAACATACTGATGAAAGTATTTCCTATGGGGTGTAGCATGACATGAAGATCTTGAATCTACTACCCAATAATCACTAGTATTATCTAATGCAAGAATCAAAGCATCTTGTAACACATCACCTGCTACATTTGCTTCCTGGGTAGTTTCCTTCTGTGCATCTCCTTTCTTCTTTAGAGATCTGCAATATTTCTTCAGATGTCCTTTCTTTCCACAGTTCCAACACTTTATTTTTCCCAGTCTGGACTTGGATCTTCCCGTTTCAGACTTGCCATGATTACCTTGGCTCTTTCCTCTCTCCTTTTGTCTTCCCCTGCTCTCCATGTTCAACACATTACCTGATGTCTCATCTGTGATTTTTCTTCGCATTTCCTCGCTAAGAATAACACCAATAACATCATTAAATTTCAAAGTGTTTGAACCAGAGACAGAGTTACTTACAACCATGACCAAGCTATTCCATCTTTCTGGAAATGAACAAAATATTAGAAGAGCCCTAACCTCATCATCAAATTTTACACTTACAGAACTTAGCTGATTTGTAACCATATTAAACTCATTTAAATGATCATTAACAGATCCACCCTCAGACATCTTCATATTAAGAAAATGCTTCATTAGAAATACCTTATTGGAGGCCGAGGGTTTTTCATGCAGCTTACCCAATGCGTTCATCAAACCCTCCATTGTCATTTCTTTTGAGATATTGAAAGCCACCGATGAAGCCAGTCTTAGCCGTATTGTTCCCAGAGCCTTTTTGTCAAGAACCTCCCATTCTTCGTCCTTCATGGTCACTGAATGCTTTGCTCTTCCTCCCAACGGTAGGAATAGATCCTTCTGGTACAGATAGTCCTCCATTTGCATCTTCCATAACTGGAAGTTTTGGCCGTTAAACTTCTTGACCTTAAACTTTCCTTCTTCCACCATTGCTCCCACTCGAACTAGAAACCCTAGCTTCCTGCAGGTTTATCTTCCAAATAGACCTTTGGCTCTAATACCAATTGTTAGAAAAACAGGATCGCAGATCAATAATAATAAATAGAAATGCAAATATAATCACATACACATTACAAGAGAGACACAGATATATCGTGGTTCACCCCAACATGGGCTACGTCCACACTGAATTTTCCAGTCCTTATTATTATTACCATCCAGCAAGGTGAAGGGATACAACCTGCCACATAGCCACTGCACTTCCTCTTCATTGTGTCTCTCCTGATCTTAGAGATATTTACAATGCATAAAACCTAATACATCATTAACCCTAGCCATGTTACAATGTCTTTCTTTTATAGGGAAATACAATGGGAAAATACCACGGGTTACCCAAAACCATGGGACCGAAAACTGGTGGCGAAAACAGCCCCAAATTTTTTTCTCAGGGACGTTGCCCCCAAACCCCCTTTTTCGGGGGCGCTACCCCTGAACCTCCGACGGGGGCCCGCTAGCCCCCCAGCTAGAGGGGGTCGACCCTTCTCGGACCCCTTAAACGTTGGGCCGGGATCATATATTAAGGACATGGCTGAATCATCATCAATGAGATGGAAGATTTGGCTCCACAACCAACACCATTGTGCCAGTTGGGTGTTCACAAATTTATGTTGTGGAAGTGCATTATGATCATATTCATTTTTGAAGTTGCATTAATGGTTTTTAGCCATGTGTTTAAATTGTCCAAGAAAGACTGGAACTTCTTCCCTAATTGTTAACACCCAAAAACTGCTCACTAGCTCAACCCCTTATTCACATGACCCATTTGTCCACTTTTTCCACTCAAAATATGTAATTTTCCTCAAAAAGTACAAAAAACCCTCAAAAGGGGTCAAAAATTCCCAAAAATATTAAAAGGGAATAAAAAAATAAAATATATTCAAAAAAGGAAAAAGAGGGAAAAAGAAACCTAAACCATTTTGGTCAATACCATTGGTTTCCTTAAACCATAATGGTATTCTCCATCACCAAAAAACTATAAAAAGGTGATAGGGGCTCCTCATTTTTCATCCACATTTCATCCTATCCTTATGCTGCCAAATTCCCTTTGAGAGCCCTTGCCTCCCTTCTTGAGTTTGAAGATCCCCATTGAGGCATTGGAGAAGAAGAGACCATTGGATATTGGAGCACCGCAACCTTGGATCTGCTCAAATTCAACATCCTCACCATTTGAGTTAATACAAAAGATCAAATTTTCTATTTCTTTTTTTTTTCTTATGGATCTCATTGTTTATTGTTCTTAAATCTAGTTTTTATTTCCTTGCACATGTTAGATCAGATCTACTGTTATTTACATTTGTTTTTACTTTTACATTGAGACTGCTGCTACAAGTTAGTAGGTGCACCTTTATCACATGCTTGGTTGCAAAACCAAGCAATAGTTTTAGGTGACTCCATTGGGGATCGAACCAAGAATATCTAGTTTTGTAGGCCAGAAGAAAGCACTCACAAATTTCCCCTTGATTTCTCCTCTAGATTTCACAAGAGAGTTTATCCTTTACGTTTCGGCATCCGACCATGCCATTTCTGGAGTACTCGTCCAAGAAGACTTTGCTCGTCAAGAGCATGTCATTTACTATGTAAGCCAAACCTTATCAGGCCCACCACTACGCTACCCACATGAAGAGAAAATGGCCCTCGCTCTCGTCTTTTCAGTACAGAGGTTCTGCCATTACATTCTCCTCAACCATACCATGGTTGTTGCAAATTCCAACCCAATGGTCTATCTCTTGAATCGCCGCCTTCTGCAAGGCCATGTTGCTAAATGGGTGATTATCCTACAAGAATATGACTTGACTTTTAAAACCCCGAAGAGCACCAAAGCTTTATCATTTGATCAACTCATCACGGACCTACCATCCTCATATTCATCAACAGCTATCAAAATCGATCTAATTGACGACCATTTATTCATCATCTTGTTAGATGACCCTTGGTACGGTGACATTTTGGTTTACCTCAGCACGCAGAAGTTTCGACCCAACATTAACCGTGACGGACGCCATCACATCCGCCACCATGCCCCCCGTTATCTCCGCATAGGCGATGTCCTCTATCGACGTGGTGTCGACACCATTCTACGACGTTTCCTTTCTCGGGAAGAAGCAGAACAAGTCCTTTCTTTGGAATGACCACCACCCAAAAGGTAATCTGCGCAAGTTATTTTTGGTCGTCATTATTCACTGATTGCATCACAACTGTCAAACATTGCCAAAACTGCTAGCTCTTTGCCCCCAAGGCAAGAACCCCCCTGTCCCCCTTCATCCAGTCGTCACTATTGGACCATTTTGCAAATGGGCCATCGACTTCATGGATTGCAATCTTGCGTCAGCTAGTGGCCATAGACACATCATTGTGGTCATCGATTAATTTACCAAATGGGCAGAAGCCATGCCTAATTACAACTGCAAAGCCAACAATGCAGCCCATTGTTTCCTCAACCATGCTATTGCTCGTTTTGGAGTACCAAAACAACTCATCTCAGACCATGGTTCTCACTTTGAGGACTCTGTTTGGCAAGAATTGTCAACCCTCCTTAAGTTTGAACATCATTTATCTTCCGCCTACTACCCCCAAGGGAACGGCCAAGTCGAATCTATTAACAAACTTTTGAAGACCATCCTCCAGTGCACTGTCGACCGAAATAAGTCCAATTGGCATCACATGCTCTTCCCCTCATTGTGGACTTACTGCACATCCACTAAAACCACCATTGGTTTCACCCCTTTCCATTTAGTTCATGGCATAGAATCTGTCCTCCCAATCGAGTGTCAGATCTCGACATTGCACATTGCCATCGAACTCCTCCCGGATACTTCACCAATTGAACAATGCCGACTTCTTTTAGAGCAAGCCGATGAAGATCGCCATGCAGATCTCCAAATAATTGAATCCGCAAAGAACCGATCCAAAGTCAGTTATGATAAACATGTTCACCCATGAGCATTTAATGAAGGAGACCTTGTACTCGTTTACGATCAAGCCCATGACAAAATGGGAAAAGGAAAGTTCAAATCCATGTGGCAAGGCCCATACATCATACGCACTTGCCTTGTACATGGGGCATACATTTTGACCGACTCATAAGGAAACCCCATGCACAACCCCCATAACGGGTTGTACCTCAAACGATTCTATCCATAAAAATCTTCTGGTCACCACAGTCCATATTGTACAGTTTTTAATTCATTTTTTCACTGTAAACTTTCAAAGCCTTACATTTTTCATTTTCCTGCATGAACACAGACGGATCCTATTCCACTCTACCATACCGACTTTGCCGACAGTGCAAGTTGCTGGTCTCCAAATCTTGCCTTTGCATCTTGGGTAATTTATTCCCCTTCACACAAGTTGATCCACCTCGACAGAGTGTGCATAGGTGTTGCCACCAATAATCAAGCTGAGTACGACGCCATGACCTGTCTACTAGACGCTACTCTCCAGATGGGCATAAGTCACCTTACCATCTTCCTGGACTCCCAGCTCCTTGTTTCCCAGCTCAACAATTATTACCAAGTACGCAATCCCTATCTATTTAGAAAATTCCTGTGCACTAAACAAATGATTCGACACTTTGAATCCATTTCATTCACTCATGTCCCAAGAAATCTAAATAGTGTAGCAAACCAAATGGCTAACAACATTCTATATTGGCACATCAACCAAAACATGTAGGACATCACAACATGCATCACATAGGCATAAAAAAATCAAATAAAAAAACTAAATAAACCATCATAGTATTACATCCACGTGCATAACATGTGCCTCCATGGGCATACAGAAATCAAAAGTATTGCATCCACGTGCAAGAAAACAAATACAACATGACAAGATGTGCATCCATGTGCATACATGATTACATCAAAACGCATCCATATATATATATCATCATATAGTCATAATGTCAGGAGTGCCCTCAACACCCAAATATACAAAAAGTACACCAGCCGTACAATAGGTGTATCAACAAAAACGTCCCCGTATAGTCATCAGTAATAAGAAGACTCTGAATTGGTGGAGGAGTACCGTCCTATGGATTTATACGAGCCCAAGATGGTGATTGCTCATGGTTTCTTTCAATTTAGAGAGTTTGAAAGTGGTAAGTAGATTCCATTGGTGGTATTTTTCGTATGTTAGTCTCCAAGGCTCGAAAAAGCATAAAATGATGCAAATGGAGAACTCTTCTAGCCGATGTGACTAGAGTATTCATTTTTCGTAATTAGTCTACAAGGTCCGGATAATGGGTAAACTTATACCAGGTAGATGCCCTTTTAGATACTTTTAGCGAGCATGAAAGGAAGCAAGATTGCTCGGCGATCTTTTCATTTTTTTAGGAGTCAGAAAAGAGCTTAACAGAAACTCCCTAAGTGCCTTTTTCGTAAAAGAATTGCTCGGCCCGAAAAATGGATAAAATTATACTGAACAAAAAGGTATTGGTGAGAGTGAGAGATGATCTTGAGCATCGTCATGAGCGTGGAAAACTGAATCCAACAATATGAAAAATGTTTAAAATGGTTAACGACCAATGTGGCACGTAAACCGAGGCAATGAGGGGCATGGAAAAATGTTCGAAAAATATGGTGCTAAGAGCGAGAAATGATCTGAAGCATCATCACAAGCGCATAAAACTGAATCCGACAATATAAAGAATGTCAAAAATGGACAATGGCCGATGTGGCATGCAAAACGATGCAATGAGGGGAATGTGAAAAATGCCCAAAATGGGACCTCATGGAATTCAGAAAAGGAGTGGACTATCATGAAGTTCTCGCCGTGCTGATTCCAATGGTACCAACAGTTTGAAAAACGGACATCGTATGATGCCGAAATGGTTGACTGAAAATTGGTCAAATTTCTATAAATAGCAAGTGGACCCAATGTGGCATGTGTCATTTTCACGGTTGAGTCTTACAGAGTAATTTGATTTGTTTAGAGCACTTTCTTCATTTGTGGGAGATTCGATCATCCGTTTTTTATTCCATGAGTTTCAGGTAAGCCTATTTGTCCTAGCCTTTCAATTTATTTGCTTTTGGGGGGTCTTGGGGTCTGTGAAGTGGTGAATCCTCCATGTTGGTTTGCCAACGCAGAATATCGTGAGTTTTGAGGCTTTTCATGCGATTCACATCATGGCTATGGGATTCATAGCCGTGATGTGCATCGTGGTTGTGGGTGATTACAGTTGCGATGTGCATTGCGGCTATGGATACTTATAGCCGCGATGTGCATCGCGACTACGGGTGCTTACAACCGCGATGTGGATCGCTATCTTTGGAAAAAAAAATATTGTATTTTAGAAAAAAAATCATGTTTGGTTTGGCAGGATGCTCAAGTGGTTGCAAGCATCATGGAGGGAGAGAGAGATCGATGAGGAGTTGATGGAGACTATTCGGGTGAGCCCACATGTGCGGGTGCCATTGGCTTTGGGCGGACTACTGAAGTTCAGGCAGATTCCTCTTATGCATTCTGTCAGAGACTTGCTAAACAAGTTGATTGATTTCTGGGACCCAGAGGAGCTAGCTTTTATGGTGCAAGGTGAGCGAGTGGATCTCACCTTGACTGATGTGTATTTCCTTACTGGCTTGCCCAGTTTGGGTGAGATAGGGGACACCCAGCCCAGGATTCCAACTTTTATGGATATAGAGGATCTCCTTGAGAGATTTTTCTATCGAGGGGCCCGTGTGCAGAATAGCACACTGAGTGTCTCGGATCTGCGAGAGCCGGAGATGCAGGCAGTGGCAGCTTGTGTTTTGCAGGCGCTTGGTGCACAGGCGCCCCACCATTTGTCAGGGGGGGCATATGATGATGGTTCATCGTGTCATGAATAGGACTTATTTTGCTTGGGGTTAGATGTTTCTTGCTTGTGTTTGGTGAGAGCTGAGCAAGGTGAGGCATGAGGGAGGAGAGTTCAGTTATGCCTCTTTCCTGTGTTGCTTCTTTTTCGAGTGGGTACCTACCTTGCAGCCACATGTGCCGGTTCAGGACGGTCTGAGGAGTGAGCCGCGAATGGTGCGGTGGGGGGAGATGATGCCTTGGGGTGGTGGTGGTATTCGACGGTTCTTCATGGAGGATATGTATGAGCAATGGGAGCAGATGCTAATCATGATTGATGACTATCCATACCAGGGTATGGACTTCCGGGGAGACATCGAGATGCCTCGAGCTCAGGGGCAAGCTTGGGGGTTGGATGGTACGTCTTTGTTTTTGTTGTTCGATCGTATCATGTTTGCATGGTTTTTTTTATCTATGATAGCTAGAGATGTTTATATGATATTGACGTATTTTAGTGTGCTTTATTGCACATGTGGGTCCAATCCGCCACCGTATCATCAGGGTCATAGGGGACGATTCGTGGTGGTGGTACCTCCATCGGTAGTGGCACCCCCGCCTCATGCACGAGGAGTTTTGCATCACCAAGATGATGGCCTAGAGGATGTACATGATATCTTAGAGGTGCTGCTGGATGATGTACTAGATGATGGTTGGAGAGACCTAGATCAGTGCATGTTGGACCGTTGTTACGATGCTTCGTGTGAGTGGAGATCGATTCTGCGGAGAGTAGCTGTGTTGGTAGCTGAGAGGAGAGTTCGGGATCAGTATGATCTGGAGGAGGAGGAGCTGGAGGAGGAGTAGCCGAAGGAGATGGATGACCGTGATGATGAGGACTAGGTTATCTTGTACTTTCCCCCAAATGCTCATTGCCTCGATTTGCAAGCCACATTGGTCGTTAACCGTTTTAAACAGTTTTCATAAAACCGAATTTAGTTTTCCATGCTTGTGACGATGCTCGAGATCATTTGTCGCTCTCACCAATACCTTTTTGTTTGGTATAATTTTATCCTTTTTTCGAGCTGAGCAATTCTTTTATGAAAAAGGCACTTAGGGAGTTTCTATTAAGCTCTTTTCTAACTCCTAAAACAATGAAAAGATCGCCGAGCAATCTTGCTTTCTTTCATGCTCACTAAAATTATCTGAAAGCGCATCTACTTGGTATAAGTTTACCGCTTTTTTGAACCTTCTAGACTAATTACGAAAAAGGAATACTCTAGTCACATTGGCTAGAAGAGTTCTCCATTTGCATCATTCTATGCTTTTTATGGCCTTGGAGACTAACATACGAAAAACACCACAAATGGAGTCTACTTATCGCTTTTAGACTCTCTAAAATTGAAAGCAACCACGAGCAATCATCGTCTTGAGCTCGTATAAATCCACAGGATGGTACTCCTCCACCAATTCAAAGTCTTCTTATCGTTTTTAGACTCCTTAAAAATGAACGCACTCATGAGCATGAACAGTCTTGGGCTCACACAAATCTATAGGACATTACCATTTTTTAGCACACTTTTATCCCTTCTTGGAGCTCATTAAAACCATGAAGAATGCCCCAACAGTGCCTATCGGTGCCACAACAGATCATGTCTACTTATATGGTATCGTCCCTATTATGGTCTCCTTTGTTCAGAGTATTCTACAGTAGGTCACCCTGAGAGTCTCCCAATAGCATCCATCAGCTTGTCCCCCAGAGTCACTCCAGTCTGAAATACCCCTGATCCCATAAGCTATGATCCCCAAACCTAACAAACAGTTTCATATGCTGCCAGGTCAACCATGTCATAATACTCTGAACAAAGGAAGTTTGAGTCCACCCACTCTATGACCCCAATTATTCCACATCCCCACAGTATGCCAGTCCTACCATCAGTACTATCACACTTCAGTTGTACACCTCGTGCTCCTATCAAGGAAACATCATGGCCTTGGTAGTTGCCGGTCTCCCTCTATCGACGTCAACCAAATCTATTCCAGAGGATATACCTAGAGGTCCTTGTTCCTTGGACTCATCACCATTCGTGATGAGTGCCTACGGATCATTTTGAAAGGAGTCCTCAGTGCCTCTCCAAATGATTGTTTCTCACATGCTCACCGTCAACACTTTGATCGCATCATTGAGACTCGTACAGGGTATCGCTCCTTTCGGTTATTTATTGAAGACCCCGGATATCAACTGACTCTACCACATTTGAGAGTCTAATTGAAGAAATAACCAGTTACATACTCCTATGGATATCTGGGTTGCGCTTGGCGACAATATTCAAATGTACCCCAGTTTTATACTCCCTTGATTATACAGTTACATATACTCCTCAGAAGTTGGCTCCCAGTCATTAAGTCCCTACAGATGTTGGACACCTTCAGATTCAGTAGTTCATCAACCCTTCTGAAACCTTATTCAGAATGGTTGTCTCCCTTTTCCAGTGTATCAGTTATTCAGATCAGTCATGGTATGACCATGTGTATGTCTCAGCATTGTGTCCCCTCTGGACCATTATAATGTACACAATAGGTTCTATGTATTGATCAGGCCCCCTTTTTGGGGCTTCATTATTTTTATGTCTTGATACGAGCATGGGTATGCCTACCTCGTCCATTATCAGAGATTATTCCTCATTCATTTTTGAGGCCATGTATATTTTCATTTTGTGTAGTTTACAAGGGTCTGGTGTTCCAGTCTCCAATCAGTCTCTTCTCTCCTCCAAACCCCAGGAAAAAGACAAAATAAATATGGTGTCTATTGGCCATACGATGAGCTCCTGCCCTCACACATCAGGGGGCAATCTGTTAACACCCAAAAAGTGCTCACTAGCTCATTCCCTTATTCACATGCCCCATTTTCCCACTTTTTCCACCATTTGAGCCTCTAAAACCTTCAAAATGTCACCAAAAAGACCAAAACCCATCTTTTTCCACTCAAAATATGTAATTTTCCTCAAAAAATACAAAAAACCCTCAAAAGAGGTCCAAAATGCCCAAAAATATTAAAAGGGAATAAAAATATCAAATATATTCCAAAAAGGAAAAAGAGGGAAAAAGAAACCTAAACCATTTTGGTCAATACCATTGGTTTCCTTAAACCATAATGGTATTCCCCATTACCAAAAAACTATAAAAAGGTAATAGGGGCTCCTCACTTTTCATCCACATTTCATCCTATCCTTATGCTGCCAAATTCTCTTTGAGAGCCCTTGCCTCCCTTTTTGAGTTTGAAGATCCCCATTGAAGCATTGGAGAAGAAGAGACCATTGGACATTGAATCACCTCAACCTTGGAGTTGCTCAAACTCACCATCCTCACCATTTGAGGTAATACAAAAGATCAAATTTTCTATTTCTTGTTTTTCTTATGGATCTCATTGTTTATTGTTATTAGATCTATTTTTTATTTCCTTGCATATGTTAGATCAGATTTACTGTTATTCACATTTGTTTTTACTTTTACATTGAGACTGCTGCTACAAGTTAGAAGGTGCACCTTTAGCACATGCTTGGTTGCAAAACCAAGCAACACTGATAATCTTCTCAATTTCAACACTGACTTTATGTTCGAGTCAGCCTTGATCATCATTCATTGCAACCTGCAATTCAGGTCCGAGACAACTTTTCTTATCTTGGAGAATGTTTTTTTCTTATGCATATATTTCTTATATTCTAGATGTGTTTTGCTGCCTTTACTGGGGTTTTGGGGCTGCAACACTTGAATCATTCTTAACTTCTCACTCAACCAAATGTCTTTCATTGATCTGTCACTAATTTTTTCCTATCTTTGTAATGAGCCACTTTTTTGGTGACTAGTGTATGTCTATATAAATCTTTCTGATATTTACATGTCAAGTCCATTTGATTGTTTGATCTACTATATAAATCATGAAGTCAAATCTACATAAATTAATGTGTGTTAATGCCATAATCTCATAAATTATAGCAGTTCTTTGTGCACTGACTAGCCTAGAGATAACACTTTAAGGGGTTTCACTTACTCAATTTGAAATACTTTTTTCAGCATTGCTGAAGCAATAAGGAATCAATGTGAAGGGAATTTTGAAGGAAACTCCACTGAAAGAATAAATTCCACCATTGCTTGAGGGAAATGGGAATCTTGAGGTTTGTTGGTTACAGTCTTTAGCATTGTTTAGTAAAAAAATGGATTTATTTCAATAGTTTTCTAGCTTCTTCAATTTTTCAATCTCCCAATTCTTAATATGTTTGTTTGTCCATATTATGTTTTTCATTTTATGAGAGCAAGCCCTTTCTAATGAATGGAAAATGTCATGTTTATATTGTATCATCAAATTGAATGGGGATTCTTGCATCTGGTTGTAGGTCTGGAGGGTCAAGAATGTTTCTAAAGGCCCAGTTCCTAAAGATGATGTTGGTAAATTCTACAATGGAGACTGATATATCATACTTTATACTTACCACTCCGGAGACAGAAAAGAAGATTATTTTCTTTGCTTCTAGATAGGGAATTAGAGCACCCAGGTACCGTTTTTAGGATTTTCTAATATTTTTCATTTAGCAGTACACCATGCCTAACTCTAATATTATGAAATGCATTGTGATAAAAAACTTAGAATGTTAGGGGCCATTATGAGTACAACCTTCATCACTATTCTGTAACAATTTTTTCATGGAAGATGCTCATTCTTTATTTTTAGCTCTACAACCTGAGTCGGCCTAACGATTAAGAACATGTGTTTCTTCCTAGGAGGTCATCAGTTCAAATCCGAAGGGGGGTAGGGTATATACACCTCCATAGACTTTAGCATTCAAATCATTGTGCAGAAGGGGGTCCCTTATCCCACAAACAAGGGGTTCTCACACACCAATTTGGTGTCTGGATTAGCTATGAACTTCAAAATAGATTATTATTATTATTGTTGTTGTTGTCATTCGGTGACGTCTCGATGTCTACTTTCTTTCCTTTTACTTAGGAGGATCAAGTAGTAGTTGCTAGTCTAACAAATACAATGGATAACTCTCTAAAAGGGAGACCTGTACAGGTTGGAATTATTGGATATCATGCAAATTTCATACTTTCTTGCTTGATGTTAGTTTCCTTGAAAATAAGCTTATTTTTCCCTCACATATATTATCTTGTACATCACTCATACATGGTAGATAAGATTTCTTAAAAATACAATGTTGCATTTGAGATTATGTCCTTCATGTTCCAGGGACTTATTTCGGAAGGAAAAGAGCCACCTCAGTTTATTGGATTATTCCCTAACATGGCCATTTTAAAGGTTTGTAGTTTGCACTAAACCCTTAACTCTATTTTAAGTCTTAAACTATTGTTTGTTTTCACATTCATATTTCCTATTGTTTGATTGAAAGAGATGCCCTATCTAGCAAATTCCAAGGAGCATGTGATCCACTACTAAATTTATTAGGGTGAAGCAATGTTGTGATTTTTGTTATTTCTTTAATATATTTGTCCTTAATATTGTAGGGTGGACATACAATGGAGATGGTATTCCCTTCATTCAAGTTTTCGGTACAGGGCCTCACAATAGCAAAGCAATTCAAGTTGATTCGGTCCATATTCATTTTCTACCTTTATTTTTATTTATGTCGATTTGTGCATGGGTGTTTCAAAATTTAATTTCTGAACCTTCAGTCTCTAATGTGTAATATATATCATAGGCTGTTAACACTGGATTAACTGGATTAAAAAACCAAAATAGTGGGTTAAAGTTTTTGCATTACTCTACTAGAGGGAAATGCATGTTCAAGAAAGGAAAAGAACGACAAAAACAACCTGTATACCTATTATAGTTTGAGAAGTCCATTTTCATGTAAACCTAATTCAGATTCCATGTTCTTGTAGTTATTCTCTATGGGATGTTTGATGTTCAGTATATTCCTTAGGTACACTTTTTGTTCCAAGGAAAACCTTGTGGGGAAACCCAAGGGATGCTTCCCCAAATTTGTGGAGGGAATCCCTAGTAAACTTGTCATCCTAGACTAGTTCTCCTCACCTAGAGGGATTCAAACTGGGCACTTGCTAGCACAAAACTAACCAAATTCACAGCAACATTGGTGAAAGCCAGTTGAGCTAACCCTTTGGGCTGTATCCCTTAGGTGTACTTGAGAAACGTGTGTTGGATAAAAGTTCGTAGGCTCATTATTTCCATTACACTTCCTCTTCCAAATACATAGGAAAAACTATGTAACTGGAACTGCTTACTAAGGACAGGGATACTGTACTACATAATAATATATAAGTAATTGAATGACAATTATTGTGAATGTCATTTGTTAATAAGTGTTTCCAATATTGTCTCACAATAGACTATTGTATCATGGTGATGCATAGGAGGACATATTCACATAACAAAATTTATATCCTGAGAACAAACAGAGAATGATGCTCTTCAAATAGCAGAGTATGCAATTCAGAGAGAGTACATCCATAATTTCTCTTTATACAAGATAGTGATTTTGAGCGAACTCTGAACCATGGAATGTGGTGACAAGTAGTAAGCTAGTGAATATTGAAAAAAAGTAAAGAGAAGCAAGCTGAAATTGACAGGCTTTGTGATTTAATGCATGAAATGGAAGAGAAGGAAACTGAATCAAAGCGATGCCTTGCAGACCTGGAAGCTTAGCTGAAGTCCATTCAAGTTGTTATTGAGGGAAAAGAAGCAGCCCTTGATGCTACTTGATTGGAAGTTCAAAATGAAAAACATATTGTTGAGGATATGAAAGATATCATTGAAGGGCTTAAATGCCAGTTAAGAACTGAAGAGAAGAATTCTTCCGACAAGTAGTCTGAGATCAAGCACCTTTGCAGGGATCTGAAGAGATCTGAGATGGCAGAGCGCCAGTATGCAGAAAGTCTAAAATAGGAAGAGGGTAGACTATTGGAATTGGAACAGGATGCCAAAGATCGAATTTCTCAGTTGCAAGAGTCCGTGACTTAACTCCAGCATGACTTATCAGTGACTCGTATGAAGATGGAAAAGTCTGAGATGGCATTGAAGTCTACAAATGAAGAGCTAGTCTCATGGAATGAAAAGTGCACACCTTTGGAAGAACTTATGAGTATGAAGGACATGGATTTGAAGGTAAAAGAAACAGATATATCTTCTCTTCAATCTGATTTAATGAAAACAAGAAGACCAAAGGGTGTAAGGTTCTTGACCACCACTTTCTAGCCATTGGGCTCCAAGGCATTCTTATTCCAATTGCCAATAACCACCTCTAGTGAAAATTGACTCAAATAATACTCAACCAGTGCATAGTCTACTTTTGTAATAAAAGCATCAGGCTTAGCATCAAATAGGAAATTCATTATCACACATTGGGTTAAGAACAAATTTTGCACTTCCTTAGGGACTTTGTTTTTTCCACTATCTACAATCACCATGTGCAAATTAGGGGCGGCCTTACAGGAGCAATAAACACTACCATGACTGGGCTAATTTCACCCCCCTCTGAGAAAAAATCAAGTACATGTGGCTACTAATGGAAACCCTGTAAAACTTAAGGAACATAGCAGATTTTTATTCAGCTACAATATGCCCTGTATCTGGATTTAATAAGGAATGAATTAAAGGATAGAAAAATCAATAAAAGTTGAATCCATAGGACAATTAGAGGCCCATCGTCCATTCTCACATGATCCTGCCTTTTTTTAGATTGCATTGTTTATTAGAAACTACTTTAATGGTTTGGTTGGCATTCATTTATCCCGTTGTAAACTAAAAATTAGATATAATTTTGTTACTCTAGATAATGCCACTTCAAATTTCCTTATTTCTTTCATACTTGAAGTTTATGGAAAATTTGATGGTTTACATGCACATTGCATATTCCCTCTCCCATAATATTAATGAGTTGAAACATAGCTAGAAAATGTGAATTCTATTTCTATACTTGATAATAAAAATAGCTAATGCAAATCATATTTCTATATTTGATCCTCAACCCTAATTTCTAGACTAGACAAACTTTAGGAAGTGGTATGAGTTATTTCCTCTCACAGAAGTACTGAATTTCAAGCAAAAATATTTATGATCTAGCTAATCTGATGTTTTAGTAATAATGTGAAAATTGGAAAACGCAATGAATATGAAATTTTCATTCTAGCACATCATATACACATTCGATACTGATTTAGTTCCCATTCAAAAATTACATAATTGATTAATTACGATATAAATATGTATTCCCATTCCTTCCCACTCAAATATCCTTACTCTTTATATATTGTTTCTACTTGAAAAACAAAGAGAGTTTTACCCTGGTTTTACCTCTCTCTCCAATCTTATTACTTCACTTATTCATGTTTTTCTTCCCTTTCATAGTGACCTAAAACTTATGACTATAACTTTGATCTAACCCCTAACATGAGATTGATGTATTATTAACTATGCTACCTACACAACATGAGCACATTGATACACGAACCAAAACTACATTAATTCATGAATTTTCACTTTTTTCGCTATGAAACCTACCTTGAACTCCCTTATCATTTTTTCTAGAAGGAATCCACTAAAGTTGGAACTCAAATAGCGAATGAAAGGGTGAGTGCAAACTAATGATGGTCACTTTTGGCATGTTATATGCAATAGAAAAATGAAAAATCAAGAATCCATCAACTTACATGGATGTTTTGAGATACTTACACAAAATATCTTGCATTAAGTAAAAAATATGAGATGTAGAAAATTGAATCAAGTTTCCGAATATATAAATCATATGTATTGAAAATTTTCATAACTATGTTAATTTCACCTTTTCTAATAGTCGCATATTATTTTTTGGGAAAACGATAAGGTATATGTCTTTGTGGGTGCAGCCTCTGAGTTCCTAAATGATGGTCTCGGGATACAAAAATTGGTAGATGTGTAGAGAACAAGTAGCACTAGTGCACCACTATTTTTCCAAAATTAAATTTTAAAATTTTAATTTTTTAAATAATTATCTAAGTGATCAAACGTCGAAAATAGTATGTCAAATATGGGTGCAAATTTTGAAGGAGGTCTTAATGCAATGATTATGAAATGGATTTTTTATAGCATGTAGTGGTTAGTGTCTAGTAGTGTGAAGCATACAATTTTTTTAAATGCTTTTGAAATGAAAAATTTATGGAAGAAACACTAATAGTGTGTCTTTTGAGTTAAGGAGTCGTGATACAAGAAAAATAGAAAAAAATACAAAATTTTATATATATTCTAAAAAACGTACATATTTGGAATCTGTAGAATATTTTTATCTATGTCTAAAATTTCATAAAAAATGATTGTGTCTATCATACTGTAAAGAGTGGAAAAAGACAAACATACTATGAAAATGGAGGAAAGGCCCAATTAACTATGGTTTACCATATTCTATAGCACAGGGTTGGTAACTCCGAACCAAACACGTAGGAATGCAGATGACGTGCGAGCACATGAGGAGGCATGTTATAGGTGATAAGTAACACTGGCATGCTACCTTTAAATTTAATTTTGTATTCCCTCCTTTGGTGTCAACAAAAATGCTCTAGCATTTTTTCTCTACGAAACACGTGAAAGTTTATTATTTACAAAATTCTCTAGCGTTTCCTAGTTACAAAATGCTATAGAGTTATGGAGTTACAACAACCGTTTAATACTTACAAAACGCTCTAGTGTTGTGAATTTACAAGATGCTCTAGCGTTATGGAGTTACAAAACTCTTTATGTTTTCTTATTTACAAAACACTCTAATGTTATGGAGCACATAAAATATGTGCTAAGTAATGGATGGAATAATGGGGGTGAGAAAGAGAGGGTATACGAGAGAGGGGGAAAAATACATGCTAAGTAATGGATGGAGATAAGGGGGCTGAGAGAGAGAGGGGATACGAGAGGGTGGGGAAAGGGACATAAATTGAGGGAGGGGGATAAAGGAACGAGGAGGGAGAAAATTAAAGGCCTAAACCCATAGTCTCTAAGGACCAAATTCCTTAAATCACTAAACCCCTAAGTCATTAGCTCCTAAGCACCTAATCCATTAACTCGCAATCCCTAACCAATTTAACCACTTGACACTTAACCCTAACATGTTATACCTTACCCCATGAACAGTCGATCCCTAAATCCCTTAACCTATAAAAGACCTAATGCATAGAGCTTTAGTCCCTTAATTAACCCCTTATCTCTCATCTCCTTACTCCTTAACCCCTAATGCTATAAGCCTTTAACCCCTTATATTCCCTTAACATTAAAAGAACTAGGCCCTTAATGGCTAACCTCTTAAAACCTAACCTCCTAACACGAGAGACTTGAATCCATTTACCCTTAAAGCCCCTAAACCCTAAACCCCTTAAGTCCTTCAATTTTTTACCTCTAATCCTTTTACCATTAGCCTCTAAGATCTAGTTTACCCCCTAGAGGTAAAATAATTGGTTACCTGTAATATTGTTTTGCATGTGTGACCTCCCTTGTTCAAGTGCGCCTTGCATTTTCTTATGTTCTCTACGTTTGCATGTGCACTCTATTTTTGCATGAGAGCTCTATGTTTTCTTGCGAGCTCCCCCTCAGGGCTTGATCCCACCTCTCTCATCTTGAGAACTCTCACTTTGGCTTGTGCATTAGCCTCTAAGATCTATTTTACCCCTTATAATCCTTTAACCCTTTAACCTCTTCATCATTAACACCTAACCTCATAAAACCTAACCCCCTAACTGCAGAGCACTAAATCCCTTAACACCTAAATCCCCTAACCCCATAGCACTAGATACCTTAACCCCTAAATCCCTTAACCCCTAAACCCATTAACCACTTTACGTATAATCCCACAACACCTAACCCATAAGACCTAGTCCACCCCTAACCCGTAAACAACCTAATCCATATAGAATACTTAAGGGGAGAGGGGGGGGAGAGAGAGAGGGGGGGAGAGAGATAGAGGGAGGGGGAAGGGAAAGAAATGTATGTAGAGATGAGAGAGGGGGGTGGATCGAGTCCTTACCATGAAGTTTCCTCATGTCAATATTGTGGATTTGGATACCCCTTGGAGACCATCCATGGTTACTTCCATTACTAGAATCAATTCCTTTTGGAATATTCTTATCCATGGAAGGTTTCTCAACATGAAAACTAACTTTATCTTCCTAAGTACATTGGAACACATCATCACCTGTAGGGAGATATTCCCATATATTTTGTATAAGTAATATTTTTCATATTTTCCTTCATCATCTTTTCCAAATGTCCCATCCTTTCCTCTAAATTAAATAAATAAATCGTTTTCACAAACCCTTTAATCATATCTTCCAACTTCGACATTTAAAAAGATAGGTCTTCACTTTCAACATAGGTTAGGGATGAATCCTATGATGGTTTGAGTGGAGTGTGATTTTTTACACTGCCTTTTGGTGTCATTTTGAACAATACAAATATATATCAAACCTTGGACTCACCTCAAATATATCCTTTGTTGAGCCCAGGTTGAAGTAAAGTTTTGATAACAGTTTTGGAGATGGAGTTGAGCGCAACTCACAAAGATAAATTTTGTCTAAGTGTTGAGGACGCTGTGAAGATGTGTGCAACATCTAATTTTTTATTAGGCTGTGAAGCTGTGCGCAACATCTGAAGTTTGGAAGCACCGCGAAGACCAGTGCTGTGAGGAAGTAGTGATGTGAAGCACTCAGGACACATGGAGCCAGCAAAGCGGAGTGTTGGACAAGTATCAGGTGCAGGTACCAAAGGGACCGGTAGTAGTTTATTTTTGGAAAGATGCTCTAAACGTGCCGAGCGGTGGGCACAAGCAAATCAGGAAGGTGTCCAATGCACGATTTTGTTGAGGAAAGCGACGTCTTGGCACGCTTGGTGGGTGAAACCGTTAGAGATGAACGGTTTGATCAAAGTAGCTTGTTGGCCCGCGTGTGACAGGAAGGCTGATAACGACAGAATGAAGACGTGGAGAACCGCCACGATGAAGTAGACGCTACCAAATGCCAACAAGTCGGTTTAGGGAAACCGGCGCAGTTTGTAAACCCTAAGGGTTTTTGGGCTTAGGTCTTCGACTTTGTAAAGACATGACCTTTGGGCATGATCTATTTAAGAAGACAATTTTGTATGGGATGGGGTTACATTTTGGAGTTACACTCTTAGTTTTTGTTGTTACAATTGTGAAATCTCTTTGAGCTAAGGAGATTGTAAAGGATCTGTAGTTATGTGCACAGAGGCCTATTTTTGAGATGAAGGATAGTCTGCAGCTGAGTGCGCAAACTATGAACGCTTGTCGCCATCCCTTTTTAAAGAAATATATTACCAATCGTTCTTGTGGACGTAGCTTCCCACCCGAGGAAGTGAACCACGTTAAATCCTGTGTTGTGCGATTGTGTTTATTAATGAATGATTATTTGTGTTGTCTGTAATTGAATGTCTAAATGTTTCTTTGCATACTGTTATAGGAGAGATTTTATATGCATTTTCCATTAGAAGGAATATGGAAATGATATGTTAAGTTCTATATGAACAAATGAATAACGCATATTTAGCATAGTGTTTGAAGAAGACAAATCAGTCATTTAGTTAAGTAATTTCTTACACGCAGTAAAGGAATGCATAATAGTGGATTAGATCTATCGGCTATGTTCAAATCATGATATCCTGAGTTAATGAATGAGTGTTAGAAGGATAGATAGTTAAGCATCTGAATGAATGGATGAGTGATATTCATTTCAGTACCTTAAGCGCTCTCAAGATAATCCAAGTATAGAATAAAGTAGATTGTTCGCAGCTTCAGTACAAGTCCCGTGGTAGAAGAACATAGTAGTGCGGACCACAATGTTGCCCATTGTTGCGCAGTCTCACCTCGCAGCACCCACCGTTTGTTGTGTTGCGTAGTACGTCCGTCCAAGCAACTCATCACTTACTGTGGAAACCTGATTCCGCAGTACCCCATTAGATACACCTTGGGTGAGACATCTGCCTGCTTGCAGGCTATTGCCGAAAGGGCCGGTGCGAAGGGGTTTTGTTGGTCCAAGGGGAAACAGCAAAGAACCTGGGTCTTATAGAAAACCTTTGGGTCAGTTAAAGCCAACAAATGGTTCCGTTGCCATGCTAGAATCCGTGGCGAGTTGCAATCGTGATGTGTGACGAAGAATACCAATTATCGGAAGGCTTTGACAACTGGCATCCTGAAAAGACAAAAATCCAAGCTTGGTTGGATAAGACTATAAGAGACTTTAAAAGACAAGAGAATAGACATCCGCGTCTAAGTGACACACAGTGGTCGGATAGATATATGTTCAACGATATTCACGAGATTTTCTGGGCATCATTTCCCAACGAGCTGGATTTGTGGATCTCGTGGCTTGTAGAGAAGAAAACTTGTTTTCAAGGAGGAGTTCCTACAGAGTGGAATCCTGAGCTCATAGCACAGCTCAAAGAAATAGATAGCCCATTGGCATGTGCAGTTGATTTTTGGGTCAATTATATGCTAGAAGGCTTCGTAACAGAATTTGTTGTAGACACACTCAAATCCTACAGCCAAGCAGAAGCAGACTTTTTTGGAGGTTTCCAAGGTAAGTTCCTAAACAATCTCAGTCTATACATTAAGATGTTGTTAGCTGAGAAAGGTGTTTTAAGAATGCAGTAATATTCTTAAAGTTGGTCAAGGTAAACAATATATTTAGTGATTCTAACGAAGAAACACATAATCTTAGAAGTGGTAAGAGATATAAGTTTAATAAGAATCTTGGAGGCCTTGAACTCCATGTTAATACTGAGATCCTGTGTAACATTGACAATGAAGCATCACCACCATTTAACCCTGAAAACCAACCGGCTGTAGAAACCGCACAACCCTTATCTCAGAACCCACCCGCTACGCATCCCACCCCGCAGATTACTTAGCCCAGTCCGTCTCTCCCGACAGTCCCATTTGTATTCACTGCGCAGAGCCCTTTACAACAGTTGTGCACTAATTCGGGTGCTCCACCACCTAGTAGCACAATGGAAAACATTGATATGAAGCTCCCGATATTCAGAGGAACTGGCCTAAAAGAACCTGACCAGCATTGGTTTCTATGTGAAGCCATATGGAGTGTAAGACAAATCTAGGATGATGCAGTGAAGAGAGCACAACTCATCACAACTTTCAGGGACAGAGATTTACATTGGTTCATGAAGTACTCTACCACATAGCCACAAACCCTCACAGAAATTAAAGTTGCGCTCATGGCTGAGTTTAAGAAACCTAAATCTGAATCTCAGTGTATAACCGAGTTGAAAGAAATAAAGCAGACACTGACTGAAACGGTTTGGGAGTTTGATCAGAAGTTCAAGACCCTATTAGACCAAGTGAGCTTTGTTATAGCTCTGGAATAGCATAAGGAATGGCTCATTACTGCGTTGTTGCCCCATATTAGGTTACCATTGATGCAACAGAAGGTCGCGTCCCAGGCAGAGCCCTTGGAGATCGCAATGAAGCTAGAGGCTTCTCCAATTGGTGAGACTAGTTCTGGGATGTCTCAGATCCAGAACCAGCTGACCACCCTGACACTAGAGCTGCAAAGCATGAAGAATGGCAAAGAATAAAGGTATGAACCTAGACATGAGATCTGGTGTATAGCTTGTAAAGGAGAAGGCCATGACCGAGAGCACTGCCCGTCATTCCGCGACTATCTTAATAGTGGTGTGCCCAACCCATTGAATCAGAATCAGGCCCCATGGTGTGAAATCTGTAGAACCACAGGACACAGACCTAAAGACTGCTATCTTATACAGAAATATGTGAAAACACCTAAAAGTTTATACTGCAATTTCTGTAAATCAGTTGGACATGATGAATCCAACTGTCGCGCATATGAATTAATGAATGAAAGAAAACAGGATATGGACTCAATGCGAGGCGCTGGCTTGTACTACGTACAAGAAGATACCTAGCCAAAACAAGAGAATGCACAATATGACCAAGGAGGATACAGAGGTTGTGGTTGTGGATACCGCGGAAAAGGAAGAAATGCTGGCCCGACGTAGGGAAGAGGCCGCGGCCAGGTCATTTGTTATAATTGTGGCCAACCAAGTCACGTATCCAGAGATTGTGTTAACCCATGCACTACGTGCAATTATTGTAAATCATTTAAGCATTTTATTGAAGATTTCCCAGTGCTAGAGGTCGAAATGCAGAAAAGAAGATGGACGGATGCACCAAACATGAACGTCCAGTGGATCGCGGTAGAGAAAAGACAAGCAGACCCGAGCATCAATGTGGTCATGTGCAGTGGCACTCAGACAGGCTGCGATAGGGGAGCAGAAGCTTCCACATCAGGGGAGGCTCACACAAAGCAATCTCCTCTTGAGACAGTATGGATAAGGAAATCTCTGGGAAAAATACCTGCTCTTGACCTACAAAATAACAAAGAAGTCTTTATAGACATGCGGGATAGCTTCAGAGAGCCAGCAACAAAAACACAGAGAATCCCGTTGCGCAGTCAAGCACCGCATGTTGAAGACATGCCAGTGGATTATGACAAAAGAAGCACCGCAACAGATGTTAGCACTTCCGTTGTGCAGTTCCTGCGAAGCTGCATGAAGTTACTAAAAAGTGAAAATGCCATAGTTGAGCTGCAGAAGCTCATAAACCAGTATGAGCCACAGACTGGAATAAAGACTTCTGATAGCGCAGTACATCACATAAGGAAGCATAAAAGAACAGGCCGAGAAATGAGACTTACCACGTAGATTAGAGATTTTGAAATGGATGAAGTCATCCTTGATCTAGGATCTGAAGTAAATGTCTTAACTAAGCAGACATGGTAGCAGATGGGTCGACCAAAGTTGTCATGGTCACCTATCCAGTTGAGAATGGCTAACCAAGAGAAAGTCATACCCTTTGGCCGCTTAGCTGACGTGATAGTTGACATCGATGGAGTCCAAAGTCATACAGACTTTGAAGTTATCGAGATTGTGGATGATGTAAAATTAGTCACAGCATATCTAATGAACAAGTAAATCAATCACAACAGATGAACATAGAAAATATGGTGCAAAACTGTGCAAAACATGCAGCAGTGCTCTCTATCCCAGAAAGGGTGAATAAATTACAATACAAACTGTCACAATGACTGAGCAATTCGAATTGCCTAAGGAGGTCATTCGAATCACTGAATGGAGTAGCTTGACTCTATCTAGGAGTCCTCATCAATCATCGGTGGTGCTCATCAATCACAACAACCAGTCATCCAGGTGTCAAACTGAGTCTAACTGAGTGTAATAAATGTAACTGAAGTGTGTAGCACTGATATAGGATCTGGAGGCTCAGTGGGGGCGCATGGGAGGCTAACTGAAGTCAGAACAAGTCACCTAATCAAACTGGAGGTCAAACGGAAGTGATACAGTCAGTCGAAAGTGAAACTAGCCTCAAATCAGGGAGAATCGGAGCTAACTGAATGTAACTGGAGTGAATCTGCAGTGGTAGGTGAACAAGTGCGCCCTTCTCTGGCAGTAGGTGAGAAGAGGGCACCTTTCAGCTTAGGAGGGCTAAAACTCTGTGGTAAGTGGCTCCCGGGTGCTAGAAGAAGGTGGATAAGGTGCTGGAGGCATCAAACTGGTGACTGGGATGCATTCCTGTGCATGCAAAACCCTAGATTCTGCATATCCTGAAATAGATCATGCAAGATCCTGAAATAGATGATGTATCCCGAAATAGATGATGTGGATATCCGAACACCCCCCCTCAAGCTAGACTATGATGTGCCAACTAAAAATAATGTGGGGCCCTGGTAACTAAGACCAAAGGTCACCCCAATACAATAATCCAAAAAATGCTGAAAATAAACTAAGTGAGGAAAGAGGGAAAACCCAGTGGGAAGAAAGCCCCCCCTCAAGCTAAAGCATAATAATGAATCAATCTGTCTCCACCATGATGGAACTCACCCCCAACAGTGAACGGAGGTAAGAGAACTTCTTCTCGGTGAAGCTCTTGGTGAAGATGTCTGCAATTTGCTCATCAGTAGGGCAATATTGCAGAATGATAGTGCGGTCGTGCACCAACTGTCGAATGTAATGCATATGAATCTCAATGTGTTTGGTCCTCTGCCGCTGAACTGGATCTGTGGAGATCTTGATAGCACTTTGATTGTCACAAAATAGGACAGTCGAAGTAGTGCCACCAAAACCAAACTCGGAAAGAATACCCTGCAACCAAACTGCCCGAATGCAGGCATTGACTGCCCCTCGATACTCTGCCTCTGCTGAAGAAAGTGCAATGGCTGCTTGCTTTTTGCTGGACCAGCAAATAGCACCATGACCAATCATGAAAACATAACCGGAAGTGGACTTCCGATCAATGCTATCACATGCCCAATCTGAATCAGTAAAACCAATGAAATCTAGCTCAGAATCTGCAGCATAGTGTATGCCAAACTGTCTCGTACCTTGCACATACTGCAAGATCCGCTTGGCTGCTCGCCAATGAAGCTCATGTGGCTGCTGCATATATCTTGACACGGCACTCACGGCATATGATATATCAGGCCGTGAATGTGTCAAATAAAGTAGTGAACCAATCAACCGTCGATACATACTGCAATCTGCAAGCGGTGTGGAATCTCCCTCCTCAAGACTGATTCCTGAGAGGAATGGGTACGGGGCTGCCTTACATTCAGCCATATTAAACTTCAATAACAGGTCGGAAGCATATTTTTTCTGAGATATAGTGATCCCATCGAAATTTTGAGCTATCTCCAAGCCCAAAAAGTGACTCAGCAAGCCCAAATCGCTCATGTCAAAAGCTAGATTTAAGGCAGATTTTAGCTTGTTTATTGAAGTAAGTGTGCTACCAGTAATAAGCAGATCATCAACATAAAGTACAATAACCAAAAAATTACCTTTAAGTCGCTGAATATATACATTCGGATCAGATTTGCATCTTTGGAAATTCTGAGAAAGAAGGAAGGAGTCCATCTTTGCGTACCAAGCTCTTGGGGCCTGTTTTAACCCGTACAAAGATTTCTTCAATCTACAAACCAATGATGGATCTGATGTATAACCCTCTGGCTGCTGCATATAGACCTCTTCAGCAAGGTCTCCATGTAACAATGCACTCTTCACATCCATATGGTGCACTTCCCAGTGCTTGGATGCGGCAATAGCTAAAACAAGGTGGATGGAATCCATCTTTGCAACCGGTGCAAAGGTCTCTGTGTAGTCCACTCCTTGGACTTGGGAAAAACCTTTTTCCACCAACCTTGCTTTATATTTGCTGATAGTTCCATCAGAAGCAACTTTAGTATGGTAGACCCATTTACACTTCACTAATTTTCTTCCAGGTGGAAGAGAAACTAGCTCCCATGTATTGTTCTTTTGAAGAGAACTGTACTCTTCATCCATGGCACTTTTCCATCTCGGATCTCGATGGGATGAATAGTATGACTGGGGATCTGAACCAGCCATCAAATAACAAATCTCAGGAAGAAATGGATCAGCAATAGAAAGAGCCATACCTTCCCTTTGAAAGTCTCCTCTTGTTCGTCTCGGATCAGCAGGATTTCCAAGACTAGAACCAGCAGATTGTAGAGTGTTTTGGGCCCACTTTGGTAACTGAGGGGGATCATAATGGTCGGATTCCGAACCTGATATGTCATGATCATCATATGCTGCTACAATATCAGAAATATCAGAACTCATACCTTCATTATCGCTGCTCGAATCTTCTTCTGGTGAAGGCGGTGAATCGGCAGTTTTCTCCTCAACTAGTTGCAATTCTTGAAGCGGTTCTTCAAACTGCACACTGCGCTCTATGAATATCTTTTTAGATCTGATATCCATGAGTTTATATGCTTTTGATTCTTCCCCATATCCTATCAATATGCACTCGATACTTTGTGGATCCAAAGCTCGTCTATTTTCAGAAGGAATTCTAGCCCATGCAGTAGAGCCAAAAACTCTCAAATTTGACACATCCGGTTTGTGACCAAAGAATGCTTCGAAAGGAGTCATACCTTTCACGGATGAATGTGGAACATGGTTCTGTATATATGCAGCAACATTGATTTCTTCAGCCCAAAGATTTTCAGCCAAACCTTTCGATTCAATCATGCATGTAGCCATCTCTTTCAGTGACCGGTTTTTCCTTTCCGCTACACCGTTCTGCTGGGGTGTGTAGGGAACTGTATGTTGGATCTTGATTCCGCTTTGGGCACAAAGTTGCAGCAACTTGGACTTGATATTTTCCCCACCATTATCAGATCTAAGAGCTTTGATCTTGCTCTCAGTGGTGGTCTCAACAGAAGCCTTAAAATCCTTGAATTTTCCAAGCACTTCTGACTTGTTTTTTGAGAAAGAATACCCATGTAAAGCGGGAAAAATCGTCAATAAATGTCAAAACATACCTTGAACCATTTAATGAAATATGGGGCAGCGGACCACTGATATCAAAATGGATCAATCCCAAAATAGTAGAGGCTCTGCTAGCCTTGCCGCGGTCGAATCTGTGCTCGGGGTGCTTCCCAATAATGCAACCGGTGCATATTCCCTTCGAGGAACGGAGTTGTGGAAGCCCATCTACCATGGATTTATTTGATAGCAGAAGCAAATACTTATAATTTAGATGTCCAAATCTTTCATGCCAAAGCCTACTAACCTCATTACCATGTGTGCGAAGAGCAGTGGGCTTTGCAAGTGGAATAAAGTGCGAAAACTCATAACATTTAGCAGTGTGGTTTGCCTTTCCAACCGCAACTAGTTTTCCACTTTTGATATCAGAAATTTCAACTGTATTAGGGCTGAATGTGACTTTCTTTGGATCACCAGTATGTGTCATTTGATACACAGAAAGGAGATTCGAAGCTAAGGAAGGCACATAGAGAAAATTCTGAAAGCATCCATGTTCTACATGAATCGTACCTTTGCCCTTTGAAGAAATTTTTGAGTCATCTCCCAAATGGATGGGGATGGAGCTGTTTGGATCGAATGAGGAAAAAGAATCAATATTTACAGCCATATGATTTGATGCACCCGAATCTATCAAGAGAGTGGTGGGCTTCGAAACCGTTGCCATGAGTGCTTGTCCTCTTTCATGATCGTCATTCCGATCCTTCTTCCTTGCACCGTCAGGAAGGGTTATGTTGTTCTTTTCCAAAAGGAGGGCCATTTGATCTATAGTCTTCTTCATAGATGAACTTTCGGGATGAAAGCCACGGTTACAATAAGTACATTTAGATTTTTGGTTACCTTCTTTGCCCTTTTGCTTGGATTTCGAACTGGATGGTGCATCCGTTTGCTTGCCTTTGTCTTTTTGCTTGTGAGGCTCGAATTTGGGCTTCTCCTTCTTTAGCTTTCCTTTACCATTCGAGATCTTGGGTCCTTGAACAAATAGGGCTGAATCTTTGGAGCTTATGGACCCCATTTGAATCAACTTGTCATGCTCTTTCGTAACGGACTCAATGAAGGCATTCAAGGTAGGCATCTTCCAATTCGGGGTAGTTAGCCGACCGGAATTGAAAGTAGAGACAAATACCGAATAATCTTTCCCAAGCTTGCTTAGAATGGAGAGGATCAACTGTTTATCCTCTTTGATAACACCACTGTTCTTCAATTGCAAGTTCAAGTTCTTGAATTTTGTGAAGAATTCATTGATGGTCTCGAAATTCTCAGGATTAAGGCCAATCAATTCATTCTCTAATTGAAAGGCCCTAAGCTCATCCTGCTTGCCGAATAGTGTTTCAAGTTGCTCCCATATGGCTTTTGGAGTCTTCAATCCGCTGAGATGGAAGTGAAGATCCTTGGAGATGGAGAGACAAAGAAGACCGTAAGCTTCATCAAGCTTGTTGTAGTGTTTGGTTCTTTCTGCCACATTGTTTGG
This sequence comes from Larix kaempferi, assembly GCA_027924585.1. Lineage (NCBI taxonomy): Eukaryota > Viridiplantae > Streptophyta > Pinopsida > Pinales > Pinaceae > Larix > Larix kaempferi. Next base: position 10,616,524 of record BSBM01001160.1, on the reverse strand, counting down.
CTCCAATTCAAGACCAAGAGTGACTCGGTAGTAACCTTTTGAACGTAATATGATCTCCATATCATCTTTCCAATCAAAATAATTGAATGGGGTGAGGATAGGCTTTGAAGAAGAGTATTCCATTGCAAGGATTGAGTCAACTGATGAAGAGGAAGCTTGCATGCAGACTATAGCGAATGCAATTGCTGTAGAAAGGCTTGCATGCAGAAGGTAGCGAGTGCAATTGGAGGAGACAATAAACCTACAAATCACATCAAAACAACCACAATAAGGTCGAACAATCCACCCTTTGAGAGTTGCATCACACTTGGGATTGGATTTCAAGCAATGTTGAATAGGTCCAATGTATCAGATCCAGGAATTATGTGGTAACTCAAGCTTCTGGAGTGGTATTGGAATATTTTTCAAGCTTTGCATGCACAGGAGCGAATGCCCTTGAGATATCTCATGCCAAACTTTTTGCAATTTTTAGCAATTCAGTCAAATCTTCTTGTATAAACACCTGTAGAAAAGAGATCTTGTCCCTGCAATGGCTCTGATACCACGTAAAATTAGTCACAGCAGATCTAATGAACAAGTAAATCAATCACAACAGATGAACATAGAAAATATGGTGCAAAACTGTGCAAAACATGCAGCAGTGCTCTCTATCCCAGAAAGGGTGAATAAATTACAATACAAACTGTCACAATGACTGAGCAATTCGAATTGCCTAAGGAGGTCATTCGAATCACTGAATGGAGTAGCTTGACTCTATCTAGGAGTCCTCATCAATCATCGGTGGTGCTCATCAATCACAACAACCAGTCATCCAGGTGTCAAACTGAGTCTAACTGAGTGTAATATATGTAACTGAAGTGTGTAGCACTGATATAGGATCTGGAGGCTCAGTGGGGGCGCATGGGAGGCTAACTGAAGTCAGAACAAGTCACCTAATCAAATTGGAGGTCAAACGGAAGTGATACAGTCAGTCGGGAGTGAAACTAGCCTCAAATCAGGGAGAATCGGAGCTAACTGAATGTAACTGGAGTGAATCTGCAGTGGTAGGTGAACAAGTGCGCCCTTCTCTGGAAGTAGGTGAGAAGAGGGCGCCTTTCAGCTTAGGAGGGCTAAAAATCTGTGGTAAGTGGCTCCCGGGTGCTAGAAGAAGGTGGATAAGGTGCTGGAGGCATCAAACTGGTGACTGGGATGCATGCCTGTGCATGCAAAACCCTAGATTCTGCATATCCTGAAATAGATCATGCAAGATCCTGAAATAGATGATGTATCCTGAAATAGATGATGTGGATATCCGAACAGATGATAGTCAGCCTTTTCCTGCACTGCTAGGAATATACTGGGGTATGGATAACTTGGCTATTATCGACTTAAAATCAAAGAAGATGATATTTGAAGGGAAGCATCTTAGGGTCATCGCACTGTTGGATCCTGTCGATGGTGATAGATACAGCAAGCCGATTCAGGAGGAATCCAAGGATCAAGACTTGGACAAACTATACCAGCTCATAGCGAACCAGGAATATTACACCAATCCTACCGCAGACGGCACACTCAGTTGGAGATGTGACAGCTCTTGCATCTTTGATTCGGAGGCAGGACTAGAAAATTGGAAAATCCGGATGCATGAAGTATCAGCAAGAAGGTGCATGCAGGTTACGAAATCATTGTGCTATATCGGGAAGGAGGTAAGTCCTATCCCCACATATGATGGTTCTGCTAATGTTTATACTTTCATCCAAGAATACACTGCAGCTATTGCAGATGAGCACAGATTACCAGCATTAGATATGGCGCTGCACGACACACCCACCAGATGGTGGAATGCTCACAAGCAGACATTGACCACTTGGGATCAATGCAGAATTAAGATGCAGATTCAGTTTGCTGAAAAGGTTACCTTACCTTTTGAGAAGTTTAATGGACAGACAAATCCTAGTCAACACATTGAACTCTGTTCACAAGCATGGCAGAAAGTCCACACACATAATGGGTGCATCTCTTTGTACATACACTGGATGATGACATTGCAAGAAATGGTACCTAGACCTGGAGTTGTGCAGAGAAACCACGGATTGGGAAATGTTGACTGCCAACTTCCATAAGAGCTTCAGCTTTGAGGACGAGAATCCGTTGATCCATGAGGCATTGCAGATAATTAAGGAATGCATATTCAGGGAAGACTGTCCTCACAAAAGTATGACATTGGAGGAATTTTTTGGGGCAGATCATGTTCCCGCGCACCTACACTCAGAATGGAAGGAACATGAAGAATGCCTTATCGATTGTTACAACGTAGCTGAAGACATTGATGATGGAAACGAAGATGATGATGACGATCCGCACAATATAAACATACCAGAGTTGGAGGGTTCCTGTGACGTAGAAGGACCTCCATTAGAAATCCCAGATATGAGCGGACCAGTAAAAACATAGAAGGTGAATATTGGAACAAAGGAAGAACTAAAGTTCGCAGCAATTGGCGACTATTGGGACGATCAGACTGTTTAAGAGATCGCAGACACCTTACGTGAGTATCAGGAACTGTTTCCAACAAAATTCATAGAAATGAAAGGAATTCTAGGAGACCTAGGAGTTATGAAAATACCTTTGAAGCCAGGTGCAAAACCTGTGAAGAAGAGACCGTACAGACTAAACCCGTGTTACAAAGAAAGAGTACGCGCAGAGTTGGATAAAATGCTTGAAGCAGGAATCATTGAACCTATTGAGGAATCAAAATGGATTAGTCTCATGGTCATTCAAGATAAGAAAGCAAAGGGTGAGATCAGGATTTGTGTGGATCTCAAAAAATTGAATGATGTTTCCATGCACGACCCATTCCCTACTGCTTTCATAGATGAAGTCCTTGATGTTGGAGGGAATGAGGACTAATCTTTCACCGATGGGTTTTCTGGATATCATCAGATCAGGATTGATCCCGCAGATAGGCATAAGACGACGTTTGCTACAGAATGGGGGTTGTTCCAATACATAGTAATGCCTTTTGGCCTGAAGAACGCACCTTCCATATTCTCCAGAGTGGTCGTCGCAGCATTCAAAGAATTTATGCATAAGTTTATGGAAGCCTACTTTGATGATTGGACTATATTTGGTCTACTGAAGAACCATTGTGCGAACCTCAGAATGATGCTTGAGAAGTGTCAACAGCATCAGATCTCTTTGAATCTGAAGAAGTGCATTTTTTGTGTTCCTTATGGAATTCTACTTGGGCATATTGTTTCTAAGCAAGGATTGATGGTGGATCCTGTGAAGATCGCAATAATTGTGAACTTGCCAACACCAACTTCAGTCAAGATGTTACGCTCTACCTTAGGTCATACTAGATACTATAGAAAATTTATAAAAGGTTATGCACAGATAACCGTAGCAATGGAAAAGCTGCTAAAGAAAGACACACTATTCATCTGGAACGTAGAATGCGAACAAGGGTTTGATACATTAAAAGAAAAGATAGTGACTGGGCCAATTCTAGTCTTTCCAGATTGGTCGAAACCATTTCATGTCCATGTTGATGTGTCATGCATTGCATTGGGAATCGTACTAGCTCAAATCAGGGAAAGAGGTATTGACCACCCCATTGCATTTTCGAGCAGGAAGCTCTCAACAGCAGAGAAGAACTATACCACTACCGAGAGGGAAGGCCTTGCAATGGTATATGCCCTACAAAAATTTAGGCATTACTTGCTAGGTGCGCACTTCCTTATGTTCACTGACCATTCTGCATTGAAATATCTAGTCAATAAGCCAGTGTTAGGGGGGCATATATGCAGATGGCTACTGATGTTCCAGGAGTATGATTTTGAGATTGTTGTTAAGCCAGGTAGACTAAACTTGGGACCTGATCACCTGTCAAGGATTGAGTCAGGAGAAGAGCCGACGAATATTGAAGACAGTCTGCCTGATGCGTAGTTATTTAGTATACAGGTTGCTGATGACTACTGTAAGGATATCATTAATTTTTTAACAACAAGGCTGGCACCGCAGGAACTATCGATCCAACAGAAGAAGCAACTAGTGGTGTGCGCTTCGGACTTCACTATAATTGCAGGCCAGTTATACAAACTCAGGCCAGATGAAGTCCTGCACATATGTGTACTAGATCATGAGAAACCATTGATTCTAGCAGATGCGCATTCAGGGATTGCAGGAGGTCACTATGCGGGAAGGGCCACTGCACAGAAGATATTGCATGCAGGGCTATGGTGGTCCATGATCCACAAAGATTCCAAAGAATACTGCAGGAACTGTGATGTCTGTCAAAGGACAGGGAGACCGTCACGAAGAGATGAAATGCCATTAAATCCACATTTAACCTTGCAGGCATTTGAGAAGTGGGCAATTGATTTTTTGGGTCCTATAAACCCACCAGGGAAGAGAACTGGTGCAAGGTATATTATCACTGCTACTGATTACCTCACCAAATGGGCAGAAGCAAAACCAGTCAAGGACTGCAGTGCCAGTACTGCTGTGCAGTTCATTTTTGAAGAAATATTATCAAGATTTGGATGTCCAAATATTTTGATGAGTGACCAAGGTACTCATTTTTTGAACAAGACTATTGAGGCACTTACAGAGGAATTCCAGATTCGTCATCAATGCAGTACTCCATATCATCCATAGGCGAATGGTACTGTTAAGGCTTTCACTAAAATTCTGGAGAATGCACTGACTAAGGCCTGCAATGTGAATAGAGATGATTGGGATCTGCACGTCTCTTCTGTATTATGGGCATACAGGACAACCTGCAAGAAATTGACAAGACATACACCTTTTCAGTTGGCTTATGGACAGGAAGCTATAATTCCAATGGAGTACATTGTCCTTAGTTTGAGGATCGCTGCGTTCACAGGGATGGCAGACCGCACAGCATTGGAAGGAAGGTTGCTACACCTTGTTGGGTTGGAGGAAGATCGCTTCATTACCGGCTTCCACAAACAAGTTTAGAAAGACTGCGAGAAAGCTTGGCATGATCTCCATATAAAGAACAAGTTCTTTCAGGTAGGTGACCTAGCCCTCCTATACGACAGCAAATTCATGAAATTTCCTGGTAAATTTAAGATGCATTAGCTTGGTCCATATACCGTAATACATGTTACTAACACTGGTGCAGTCAAGTTAGCCAATTTAGCTGGCGATACTCTACCAACCCTGATAAATGGAAGCAGGCTAAAGCTATATCATGACAGCCCTACTTCATAGCATTCTGAATGATAAGAAGAGACAGAGATTTCCAAGGGTCAGGTACAGTTGAAAATGGACACTGGAAATGTCAAAGAGTTCGTACATGAATGTTAAGTAGAACAATGTGTGTACCGCGCAGCACTGTTGAAGTTGCACGGAAGGGAAAAAAAAAAAGAGAGAAAAAGAAAAAGAGAAGTAAGAAAAGAAAAAGGAACCGCGCAGTTGAAATTTTTTTTGGCACTACGAAGTAACTGTGCAAGATTGTAGATGGCTTGCCACGCAGCTCGGCGCAGCATTCAGGAAAATAGCCGTTACACTGCCATTAGAAAAAAATAGCCATTATGTGATCGTTGCAATGAACCGCTTGAGCATTTAAAGGAAAGATAGTCATTCTGAACACACTAACGACGGAAGAGATGGAAGGATTTGCTCAAATTGGCCAACGGACAACTCATTAAATGCTCATATAGCCGTTGGGAGGCGCGGGGAGGACCCAAATACGCCTATAAATAACACTGCTACAGCACTCGTGGGAGTTACTCAGCACTTCAAATTTTCTTGCGATCACTCCCTAAGCTAATATCCTTCTATCATCCGATTATCACAGCCGTTAGCTAACCAGTGAATGTCTGAAACCTCCTATAGAGAAGAAGAGTTGACCATTGAAGAAGCACTTGGAGTCTTTCAATACGGGGGAATTGCAGAGTTAATGAAAACCCCCGCCAAGAAGGTTGTAATTGAGCTAGGTCAAGCATCCAGAAGATCACCTCGTCATACTCTAGTCATGCAGGACAAAGGGAAAGATAAAAGGGAAATACATAACTGCACCACGAAGCAAGATCCTAAAGATGGGCTCGTCGACACAAAAATCACCAGTCTTTTAGAAAGAACCATTGAAGCTCACACCAGAGTATATATCACCACGGGCGTTGGATGCCCCAGTCTTTAAGTTGGTCAAGAATGCTAAATATGAAGTTCCATTGTCGCCAATATCAAAGCATGTAGAGGTTGCCAAGAAGCTGCTCGAAAAGATTCCAGACTACAAGTGGGAATATTTTGACCTCTTAGGCATGCAAAAGGAAGAGCCCCACGCACCTAAGTACCCACAGTTCCAGCCTGACTAATACATGTGTTGGAAGAAGGATGCCAAGGGCACACCTAACTTGGTTTCCGAAAGCTGGCTGACACCGGTAGTTCAGTTAGGATTGCTGAACCTCCTTAGATTACCACATTTTGATCACTCACCAGAAGTTAATGCTATGGTTCGCACGCTGATGGCACGAATCCACCAGGGATACCTATGGCTAGACAAAAATATTTATGTCAATATTTCCTTGATCCACCGCATAACAGGTATCGGCAAGTGCAGTAAGAATCCCAAGTAGTTATTCCAAGGGAAGAGAAAGGAAAAAGAAGCTGTCGAGAAAATGAAGAAAAGCCATGCATTGGTGAAGGGGAAGAGAGGTTTTCCCACAGAAGAAATTGAGGACAGAGTGACAAAATTTGTCACGCAGTTACTCGCAGGAAAAGTCCTCAGAATGGATAGACTTGCAGAGGTGCCTGCGGGCGCAGTATTACTTGGTGCCATAGCGGCTGAAGGCATCGAGTTCAATTGGTGTCAATATCTTCTGAATGAGTTCTTAGGTGAGCTCAATGATACCTAGGTAAACGACGAACAGTTCCACCTCACATGGTTGATCATCCTCATTGCCTTTTCCAGCTGGAAGGAGCTGAGGGACTATGTGGGTGTCAATATAGAAACCAATGATCCTAGAGGATTCCGGTATGCCAACCTCTGGGAAAATGTCATTGCAGACAGACAACTGAGGTGCTCTATCAATATTACACTCAGCTGCACGATGCCCTTATCCGTACACCCCGCATCACAAAGTAGATAACGTCGAAGTACATTCGTGTTCTTGATTTCAGCGCAGACATGCGATGTATCTTCATTTCACCCAAGGCGAGAATGAAGAAGCCAGAATGGTACCCAGGTAGCTACCATATGTATGAAGAGGACATCGAAGCCCTCATGAAGGATTGGCCCACCGACTTCCGTGTGGAAGTCATGGATGTTGAGACAGACTCTGAAGAAGACGAGCCAATCCTGCTGGCATGCCCAATTGTTGAATAAACGGGAAAGCGAAAAGAGTCCGAGACTCCGCAGAAGCCAAAGGAGAGAAAGAAGATGAAGGCCACAAAGACTCAATCTGAGATAGTCTTGAATGAAGATGATTATGAGATGATAGCAGAAATAGTCTCAGAACAGATGAAGGAGCTCATGGCGGATAAAGATAAAAAGGATAAGGTCATCCAGGATGACCTACAAAAGACACGGCTCGCAATGCAAGGCCTTATGAAGAAAATGGACGATGTCCAGAAAAGCCTAACCTTTCCGCACGACACAGGAGCTGAAGGGAGGTCGGTAGGAACCTCGCAGCAAGAACCCCCGCAAATAGCCATAACACTGCCATCAAAGACCAGGATTGTCCATGTAGACCCATTGGCTATTGCATTGCCAATGGCAGAACAAGTCGTGTTGGACACAAATGGAGTCAAGCAAGTAGAGCTCGACTTGGAAAAAAATCCCCTTACCGGGATTACACTTCATCCACACACAGATCGTCGAGGAGATGCATGAGTGGATAGTAGAGTCGATGAAGTCACAAGCGGAGCTCACCACAACAAACAGGCAGCTTGAGGTGTGCGTAGACATGCAGCTACGCGATGAACAGGACCGCCAGAAAAATTTGGAGAATACCATATCTACTGTTGCGCAGGATATTGAAGGTATAGAACTCCAGGATGATCCTGCAGACACAGTTCTGCGGATCGGGGACAAGGTAAGATCTTTGAGGATAGAGATGTAGGATAAGGATATCCTCCATGAGGCCGATCTCGCTGCATTGCAAAAGAAACTGAATGAGTAGGCGCCATTAACTGAGCAGCAGTTAAGAGAGAAAGCAGTGAGTGCTGCCGCAAAAAGCATAACAAGTGAGATGGCTAAGTGCCAAGATCTCTTAGAAAATGTGTCAAAGGAAGTCACTGCTCTTGAAGAGGATCAAGCGCTATAGCAGGTGAAGGCCGCGGTAAAGGAAAAACAGATCGCGCTGGAAAAATTGGACGCAGAGGTCAAAGCTCTGCCACCCACGGAGAGGCTACCGAGATACAAGGAGATATCTGGCTTAAAGAAGGAAGTCCAGGCACTGCGAGAAAAAGAGACTGAGATGGATAATCAGTCACAGCAGCTCCTGGAGGATTCCATGGCGGTGTCGCAGCAGATAGAAGACAAGCTGGCAGAAATGTGCGACAACCGGGAGTAGGTACAAGACCAAATTGGACAAGAGATAACTCCAACACTGCTTGAAGCAGTTAAACAGGTTGAACAGGATACCAGAGAAGCAGTGGATCAGTTGTTTTCCATGTATAATGAATTCACGGCCAAATTAGTTCCACCAGTCACGGTGCAGAGTGAGACAACAGAAGCAGTAAGTGGCTCAGGGACGAGCCACATGTAAGTGTTAGGGGCATGTTGGGCCCAGGTTGAAGTAATGTTTTGATAACAGTTTTGGAGATGGAGCTGAGCGCAACTCACAAAGATAAATTTTTTCTAAGTGTTGAGGACGCTGCGAAGATGTGTGCAGCATCTAAGTTTTGATCAGGCTGTGAAGCTGTGCGCAGCATCTGAAGTTTGGAAGCACTGCGAAGACCAGTGCTGCGAAGCAGTCAGGACACATGGAGCCAGCAAAGCAAAGTGCTAGACAAGTATCAGGTGCAGGTACCGGAGGGACCAGTAGCAGTCTATTTTTGGAAAGATGCTCCAGAAGTACCGAGCGGCGGGCACGAGCAAATCAGGAAGGCGACCAATGCATGATTTTGTTGAGGAAAGCGACGTCTTGGCATGCTTGGTGGGAGAAACCGTTAGAGATGAACGGTTTGACAGAAGCATCCTATTGGGATGCGTGCAACAGGAAGGTTGATAGTGACAGAATGAAGATGTAGAGAACCGTCGCGATGAAGCAGACGCTACCAGATGCCAACAAGCCAGATTAGGGAAACCGACGTAGTTTATAAACCCTAAGGGTTTTTGGGTTTAGGTCTTCGACTTTATAAAGACATGACCTTCGGGCATGATCTATTTAAGAAGACAATTTTGAATGGGATGGGGTTACATTTTGGAGTTACACTCTTATTTTTTGCTGTTACAATTGTAAAATCTCTCTGAGCTAAGGAGATTGTAAAGGATCTGTAGCTGTGTGCGTAGAGGCCTATTTTTGAGAGGAAGGATAGTTTGCAGCTGAGTGCGTAGACTAAGAATGGTTGTCTCCATCCCTTGTTAAAGAAATATATTACCAACCGTTCTTGTGGACGTAGCTTCCCACCCGGGGAAGTGAACCACGTTAAATACTGTGTTGTGCGATTGTGTTTATGAATGAATGATTATTTGTGTTGTATGTAATTGAATGTCTAAATGCTTCTTTGCATACTGTTATAGGAGAGCTTTTATATGCATTTTCCATTAGAAGGAATATGGAAATGATATGTTAAGTTCTATATGAACAAATGAATAACGCACATTTAGAATAGTGTTTGAAGATGACGAATCCGTCATTTAGTTAAGTACTTTCTTGCACGCAGTAAGGGAATGCATAACAGTGGATTAGATCTATCGGCTATGTTCAAATCATGATATCTTGAGTTAATGAATGAATGTTAGAAGGATAGATAGTTAAGCATCTGAATGAATGGATGAGTGATATTCATTTCAATACCTTAAGCACTCTCAAGATAATCCAAGTATAGAATAAAGTGGATTGTTCGTAGCTTCAGTACAAGTCCTGCAATAGAAGAACATAGTAGTGCAGACCGCAGCATTGCCCATCGCTATGCAGTCTCACCTCACAGTACCCACCCTCTGTTGCGCTGTGTAGTATGTCCATCCAAGCATCTCATCACTTACTGTGGAAACCTGATTCCGAAGTACCCCATTAGATAACCTCGGGTGAGACTTCATCCTGCTTGCAGGCTGTTGTCGAAAGGACCGGTGCGAAGGGGTTTTGTTGGTCCAAGGGAAAACAACAAAGAACCTGGGTCTTATAGAAAACCTCTGGGTCAGTTATAGCCAACATCCTTCTATTTAAATTTATTCAAATTAAAAATTGTGTGCATTTTCAAACCTCGATTTAAAGATTGATTTGATAGCCTACCTTCCAACCAACGTAACCCTAAAATTTAGGCCCCTCTAACTCTGAAATCTCATCTTGTGGTATCCGCATATGTCCTCTTTCCAATGCCATAGGTTTCTTTGAATTTGGATATTCCAAAAAAGAGTTGTGACCATTTTCCCAACACTTCTTATTTTTGGCCTTTATAGAAGAGCGAGAGTGTACGTCCTTCCACGTGTCTAATTTTTTTATTGCAATTTTGAAATTGCTACCCAAGATAGTTCGGTCTATATCATTTCTTATGCAACATGTATCACTCAAATTTGGACCTTTCATGCTCCTGATATAACCATTTTTCCTAGAGCAATTATTTTATACTAGTTTTTGGACGAGTAAAAAACCCTAAAATTCACTCGGTATAAATCTAAACTTGTAATGAGTCAGGATCCAAAATTTGAACCAAAAATAGAACAATATGTCCTTTACGTCCCCTATCAATTTCGTTGTCTGAAATGTCTTGAAAAACAATTAGAGTGAAAATGGTGAGATGACTCGTTTTGGAAGCGTCCACGCTTTGATACCAAATGTTAAGCAACAAATTCCCCAAAAGAGCATGGTAATAGCATAAATAGAATAGTAAGAGTAATCCATGCCTTAATAATGAAGAAAATCGATGAATAGAAATCCTCTTCGAGGGGGAAACCTCCTTATACAATGTACTAAATACATAAGACAAGACAAGATGAGATGATTCAAATGAGAAGGTCTCCTTCCTATATATAAGAGACAAATAGGTACAACTACAACTAATAGACCCAAGATGACATAACTAATATAATAATACTAATGACAATTACCACTAATAGACCCAAGCCGACATCAATAATATGTAATGAAACACAATATAGGAGGTAATGTGCCAACATTTAGGGCTTAATAGCTTGAAAGTAATATCACACTATGCTAGAAACTAAATTCACACCATACCTTGATAGAAAGGTAAATTGCATAATGAAGTGTACATGTTGTTCAATAAGTGGTAGGATTTTCTTTATATTTACCCTCAAACTTAGGTATATCGAAAGGGAGTTTCATGGGGACCACGATCTAGCTAGAATTGTGAAACATTGGGTAATTGTTTAACTTGGGTAAGTCAAGAAGATTCAAGTTTTCCAAAAACGGTAAATTGTCTTTTACTATTGGGTTCCAATTCCTCAAGGAAATTGTTTCCCAATGATTTGCATTAACAAGATAATACCCTTTCATGTAGGGACTTCCAGGTACCATAAAAGGATTGTATTGATATCCCTGCATCTAATTATAAGCATGTTGAGTTTGGACATATGGTGTGGAAGCACCACTAGACATCCCTCCCATTCCAGGGAAAGGAATACCACACTAAGGCACATTAAAGTTTGAAACATGTCCAATACCCATGCTCCCAATCCTAGTCTAAGGCATGCTAACCTACTGTATATTGAATCCTAAAGTAGCTCCAGCACCCATGCCCCCCATTTCGAGGAAAGGAACAATACCCTTTGGCATACTAAATCCTAGAAAATCGTCATCACCCATAACCCCCATTCCTTGGAAATAAACACTACCTTGGGGCATACCAAAACCTGAAGAAGCTCCAATTACCATATATGGAATTGACATGGGAATATGTCCACCTCCAAATGGAAAGGCATTGAATGGAACCAAGGGACCATCACTAGAGGCAATGAAATTAGATTTGATAGGAGGAACCAATTGGAATATAGGTAATGGCATCCCAAATTAGAAGGTATTAGTGTCAGGTGGCATAGAGATAGAATTTCCTAACCCGCTAATAGGTAGCAGGTATGTCCCCTTTGTTTTCCATGTCATTCCACTCAGACAATGGATTAAAATTAACTATGAATTTATGCATGTCGAACTTATTTTTCTTGAAAAAGACTGGACTTTGAGATGGATTCAATGCCCTTGTTGGGTATGTGAGATCCTCAAACTCACTTGTATCTAACTCCTCTTAAATGGTAAGAGATATACCTCTCTCCGATCTATTACAATGAATATCTAAACCACTAAGGTATCCTTCTTCAGACAACATGTTAGACTCACTAGATATAGATTGTGCTTCTTCTTCAATGGGATCATTCATAGGTCGTAAGTTGTCTTCCTCTCCCCCCTTTGGGGGTGGATCACTGTGGTCTAGTATTCGCCTCCTAGTAAGTAACTCTACATTTTTAGGTGAGAATTTTTTGATCCTTGTGTACTGACGAAGAGGCTAATAGACAAATTTGGCTTAAGTAGACACACATTAACAACTTGAATGATAACAGACCCATACTCAATAAAAATTCCTAAAAGATTTAAAATAAGCAATATTACCCTTCCAAAGATAAGCATGGGGTTTCCAAGACCTGATTCCAATCAGTGAAGAGCCATAGAAGGGCCTTTCTGAGGTCATATTGGGATGATTAGGTCCCAATTCCAACCAATGAAGGTTCGTATTAAATATTTATGTTAATCATCATGCAACAACTGCAAGGGGTGCAAGTACTCGTCTTTGACTAATACCCTCTCAAGAAGATAAAATTGAGATTCTGAGTCTTCCTTGGGTACGACAAGATTACCCCCCTACAATCACTTGTGAGGAACCTAGGAAAATAAATTAAGGATACCAATTCATAAAAAACTGTTGGATGGAACAATTGCAGGATAAGTGTCTGAAAAATGTGCAGGGAATGTAGGACACAAGTTTTAGACCCAAAAGTAGAATCAAAAGTGGTGTCACCTCAAGGAAATTCCATTTGAATTAGAGCTCTCTGAATCACAGAACCCACTAAACAACCAATCGAGGAGAATATCACAAGTGATTTCCCAGCTTTACCCCATTCTTGACGTATGTGTGAGATCTGCTTTCCCAACAAATGTCTCTGCTACACTGGATTTTTTCACTCAAATAATGAATTTCCTAGTATCATTTTGATGGCCTTTGGGAAATTTACTCTCCAACCTACTGCCAAGGCCCTACAATCTAGGCTATTGTTGGTTTCTAAGAAAAAAATGTTCCTGTTTCTTTTTGTTATTCAATTGTTTTATAAAAAATCATGAACTTATTCAAGAATTAAAAGTGACAAGGACTCATAAAATTCAAACACCATTAAATATATTCAAATGATCTAAAACATTATTATCTTTTGTAATAAAAGAAGTTCTTTGAACTTTTAAAAACAATCAATCCTCTTATGTGTTTGTAAAATACTCTTTGCTATATTTCAAATGAACTAATCCAACATTCACATTTTTCATGAAAATTCCAATAATACCTACACCTACAAATGAAAAAGAAGAAATTTAACTATTGATACACTTACTATACGCAAAAGAAACACACAAAACTTGTCTTTTCACCAATTCTTACATATGCAATTTGAGAAGAAACAACTAATAAGTTTCTTAGAATAAAAAATTTACAAACATGTATACTCATAAGGAAGGGTCTTGGTGTCTATTTCACCTAGCTAAGAGGCAAAACAAAGGCACAAAGCTATACTTGTACTCTTACTTTTTCACGTCAAAGCCTAAAACAATCAAAACAAAAGAAGAAACAAGGTGGAAAAACTCCCAAATATTTTGTAATTCCAACCAATCCAAAGCATGAAATCATCCAAACAACACTAAAGACACAACTCCCAACTTGTCTTGAAGACCGAAACCAACTAGTATCTAGGAGAAAAAATGACAAAAAAAACATGAAAAATCCTATACTCTACCTCCCACACTTCTATCCGATGCAAAAAGTGTGTAGCCACATGCCTTCTATTGAAGCAAAGTGTGTGGGACCCCTACCATACACTTCTGTGACCACTATGCGTGGAATACCTAGGTTTGTCTAAAACAAGCAAAAACTAGGAATTTTTTCACTTCTCTTGGAAAATGAAATATAATGGACTATAACAAAGACCTAAAGGAATCAAAACACCCTAAAATATCTAAGAGAATCAAGCTACCAAGGCCCTACATAAAATATTTTCCCAAGTGGAGTCACCAATTCTGTTGTGGGGAAAAACTTCCTAATGACTAGGGCAAGTCACCAACATACTAAGATAATATAAGTTTGGTCTTATGGATCTATATGTACGTAAATTAGAAGCAAGTATATACATTTTCACCACTCTTAAGAACAAGGCAACAAGAAAAAAAGAAGGAGAAAGAGATAAATTAAGAGGAGGAACCTTTTTCAAAGTTTAATCCTCGTTGCTCCTACTTTGAAACTTCAACTTCTCCATTGTAACAACCTAATACATGTAAGAAAAATCAAATACCCTCCTCACAAATATTATGATTCTGATAAAAATATTAATGAAAGAAAGAACACATATGCAATTTCAACTGTCTTTAATAATATTCTTGAAAAGGATCAATAACTTTCAAACAATCAAAGATCTAACACATTACAAATATATGCATAGGAGGGAAAGATTGCAAATTTCTATTAAATGAAACAAAGTAATAAATACATCGGTTAATTTAATGTTGTTGATTCTCCTTTTGAAGCGAATGATAGGGTTTATCTTTTCTTGAAGCACTTATACTCCTGCTTCCAAACACTTCAATTCTCCAAATGTGTATATGGTAGAAGTCATATAAGGATGATGACTTCAACACTTGCATAAAGGGTGCTCAAGAACAAGGGTCACTAAGGGGTAATGGAAGGAATGGATTTAGAATGGTGGAGAGATTCCTCCAGTATTACAATACAATAGGTGTTCTCCCTTGTTTGATCCATATAAACCCATTTTATTGCATGTTTGGGATAGTTGTGATGGTTTCCAATTATTTTTTTAGGTTGTAAACGAGACCATCTAAATCAAATGGAAAAAAATGGATGAGTTATAAGGTTGACACTTGGAAATATAGGATTTAATCTCCCATAGTACTCCTTTCCTCTTCCTATCTAGCAAAATCATAGCCCCTCTAATGCTCTTTACACAACCATCTTGGACCATTTTATTATTTTTCCAGCATAATATTTACATGTATTTTTAGTTAGCATGACAAGCAAACCAAACAATCCATATAGAAATATTTAGATTATACATGATTATCCATTCACTAGTTGGGCCTTGACCTTGAGATCCACACTAGGAATCCAGACTAGCATATTTACATCACTTACATAATATGATTCAATACATTCTTAGTTAAAACTGTGGGTATTACAATTTATATGTCCCATGAGACCCTAGTTGGCCGCCATTGAAGAGGAAGATAAAGGAAAACAAACAACAAATAATTAGACTAAGGATACTGCATGGGAGGCAGAATAGTTCATTAGCACCATTCTTGATGATGTATTGGGAAATACATATTCTTTCATCTAGCTCAAGCTCAACCTACCCCAATGGATAAACTATGATGAGTTATTTGATTTTCAAGTATTATCAATTGGGAAAGTCACCAACAAGTTATAAATTAATTGAAGGAAAGATGGTTCTCTATATATCTCCATCAAGAAGAGAAATTGAAAATAAATATTCAAATCTACAAAGATAAACTAGCAAACATAGAGGTAAATCTACATGATGCATTTTCCATCTAGTTAGAAGCCTCATAATGTCAAGTTCCCTCTTGAACTTATTCCATTAATCTCCATGATAGATGAATTGTGTTTTGACATAAGTAGTTGGAAGTGGGTAAAATATGCATTATCTCTGCTCCCTAAGAATTTTTGGATGCATATGTTGATTACCTTTTTGGATGCATATAAATTCACCATCACCTAGATTATCCCACTTTCACAAATATCACAAGAAGCCTCACCACATACCCAATTGATTAGTTTGTGAGTGTAATGAGAATTGAAGCAAAGAGAACCATAGCTACCCACCTCCTCCTTGACTTAAGAATGGAAATTAAACCATATTAAACTAACCCTTCCAAAGCCATTTGAATGACTAGAAATTCATGGATATTTCGATACCATATCCCCTCTATTTTGGGATTCGTAACGAGTCTATAAAATTAATGGAATTTCTCAGAGAAGGAAGAATGTTTCTAGTAATTTACTAATTTAACCCATGAAGGAACCTATTTGTTGATTTTAACCTTTACTCTACATAATACTAGATGGAATTAACAATGTATAAATGATTTTTATGAGGATCTACTTCATTATTTACTTCTAAAGAAGAATAATTGTAGTCCCTTCTAATGTACTAGAGGCTTTGGTAACCCATGTATCGAATTGATTTATTTTCCAAGAATCTAGAATAGGAATGATTAAGCCACCTTCACATTCATATGAAAATTCCAATTATAGTTTACCTTAGTCTTAGCATCACATGAAATATTTCACCTTTCCCTGATATTAACATGAGTCCAATTTTTCTTGCCATGCATAAATTATTTTTAAACAACCTTAATTTTGTGTTTCTTGCTTGATCTTCTTACTTTGCATGCAAGTACCTATTTTTGTTCCAATGATTTCTATATTTCTCAAAACATAATGCAATGGATAATCAAGGTGATAATTATGAGTCATGGCAACATTCTAATGCCCTCTCTATATATTGTAAATCCCTAAAAACATTGTTTTTTCATAGTTGTTTTGATTCTACATGGTCAATATTTTTCCTTTAGTCCATGTCCCACAACCATATTCAACTATCTATGTGAATTTTCTATTGTATATTGTTCCATATATGATTGCCTGTCTTGAGGCTTGAACAACATTGAGAAATTGTTTTCAATCTTTTCACCTTCCTGGCATTGACTTCTCCTACACAAAACACAATGCTTAATCTATAGTGGCTTCTAGCAATTTGATGGAAAAATCACCTTGGCTTTGTTTGTTTCCCCATTGATGATGAAATATACCATTGGCCATAATATATTTTAGTTCTATATTTCTACACCTAACATGTTAAGTTGTTATCAATGTTGTGGATCATTATTCTGCAAAGTCATAGAACTTGCACCCAATATCTCCACAAATCTAAAATGGAAAATCAAATTGGCAATTGAGCAAAACTGAGCAATAATTTAGTGTATTAAAAAGTACATAAAATATTTATAATTTCACAATATAAATCCAAGGTCATTCGATTCCATGAAAAATCCATCAAATGAGACTTTACATTATAGACATAAGCCCATGCCAATACTAAACAATAAAATGAAATGTGTGTCAAAATTGAAAATATACATAAACAATGAAAGAATAGTCCAATTGTCTTTGACTTAGTACAAATTGATTTTGGTCAACATGTAGATGATTTTGATGAAGAAATGTGATTGTGGAAGGTGTCCAAGATTCCAGATCACACCTAAAATGTTGTCAAACAAGAGAACATGAGAAATGTGCTGGAAAAATGATCGTTCTAATGCTAGAATTGCTCTTTATAAGTTAATTGAGCTTCTAAGGCCACGCTTAGAGAAATAACCACATTTTCTAACACTCAATGTAACTCAACAAAATTGAGCATAATTTAGTATATTAAAAATTACCTAACAATATATTTAGAATTTGACAAGATAAAATTAGGGTCATTCCATCCATGAAAAATCCATCAAATTAGACTGTACATTATACACATAAGCCCACGTGAACACTAAATAGTCAAATGAAATGCATGTCAAAACTTAAAATAAACAAAAAGAATGAAAGACCAGACCAATTGTCCCCAAATTAGAATGAATTGATTTTGGTCAACATGTGGATGAATTTGATGAATAAATATGATTGTTGAAGGTTTACAATGCTCCAAAACACTGTAAACTCTCTCAAGAAAGAGATCACTAGAAATGACCATTCTGATGTTGAAATTTTATTTTTAGGTTCATTGAGTTTGCATAGTCATGCTCAAGGAACATATGACATTTTCTAACATTTGGTCAGTGCTTGCAACCACCAAGTACTTGTACATGATGGTCCTGGTGTCACATGGAGACCTAGGTTCAAAAACCCCTCAAGTGGGTGTGGATGAGGCCAAGTGAAAGTCTTGGGTCAATTTGATGGCATAGACATGCCCCTCATATTCTATTCCCCTCATAATGCAGTGGCTTAGCCAAAGAGATTCTATATGATGTATTTCTAAAAAAAAGAGTATGTAACATGGGATATAACAATTTCTCAGGACTCAAATTAGATGAACACACAATAAGGAGAATTGGCAATAACATATCATGACCAAAACAAATTGTAGCAACAAAGACAAACAAAGTGGATGGCTGACTTAAGGAAGACAAATTACAAAATCATGATATGACATGTGTTGGATGGCCTTGACAAGGACACGTAAAAAGAAAAAATTCAGATTATAATGATTTTCACATGTGTAGGACGACCTATTTTATGATGACCCCTCACATCACTTTGATAACCATCTATTTAGAGATTAGCTTGTGTGAAGCGGGATTGAGATAACTTCATTGAAGTGAATAAT
This sequence comes from Larix kaempferi, assembly GCA_027924585.1. Lineage (NCBI taxonomy): Eukaryota > Viridiplantae > Streptophyta > Pinopsida > Pinales > Pinaceae > Larix > Larix kaempferi. The sequence goes on along the minus strand of BSBM01001160.1, from coordinate 10,597,725 downwards.
TCATTGCATGTGGCCGAGAATGATTTATATATAACTATTAACCACTACCATTTATATCATACCTCACCTAAGCATGATGTTGCAATAGTTCATGGATATGTGATCCATCACTAATGTGCAAAATAGATAAGCAACATAAGGAGAAGACAAAATTATCATTTAACATGACAAAAAATAGAAATTAAAAGGAGGCCTCATTCCATTCATTTGCTTGATGCACTCGAGTACATTATTACATTACAAAGCCTTCGTTCACCAAGTTCCATTTAGGAATGAATATCCAAAACATGGAACAATATTCTTCTCTACCTAATTCAATTTTATGCTTCAATTTTATTAAATATTATGTCATTTGATGATATAGAATGATTTTGGATATTCATTTTAAAGATATTACAAATTGAATAGATATAATTATTTAATTTTGATTATGATTATAAAATAATTAAAATTTAAATATTGTTTAAATTTAGTTATACAATATATAAATTATATTAAAATTTAATTTTAAATTTTTTAATATTATATGTTATTTTATTTTTTATATTTATATTAAAAATATAATTATATTGAAATACATTTTTATTTTTAAATTTTATTATTTTAAACTCATCAAAAAATTATCAAAATTTATTTAAAAACTTTTTTTGAAGTGAACATTACACTCACTCAATATAGTCACAAACCCATGCAATAAAAAAATCCATAACAAGGCAAGGCAAATCAATAATAGAATTTTAAAAAATCAATGAAGATTACACTCACCAATATAGTCACAAACAAGCCATATACCACGTAAGAATTTACAATTTAAAATACTCTTCAAAGTAAATCAACAATAAAAAGAAATAACCATACATCATATAAGATTTTACCATTTTTTATAATTTACAATATTCCTTAAAAAGATTGTGACATCTAACTTTTCCATTAATCAAAATCCATTGTTTATTAAATAGTTGTTTATTAAATAATTTAAATCCATTATTTATTAAATAGTTTAAATTATAGTGATAATTTTTGACTTTATAAAAAACGTAATTAGTTGGTATTAGTTGTTAATAGCAAACAACAAAAACAACAAAGACATGATGATGATTTTTTTTGGTAATGGAATGATCAAAATGGTGAAGTGACAACAAAGTTGGATTAGTAAAATGGTGGAATTCAAAGGAAAGGTATGCCAATGGAATTGTTTTTTAAAGATAAAATGATTTTATTGGTTAGTTTTTGAAAACAAAATATTAATTTAAAATAATTATATTGTTTTAAAGGTAAAATGTTTTTGTTAATTAATTTTGGAAAATAAAATACTAACTTGGAATAATTATATGAAAAGAAGAGATAGGGTAACAATAGATATTTGTTTGTACATTGTGGATTTGCTCAATTGATTTAGAGTGAAGTGTTAAAAATATTAAATGTTGGAAAGAAGTGGTGTGCGGGCTCTATTAAATTATGTTTTTATTATTGGTTATCACTTGGTAAAAAGTAGGAAGAACTTCCAACTTATATAACTTGGACTATTTAAAAGTACATGAATGTTGTTTTAATCGAAGATAAGCTCACAATTGAAATAAAAGTGTGTTATTATTAATGGGGCATACAATGAACTTAATAAAGTAGGAGGGAATAAGTGAGGAACATTTATCTTCTTTGATGAGTCTTTGCCTATTGGTTTCTTTAGTGGAGCCTCTCACGACAATGGAGTTAGGTTTGAGCTAGAATGATACTTTTTATAAGAAACAGCTATACTTTTAAGATAGGGATGGGATGTGGTATAGGCTCAAACATTAAGAGTGAGTAGTTAGTTCTATGTGCTATGTTATATTTAGCTCAATCTAAGAATATTTCTGGGTTTCACATTGAGATTCTAAAATTATTATTGAATAGGTTCAAATGTCATTTACAAGTATCGATTATTTTGAATTGGTGGCAGTCCAATATCTCTCTTTTTTTTAGTTTTTACTAAGACTTCAAGGATTACAATTCTAAAATTGATATTCTATCAAAGAAAAGTTTGGATGAGGCATAGGGCATTATTATTCATTTTGAAGGTTCATTTGGGGAATCAAGCGGGTTTTTAATAACTCTATTTGGATCAAATGTTTGAAATTTTATTTTTTAACTAGTTTATTATCTATGGATGACTTTACTTATTCTTAAGTCTATAAGGTTGGGTTGATATGAAGTTTATAGAAGTCTTATACCGCAGCTTCTTTCGAAAGGTCTAGTCTATGGCTTAGTAGAAGATTATAGAACAATTTTAAGTTATGGAACAGTTTTTAAGCTGATTTTGTTTTGTTTTGAATACACATTACATTATTTTGATTCTATCAATCCAGTCATTAATATTAAGAATCATTAATATTAATGAGAGTGTTTTTTTTTAACATATAGCTTTTAACATATTCTTTCTTTGACAGTGAAGAAAGAACAAACATAAATCGATTTTTTATGTTTTTATTTGGTTGTGAGGAAAGAATAAACATAATCGATTAACTTTTATGAAGATTGTTAAATTAGGTCAACCAACGTAACCTATTGATGCGACTATTGTGAGTATAAAATTGTCTCGTATTTCCTTGAATATCGAAATCCTGGCGCAATTCTCACACTAGTCCACTGACATTTCATTTTCTCCAATCTTCTAACAGTTGACTATTAAAACCTTTGAACAACCCTAGCCAACAATATGAGCAATCACGCCCAGTGCAAGGACATTTCCAGCAACAAAGTTGCGCGTATGATTAAAGTAATAACCTCCAAACTCAAGAGATGATGGGGATGGAGAACAGGACTTTGGCAGTGAGTTTTGATTTGTTTAAATCATTTTACAGGATTGCTTGCAGTCTAGAATATATTAAGATCCCTATAATGATCAGTATAGAAATACATAATGCTTTGATCAATTTGGCAGGACTATTCTTGTTCAGCAAAACAAACCCTAGGAAGAGATTAAAAAGCGTTTGGAAACCTTTCTTAGTGCCAGTAGCGGACCATTTGCTTCTTGGTAGCTAACTCTCAATGAATATGTTGGCAGTGATTAATTACTTGACCGCTCACACAGATGGCCGCTGAAATTTTCAAAAGCCAACACCTCCTAGATTTGATTTGAAAAGCCAGAAATTAATTAAGACAAACCAAATCAGATTTAATTTTGACTGTTCAAGAGTTTCCATCGCCAAATCGTCAGTCACCGCATTAGTTCAGATTATTAAATTGTGAAAAGCCATTAGTTTTCATTATGTCAGCTTGTAACGTCCTGTAAGAGAGCATTTATTTTTGTAGTGATAATTTTGTATTGAAGGGTTAATTGCATTTAATGTATGATTACTCTAAAGCACTATAAATACTTACCATTGTAATCGTGATTGATAGACCGAGTGAATGAAGTTTAAGTTAAACTTAGAATTTTGCTGTGTATTTTGTGTTATGCTTTGTTTTATGAGTTTGTAAACTCAAAATTATTTTGAAGTTATTTTGCTGTAAAAAGTGAGGAGATTAGTGTTATTTTGTGAGTTAAATGTGTTTAACTATTGGAGATTAGTGTTATTTTGTAGTTAAATATGTTTAACTATTGAAATAGTGTATCAGTCAAGTTTATGAACACATAGGTCATCAAAATATTTCTTAAACAGTTAGCTATTACTGTCAACTGCAACTGTGATGTAGATTACACTGAGCTGCAACAGTGAGCTATGATTATTCTATAAGTGAAAATTTATGGGTTTAATGATTTGTGTGTGTTGCTGAAAGTAAGAGCAACACTCCCCTGCCTTCCCACAGTGGTATGAGAGCCTGGTTAAGTTTTATTTCTTATTTTTCGGTTCAGAGTGATTTGGAATTTAATTTGAGATGTCTACTAACACCAGTGTAGTGCAGCAACAAATTCCTATGGTTACTAAAAGGAATTATGACACATGGTTTATTAAGATGAGAACTATCATGCGTGCTCAGGATATTTGGGAGTTTTTTACGATTGGTTATCCAGAGCCAGCTAATCAAGCTGTTGAGTTGGCTCTGTCAAATGTTATTATGTTGAAGGAGAATAGGAAGAAGGACAACAAAGCTCTTAGCCTTATTCAGCAATGCCTAAGTGAATCCATATTTCAAAATATATCAAGTGATGAGTCTTCGAAGAAAGCTTGGGACACTCTTGAAACTTGCTATCAAGGTGTGACCAAGGTGAAGAATGTTAAGTTGCAGAACTTGAGAAGGGACTTTGAGAATTTGAAGATTAAGGACAGTGAGACTGTTGATAATTTTATGACTCAAGTTATGAATATTGTAAACCAGCTGAGACAGTATAGTGAATACCTCTCAGATCAACGTGTGATTGAGAAATTGTTGAGATGTTTGCCAAAGAAGTTTGAAGTAGTGGTTGTTCCAATTGAAGAGTTTAAAGATCTCAGGAAAATGCACATTGATGAGCTCACTGGTTCTTTGATTGCTCATGAATAAAGAATGAACAGGTATGATGAAACTCCATTAGAAAATGCTTTTAAATCTTAGTTACATGTTACTAGAGGCAGAGGTAGAGGAAGGTCTAGTAGTAGATGAAGAGGAGGTCTAATTGTTGATCATAGTGACATCATAAATGATTCAGAATCTGAAGAGAAGTTACAACAGAATACTCCTAGCATAAGGGGGAGTAGCAGCAAAACATGGCAGCTAAGAAATCAAAGGTATGATAGATCTAAAGTTCAATGTTTCTATTGCAAGAAATTTGGGCATTTTGCTAACAAATGTTGGAAGAAGCAAGCAGATTCTAGTAAGCTATCTACACACATTACAGAGGAGGATGAAAATGAAGAGAAACCTATGTCTTTGACTTGTAATGTCACCCAGGAAAGTTCAAAGGATATATGGTTCTTGGAAAGTGCATGCAGCAATCACATGACTGGAAATAAGGAATTATTTCTAAATCTAGATACAATCATTCAGTTTGGAGTGAAGTTAGGTAATGACAGTAAGGTACAAGTTCATGGTAAAGGTGTGATTGTTGTATATGCCAAGAATGGTAAAAGAAGAACAATTCATTATGTTTATTATGTTCCTGGTTTAACATTTAATTTATTGAGTGTGAGACAGTTGTTAGAGAAGAAGTACAGAGTGTTCTTTAAGAACAAGGTATGTACTATTTATGACAAATTTCCAGGTAAGCAGTTGATAGCTAGAGTAGAGATGACAAAGAATATAATGTTTCCGTTGATTATGAAGAATGACTTGACTAACTCTTTGAATGCTTATAAAACTAGGAGTTTAGATCAATCATGGTTATGGTATTTGAGGTATGGCCGTTTACATTTTGGTGGCTTAGATTTTATACAGAAGAAGCACATGGTAAAAGGGTTTTCCAGTATCCAGCAGCCAACAAGCTCATGTGAGAGGAATAGTTTGATAGTTTATCCTATAGGTTTTTCTATGGTGTACAATGTGTAAAAGATGGAGTTTTATTAAACCATTTATTTGTATTTTTTTCAAATGAAAAAGAGTTTATGCTAGAGATGCCTTGGGAATAGTTTGATAGTTTTTCTACATCAAATAAACATAGCATGAAGATGAGAGCATGGAAAAAATTTCACGAACTAATCAATATGGACCCTCCCCCGTAATTGCTTCTTAGGATTTTATTCAAATTGAAGAGGCTCAAGAGAGAACCTCATCATAGATGCGAATGTATGGGGGGGAATAATTTGATAGTTTATGTTATAGGTTTTGCTATGGTGTACAATGTGTAAAATATAGAGGTTTATTAAACAATTTATTTGTATTTTTTTCAAATGAAAAAGAGTTTATTCTAGAGATTCCTTGGGAATAGTTTGTGTAATACCCCAATTTTGACCCTTATGAAATATTGGCTTCTAATGTAAATATTGTATACATGCGTTGTATGTTTCCCTAGCCTGGAGCTCAAGGACAAGGCCCCGCTAGTGGATGTTCAGATTTTATTTAAAACAAGCAAGTATGTGATATTTTGATACCCATGTGATATTAAGCCATGGAATATTGTATATTGATGTAAATATTAATATTGCAATAAAATACCAAAACTGGCTATGGGAGCAACCAATGAGAAGGGGCCATGTGTATCCACTAGGGAGTGGTGAGGGGGTTGTGGGGATGAGCCATATGTTTCCAAATGTCATTGGGAGAACCCATTTTGACTTTCCTTGATGACATTTATTTCTATTGTAAGGAAGTAGTTGAAGATTTCAGACCATGGCTTCAATGGAGCATGGGAAGCCCAGAAATTCGTATTTGTAGGTATGGGCTCTGTTTTCTTGTACCACAAGTCACTCTACCTCATGCGGATTGCTTCTTCCTCATCCCCAATCCATTGTGGAACAACCCAGCATCATTCTTCACCCAAAAACGAATTGCCAATAGTGAAAAAAACCAGAAATCGCAACTTTGCAAAAACTCACGTTTTGAAGAGCCAACAATGCCCATATTTGGTATTGGACAGTGAAAACCAATGGGGAATCCATAGATATGAACCTTGAGGCGAAATTGGGAGTATTAGCTACCCCGAAATCCATAGGAAAACCCAGTTTTTTAGCCCAGAAAACCAGTGACGGATTTGAGTTATTTGTGATAGAATTCTGAGAAATCCAAGTGTAAATGATTGAGCAGAGGATGGGTTTGCTTGATAAACCCAGTGAAGGCTGAAATATCAGGAAGCTAGCAGCTGGACCTTTCTATGCTCATCCTAAAGAGCACTAGAGGGAAGAGTTTTCTGAGGGACTGTGTAGCAGAGAAGGGGACCTTCCTTGTGTTGGATGTGGTAGGTAATGTGGGTGCCTGACTGTTGAGTTCATTTGAGATGCCTGTAGCTCTGTTGTTGAGCTCACTGGCTTAGCATTACCCTCCTCTATCTTCTTGTATGCTTGATAAACCCAACTAGGTGTTGGCTTAACATAGTTGTTAAGTGAAACCATGGCTGTGAGTGAGCCCAGCTAGTTACTCCTTAGTGGTTACACAACCCAGCTCGGGGATGATCTCTCAGCTGAAAGAATACAAGCTAGACAGATATCTATGGTTGGGTGGAACGTTTCTCTCACAATAGCCAGTTGTGTGGACAGCTTCATCTTCAAGATAAGTGTTCTTTGTATTATAAATTATTTTCATTTTGTGTTTTGTAATATGTTAAATTGTCCATGTTTAATGAAATGAATTGATTATCTTAATCTGGAATCTATGCATGGCATTGGAATGAGATTAAGTCTTTATATGCTGAATCATCCTCTACTGTGATATATATATATATATATATATATGTTGGGCATTACTATTTGTGTGCTTGCTAGTATGTTTATTCCGCTATGTTTATTTGAAGTATGAGTCTGCACACAAGAAGTTTTTAATTATTAACCATTATTGAGTAACGTATGGGGCTGAGATTCTGGAACGAAGCCCGTATGTTTGGGAGTGTTCTCTCCCCTGCATTGGGATGATGGGAGGGGATGCTACAGTTTGATAGTTTTCCTACATCAAATATGTTAGATTTTGAGCATTAATTCAATATGCTATAGGATCTTTATTGAGAGAATAACATGTACAGTATATCAATGCATATCAATCATATCAAGCATGTCAATCATCACAAGAAGCAAAAGCATAAGAGACAAAAGACACACAGAGTTTCCATGGGGAAAACCCTAAGGTGAAAAACCCCACAACTTCCTCAGAGATAGATAGAGCAATAGTACAACCAAAGTACAACCCAAGTACAAGAGATAGACTTTTTCTATGTGTTGATCCTCCTCCTCATATGTGTGCCACTTTCTGAGTGAAGGATGAGTGAGTTTCCGAGTGATCCAAATAGAGAGCTCCTGATCTCTATTTATACTTGTTATGTTTTCCCAATGACCTTATGGGGCCGACTTGTCTAGCTAGGTACAATAACCACATATTACATAAATCCGGGCTGACCCCTTACAAGGTGGTCTAATAACCCATTGGCAAGTTAACACACTTGCGACACTTGTCAATGCAAATGACGACACTTCCTTATAGAGGAATAACACATCTCTATAAGGGTACAATAAATATATATAAGAAATACATTCCGAAGTTACATATACATCAACAATCTCTCTTAACTAGGAAGGTATTTCTCAACACGGATCTGCTAGCACAAGTCTCCTTCTTTGGATCATCGTCATCATCATCATCACAGTTGTATCTATCTCGTCCAATATCTGAATCTACTTGTCATAGGAAGTTCTATAGATCCATTCCTTTCTCATACTGTATGTAGGCCCACCACCTGTAGGTCTTCATCATTGTTAAATTTTGAGCATTAATTCACAATACTCTAGGATATTTACTGAGAGAATAACGTGTACAGTATATCAATGCATATCAATCATAACAAGCATGTCAATCATCACAAGAATCAAAAGCATGAGAGACAAGAGACACAGAGTTTCCGTGGAGAAAACCCTAAGGTGAAAAACCCCATAACTTCCTCAGAGATAGAGAGAGCAATGGCTCAACCAAAGTACAACTAAAATACACAGAGATAGTCTCCTAGTAGCAGATGATCCTCCTCCTCACTAGTGTGCCACTTTCTGAGTGAGAGAAGTGTGAGTTTCTGAGTGATCAAAATGGAGATCTCCCGATCTCTATTTATACTTGCCTATTTTCCCAGTGACATTATGGGGCCGACTTGTCTAGCTAGGTACATCAACCATATAATATCTATTTCAGGGCCGACCCCTCACATGGTGGTCTAATAACCCATCGACAAGTACACACACTTGCAACACTTGTCAATACACATGACAACACTTCCTTATAGAGGAATAACACATCTCTTATAAGGGTACAATAAATATAGATGAAATACATTCTGAAGTTACATATACATCAACACTCCCTCTTAACTAGGAAGGTATTTCTCGACACAGATCTGCTAGCACAAGTCTTCTTCTCGGGATCATCGTCATCGATGCATCGTCATCATCATCATCACTACTGCTGCTATCTCAACCAATCTCTGAATCTACTTGTCATAGGAATTTCTACAGAGCCAGTCCTTTTTCATACTAGATGTAGGCCCACCACCTGCAGGTCTTCGTCATCACTGGCCATATTGTGGAAATCGCAGGACTTATTACTTGCATCACAAAACCTTAAAAGATTCTCTTGACTAGCAAGAACCCTAAAGATCATATGAGGCCTTTTTCATCCTGACCAGATCTCCAGGACTTATTACATGTGACCCCACCACAAAACCTCGAAAGAGAATCCCGGGACTGATTACGAGCACAAGGCTCAACCTATCGGATCTCCCAGGGCACAAATTACATGCTTATCTACACAACCTGTTCCATGGCCACAGAGTATCAACCTGATACTCACCATACATCATCCTAATGTACACATGATCATCCTAATCATCATCACTGCAACATCCTGCTGCATGTCATCTGGAGCAACATCCTGAAGCTCGTCATCTATGATCATCCAGATCATATAATGCATCCACCTGATGCAGACCAAGTATCTACCTGATACATATCACCATACATGATCCACCTGATCATACAATGTATCCACCTGATACATACATAGATACATGATCCACACAATGTATCCACCTAATATATATCAACATACATGATCTGCCTGATCATACATAGTATCCACCTGATACATATACAGATACATGGTCCAAGCATCCAACATGATGCATATACAAAATACATACAAATGATCCAACCAATCATATCCATCATCCAAAATGATGCCTACATATATAAATAAATGATCCAACTGATCATATCTAGCATCCAACATGATGCATACATACATATACATATAAATGATCCAACTGATCATATATAGCATCCAACATGATGTATACATATATATACATATAAATGATCCAACTGATCATATCCAGCATCATCCTGATGCATATACTGAGCAGTAACTGGAGCATCATCCTGATGCTCATAATCCAGCGCTTAAATCCATAGCCATGTGAAGGATCCTCCTTCCAACATGCTAGGAATGGCTTCAGCAAATGTGTCCATCACTTCTTCCTCAAAGTGTCGTCAATCTGAAGAACACCAAGCCTCTCCCTGAAGTACTTGAACTTCACCATGGCTAGTGGCTTCATCAGTACATCTGCAATCTGCTCATCCGTCGCAACATATAGGAGCTTCACTGTTCCTCTCTACACCATATCCCTAATATAGTGATATTTGATCTCTATGTGTTTTGACCTATCGTGAAACAATGGGTTCTCAGATAGATTCACACAACGCTGGTTATCACAGAAGATACCCGTAGCATCCAATGGGAGATCAAATAACTCATACAATAGCTTCCGAAGCCATACTGCTTCACAACTAGCTGAATAGGCTGCAACATACTCTGCCTCAGCTGTACTCAGTTGTTGGTGGGCCAAATACCCTATAGTAAGGAAACTGATACTATCAACTGGAAGGGGATGACAGGTAAGTGTATTAACTGCATTACAGAAATGTTCATGAAAATAAATGAGTTATAGGTCTTGAGAACATACCTTTCAAATGACGTTCGATCCTAGCTCTTATTTTGATCTTGCGCTGGATCCTCAAGTCCACCTCCCGTTCACTAAACCTGCAATACAAATACCTTTGTCAGCGTATCTTGGATAATATATAATGATTGAAAGAAACAAAAGCAATTTAAACATTCAATATTAACCAAAACAGATCCAAACTAGTATATTATTTCAATGAACACTTAATTTGGGACAAGAAAGACACTTCAACCTTTTATTGTCAAATGCAAATTGATGTTATAAATATACTTGAGTTTGTGACATGCTCCTACAACTTGATCCTGGGCTCCTGCTCTTCTCTGGCTTGGATATCTTCTAGCATAAACTCCTCCAATGCAAGTTTCTCTTTAAAGTCTCTTAACAACATTCATGTCTCTAACCCCTCTCCTTATTCTTCCCTGTATTTATAGGACAAGAGAAGTAGTTCAGGTCAAGGGATGGTTATGGAGGAAGTTGGGGAAGTTGGGAAACTACCTACAACTAATCCTCTTCGTGAAATTAATTATTTTTTAATCATCTTTTGAGATGTACGCTACTATTGTTCCATGAAGTAGCGTTTAGGGCGCTACTTTAGTGCTTGTAAACTAGCGATCATATCTTTTTAAATGTTGAGCGCTACTATGCTGAAGAGGAGTAGCGTACATAAGGATTGAGCGCTACTATGACACACTAGAGTAGCGTATAGGCGCTAGTCTATTGAAGTAGAGTAGTGCTCATATCTCAGAATGACATTTTTATGGTTTTTTAGTGTTGTCAGGAGATGGAGTAATTCAAAATCTCATCTAGGGTCAACATGCTCCTCCATCCAAGTTGTCCTTTTGTGTGATCAACATCTCAGGGTGATCACGGACGGAGAGGTGCAGGTTTGATTATAACATCAGTGCTACGCAGGACTGCTTCCTGCTAAACCAAGATATCACACCTGATCCCATATTGAAGCAGCACCTAGATGTGCTCTTCCTATCTGCAGCACTGCCTGCACAATCTGAATCAACATAACCTTGCAGGTTAAAATTTTGATTCGCTTCATACTTGAGCCCATAATCAACTGTACCCTTTAGGTACCTCAGAATATGCTTTACAGCAACCAGGTGAACACTCCTCGGATCCGTCAGGAACTGGCTCAATGTGTTCACCGCAAAGCAAATATCTAGTCTCGTGTTCGTCAGGTACATCAAGGACCCAATCATCTGATGATATACAGAGACATCAACCGACTCAGATGAAGCATCACATAGAAGCCTCAGATTTGATGCCATAGGTGTGGCCATGGCCTTACAATCCATCATCCCGAACCTCTTCAGGATATCTACAGTGTACTTCCCTTTTCCAAGGAAGATCCCATTTGTACTCTACCACACCTCCATACATAGGAAATAATGCATCATTCCCAAGTCCTTCATATCAAATTCGGTAGCAAGCTTCCTCTTTGTATATGCAATCAATCTATCATATCCTGTTACAAACAGATCATCCACATATAGGAGTAGAACCACAGGATTCCCTTCCTCAACCTTGTAGTAAAGGTTGGAATCCGCTTTACTCTTGGTAAAGCCCAAACTAGATAGGAAAATGTCCATCCTACCATACCAAGTTCTGGGAGCTTGCTTCAAGCCATACAAGGATTTCTTCAATATGCACACATATGACTCCCTGTCATGTGTTTCAAAACCGAGTGGCTGCTCCACATACACTTCCTCCTCAACTACACCATTCAAGAAGGAAGTCTTGACATCCATCTGGTGTATCTTCCATTTCATTGTTGCAGCTAGGGAAAGTACTGTTCTGATGGAAGTGTACCTGGATACAAGAGAAAAAGTTTCTTCATAATCTATTACATCTTTTTGAGAGAAGCCACGAGCTACGAATCTTTCCTTGTATTTCTCTACGTTGCCATCTGCAGCATGCTTGATTTTGTAGATCCATTTGGAAGTCACAACAGACTTCTCTTTAGGTCTTGGGACAACATCCCAAACATCATTCTTCATTATTGATTGGTATGCCTCGACCATGGCATCCTTCCATTCTTTCTTTTCCGTTGCTTCTTCATAACTGGAAGGTTCTTTATTCATGATGTCACAGAGTAAAGCAACATAGCTGGTATGTGATCTAGTTCTCTTCTTTGCTCTGTGTTCTTCTTCTGGAATTCCGAATCATTCTGCATCTTGAATGAGCTCTCTAGCCCATGCAGTTTTCCTCTTGTGAGAGTTATCTTCACGGGGTGGATCTACAGGTTCTTGTGGATCTTCAAACTCACGAACAACTTCTGGAATTGCTTCAGTCATGGTAGTGTCTTGAAATCTAGTTTCCTTAGGTTTTTCATAAACTTCAATAGGTGCCTTCCTTGATTTGATGAATGCTGAATTTTCATCAAATGTTACATCCCTTCTGACATCAATCTTCTTGAATCCTGCAAAAGTATATTCTGTAAGCCTTCGAGCTTTCACTATAACCCACAAAGATACCATTATTTCCTGAAGGATCTAGCTTGGTCCTCTTTTCCTTTGGGACATGAGTGTATACTAGACAACCAAATATTTTGAGATGGCTGACTTAAGGTTTCTTACAAGAGAAGACCTCTTCTGGTGTCTTGTTGTCCAATATCTTGCGGGATGTTCTGTTCTGTACATATATAGTTGTTATAGCTGCTTCTGCCCATAGATGCATAGGTAGATCCTGGTCATGTAGCATTTCCCTTGCTACTTCCATGATTATTCTGTTCTTTCTTTCTACAACTCCATTTTGTTGTGGATTGTAAGGAGCAGTCAACTCCCTCTTAATCCCTGAATCACTACAAAGCTTCTTGAAGTCACCTGAGGTGAGTTCTCCACCATTGTCGGATCTGAATGTTTTGATCTTCTTCTCAGTTTGATTTTCCATCAAGGTTTTGAATTCCTTGAACTTATCAAACACCTCATCTTTGTTCTTCAAGAAGTAGACCCAAGTCTTCTTGGAGAAATCATCAATGAAAGAGACATAGTAAACATACCCACTCAGAGAACTGTATGACATAGGACCACATACATTTGAGTGGATGATTTCCAGGATACCTTTTTCCTTCCTTTCACTGCTTGGGAAAGCCTTCTTAATGTTCTCACCTTTTGCACATCCTTTGCAAACACCTTCATGTTTGGTTTTGATTTCAGGAAGACCCTCTACAGCCTTGCTTGCAATTGGAAGTGCCCTATAGTGCATATGAGCAAGTCTTCTATGCCAAAGTTCACTTAGCTCCATGGAATCATGCACCATGGCATGTTTAGGTTGACCCTTCAATTTATACAATCCTCCCTCTTGCTCTCTAATTACTATTGCATCATTGATTGTTTTACCCTTTGGACACATTAGGACTTGGCCATTTACAAATGCAACCCTCATGCCTTTTGCATCCAATGCAGAGATGGAGAGAAGATTCTTCTTGAGCCCAGGTACATAAAGAACTTCTTTCATCTTTAAAGAATTTCCAGAATCTAGGTTGTAGGAGGCTTCACCACTTCCTTTGATAGGGTATTGGTAATCATCCCCAAGTTTTACCTTATGGGGTGACTCATGTTCAGAAAGGTTTACAAAAGATTCTTTAAACCCAGTCATGTGTTTAGAATCCCCACTATCAATTAGCCAATCATTACAACCATGGAAGATAGTACCCATGAGAGCAGATATTAGAACATACTCTTCTTCAGTTGATGAGTCATCATCACTTTCTGCCCTAGCTTTCTTCTTTGGAGGTTCATCATCCTCAGCAGCATGAGCATGATATCTTCTTTTGTTATTCTTCTTGTTGTTGTTGAATTTGTTGTTGTTATCTTTCTTCTTCTTGGGACAGTCTGAAGCAAAGTGTCCCTTCTCATTGCAATTGAAGCATCTGAGATCTTTCTTATCTTTATGATAATGGTGGTGTGAGAATTTCCTATTATGAGATGGTTCCTTCTTGGACTTGCCTTTCCTGGCATGTGTTGTGAGATCTTGATCTTCATTTCCCATCTTTTATTCTCAGGCCACAAGCCTAGCTTCTTCTTGAGAGAATTCTTCCCACAGTCTACTGAAAGAGATCAATTTATTTCTTGCATAGATTCCTTGAATAAAGGAGTCCCATGACCTCGGTAGGCCATTCAGAGTGGTCATAACAATTTCACCATTGTCCACTACTTCATCCACAACTTCGAGTTGTTCCTTGATCTGAGAGACCTTGGATAAGTAAGATTGAATGGTTTCTCCATTCGACATCTTGACCCCTTTCAATTGATTCCGCAGAGTCATCTTTCGATTTATGTTCTTCCCTTCAAATAACTTGGTCAGGGAGTCAAACATCTCCTTGGGTGTCTTTAGAGAAGACACATGGGGTATGAGATGGTCTTTGATAGAATCAACAATGATTCTCTTTGCCTTGACCAAGTTCTTCTTATGCAATACCTTAGCCTCTTCATCCTCTGGGATAGGGATGTCTTCTTTTATATATGAGTCCAACTCATTCTCTTCCAGGATTAACCCAATCCTATACTTCCAGGCTCGGAAGTTATCAGCCCCTTCAAGCTTATCCTCAAGCTTGGTGTGGTGAGACATCTTTAAAGAGTACTTCAAATGGAAATAGAAAAGATTTAGGTCTTACCACTTGAATTGTTGAAAACTGGATCTGGTCCCAGATTAGGGTTTGTCAGAAAAACCCTAAAAATTCAAAAAATGAATTTCAACTTTCTGAAAAGATGCCCTTGAAGAGCTTATCAACCTGGTGTATTCATAAATTGAGATCTACAAAGCTACACCCTTCAAAATTGCCTTTCTGTCTTCTCGGATTCACTTAGGAGAGCCCTGGATTAGGGTTTGAGTTTCCCAGAGATCTACCCAGCCAAAAATACTGATCCAAAGCTCTAAACTTTGATTTTTGCAAGGAGCTTCCAGCTATGTCTTCAGATTTCAGAAATCCCTATTTTTATGGAAACCCTAATTTTTAGGGCCAAATATGAAAATGCTCAGAATTGAATTCTAATTGGATAGATAGATTGTCCTTGATGAGTAGAGTCAATATACTATACTGCTTTTCCAAAATCTGCGGAGAGAAACCCAATAAACAAGAAACCCTAGTTTCCATCACTGCACAATGTCTTCTTCTCAGGTTAGCTCTGATACCATGTTAAATTTTGAGCATTAATTCACAATACTCTAGGATCTTTACTGAGAGAATAACATGTACAGTATATCATTCCATATCAATCATAACAAGCATGTCAAGCATCACAAGAATCAAAAGCATGAGAGACAAGAGACACAGAGTTTCCATGGGGAAAACCCTAAGGTGAAAAACCCACAACTTCCTCAGAGATAGAGAGAGCAATGGCTCAACCAAAGTACGGCCAAAATACATAGAGATAGTCTCCTAGTAGCAGATGATCCTCCTCCTCACTAGTGTGCCACTTTCTGAGTGAGAGAAGTGTGAGTTTCCGAGTGATCAAAATGGAGATCTCTCGATCTCTATTTATACTTTCCTATTTTCCCAATGACCTTATGGGGCCGACTTGTCTAGCTAGGTACATCAACCATATAATATCTATTTTAGGGCCGACCCCACACATGGTGGTCTAATAACCCATCGACAAGTACACACACTTGCGACACTTGTCAATACACATGACGACACTTCCTTATAGAGGAATAACACATTTCTTATAAGGGTACAATAAATATATATTAAATACATAAATGAAATACATTTCGAAGTTGCATATACATCAACAATCATCACTGTTCATACTATGGAATCCTCATGACTCATCATGTGCATCTGCAAAACCTCGTAAGAGCATCCCAGGCCTTTTATGAGCACACAGCTCAACCTATCGGATCTCCCAGGATCTTTTACATGCCACTGCACAACCTGTCCACGACCACAGAGTATCAACCTGATACTCAACATACATCTACTTGATGTATATCATCACATGATCATCATCATCTCTACAAGCTAGCCAACAAGTAGGTACACCTGAGGACTAATTACACTGCCTTTGCAAAACCTGCAAGATCTCTCAGGACTAATTACACTGCCACTGCAAAACCTGCAAGAGCATCTCAGGACTGATTATATGCCTCTGCAGAACCTGTGTACCAAACTGTCACATCAATGTCTTCAGATCACCACATAGTCCATGTAGCACAACCCAGATGCACACACACATCACTTACACTGACCATGGGAGGACTAACCTACCACCATGTGAAAGGCTCATAGCACTTACATCAACGACCATGGGAGGACCAACCTTCCACCATGTCGGAACGGCCCCGACACTTACATCAACGACCATGGGAGGACTAACCTGCCATCATGTCAGAATGGCCCCAACACTTACATCAATGACCATGGGAGGACTAACCTGTCACCATTTCGGAACGACTCTAGCACTTACATCAATGACCATGGGAGGACTAACCTACCACCATGTCGAAACGGCTCCAGCACTTACATCAACGACCATGGGAAGACTAACCCACCACCATGTCGGAATGGCTCTAGCACTTACATCAACGAACATGGGAGGACTAACCTGCCACCATTTCGGAACGGCTCGTGTGCATCCGTGTCTCCTGACCCATCACTTCCCCTCGGAAGGCATCTCGATTGGAAGTACACCAAGTCTCACTCTGAAGTATTCAAACTTCACTCTGGAAAGCGGCTTGGTCAACACATTGGCTATCTACTCGTCTGTCGCAACATACAGGAGCTTCACTATTCCTCTTTGCACCATATTCCTAATATAGTGGTACTTGATCTCAATGTGCTTCGACTTGTCATGGAACACTGGGTTCTCTGACAACTTCATGCAACTCTGGTTGTTGCAATATATACAAGTATCATTCAATTGGAGATCAAACAAATCAGATAGTGGCTTCCTAAGCCATACTACCTCACAACTGGCTGAACAAGCTGCGACATACTCTGCTTCAGCTGTACTCAGTGCCACACAGGACTGCTTCCTGCTAAACCAAGAGATCACACCTGATCCCACACTGAAGGAGAACCCCAAAGTGCTCTTCCAATCAATGGCACTGCCTGCCCAATCCGAATCAACACAACCTTTCAAGTTAAACTTTTGATTTGCCTCATACTTGAGCCCATAATCCACTGTACCCTTCAGGTACCTCAGAACATGCTTTGCAGCTATCAGGTGAACATGTCTTGGATCTGTTAGATACTAGCTCAAGATGTTCACCGCAAAGCAAATGTCTGGCCTCGTATTCGTCAAGTACATCAAGGACCCAATCATCTGACGATACATTGTAGCATCAACCAGCTCAGATGAAGCATCACACAGAAGCTTCATGTTCAATGCCATAGGTGTGGCCATGGCCTTGCAGTCCATCATCCCGAACCTCTTTAGGATATCTACTGCATACTTCCCTTGTCCAAGGAAGATTCCATTTGCACTCTGCCACACCTCCATACCAAGAAAGTAGTGCATCATACCCAAGTCCTTCATCTCGAACTTGGCAGCAAGCTTCCTCTTCGTATCGGCAATCAACCTATCCTCATGTGTTACAAACAGGTCATCCACATATAATAGTAGAATCACAGGATTGCCTTCCTCAACCTTGTAGTAAAGGTTGGAATCCGCTGTACTCTTGGTAAAGCCAAAAATGGATAGGAAGCCATCTATCCTCCCATACCAGGTCATGGGTGCCTGTTTCAAACCGTATAGGGATTTCTTCAATTTGCACACATGAGTTCCTCTATCATGTGTCTCGAACCCGAGTGGCTACTCCACATACACTTCCTCTTCAACTACACCATTCAAGAAAGCAGTCTTGACATCCATCTAGTGTATCTTCCATTTCATCACTGCATCCTGAGCAAGTACATATCTAATGGAAGTGTACCTGGCCACAGGAGCAAAGGTCTCTTCATAATCAATCCCTTCTTTCTGAGAGAAGCCACGAGCTAGAAACCTAGCTTTGTATTTCTCGATTCTACCATCTGCAGCATGCTTGATCTTATAGATCCATTTGGAAGTCACCACAAATTTCCCATCTGGTCTTGGGACCACATCCCAAACATCATTCTTCATGATCGACGGATCATGGCATTCTTCCAATACTGCATCCCAGATCCCGGGAACTTCATATTATTTGATATCTTCAATAGATAGCTTTGTTGCTAGAACAAATGTTGTAGTCCTTCTTTTGTAGGTGATGGTATACGATCTTTCCTACAAGATAAGTTAAATTGCATGATTAGAAACATCTCATAGTTTTCAGAACAAATTCTTATACATAAAGAATTATGTCATATAGTCATGCAATTATTTTAGCCAATGCTTCAATACAACATTTATCCATATCTCGTAACTTTCTAGATGCCTGCCAATCTCTACCAGAACATTGTTTAAGAGTGTTCACAACTCCCAACATGTCAGCAAATAGGTTTCATTCTAGATAAGTAGCAATGGAATGTTGTACAGTGCCATAGGTCACTTACCCATCACATACATATTAGTAGTATACTGTTCATTAATGCAATTATTCTAATATGCATAATACACAGCCTAAGTCTAGGAACATAAGTATATACGTCATTGAATTTAAACAATCAGATATACAAGAAATGATAATTCAAATACTTATCTTTGTTTGTTTGTTGGGTGGACTCCCTCTGAATCTTTGCTTCCTTGCAGGAGCTGCTGGAGTCCTATTCTGAAGTAACTTATTCTACACCTTTCTATTGTGAATTGTAAGGAGTGGACAACTCCCTCTTAATCCCTAAATAACTTCTTGAAGTCTCCTAAAGTAAATTCTCCACCATTGTCAGATATGAAGATCTTGATCTTCATGTCAGTTTGGTTTTTCTATCTAGGCTTTGACTTCCTTGACTTTGTTGAATACTTCATCTTTGTTCTTCAAGAGACAAATCCAAGTCTTCCTGGAGAAATCATAATATACATACCCACTCAGAGAAGTGGATGACATAGGATTGCATACATCGGAGTGGATAATTTCCAAAATTCCTTATGCCTTTCTTTTACTGTTTGGAAATTCCTTCTTTGTGTTCTTTCCCTTTGCACAACCTTTGCAAATGCTTTCATGCTTTGTCTGGATTTCAGGAAGGCCTTCTACAACTTTGCTTGCAATTGGTAATGCCCTGTAATGCATGTGTGCAAGCCTTCTGTGCCAAAGTTCACTTGGCTCTACTGATTCATGGACCATGGCTTGTTCTGGATGGCTCTTCAATTTGTATAATCCTCCCTTTTTCTCTCCAATCACAACTGCATTGTTGGCTGCTTTACTGGGCAGACCCGGGTTTAAATGAAGCGCAGCAACAAACCCCTTGGCGCACTGGCCCTCTCGGCAACGAGCTGCGCAGCAGCTCGAGGTCTCACCCGAAGTGGCTATGGGGGGCTAAGGAATCAGATTTCCTTAACCGTGGTGACGCGGAGATTTATCTTCCTCTTCCGGTTCCTCAGATATCAGCGGTCGGACTTTCCCGCAGGCCGCTCGACGCAACTGCGCGGATTCCTTCCTCGGCAGGCCCACTGCGCGGTTTCTCCTCTCTAGCGTAGAAGGCAACTATTCCTTGCGTCGACGCGTTAAGTACTTCCTCGCCCTGCGCATCCAGCGCAGTAACACATTTCTCGCTCGCTGCAGCGACAGCGCTTTACTACTTCTTCGGTACTTAACACTTATAGCTATCAAGGGACCTTTCCAACTCACTTAAACAGTCGCAAAGATAATACAAGAGTCTTGCATATACAGGTAATGAACTTTAAACAGTTAATCATTCATGCAAACATTATAACAAGAAGACATATGTGAAGCTCATCTCCTCGAGGAAAACCACGTCCACGGGAGTTTATATTAACCAGAAAACCATAGAGTTATACAATACGCTGCGCACACAGCTGCAGCCTTAGATCTTTACAGGAAACTCCACGCACACAGCTGGGAGCCCTTCTCTCAATCTAGTCTCTTCTCTCAGAGATTACAAAGGCACAGACATCTACTCAGACTGTCTAGCAACTCAGGGATTAGCTCCTCGGCTATCCGATTCTACTCTAGTTCTACACACTCGGTAGAAAGCATAACAAAGGATAATCAACACATGATCTATCCTCGAGACTGTCTATCTAACAGTCTAACCATCTAACTATCCCAAAAGTATCTAACCTCTTCTTCTTTATCATGTATTCATATATATAGGTGGCCATGACGGTCACACCTTTACAAAACTGTGGGCCTTTCCCAACAGTGATTCCCAAAAACCCTAACCACGCACATGGCTAGGTATACTGTAGGCGCCGCTTGCAGTCACGTCGCCGCTTCCTGCAGGCTCCTTGACTTCCGGCGCGGATTGTGGGTATGGGCGATTGTCCTTCGCCTTCAATGCTCTGGTCCGTTTCTCCTCCTTGATCCTAGCAACCATAACTTCTGTACTTAGCCCTTAAATGAGGGTAGCTGAGCCCTCTACTCCATCGCCTTATTTATTATGGTAGCTGAGCCACCTTCATTCTTCGATGACGTGCGCGCGAGCTCCGCGATTTCCGGTCCGTGATCTTCGCTGAGTTTGTCCATCTGGCACCGTACTGCGCACCGTCTCCTTCTTGCCCAAAACTTAGTGCTTGTCCCAAAATTAGCACTTTCCTTTCATACTTGTGCTTTTTTCCCAAAATTCGCAGCTTTACCGCAGCTATGGCCTAGGCTCCAACAGGCCCCTAACACTCACTTATGGCTCGCCCTCGAGCCACTCGCACTAGCGTGTGGTCGCTTGATTTGTGCATCTGCTTTTGATTGAGTCTCCGCGAATGTTTTCTTCCACTTCGCAATAGCGGAGTCCAATTCCTCAACACACTCGTCAGCTGTTTGCACCGTTTCTGCGGTGGCTTCTTCTTGCGTTATGGTCTCAATCACCTCTTGAGATTCAGCAATCTCTTTTATTTTTGCCTCGATTTGGGCAACGATTTCAGCATACTCATCCATGAATGGCTGAATGCTGTTGGTGAGCTTCTCATCTTCAGTTCTGAGCTTGTGCAGTTGCTGCTGCATTTTGCGCACTTCGCCCATTTTCTTCATTTTTGGTAAGCCTGTTAAGGGCTTAGCTTCTTCAGTCAGAACGGCTAGGGACTGTTCTGCGGCTTGCACCTGTTCTGACAGACCAACTTTAAAGGGGAGCTTCACAAGCTCCGTCCAAGCTTCCATAGCTTGGTTCATCAGGTTCTCGGCTTCCTGTATTCTATCTTTCATCTGTGTGGAAGCTCTGCTCAGCGTTTCAAATTGTACCTGCGCATCATCTGTAAACTGCGCGGCAACTCGAGCTTCTAGCTCAGCGATCTGGGTTCTATGGTCCTCGGCCATAGCAACTATTTCTTGCTCCAGGGTTTTCACCCTTCCTCCGATAATTTGAACTTTTGCAACCAGAGGGAGGTCTGGTTGAATCTCGCAAGTCGGCAACTCCTGGGAAATCTCATTCACTGCATTTCTGATGCCGATGTCTTGCGCCTCATAAAGTGCAAGTTTCTCAGATACATTCTTATGGATTGCCTTCAGCTCTAACTCCTGCGATTGCAGTCGTTGATTTTCCTGGAATGTAGAGAGCTCTCTAGCTCTCAGCTCAACAGAAACTTTCTCATGCACGAGCTGTAGAGTCTCTATAGGAATTAATGACAAATTGATTTCAACGGGCCCAACGGCGCTTACCTGTAGTGCAGCTAGCGGATCTGGAAGTGTCATGCTGGTAGGCGGAATATGCACGACAGTATGCCTTTCTATGAGTTCTTCAACTCGCTCGGCACTTGGAATTTCTTGTGGCGCCTGCGAAGTAGATGCTGGCGCATGGGTCTGCGCAATCCTTCCTGCGAGACCTTTTATTTCCGCAAACTGTAGGTCTAGAGCACTTCTGATGTGAGCGTGTGTGTTCCTCATCTCACGAAATTGCTCTTTCAGATACTGGTCGATCCCCGAGGGAATAGCCTCAGCGGGATGCGACACTTTTTGCTTCTTGGCGGCCAGTTCTGTGGAGCCTTCGTCACTTCTTTGTTCCGTGGCTTCCTTGCCCTTATCCTTCTCTTTCGCAGCGGTGGTTGGCAGCGCAGATGCGAGATCGGCGGCCTCCCTCCACTCATCCGACCAAGACTTGATGGTTTCTTCAACATCCTCGGTGGTCATTCTGTAAAGGCCTAGCGCCCATTCGTCTGGAATGCCGCAAGGGCGGAGGTAAAGTTGATGTATGTCGGCTGTAAAAGCCAACTTTCCGTCATATAATGTGGCTGTCTCCTCGCTCAGCCTTGGCATTTCTTGAATGGTATCTCGGAGGAGATAGTAGTATTCGCAAAAGACAGCGCGATTCATCCTGCGCTTCACGGGATTAGGGGAATCCTAGAGGTTGATGTAGCGCATGCCGGCAACCTCTCCTGCGCGGCGCGGAAGGAACTGAGTATTCGGGGGCTCCTTCCACCCAACGAGAGCGCATAAAATTAGAAGCCAAGAAAAATGGAATGATTGGGATGCATTGTCCTGCACATTTAGGCAATCAGCCAAGAAAGAATTCAGCAGAAAGAGAGACCAGTTGTACTGCTCTCCCTCCGCAGCTGCGATGGCGAGCTCCACGACAACTCCAGTAACTTCCTTCGGTCGGCACTTTGTGAGAAGTCTGCCTGCAAGCAGACTTCCTGTAAATCGAAGTGCCTCATCTTCTACTGTAGTGAGGTCGTAAGCCCGACCTCCTCTTGTCAAGTTATACTTCTGCACCAGCCGTGCAGCCAATTTTCTGTCCTTGTCCTTTCCCACAAAATGAATATTGGGATCCTTACCAGCCTTAGATAGACCAGTAATGCGGTGAATTAAATCAACATTTAGATCAATTGGCCTCCCGAGCCAAAGGTAACCTCCATGAACGCAGGATAGCAGTGTTTTAATGACTGCGTTCACTTCATTGCTACGCCCAAAGTGCGGTAGCTTCAACAAATTCAGGAGTCCAGGGCGCTCAAGATTTGCTGCAAATCCCTTCGGGATAAACTCGTCAACCTTTCTGGTGGGATTATGCACTATATTCAGATATCGGTCTAGCTGGAACTGAGGATATGTCTTATAGTCTCCGAGGTTGAAATCAGAGAACTTGACCAGTGGAATGTTTCCCAATAGTTGCCCTTCTACCCGCACACTAGCCGGTAGTGGCGATAACGGAATGGGATACTTTGCATTCTTCGGGATCTGTACTTCTGGTGCATCATCTGGATGCGGCGGAATATAGTTTTCCATGGTCGCCAACGGCTCTGGAACAGGTTCTTCTGGCTGCGATGGCGATGCTCTTGTAGCCGGAGATTGTCTGGGATCCTGATAACCAGGATGTACATAAGTCGAAGCCCTGACTGGAGTAGTCATGCCGAAATCTAAGCCTCGGCGCAGGAATTGACGAACAACTTCTTCAGTTGACAGGTTCTCCGTCGTGAATCGATGTAGGGAACAAAAACTTTAGACAGCAAATGGCGGACCTGCGTAGGATATGGATACTGAAAACAAGGGAAAATACTCTGCACAACTCGGTTCTGAAAACAATAACTTGGATTCGTAAACAAGATAGCAATTCGAGGAAAGTAACCCAAAAATTATAGAAGTGTGAGGTATTTATAGCCATAAGTGATAGTAAATGCGACCAAGTGGGGTTACTTAGCTATAGGCGGCTATACATGAGTTGACAACACGCTATCCTCCTCGCCTCAGTGGTGCATTTATTGTGATGGACGAGCTCTAACAGCCTTCCGGGAGAAGCTAATGCTTTCGGCGCCAGAGTTAAATGCAAATCTTTCAGAGATCAAGCCGAATCCGTCAGAGCGGCTAGACTTAAATAACGGAGTTGTCCTTCATTTATTCAGACGCGGCTACATAACTGCTGTAATTCAAAATTTTCGACGGGTCATTTCAACTTAGGGAAGTGTGCCTCTAGGGGTCCACAAGGAGAACTCTTCAAGCGGTGAATTAACAAAGGGAGCTCCGCAAGATCGATAGTTCAACGGTCCGGGGAGAAGCGTCGCAAGAGCGCAACTGTGTTCGCTTCAACCAAACTTCAGACATGCGCGGATGTTTCTAGGAACTGCGCAGGAAGCCGGAGACTGAGTGTCTCGCAACTTCCGTGTAGACTGAATGCGGTGCCTCTTTCAACTACACTGGGCATCTGCATTTCTTTTAGCCATAGATTAGGTCGACAGAGCGGAGTGGCCGTCGCGATAAAGCTTGAGCCGACTCCCATTGATCATTGTGGGTAGTAATTCTCCATCCAGCTTTGCAAGCTGAACTGCGCCTCCTTCTGTTATTTTTATCACCTGAAAAGGGCCTAACCAATGTACACGAAACTTGCCCGGAAACTTGATGAATTTACTATCAGAAAGGAGTACCAAGTCTCCTTCTTCAAAGTGTTTATGCTTAATGTGCCTGTCATGCCAAGCTTTATGTCTTGCCTTCTGTACCTGTTGATGGAATCCAGCCAAAAGTCGGTCTTCTTCTAAGGCAAGCAGTTGCGAAAGTCTTTCATTCATAGTATCAGGATCTGTCATTTCTGTGATTTGCGCAATTCTGAGGCTGGGAATAATGTATTCCATGGGCATAACTGCTTCTTGTCCATACACCAAGCTGAAAGGTGTGTGACCTATTAGTTTCTTGCAAGTGGTTCTGTAAGCCCATAATACAGCTGTGACTCTAAGGTCCCAATCATCTCTTTGTTGGTTACAGATCTTCGTCAGGGCATTCTCAAGGATCTTATTGAATGCTTCCACCGTACCATTAGCTTGAGGATGGTAGGGTGTACTCTTATGGTGATTAATCTGAAATTATTCAGTAAGGGCCTCTATAGTCTTATTGAGGAAATGTGTACCCTGATCACTCATGAGGATCACTGGGCATCCAAATCTAGTGATAATATTCTCAAAAATGAACTGTGCGGCCGTAGCAGCGTCGCAGTTCTTAACTGGCTTTGCCTCAGCCCATCTGGTGAGGTATTCAGTAGCTGTAATGATCTATCTTGCGCCAGTTCTTTTTCCTGGTGGGTTAATAGGTCCTACAAAGTCAATGGCCCATTTATCAAAAGCACGCAGTGTGATCTGGGGTCTTAGCGGCATTTCATCTCTTCTTGAGGGTTTTCCTGTTCGCTGGCACACATCGCAACATTTACAGAATTCCTTAGTATCCTTGTGCAATGTCGGCCACCAAAGACCTGCGGCTAATATCTTTTGCGCAGTCGGCTTTCCTGCGAAATGGCCTCCTGCGGTACCTGAATGCGCTTCTGCGATGATAGAGTTCTTTTCATGTGGTAAGATACATCTGCGCAGAACTTCGTCAGGGCCCAACTTATAAAGCTGGCCTGCTATCAAAGTGAAGTCTGCGGCTCTGACAACAAGTTGCTTCTTCTGCTGGATTGTAAACTCAGCCGGTGCTTGCCCGGTAGTGAGAAACTCAAGAATATCAGAATAATATTCGTCTGCTGCTTGAATAGAAAACAACTGTGCGTCAGGCAGATTGTCCTCCAGACTTGTAGGTTCCTCTCCTGACTCTATCCTGGATAGATGGTCAGGCCCTGCATTCAATCTTCCTGGCTTTACAATAACCTCGAAATCATATTCTTGAAAGAGCAGTAGCCATCTGCAAATTCTTCCTCCTAACACTGGTTTATTGACCAAATATTTCAAAGCAGAATGGTAAGTATACATTTTAAAATGAGCGCCTAACAGGTAGTGTCTGAATTTCTGTAGGGCATACACCATAGCTAATCCTTCCCTTTCTGTAGTGGTGTAGTTCTTCTCAGTTGTAGATATCTTTCTGCTGGAGTAAGCAATCGGGTGGTCAATACTTCCTTCTCCAGACTGTGTAAGCACAACCCCCAATGCTATGGAAGAAGCATCAACATGAACATGAAAAGGTTTTCTCCAGTCCGGGAAAACTAGAATAGGCGCTGTGATCATCTTTTCTTTAAGTGTGTCCAAGCTCTGTTGGCATTCCTCTGTCCATTGGAACTTCGAATCCTTTTTCAGTAATCTTTCCATAGGCGCTGTGATCTTTGCATAACCTTTGATGAATTTTCTGTAGTATCCTGTATGTCCCAATGTAGTGCGCAATTGCTTAACTGAGTTGGGCGCAGGTAAATTAGCAATGATGGCAACCTTCGCAGGATCCATCAGGAGTCCTTGTTTGCATACAATATGTCCCAACAAAATACCAAAGGGCGCACAGAATATACATTTTTTCAAGTTAAGGGAAATCTGATGCGGTCTACATTTTTCTAACATCATGCGCAGATTTGCAATATGGTTCTTTAATAGGCCAAATACAGTCCAGTCGTCAAATAGACTTCTAAGAACTTGTGAATGAATTCTTTAAAAACAGCAACAACAACTCTAGAGAAGATAGCAGGTGTGTTTTTAAGACCAAAGGGCATTACCGTATACTGGAATGAGCCCCATTCAGTTGCAAAAGTAGTCTTGTGGCGGTCGTCCGGATGGATTCTGATCTGATGATATCCCGAGAAACCATCAGTGAAAGAGTAAGCCTCTTGTCCTCCAACATTATCAAGTACTTCATCTGTGAAAGGAGTGGGAAATGGATCGTGCGCTGATGCATCATTGAGTTTGCGCAAGTCAACACAGATTCTTATTTCACCTTTCGTTTTCTTTTCTTGGACCACCATAGGACTAATCCAATCGCTTTCCTCTACTGGCTCAATAATACCTGCTGCGAGCATCTTATCAATTTCTTCTTTGACTTTTTCTTTATAGAGCGGGTTCAACCTGTATGGGCGCTGCTTTACTGGCTTGGCGTCTGCTTTCAGAGGTATGCGCATCACTCCTAAGTATCCTAGGATGCCTTTCATTTCTGTGAACTTGGTGGGAAAGATATCCTGGTAGTCACGTAATAATTCTGAAACATGTCCAATAGTTTCATCATCCCAATAATCTCCTATAGAAGCAAACTTTGGTTCAGCTTCTGTACCAATGTTAATCTTCTTGAGCTTGATGTGTTCTGTGATGGCAGGAATATCAAGCTCAGGACCTTTAATATTGCGCGTCCCTTCTGATTCTGGGATATTGATGTTGCGAGGATCGTCCTCCTCCTCTTCAGTGGTGAAGTTATAACATTCCAGGGCATGTTCTATCTGGACAGCCCAATCTGGTTGGGAATATTCTGATAACGGGCATTCTTCAAATATCTTCTTTTTAATACACCGCAAAGCTTGATCAATACTCGGATGTTCTGACTCAAAACTGAAGGTAAGTTGAAAGCTTTCTATCATAAGAGGCCAAGTGAGAGTGCCTCTGCGCAATTCTGTGTCAGTATACCAATTTCTTGGAACTGTATCCAATGTGTGGATGAATAGGTGAACCCATTCATCTTCCGGAATATCTGACCATTGCTGAATACATGCTTCAATGTGTGACCTGGGGTCACTCTGTCCCTCGTATTTGCGTAGGGCTTCAGCTGTGGTGTCCTGAAATCTGCGCAGTATCAATCTGCGACAGTCTTGCCAGGTATGAATATTCTCCTTATGCGCAGCCCACCATCTTGCGGGTGTAGCGCGCAATGCCACATCCAATGCCTGTATGCGCTGCTGTTCTTGAAGCTTTTGTTCATATTCATGTATGAATTTAGTTACTTCAGTTAAACCATCAAAAATTGGAGTATCAGTTAGTTCTGTACCAATCCATCGAATGGATTTAGTCATAATAGCGCAACGTCTTGCAGAAACCTCATGTAAACGATTCTGCCAGTTTTCCAATCCTGCATCTGAGTCTGATGTGCACGAGCTATCGCATCGCCAGCTGATATGGCCATCTGCTGTGGGGTTGACATAATCACTGTGGTTAGTGGTCATTTGGTACAAACTTTCCATGTGGCGCGCTTCCTCTTCTGCGCGAATGGGTTCTATATACCTTGCTCCTTGAATAGGATCAAGTGGTGCGATGACCCTAATCTGGTCATCCTCAAAGGTCATCTGTCTTTTCTTCAAGTTAATGACAGCCAAATTATCAAATGCCCAGTCTATTCCTAAAAGTGCTGGGTATGGTATACTATCATCCATGATTTTGATTACTTCAAAATCTGCAAAGCTTCTTACTCCTTCAATATCAATAGGTACATTGGGTAATCTTCCCAATGGAGAGACTCGTTGCTGATTCGCGAGTCTTAGCTGGATAGGGGATCTTGTAAGCTGAGGGATTCCCATCTGTTCCCATGTCTGCATAGTGAGAACATTGGCTTCTGAACCCAAATCTAACATGACTTCGTCCATTTCAAATGCTCCAATCTGCGCTGTAAGCCTCATCTCTTTTCCAGTTCTAATGTGACTCCTAATCTGGTGAACAGCACACTGCGGTGTGTTCGTCGAAGCAGACTGTTGGCACTGATCCAACAGGTGTTGGAGTTCTAGAGTTTCCTTTTCATTGCGCAACAATTTTAAACATTGTCGCAGGAACGCATGAACACTGCCTAGTGCATGCTCCTCGTCAAGTCTTTCAGCTATAGTGGCTTGTTCTTGTACCAGGTTGTCTTGTCTTAGCACTTGCGATCTAATATTGTTCTGCGGAATTGCGGCAGAACTTGAAGCTCTCTGATCTGAGAAATACTCTTGAGCTTGCTTGAATGCTTCTTTTTGCTTCTGTAGGTTAAGTGGGGCTGGTTTAATATTAGCGCGGCGCACCCATTGCGTCGCTTGCTTTCCCATTCCCATCTCTTGCGCACCAGTGGTTGTTCCACTGCGTGTCACTATATTAACTGTAGGGTCTGGTTCTCTTTTTTCTGCTGCAATCAGCTGAATATTCTGATTGACCTGTGGGGTCTTTGCTTGCATCTTAGCCTGTAACTGAGGGCATTCTTCAATAATATGGTCAGAAGATTTACAATACCTGCAGAGGGTTGTAGGATTTTGGCAATCCCTGGCAAAATGACCTTGCGCTCCGCAATTATAACAAGTGATCTGTCCTCTTCCGCGACCAAAATTTGTTGTGCGTCCGCGTCCCCTGTAATTTCCTGCTCGGGTGTCGCGAGTTTGGTCATACGGTGGACCTGCTGTGGGTCCTTGTGTCTCTGCTTGTACCCTATAAACATCATGCTTTCTTTCTATCATAATATCATATGCTCTACAATTGTTCTCATCATGACCTACTGATTTGCAGAAATTACAATATAGATTCTTTGGAGTTTGTACATATTTCTGAAGTAAGTGACATTCTTGTGGTCTATGACCTCTAGTTCTACAGATTTCACTGTTGATGTATATGTAACTTCGGAATGTATTTCACATATATGTATATTGTATTCCTATAGAGATGGTATTATTCCTCTATAAGAAAGTGTCGTCATTTATATTGTAAGTGTCGTAACTTATACTTGATGGGTTATTAGACCACCTTGTTTGGGGTCGGCCCTGTATAAGTCATGTGGGTCAAAGGGTTATTAGACCACCCTATTGGGGGTCGGCCATGTGGGTCAAAGGGTTATTAGACCACCCTATTGGGGGTCGGCCCACTCAGCATTATGTTATGTGGTTAAGTTAGAGCCGACATGAGTTAGGTAAAAAGGCAAGTCAAGTCAAGTATAAATAGAGTGCGGGAGGCACTCTATTTACTCACTCACTTCTCACACATGCTCTCAAGGAGGAGAGGCGCACTTATGGAGGAGGAGGATTGCTGCTAGGTTATGGCTATCTCTATTGGTTGGTTGTATCATTGCTCTATCTATCTCTGAGGAAGTTATTGGGGTTTTTCACCTTTATGGTTTTCCCCAAGTAAATCTTTGTGTCTCTTGTGTGCTTGCATTATTGTCTCCATGATTGATATGCTGTAGATATGCTGTACATGTTGTTCTCTCAGTTAAGATCCTAGATCATATTGAAGTAAATTCAGAAAATTTAACATGGTATCAGAGCTAGCCTGAAAGAAGGCATGATATGGCATGTATGACACTTGTTGCACTAACGATGCTAGGGCTTGATATAGCAAAAACCAGTCATCGTAGCACTTTCGCTATAAATCCGTTTTGGCGAAGTTTTCGGATTTGAAATTGTTACAGGCCGAAGCTATGATCTCCAGGTATCTTGTGTCCAAAGGACAACCTCTAATTCGTTGTACTTTGTTATTTATGATCTGTACAATATAGGGTTTCTGCCTCTTCCAGATCTGAGTCAAAATCAGGTGACCTTGGGAAAAAGGTCATAACTTGGGCTAGGAAGCTCCAAATGAAATTTCGTGAAAAGTGACAGGTAGTACACAGGCCGAGCTATCTCAGAAAATTTTTCAGAGGCCGAAGGTCAAACAGTGACACGTGGCACGCCGTACAAGTTCGCTCTCCTGTATTATCCCATAAACAGGTCACGTTGCGACACTTGGCATATCTCTCTCTCAGAGAATCCAATTGAGGTCAGACCTGTTAGGATGGAAAGATAACAGGCCGAGCTATCTCAGAAAACTTTTTCAGAGGCCGAAGGTCAAACAGTGACACGTGGCACGCCGTACAAGTTCGCTCTCCTGTATTTTCCCAAAACAGGTCACGTTGCGACATTTGGCATAACTCTCTCTCAGAGAATCCAATTGAGGTCAGACCTGTCAGGATGGAAAGATAACAGGTCAGGCTATCTCAGGAAACGTTTTCAGACCCTGTGGATCAAAATTTTTGGAGTTACACCAGAAACAATCAGGTACATATTTCTGTCAAAACAGAATTATTTTTTGGTACCTTCATTCATGGCTTCCGGAATTTAGGGCTTTGGAGAAAGTTGGAATTTTTGTAATCGGAGACCACGGCTGGATGCTACTCATCAAAATAGAAATTTAGAGACCAAGATCAGAATTTTTGGCTGGGTAGAAGGCCGGGTTTGATCAGACCCTAGTTCGGGACTTTGATCAGAAAAATGGAAAATTAGGGCTTCTGTAAAAATGGGAATTTTTGAAATTTGTGAACACGGCTGGAAGCTCCTCAGAAAAATAGAAGCTTAGAGATTTGGATCAAACATTTTGATGGGGAAAAAGAGTGGGCTTCATCAAACCCCAGTTCAGGGTCACGACCAGTGAATCGAGAAGTTTCAAAGGCAAAATTGAGGAGTGAAACTTTGCAGTTTTCAAATTCTGAATATACCAGTTTGATCAGTTCATCAAGGTCCAGTTCTTGCAAATCAAATGGATTGGGTTGATCCTAGAAGAAGATGGATTGGTCACTTGCATAAGTGAAGAAGTTCCTGTTTCAGAGGGAGATGAGGCTAAGGCCTTACATAAGAAGATTTCAAGCAATCTCGACAGGTATGAATCATCGAGGTATGTTTTGAGATTTGTTCATGATTAATTTTATGGTATGTTTGTCTTCATGTTATTACGGTTAGTACAATCTTGATTTTAGATTTGTCGTATCACCTTAACAAAATTATGAATGCATGATAGAAGATATTCTTTGGTTAGGGTGTTGACACTTATGATTGTACTAATGCATTATGGTGTTATATGAGGTTTATGTTGTCTACTAACATGAAAGGTACACCAAGAAAGACAAATCATGTTCCAGTTCAAGAACATATGATCATGATGACATGAGGATAAAGATTCATCCATTGTCATGGATCTCATAGAAGATTCATTTACGAGGTATGTATAACTTGGTTTCATAATGTTTAACTTATGAGACATGCAGGTTACTAGCACAAGTCACTAAAGAGAACCAGAAGACATTATGCGGGTATGTTAGACATAAATAGCTAGCATGCTAATCCAGGTATGGTTTTCCTATATCAAGCTAGAATCCTACCTTGTGTTAGGATCTTATACTGTTGTTGATAATGATTATTCATGAAGTCATAGGTTTGAATAATCATGGTTGTATGCATATTATGTTTCTTACCATAATTGATAATATGACTAACCACAAGAATCATGAAGGTATAGGTTTGAATAATCACAGGTTTTATGCATATTATATCTCTTATCTTAATTGATGATTCAACTAACCTGAAGAGTCATAGGTTTGAGTAATTACAGGTTTAGACATGTTATGTTTCTTATGATTTGACTAACCTTAAGAATCCTACATAAACCTTGAATGCTAATGCTTATTATTTTCTGTTTGAAATGATCATGACTATACATGCTTGAGATTATTGTGTTTTAATAGTATACTAATGAATGTATGATTTTATATGAGATCACAAGGATAACACATTCATGATACTAATAAGCATGCATAGGGACCAAGGATGAATATGAGTTCAAGAACAGGTAATCCAGGAAGCAAAGATCAAGAGGGAGTACACTCTAGTGGTTTATGCAAGGATGCAGATATTCAGAGGGAGTTGTCCATCTCTCTACATACCACAACAGAAAGGTGTAGAAGAAGCTACTTCAGATTAGGACTCCAGCAGCTCCTGCAAGGAAGCGAAGACTCAGAGGGAGTCCACCCAACGAACAAACAAAGATAAGTATTTTAATTATCATTTCTTACATATTTGTTTGTTTAAATAAAATTGTTCAATGATGTCTATTCTCATGTTCCTAGACATAGGATATGTATTGTGCATATTAGAATAGTTGCATTGATGAACAATATACTACTAATATACATGGGTAAGTGTCCTATGGCACTGTACAACATTCCATTGCTACTTATCTAGAATGAAACCTCTTTGCTTACATGTTGGGAGTTGTGCACACTCTTAACAATGTTTTGGTAGAGATTGGAAGGCATCTAGAAAGTTACGGGATATGGATAAATGTTGTATTGAAGCATTGGCTAAGATAATTGCATGACTGTATGACATATTTCGTTATGTGTAAGAATTTGTTCTGAAAATTATGAGATGTTTCTAATCATGCAATTTAACTTGTTGTGTAGGAAAGATCGTATGCCATCTCCTACAAAAGAAGAACTACAACATTTGTTCCAGCAACAAAGATATCTATTGAAGATATTGAAGATATTGAAGTTCCCAGGATCTGGGATGAAGAAATGGAATGCCATGATCCGTCGATCATGAAGAATGATGTTTGGGATGTAATCCCAAGACATGAAGGGAAGTTTGCTATGACTTCCAAATAGAACTATCAGATCAAGCATGTTGCAAATGGCAGCATTGAGAAATACAAAAGTGATGAAATAGAAGATGCACCAGATGGATTCAAGACAGCATGGTGTAGTCATATATGTGTGCAGAACTTGGTATGGTAGGATAGACAGCTTTCTATCCAGTTTGGGCTTTACCAAGAGTAAAGTGGATTCCAACCTTTACTACAAGGTTGAGGAAGGCAATCCAGTGATACTACTTTTATATGCAGATAACCTGTTTGTTACAGGTAAAGATAGATTGATTACCGACACGCAGCGGAAGCTTTCTTCCAAGTTCGAGATGAAGAACTTGGGGATGATGCACTATTTGTTTTTGGCATGGAGGTGTGGCAGAATGCAGGTGGGATCTTCCTTGGTCAAGGGAAGTACACAGTAGATATCCTGAAGAGATTTGGGATGATGGATTGCAAAGCCATGGCCACACCTATGGCATCGAATCTGAAGCTTCTTTGTGATGCTTCATCTGAGCCAGTTGATGTTTCTATGTATCGTCAGATTATTGGGTCCTTGATGTACCTGACGAACACGAGACCAGATATTTGCTTTACTGTGAACACATTCAGCCAGTTCCTGACGGATCCGAGGAGTGTTCACCTGGTTGCTGTAAAGCATGTTCTGAGGTACCTGAAGGGTACAGTGGATTATGGGCTCAGATATGAGGCGAATCAAAAATTTAACCTGCAGGGTTATGTTGATTCAGATTGGGCTGGCAGTGCTGCAGATAGGAAGAGCACATCTGGGTGTTGCTTCAGTATGGGATCAGGTGTGATCTCTTGGTTTAGCAGGAAGCAGTCCTGCGTAGCACTGAGTACAGCTGAGGCAGAATATGTTGCAGCCTGTTCAGCTAGTTGTGAGACAGTATGGATACGGAAGCTACTGTCTGAGCTATTTGATCTCCCATTGGAAGCTACTGATATCTTCTGTGATAACCAGAGTTGTGTGAAGCTGTCCGAGAATCCAGTGTTTCATGACAGGACGAAACACATAGAGATCAAATATCACTATATCAGGGATATGGTGCAGAGAGGAGCTGTGAAGCTCCTGTATGTTGCGACGGATGAGCAGATTGCAGATGTGCTGACGAAGCCACTAGCCAGTGTGAAGTTCGAGTACTTCAGAGAGAGGCTTGGCGTGCTTCAGATCGAGGATACTTCGAGGAAGAAGTGATGGACACATTTGCTGAAGCCATTCCAAGCATGTTGGAAGGGGGATCCTACACATGGCTGTGGATGTAAGCGCTGGATGATGAGCATCAGGATGATGTTCTGGTTTCTGCTTGGATATGATCAGTTGGATCATTTTTATGTATGTATGTACGCATCATGTTGGATGCTGGATATGATCAGT
Organism: Larix kaempferi; assembly: GCA_027924585.1. Lineage (NCBI taxonomy): Eukaryota > Viridiplantae > Streptophyta > Pinopsida > Pinales > Pinaceae > Larix > Larix kaempferi. The sequence goes on along the minus strand of BSBM01001160.1, from coordinate 10,562,753 downwards.
TGGATCATTCTGTATGTATGTACGCATCATGTTGATGCTGGATATGATCAGGTGGATCATGTATGGTGATATGTATCATGTATTTGTATCAGGTGGAGACATTGATGATAAGGAGGATCATGTATGATGATATGTATCAGGTAGATACTTGGTATGCATCAAGTAGATGCATTGATGATCAGGAGGATCATGTATGATGATATGTATCATGTATTTGTATCAGGTGGATACATTGTATGATCAGGAGGATCATGTATGATGATATGTATCAGGTAGATACTTGGTATGCATCAGGTAGATGCATTGATGATCAGGATGATCATGGATGACGAGCTTCAGGATGTTGCTCCGGATGACATGCAGCAGGATGTTGCAGTGATGATCAGGATGATCATGGATGACGAGCTTCAGGATGTTGCTCCAGATGACATGCAGCAGGATGTTGCAGTGATGATGATCAGGATGATCATAGATGATGAGCTTCAGGATGTTGCTCCAGATGACATGCAGCAGGATGTTGCAGTGATGATGATCAGGATGATCATGGATACATCAGGATGATGTATGGTGAGTATCAGTTTGATACTCTGTGGCCGTGGATCAGGTTGTGCAGATAAGCATGTAATTTGTGCCCTGGGAGATTTGCAGATGGTCTTTCGAGGTTTTTCCTATGGCATGTAATTTGTGCCCTGGGACATCTGGCAAATGCTCTTTCGAGGTTTTGCTTGGGAGGACATATAATTTGTGCCCTGGGAGATCTGCAGATAGTCTTTCGAGGTTTTGCCTATGGCATGTAATTTGTGCCCTGGGATATCTGGCAGATGCTCTTTCGAGGTTTTGTCCTATGGCATGTAATTTGTGCCCTGGGAGATCCGATAGGTTGAGCTGTGTGCTCGTAATCAGTCCTGGGATGCTCTTGCGAGGTTTTGCCATGACCACATGTAATTTGTGCCCTGGGAGATCCGATAGGTTGAGCTGTGTGCTCGTAATCAGTCCTGGGATGCTCTTGCGAGGTTTTGTGGTGAGGTCACATATAATTTGTGCCCTGGGAGATTTGCAGATGGTCTTTCGAGGTTTTGCCTATGGCATGTAATCTGTGCCCTGGGACATCTGGCAAATGCTCTTTCGAGGTTTTGTGACGCACGTAAAAGTCCTGAGGATTCCACAGTATGGCCAGTGATGATGAAGACCTGTAGGTGGTGGGCCTACATCCAGTATGAAAAAGGACTGGCTCTGTAGAACTTCCTATGACGAGTAGATTCAGAGATTGATTGAGATAGCAGCAGCAGTGACGATGATGATGACTCGATGACGATTATCTAGTGACGATGATCCAGAGAAGATGACTTGTGCTAGAAGAACTGTGCTGAGAAATACCTTCCTAGTTAAGAGGGAGTGTTGATGTATATGTAACTTCGGAATGTATTTCACATATATGTATATTGTATTCCTATAGAGATGGTATTATTCCTCTATAAGAAAGTGTCGTCATTTATATTGTAAGTGTCGTAACTTATACTTGATGGGTTATTAGACCACCTTGTTTGGGGTCGGCCCTGTATAAGTCATGTGGGTCAAAGGGTTATTAGACCACCCTATTGGGGGTCGGCCCACTCAGCATTATGTTATGTGGTTAAGTTAGAGCCGACATGAGTTAGGTAAAAAGGCAAGTCAAGTCAAGTATAAATAGAGTGCGGGAGGCACTCTATTTACTCACTCACTTCTCACACATGCTCTCAAGGAGGAGAGGCGCACTTATGGAGGAGGAGGATTGCTGCTAGGTTATGGCTATCTCTATTGGTTGGTTGTATCATTGCTCTATCTATCTCTGAGGAAGTTATTGGGGTTTTTCACCTTTATGGTTTTCCCCAAGTAAATCTTTGTGTCTCTTGTGTGCTTGCATTATTGTCTCCATGATTGATATGCTGTAGATATGCTGTACATGTTGTTCTCTCAGTTAAGATCCTAGATCATATTGAAGTAAATTCAGAAAATTTAACATTCACACCAAGGCCCCTGTGCCTGTGGTAAAGGGTTAGGTGCTCCAGTTGCAATATAGTCTATGAAAACGTGGCAATGGTCCTTTGAATGACCTTGAGCTTTACATTTTGTACACCAAATTTCTTCCTTAACATCCTTGCCTTTCTTAATATCATGCACTTGCAGGGTTAAGTTTGCTAATTGGTTCTGTAAATGCGCAACATCGTTGCTTGTTCCTGCAATTGGCGAAGCTTCTAGTTTCATAGCCATCTCTAGAGCTTGTTCCTGAGTATTGAGATTCTGTTGCATAAGAGGAAGTCTAATGTGTGGGAGTAGCGCAGCAATGAACCATTCTTTATGCTGTTGTGGTGCAAACTCGAAGCTTACTTGATCTATCAAGGCTTTGAACTTCTGGTCAAAGTCCCATACTGATTCTGTAGGTAGCTGTTTGATGTCTTTGAGCTCTGTTATACACTGTGATTCTGATTTAGGTTTCTTGAATTCCCGAATCATAGCATTTCTTACATCAGCAAGCGTTCTATTCTGTGTTGCTGAGTATTTCATGAACCAAGTCAAGGCTCTTTCTCTTAGTGTGGTTGCTAACTGAACCAGTTTAATAGCATCATCATTAATTTGCTTAATTGTCCAAATGGCTTCACATAAGAACTAGTGCTGCTCAGGGTCTTCTATCCCTGTTCCTCTAAAAGTTGGTAGCTTCATGTCATCACCCATCCTTCTTGTGCTAGGTTGAGGTGAGGGTGCTGTAGTAGTGCTTCTGGACTGGTTAAATAAAGGTGGTACAGAGGTACTAGAAGTACCGTGTGGGCTACTAGAAGGTGTTACTGCGGGGTTATACTGAGCTTTGTCTGGCTTTTGCGGTGTAAAAGGGTAATAAGGGATATGAGCACTCCCTTGTCTTTCTATATGGCTTGGTCCAGGGACTTGGCTATCATCTGGGCTAGACTCAAAAGAATATTGGTCAAGGCCTACTTTATACCGTTTTCCACTACGAGTGCAACCAATAAGTTCAGGATCACTATCAGAATCTACGGACATTACTTGTCTATACTATTCATCAGAAGCAATACATAGCTTTTCTTTTTCATACAGAAGCATTTTAATCCATAAGTTCAGAGAATTTAAGAACTTACCTCTGTGTACTTGGAAGAAATTCCTCTCAGCTTCACTGAAACTCTTTCTTGTATCTACTGCAAACTCGGTGATGAAACCTTTTAGTAGACTATTCAACCAAAAGTCTACTGCGCGGGACACAGGATTGTCTATCCGCTTCACAATACTGACTAGCTCAGGCGTCCAAGCGACTGGTCGATCAATATGCACAGTAGGTCTAGAATCTGCTAACTTGGCTATCCAAGCGTGTAACTCCAGTGCGAATGTAACAAAGAAAATTTCGTGAAGGTCAGTATAAATATACTTCTGTAACCAGTCTTCTGTTTGGAGCGTAGAACTTCTATTTTCTTGTTCAGCGAACTCTTTAGCCTTTAAATCAAACCAGTCTCCAATTTCTTTAGCTGTAGGATTCCAGTAACACATTTGTCAACTGAGCAAGTCTCAGTGTAACAGAACCTTTTGCTGGCTTCAGCAACGATCTCAGATGTCGTGGAAATAGTAAATTTCACAGCAGCAAGTCGCAAGGCAACGGAACCGTTTGTTGGCTCAACAACAGGGTTCAAAGTAACGGAAGTGACGTGATCAAAAAGTCATAAGGCAACGGAACCATTTGTTGGCCTCGATCTCCCGCGTCGCCTAAATAACAAGTCTCACAACAACAAGTGGCAAGGCAACGGAACCATTTGTTGGCTCCTTTCTTTCTCTGGGTTGCGCGTCAATCTCGCACATCACTGGAATAAGAAGTCTCGCTCACGCGGCAACGGAACCATTTGTTGGCTCCTTTCTTTCTCTGGGTTGCTCGTCAATCTCGCACATCACTGGAATAAGAAGTCTCGCTCACGCGGCAACGGAACCATTTGTTGGCTGCTTTACTGGGCAGATCCGGGTTTAAATGAAGCGCAGCAACAAACCCCTTGGCGCACTGGCCCTCTCGGCAACGAGCTGCGCAGCAACTCGAGGTCTCACCCGAAGTGGCTATGGGGGGCTAAGGAATCCGATTTACTTAACCGTGGTGACGCGGAGATTGCTCTTCCTCTTCCGGTTCCTCAGATATCGGCGGTCGGACTTTCCCGCAGGCCGCTCGGCGCAACTGCGCGGATTCCTTCCTCGGCAGGCCCACTGCGCGGTTTCTCCTCTCTAGCGCAGAAGGAAAATATTCCTTGCGTCCACGCGTTAAGTACTTCCTCGCCCTGCGCATCCAGCGCAGTAACACATTCCTCGCTCACTGCAGCGATAGCGCTTTACTACTTCTTCGGTACTTAACACTTATAGCTATCAAGGGACCTTTCCAACTCACTTAAACAGTCGCAAAGATAATACAAGAGTCTTGCATATACAGGTAATGAACTTTAAACAGTTAATCATTCATGCAAACATTATAACAAGAAGACATATGTGAAGCTCATCTCCTCGAGGAAAACCACGTCCACGGGAGTTTATATTAACCAGAAAACCATAGAGTTATACAATACGCTGCGCACACAGCTGCAGCCTTAGATCTTTACAGGAAACTCCACGCACACAGCTGGGAGCCCTTCTCTCAATCTAGTCTCTTCTCTCAGAGATTACAAAGGCACAGACATCTACTCAGACTGTCTAGCAACTCAGGGATTAGCTCCTCGGCTATCCGATTCTACTCTAGTTCTACACACTCGGTAGAAAGCATAACAAAGGATAATCAACACATGATCTATCCTCGAGACTGTCTATCTAACAGTCTAACCATCTAACTATCCCAAAAGTATCTAACCTCTTCTTCTTTATCATGTATTCATATATATAGGTGGCCATGACGGTCACACCTTTACAAAACTGTGGGCCTTTCCCAACAGTGATTCCCAAAAACCCTAACCACGCACATGGCTAGGTGTACTGTAGGCGCCGCTTGCAGTCACGTCGCCGCTTCCTGCAGGCTCCTTGACTTCCGGCGCGGATTGTGGGTATGGGCGATTGTCCTTCGCCTTCAATGCTCTGGTCTGTTGCTCCTCCTTGATCCGAGCAACCATAACTTCTGTACTTAGCCCTTAAATGAGGGTAGCTGAGCCCTCTACTCCATCGCCTTATTTATTATGGTAGCTGAGCCACCTTCATTCTTCGATGACGTGCGCGCGAGCTCCGCGATTTCCGGTCCGTGATCTTCGCTGAGTTTGTCCATCTGGCACCGTACTGCGCACCGTCTCCTTCTTGCCCAAAACTTAGTGCTTGTCCCAAAATTAGCACTTTCCTTTCATACTTGTGCTTTTTTCCCCAAAATTCGCAGCTTTACCGCAGCTACGGCCTAGGCTCCAACATGCATCATCTATAGTCTTACCCTCTGGCCACATTAGGACTTGGCCATCTATAAATGCAACCCTCATGCCTTTTGCATCCAATGCAGATATGGAGAGTAGATTCTTCTTTAGACCTGGAACATAAAGTACATCTTTCATCTTCATAGACTTTCCAGAGTCTAGTTTATAGGAGGCTTCACCACTCCATTTTATTGGATACTGGTATTCATCCCCAAGTTTCACCTTGTGGGGTGAATCATGTTCAGATAGATCCACAAAAGATTCTTTGAATCCTGTCGTATGTTTGGAAGCCCCACTATCTATAAGCCAATCATTACTTCCATGAGTAATGGTTCCAGTGAGAGCAGAAATCAAAAAATATTCTTCATCACTTGAAGAATCTTCACTATCTTCTCTAGCCATCTTCTTGGGAGGTTCATCATCTTCTGCGGCATGAGCATGATGTTTTCTTTTGAAGTTCTTCTTCTTGTGAGAACCATCTTTCTTATAAATGGGACAGTCTCTGGAATAGTGTCCCTTTCATCACATGTATAGCAACGAGCATAGGACATGTGTCTTCGATATTTGGTGTTACCTCTTTGATTTTGATAGTGGTGCTTTTCTTTCTTACTGTGGTGATGTCCCTTCTTATCATCATACTTCTTGGATTGTGTTGTGAGAGCTTGATCTTCATTCCCCATCTTCTCTTCTCGAGCTGCAATTTGAGCTTCTTCTTGTGAGAATTCTTCCCACATCCTACTGAATGTGATGAGTTTCTTTCTAGCAAAAATTCCTTGGATGAAGGAATCCCATGACCTAGGAAGGCCATTAAGAGTGGTCATCACCACTTCTCCATTTTCTATATCTTCACCCACAGCTTCAAGTTGTTCTTTTATCTGGGAGACCCTTGAGAAATATGACTGCATAGTCTCTGCATTCTGGATCTTGATATTCTTCAACTGATTCCTCAGGGTCATCTTCCGATTTATGTTCTTGCCTTCAAATAGTTTGGTCAAGGAATCAAACATCTCTTTTGGTATCTTTAGGGATGACAAATGGGGGATGAGATGATCTTTGATAGAATCAACAATGATCCTCTTTGCCTTAACCAAGTTCCTCTTTTGAAGAGCCTTAGCCTCTTCTCCCTCTGGGACAGGGACCTCTTCACTTATATAAGTATCCAAATCATTCTCTTCAAGGATTAACCCAATCCTATACTTCCATGCTCGGAAGTTATCAACACCTTCAAGCTTATCCTCAAGCTTGGTGTGGTGAGACATGTTAAAAAATAATTCAAATGGAAATAGAAAAGATTTAGGTCTTACCACTTGATTTACTGAAAAACTGGATCTGGTGCCGGATTAGGGTTTGTCAGAGAAACCCTAAACTTTCAAACTTTGAATTTCAACTTTCTGAAAGGATAGAAAGATGCACCTTGATCAACTGATCATCTTGATATATTCAGAAATTCAGATCTGCGAAGTTTCACCCTTCAGAAATGTCTTTTAGTCTTCTCGCATTCACTAAGGAGAACACTAAATTAGGGTTTGAGTTTCCCTGAGATCTACCCAGGGAAACTCCAGCTATGTCTTCAGATTTCAGAAATTCCTATTGTTGTGGAAACCCTAATTTTTAGGGCCAAAACTGAAATAGCTCAGAATTGAATTCTGATAGGACAGATAGATTCTCCTTGATGAGTAGAGTCAATCTACTATACTGCTTTTCCAAAATCTATGGAGAGAAACCCAATAAACAAGAAACTTTGGTTTCCGTAACTGCACAGTGTCTTCTTCTCAGGTTAGCTCTGATACCATGTTAGATTTTGAGCATTAATTCAATATGCTATAGGATCTTTACTGAGAGAATAACATGTACAGTATATCAATGCATATCAATCATATCAAGCATGTCAATCATCACAAGAAGCAAAAGCATAAGAGACAAAAGACACACAGAGTTTCCGTGGGGAAAACCCTAATGTGAAAAACCCCACAACTTCCTCAGAGATAGATAGAGCAATAGTACAACCAAAGTACAACCCAAGTACAAGAGATAGAATTCTTCTATGTGATGATCCTCCTCCTCACATGTGCGCCACTTTCTGAGTGAAGGATGAGTGAGTTTCCGAGTGATCCAAATAAAAATCTCCCGATCTCTATTTATACTTGTTATGTTTTCCCAATGACCTTATGGGGCCGACTTGTCTAGCTAGGTACAATAACCACATATTACATAAATCCGGGATGACCCCTCACAAGGTGGTCTAATAACCCATCGGCAAGTTAACACACTTGCGACACTTATCAATACAAATGACGACACTTCCTTATAGAGGAATAACACATCTCTATAAGGGTACAATAAATATATAT